>JAEVFN010000018.1:0-1200000 GCA_030449075.1 Murraya paniculata | reverse complement strand
GTCACCTACAATCACACATAATTCGAGCACTAAATTATCTAAAACAAGATAAAGTTATCAAAATTAACTTAAACATATGCTTATGCAAAATATAACTAAAATGCAATAAAAGCACATCATTTACTCTCTAAATAAGATCAGTTTAAGTCTAAAAATGCCATGATAACTCTCATTTCATAGAGTTATCACCAATCTACCAATTGGACGTGAAATGAACATTCTTGCATGGTGACTTATAGGATAGGTATATGTAGATCATCCCTGTAAGTATGTGAAGCGTAAGAATAAGAATAAAGTCTATAAATTAAAGAAGGCATTATATGGATTGAAACAGGCACCTAGAGCCTAGTACAGCTTTATAGATGCCTACTTTAAGAAAGAAGGCTTTAAGAAATGTCCATATGAGCATGCACTTTTCATAAAAAATGAAGATGGAAAGAAAATTCTCATCGTGTGTCTTTATGTGGATGACTTGATTTGTACTGGAAATGATATGAGCATGATTGAGAAGTTTAAATAATCCATGATGAGTGAGTATGACATGTCTGATTAAGGTATAATGCATTATTTTCTTAGCATTGAGGTTGTACACTCAGCTGCAGGCATCTTCATCTCTCAAAAGAAATATATTCGGGAGATTCTAGAAAGGTTTCAAATGACAAATTGCAATTCAGCAAGTGCACCTACAGAAAGTGGCCTAAAGCTGACAAAGGATCTTGGAGGAAAGAAGATAGATAACACTTTCTTTAACCAAATTGTAGGATATTTAATGTATTTAACAGCAACAAGGCCTAACATAATGTATGCTATTCGTCTTATTAGTAGATACACGGAACATCCAATAGAATTGCACCTTCTTGCAGCCAAGAGAATTTTGCGTTACTTGCAGGGTACTAGTAAGTTTGGGTTATTCTATCGAAAAGGAGAAAAATCTGAACTACTTGGTTTTACAGACAGTGACTATGCTAGAGATTCCGATGATAGGAAGAGCACTTCGGGATATGTTTTCATGCTGGGTTTTGGCGCTATTTCTTAGTTATGAAAGAAGCAACCAATTGTCACTTTGTCCACCACAGAAGCTGAATATGTTGCTGCAGCAACAAGTGCATGTCATTCTATTTGGTTGAGAAGATTACTTGAAGAAGTTTGCTGCAAACAGGAAGTTTCTACACCAATCTACTATGACAACAATTCAACCATCAAACTTCCCTTGAATCCAGTGTTTTATGGAAGGACAAAACATATAGATGTAAGATACCACTTCCTTTGAGACCTCACAAAAGATGATACCATCGAATTAGTTTTCTGCAGAAGTCAATATCAGCTCGCTGACATTTTTATAAAATCCCTCGAGATGGAAACTTTTTTAAAATTGCGAAAGTTACTTGGAGTTTGCACTTTGGAAGACCACATTTGAGGAGCAGTGAGGCGTTGCATAGCTTCTAGATAATTAAACTGAATGATTTTCTTGTGCAATAAATATTCCATTTAAGGGAGGGATTGTTGAGAATAAGTCTATGTATTTCCTAGTCTTTTGGAGTGTATCTATTTATTAAGGATTTTGTGGGCTAGTGCAAAATTTTTTTATTTTTTGGTTTATTACTTAATTGTAGGGAAAGTTGTTCATTGCATTGCCTATTTAAGTGAATCAAATAAAAGCTTTTGTAATCCTTTCTATTCATCATACTATCTCCTTAATAATTATTCCTATGCTCGTTATCATGCTCATCTTCACCAGTACGATAGCAACAATGGAGAGAGGATGCAATGGCTGTGAGAATGAGACCATGAGTGATGAGTCCGTGACCGTGAGAGGCTGTGAGAGAGAGAGATTGTTGTGCGTGAAGCTTGAGAGAGAGATGAAGTTTGATGTCGTGCTGAACTAGGGTTAGATTTAGAATTGAAATTGATTTTTCCTTTTATATTTTAAATTAGATAATTTTTATTTAAGCGAACAAATCAATTTGTTTCGGTTCGGTTCAGCAAAACCAAACTATATACCCACCCCTACTGCTGCTGAAGAATTCTAGAATAGAATAGAATAAAATATAATTTAATAAAGCTCGTCTATAAGATATAAAGAAAAAGAAAGTCAATACAAAATTATGGAGGGATCTACCTCCTATATCAAATTGAAAAAAATAAAATAAAATAAAAGCTAAAAGAACTTATAGTTAGGAAAACCATGTCTATCCTTGGAAAGGGCTTCTTTAACTTGGGGAGGAGGAGAATCAAACCAAGAAAATTGAGGATAGCTTAATCCAATGTTTTCTAGTATATCTACAACTTGATTGCCCACACACTAGACGTGAGTGCAATAGAAGGACATGCGTGAAATCATTACACGGCTATTGAGCCAAAGATTATGAACCATCCAAGGATGCTTAAAAGAATGGTTGAAAAGGCAAGAGATTTTTAACAGCCATTGAGTCACTCTCTAACCAAAGAAACCTCCAACCGCGCTCATAGGCTTGCGTGATCGCATGATTAATGGCCATCATCTTAGCAGGTAATGAAGGGTTATGACCCAAATTTACCGAAAAGGCACCCAAATAATGACCATTGCAATCTCTAAAAACATTGCTACAAGTTGAGTTTCTTGGATTATTTTTTCTAAACGAACAAATTCAGCAAAATCTTTCAATTTCTTATTTTACTATGTTCAACTCTATGTATTCCTCAATCCGTGGAGTACATTACTACTTGATTCAAAAGGTTCTTACAAATGCCTTTCACGGTTGGTCACAATTTAATTAAATTAAATTAAACTTATTTTACTTCTTCTTTTTATTTGACTTAAACTTAAGAGTAAGGGAAGAAAACGGATTTCTTTATTCATTGGATAATGAACTCTTTTTAAAATCATGGAATTTCTTTTTATTTTTTTTGTCCTGAAAACTATGTACAAAGAAAAATTAGATATAATAGCTTCGGCTTGTCTACTGATAGTGAGAGAACGAAATCGGGATAAATACCAATACTTATTACGGGTGGAGGAATCGAGATCAAAACAAATAACTCCCGTGATCCAGAATCTTTTTTCTTTCTGCAGAGACAAGGAGATTGGATCTACTTGTAAGAAGAATGCCTGGCTGATAAATAACTCATTTCTTGGTCTTCGACCCCCTCAGTCACTAAGAACGCCCCTGAACAGTGTGTCTATTTATCTATCTCTTGACTCGAAATGAGAGCAGGTTTGAAAAAGGATCTTAGAGGCCATTAGTGATGATACGAAAATGTAAAAAGGTTGAAAAATAGAAGAAATTAATTAGGTTTCCAAATAATGAAAGTTCTATTGAAAGTTCTAAATTAACAAAACTATGATTTCGGGCCCCTTTATGTAATAATCCTAAATATTGTAAATTTACCAAAATAGGTAAATTTAAAATATTATTTTATAATAAAATTCTTAGAAACCAAAACAAACAACACTAAATCTGATATCTAAAAAAAAAGGGTAAAAATCCTAAAAGAAATAGGAAAAATATAAAAATATCTTAAAACAAAAAAATGCCTAGGAAAAATGCGAAATTTCCAACTTGACTATGGGGTATAACAACACAAGCAATTTTGGGTTTGGGTCTCATCGCAAGCTTTGAAATGTTATAATATACGCTCAAAACAAACACCTCTAGCCTAAGTTATGACCTCCGGAAGATATCCTGCTCATCCCATACAACCATCCTACATCAATCGGTGTTTATTTTGATGAAAGGGAAAATAGGGGATTGCCAAATAACAGAAGTAATCTTTGGAGCTTTGCACCTGAGATCATTAATTCCAATGTTTTTAAGAAACTACAACTTAGTACGAGAGGTTACAGAATGAAGACCATGAGTGAAGAATGGGTTTACAGAGACCACAATTTGAGTGGAATTCAACTTTTTGCCTTCAAATATTAAAAGATTTCCAGACTTCCAGATATGTTGACAAATTAAAAAGCTAGCCGAATGCCACACCAAGGCAACTTGGAAATGAAAATTCTTGGACATTATAGAGAGCCGATCTTGAAAAGAGCCAGAAACATGAAAAGAAGTATGAAATAAATCTGCCAGCCAACTCCAGAGATTTCTTGAAAAAGAGTAATTCATAAACAAATGATCAAATCTCTCTACATTAGAAGTACAAAGCCTATGAATTGAAGCAAAAAAGAAACCACAACGTTGAAGCTTATCTTCTGTAGGTAGTTTCTTATAAATAAACTTCCCCATGAAACAAGGAACTCTAGGATGGATAGAGTTGCACCAGATAAATTGTGACCCTGGTTTAGTAGTCTTTTTAAGTCTAACCGCCTCATAGAAGTCAGAAAAAGCTAAAGCACCATCTATATCTATATCTATATATATATATATATATATATTGTTTTTCCTACGAATGCCTCAAATTTCATACCTGATTTTTCTCTCGCCTAGGTCGGACCAAGTGCCAAATAGAGGTATACCTACACACACAATAATAAACAAAAAATGGTCAAATGGAGCTAGAAAAGAGAGTTTCCAATGATTCCACTCCGATGCTTAAGTCAATGACTGGAGAACTCGAATTGAATTATAAAATGTTAGAGTTTTGTGAACTTACCTCTCTTTGAGAGTGTAATTAAGTATTTATATTATGCCACATTTTTAGGTGAGTGGCCCCCTTATTTTAGTGAATGTAAAGAGTTACTAACTTGTGGTAGACTTTTTCCTTCATGGAAATGAAGTGATGCGTGGCGGTTACGACTCCATTCTCCTATATTTTAGGAGGTCATGGGATGGTAGCGCAGTTGGGATAATCTGATCCCTGAGGTGATAGAAGAAGAGAGTGGAGCATATTTTTAAAAGTGGGGTTGAGCCCTTATTTTTCACGTGCTTGGCTATTTTGTAGCCAACTTCTTTAATAGTTCTTTCTACTGTTAAGCATGATCCTAATATCTTCACTTTTCTGATCCTAATATCTTCACTTTTCTGGCTTAGTGATTTTGATCAATTCATAGTCTTGATCTAAGATTTCTCGTTTCGTCCCTCAAGGGATCCTTAGTGCCCATCCGGCAGTCCTTATTCCTACCCTTGAGATAGTGTGTTGACAAATTTTCCTATCAACAGTAATGTTCTTTCATTTCTAAGAGTCGATGCTTAAGAAGGTAAGTAGTTTTATTTACCCTTAAACATTAAATAATCAAATTTTCCAATACATGTATTTTCGTGCTATATAGTTTTGGTAAGTAGTTTGACAACCTGTATAATCTTATATTTTTAATTGAAACCCAAAAGCTTTTCAACGTCTCGTATGTGTAAATAGCATAAATTTAAGAACCAATCAATTTTATAAGATATCATGTAAGAAATATATTTTATTAGTTTAACTGAAACTTAATAATCCTATTAATAAAGCATTACTGATAAATAATTTGGGAATATAAATTTTGCATAAAATAAATTAGAGAAGTTAAAATAATTTATGGGCATTGTTGCTACTTTTGTTGTATAAGACTAAAATAGTCAAATGAAATTTATATTAAAAGCATCTTAATCAATGGTCAAAGGTGGTCAATAGACCTAAATTATAAGAAGAAAAAAAAGAAATTAATGAGGATTTAATTGGTTAATTGTTCAAATTTCGTCTCTCTTTTTTTTTTGGTAATTGTTAAAAAGATTCTAATATTTCAAAAGATCAAATATTGAATCATCTGTCCTGTTCAAGCATTTGTATTTTATTGGCTACCCAAGTAATACTAAGAAAATAGGGATTAAAAATTAATTTGGGCTTTTGCCCACCCTCTATCTTTAGAAAATAAATTAAAAACAAAAAGAAATGAAAAAATATGTGATTGGAAAACAAAATTCAACTACTAAGAAAAAAAATTAATCACAGAAAAATTCCTAATTAAAAGAAAATTTTATATATAAAAACAGAAGTCATGTAATTTTTCATTTAGCTTATTTTACACCGGAAAAAGAGTAGGTCATATAAAATTTTATTTAAAAGCGTGCTCCAGGTTTCTAAGTATTTTTCTCCTGCCCAAGTTAGAAGTTTATCGATATATGCTTCTTTGAAACGGATTAGCGAACAAAGAAGTTTCTAAATATATTAATCTTCCTTGAAAGAACATAGAGCGCTGGGGTTGTGAGCAAAGATTTTTTTTTCCTTTTTAATTTCTTAACTCTTTTGTGGCATATACATTTAATTAGGGATCTGCGAAAGGTAGATTTATTGTTTTTGAAAAACTAAGATCTAGGTTGAGTTACATTTTAAATAGATTTGAATTTAATTGAAGTCGCATAACTCGTACAAAAAAATTTAACTCACGAATCATGGGATTACCTCAAGCTTATACTCTTCACTCAGAACCTATTCATAGCTAATGTGGGACATTTTTTCTGTCAACTTTTGCGGTGCAACAACTATATCATTCGTAAACCATCAACCCCATAGTATGAATCTGAAAACATGCGAGAGATGACCCTTGCTTCCTAATTATATATTCTTTTATTTAGAAGTAAGTCATGACAGTTAAAATTTTCTATTAAAAGATAAATATCTTATAATCGAACATAAGATTAATATAATGAACAACCCCTAGATAATTAAGTAGTAGCGGTATCCGAGCACAATCCAAATTTCTGAGCATAATTTAGGCAATATCTAAATCCAAACTAGTAGATGTGAAAATTACACCCAGTTAATTAAGGTTAGTTCCGTGTAACCTTTTGTAGCACCATCAAAAGCATCTTAGATGTTGTTAGCGCGCTATTGCTACCTAACTAAATCTTTTCAAATTAGGAGTGTAAATAAAGCCGTGGTCTTCCATGCAAACCATCAACTACCCTCAATTTAGCAGTTTAGATTTTAATCTCAGCCATGATTATTTCTTCATCAATCTCACACATGTGGATCTTATGCTGCCTAATAGTGTTACTGATTCTCCCTTTCCATCAAATGCAGCTGATGCCGATTCTTTACAAGACATCTGTGCTGCAGATTATGACGCCAAAATCTCTGCCAATGGTTTCCCTTGCAAACCTGAAGAAGAAGTAACTTCTGATGATTTTTTCTTCGATTTGTCTGAAGATTTAAACCCATCAGAGAATCCCTTTGGACTTGCCATATTAAATGGCGATGTTCTTTCATTTCCAGGAGTCAATACTCAAGAGTTTCAATAAGCCGAATTGAAATTGCTGTTGGTGGAACAAACACGCCTCATGCACATCCTCGCGCCACCGAGTTTGGTGTTCTAGGAACGCTGCTTTTTGGAATCGTGACACCTGATAATGTGTTTTACTCAAAAGCGATCAATGACTCCTGGGATGGTGTTTGTAATTCCTAGAGCATCGGTTCACTTCAGCATAAATGTAAGAAAAGAAGAGGTGCTTTTCTTCGCTTCTTTCAACAGCCAATTACCTGGCACTCAGGCCATTCCCTCAACTCTCTGTTTAATGCAACACCTCCAATTCCTAATGAACTGTTAACCAGAGCCTTCCTAGTTAGCAAAGAGCTTTGATCAAGCCCTGGAATTGAACTGGAAGGGTGGATTGCTTGACGATCACGAAATCCCAAAATTGTAGCCATGCATTCAACCAACATTTGGCTTGCAGTAACTCCCACTTCGCTTTTCTGTAATTTTCTTTAGATTGGTTCGTAGTTTGTCCTTCCATTCTCCGAAATCCATCTCTCATGCTCGAATTCCAATCAGTATTCTCCTCTATCTCACTTCATTCTTTTGGCTACAAAGAGACAGAACAAGATTCTTGTCTTTGGAAGGACACGATGTCCACTATTGAAAGAATGTCTGTTAGCATGAGTCTTGTGCTGGAAACGACTACTACATTGAATGAAAAACATTACTAAACTTGAACATAATTAATTGGACTAAATTGTGCCGCTGACTTACATACAAATTTCAATATATTATTAATTGGAGTAAAACAATTCTTTTTTTTTGGTGGGGAGGGGGGGGGGGGGGAGGGGTGGGGGAAGAGAAGGGATTAAAACAATTCTGAATCACCATGATCGTGCTTAGTCGTTTGTTATCAATGTTATAAATTCTGAGTTACCCACCAAGATTTTCTAAGTATTTTTATCGAACACTTCTCCCTTTTCATCAAACACCTTGTTTTCTTCAACTTTTTGTCGTAGTTAAATCTCTAAGCTCTTTCTTCTATTTTCATTGAATAAATTGAAATAATTCATCATCTATTATTATCTGATCATTATTCATTTTCAGCTTTTGTCCAAACTGGTGTAACCTATGATGATTGATTAACACTACGCAACTTCCCTTTGTTGTCATCATGGCTACGAATCTGGCTTTAAATATCCCATCACCGGCAAAGTGAAAATTTGCTTGAATTCGTTGAAGTTCAGTATCATGGGTCCCAAGCTTTTTGTGAATACCAATCGGGTAAAGCTTTTCCATTAGTTGACGTTTCGTGCTTTTCATATTCTTTTCTTGAGTACCTTGTTCACGAGAGCAAGTTAAATCCAACATTTGTTAAGTAACAACAGCAAGTTACTTTTCTCCAAAGGCATGGTCGAGTGGTTTCAAACATTCTTATTTGACTAGCTACTCAAGTTTGAATCCTAAGAGAGGCAAAGGACGAAAAATATATTTGGTCTTTGTCTACTCCACTAACTTTTAACAAAACGATCCAACAAATTAATTAAATAGATCAACAGCGATATTTTCCAGTATGATCTACAGATGTCACCAATACCAATCAATGTCTAAAAATGTATCCACAGTAATCGAATAAATTCAAGGGCAAAATGTCCTTACATCTACAATCTTCAATACCCAATCTCCATGGTCATGCTCAGTCATTGCTCTGTCATTAATACTATGAATTCTGAATTACCCACCAAGAGTTGTCTTTGGCACATTTTGTCGAACATATCTCCATTTCATCAAACATCTATTTCATTTTTTAAACTTTTCGGCCCAGTTATTTCTCTAAGCTCTTTCTTCTTCTTACGATTGAATAAATTGAAATAACTGTATAATCTACTGTTATCTGATCTTTCTTCATAAGGAGAGAGCTCAGATTCACAAACAAAAGGCAAAAATTAATTATCTAGAGAAGCAAGTACAGGTCAAAGTAGATAGCTTTGTTTCTGAACGATCGAGATCACAAGCGAAGCTTTAATAAAGCCTTGGGATTGAGGAGAAAGAAAGTCGCCGACGGATTTCTTGATTTGAAGACATATGAAATATATACATACATATATACATGCATGCATATATATATATATTTTCAGGTGCAGACGTCTGTATTTTTTTTAGATTTTATATGATGCCAACACAATTAATGTACCCAGTTTTATAGTAAATGAAGAGAAAAATATTTTTGAAAATAAGCAAATAAAATATTACTGCAAACTAAAGCGATATATGAACTAATGTGTGGGAACCCTAATTTTTTTAATATGCGGACACACTGTTGAGTTGTGCGCTTTAATAGAGTCAATTTTTAATGCTATTAAACTGCACGATTTTATACTACATTGAAATTAGTTCTATTAAGTCGCATAGCTTAATAGAGTTCATTTTCGATACACTATAAAGTTATGTAGTTTACAAGTACTAATAATTGACTCTGTTAAACGCCACAGCTTGTAAGTGTGTCTGCATGAAAAAAAATAAGAGTGCCTGCATAAAAAAAAAAAAAGTGCCCACAGAGGACTGTATATGTATATGTATGCGTGCGTGCGTGCGTGCGTGCTTGCATGTGTGTGTGTGTGTGTAGTATTTTACTAACACCTCACTTTAACAAAAAGTGAGGGTGTGCTCATTATAAAAAGACTATAACCAGGATCCTAGTCCTTATTCATGCTATTAAACCAGATGGATTAATAACTTTTTCGAACTTTAACAAATATATATATGTGTGTGTACACACACACAAATATGTATGTATGTATATATGTATGTATACCTTTCTAAATGCGGGTGCCTTCATTTTTTTTCATGCAGACATACTTTAAAACCGTGGAATTTAAGAGAGTTCGTTTTTAATTCTCTTAAACCGCATGGTTTAAAAGTGTGTCTGTAATTTTTTAACTTGGAGAGTGTATTTACAATTCATTTAATAAACACACATTTAATCAACAAAAAATCATTGTATTTTACCAATCTAATCAATCAAATATGAATTAATCTACTAAATATATATTAAATTACCTAAAAATAAATTTAATTATTGCAAATTGAGAATTCAACTCCATAACTTCTAGATGCAATATGAAAAAATAGAGATGAGATCAAACTTTATTTAAATTTAAAGAAAAAATAGTAACAATGCAATTATTTTTTTATTTAATAAACTATTATAGCAATTACAATTAATTTTAACAAACTATTATTTTATATATGATGGGATCACAGAGTTATATATATAAGAGCTTTCAGAGAAAGCATTATCTTTTTAATTTATTGAAATTATTAATTTAGCTTATTTGTCCAAATTGGGACTGTAATAGACTATTATCAAATAGAGGTTATTAATTTATCGAGTATTAATTTATAGAGATTATAATGTAATTCAAACATATCAGTATTACGTTACATTGGATGATAAATTTTAATATAGTTTTTCATGCTAAGATCCGAATTGAACTAATTAGCGGATCTCACTAGATCTAGCTCAAATCCGAGTCAAACAAATAAACTTATATTTGAGGGCATATGGGGCTAATAAGGTTTTAAGTGTGCTTTTATGATGCTTGGAGTAAGTGATATAGCTAAGGTGATCAAGGTGGTAACCTAAGATGATTATTTTGGGAATATGAAGAGCTCATTGAAGCTCGTGAGAGTTAGTTTAAAGAATTGATACAGGAAGCTGAAATGAGCTCAGAGGTAGCTAAGGTGAGCTTACGGAATACTTGTTGAGATGACTCAGCTGAACTCATATATGAATTATAATAAATCCAATATAAAATAATGAAATATAATAATACTTTATCCTATTTGAAGTAGCAAAACTAATAACAACAACAACTAATAAAATTATTAGCAATAAGTGAGTCGAATTCAAATTGTTAGCTTCCCCACTTGATAAATTCAATAAACTAATGAAATATAATGATAAAACTTGATCCCATTTGAAAACATTTATAAATAACAATAACTATAAAAACTAATAAAATGATCAGCAATAACTTGTCAAATTCAAATTGTTAGCTAGGGAGCTTCCCCACTTGAAAAATTAAATAAACTATGAACAATCTTCCTTATAAATTCAAGACATTCTCTTTAGCTAACCAATGTAAGTAACAACTCAACAATAATTCCTTAAAGAAAAAAAAAAAACCAGCTCAACTGTAAATCAATCGAATTGTGAGTACAAAAAGCCAAAAATCAATTGGCTGCCAGCATTATTATTAAATCTCGTCCTTGTATCCACAAGAAATTAATGGACACCGGACTACTAGCCATCCTAATCAAATTTTGTTGCATGTATATTTTTATCATTGTAGACCCATCTGATTCATTTAATGTTTCAGATTTGTCATTCAAGGAAGTTGAATCACCATAATAAAAAAGGACGTTTATGATGTTTGACAAACTATACATTGACAGGGATTGTTTTATATATATATATATATATATATATATATATATATATATATATATATATGCCACAGAGGAATAGTAGAAGATATATGGCAGATCTGATACAGATCAGTCTGCGTTCATGCAATCTTTAAAAATTTAAAACATACACCCTTAGATCTATGCTTCAAATTAAAATTATTACAAACTTTGAATGCTCAAATGCTCAAATCGAATTACACTTTAAATTTACACTTCTTTAAAGCATTGTAAATAATTTTAGATATTTGCTTTATTGTTAAAAAAAAAAAGAGTCTGTAATTATTTCTCTTTTCCTGTACATTTCTTTGTAATTTTCCTTTTGTGTCGGACACCTGTCCCATTAGATTTGAAGTTTGCATTAGATTAAAGATCTGTTTGTGTGATGAGTGTTACCCCCGGGTGCCTTGGT
Source organism: Murraya paniculata (assembly GCA_030449075.1). Classification (NCBI taxonomy): domain Eukaryota; kingdom Viridiplantae; phylum Streptophyta; class Magnoliopsida; order Sapindales; family Rutaceae; genus Murraya; species Murraya paniculata. The sequence goes on along the minus strand of JAEVFN010000018.1, from coordinate 1,188,022 downwards.
AGCTTCTGGTTGTAAATATATATATAACCCTTTCACGTGAAGAGTTATTGTAAAGGACAACTTGACTCTACCATCAGAATATTGAGTCACATTTTGCAACTCTGTATTTGGCTCATGTTGTTTTGGAACTACGGGTTCAGTGGCTCCTTCTAATATCAATTCATCTGGAAGATTGACATCTTTCCATTGAATAGCTCTAGGAATAACAGTATTAGATCTAGATAAATCATTCTGCAAAAGAAGAGTTTCTTCCTTTTTTGACTGGTACTTGTGCTGCGAATTAGTAAAGGCATAGATCATGGCTTTATAAGAAATTCTAAAAATTATGGCTACAGGGATTCACCCATCAATCATATGATAATTATGAGTCTTGATCTGTAGTATCATACTTTTTAGAATGTTCTTATCTTTAAGGGAAACTGTTATATTTGGATAACAGCTGAATGAGATTGGACCTTTACAAAGACTAGATTCTACGCTACTTAGCAGAGAATCATCGAAAGAGATGAATCTTGCATCCCTAAGGACTGCTAAAATGGAAGTATCTAGACCTTCTTTAGTCAGCGGCTTAGATCCTTAAGTGGCTCTCTTCTCATGGTGGAGAGATAGAAAGAGATCTCAGAATCAAGACAAACGACCATTATCGTTTCCTTCTTCCTCCTGGTATCAGAGCCAATGGGAGGATAGTGTGATATTGAGTAAAGAATTTATAGTTTTGAAGTTTGCATTAGATTAAAGATCTGTTTGTGATTACAGATCTATTTATATATATATATATATATTTGAAACCTATCATTTAATTTTTTCACAAGGTGATCTTATTCTTTCGAGAAATTCATTATATTTATTTATATTTATATATTATGTAGAGCCATCGATCAATATATTTATTAAAAGTTTCTTTCTCTCCTAATCGGCATATACACCGAATACGTTATTAGGCAATGGTTTTTTATAATTAGTACATTTTTTAAATCATGGCGACCGACCAACGGTTATAATTAATTATTTAATTGTAATATACTTGTCTCAAAAGTCAAGCGAAAAAATAAAGCTTTGCTTTCTTTGACATGTTTGTAAAACAGAGATCAGGGAAGTGGGAATTATTAGCTAGGGAAACAGAGAGTGAGATACTTTGTAAAAGAAAGCATGATTAGAAGCAGTGGCGGACCCAGGAAATAAATTCAGAAGGGGCTTAATATAAATTGATAAAAAAAATTTTAGACAAGATAATAAAAGTCAATTGAAAAAATAATAAGTAAAATATTCAATTTCATTGACATAATCATTTTTAAAAGTTCTGCAATTGTTCTCGACGTGTTTTCATGTTTTGAAAACGTCGAATAATAGCTTCATTGTCAATACAAGCAAATACATCTTTTTCTATGTACACAATTAAGTTGTCATTCAACCATTGATCACCCATCCGGTTTCGAAGTCGATTCTTCACTAAATTCATGGCTGAAAATACTCTCTCTACAGTGGCAGTTGCTATGGGTAGAATTAGAGCCAATGTAACTAATAGGTAAACTAACGGATACACCTTGTCCTTTTTAGTCTTAACCATTGTCCTTGCAAGTTCACCAATCCCTTTCAATCCTGAAAATTCTGCACTAGATCGCAAATCTGTAATGTAAACATCAAGTTGCATCTCAAGTGCTATAAGATCTATTGTAGAAAAATCTTTAGGATAAAATTGAGCAAGTCGTAGTAATTTTTCCTTGTCAAAAGCTGCAAACAAATCATTTGGACATAGAGAAGCCAAACAAATCATTTGGACATAGAGAAGCCAAACAAATAAGCAACTCAGTATTGACTCATTGAAACGATTATTTAGCTCTTTAAGTTGCATGTCTATGACAGCATAAAATAACTCAACTCGATACCGGTGTAAATTTGTGATCTCTCGAGCTTTACGGCGTGACCGCCCTGGAATTAAAAACAAATCATCCATGTCTAAAACATCAATATTATGCTTGCTGCAAAAAGTAGAAACTTGACCAAATAAAGAATCCCATCCACTATCTCTCAACTTTTGAAGGTTATGCTTATAAACTTCAACCAATTTTACAGCATTCAAAATATCCTGATCTTTCCTTTGTAGTGCCCGTGACAACTCATTTGCATAGCCAAGAATATTTTTCATCAATAATAAACAAAATACGAAATCAAATGATTGCATCAACTTCAATAGTGTTTTAGCTTGAAATCTTTGTTCAGAATTTCCTTCAACTTCAATTATCTCAAGCACATCAACCACAGATTGAAACATAGAAATTATGCTCATCAACGTACCATAATGAGAAGACCAGCGTGTATCAGCAGGACCCTTTAAAGTAATCTCCTGATTTAGACCTTGTCCACTTGAAAGCTCGCCTTTACCCAATGCTTCAATAACTGCAAGTGCATGTTTCTCATGTAGAATGTCGCGGCGTTTAGCTGACATTCCAACAACATTAACCAGCATTGAAACTAAATTGAATAAAGAATTAACTTCTTCATGCTTTTTTGCCACAGAAATAAGAGCCAACTGAAGTTGATGAGCGAAACAATGAACATAATAAGCAGATTCATTCTCCTCTAAAATGAGCGTTTTCAAACCATTAAACTCACCCTGCATATTACTTGCCCCATCATAACCTTGCCCACGTAACATTGACAAACTCAATCCAAGCCTTGAAAACATATTATCAAGAGACTCTTTAAGTGAGGCAGCTGTAGTGCTAGAAACATGTTCAATGCCAACAACGTTCAATCACATATCCATTCTTATCCACATAACGTAATACAACAACCATTTGCTCTTTTATAGATATATCATGGGACTCATCAATTAGAACAGAAAATAATGCACCATCCATCTCTCTAATAATAGCATTAGTACTTTCAGTTACAGCACAACTTACAATGTCTTTTTGAATCTTTGGGGATGTCATTTGCTGATTTAGAGGAGTGTTTTTGAAAGTAGCAACATTAATACCTTCATTATGATCAGCAAGGAAGCGTAGAAGTTCAAGAAAATTCCCTTTGTTGTTTGAACCATCAGACTCATCATGCCCACGAAATGCTAGCCCTTGATTTAAAAGAAATCGAATACAATCAACAACAGCATTCAAACGAGTTTCATATTCACTTTGAGTTTTCTCATATTGTCTTTCAAAAAATGTTACAATATGTTGTTTCTGATTCATCAACCTTTCACATTTCTGCCTAGCTCGGTTATGGGCACTATTGACACCTCCTTCATGAATTGTTAATTTTTCTTTCTTCTTCCAATTTTTAAATCCTTTCCCATTAAAAGTATCACCGCCCGCTGGATCACCATTATCTTCTTTGAAAAGATAACAAAAAAAGCAATATGCAGACTCTTCTTTTATACTATATTCCAGCCAAGAACCAAATTCTTTGAACCAATCCACAACAAATCGTCGTTGTTGATTTCCAAATTTCTCAAATTTAAAATTGTGCCCATTAGGTTGAAAAGGACCCCTTTGTAAGTACGCTCTTCGAACTTGATCTCGAATATTACAATTATAACTATCAATACCAGGTCGTAGTCCAGGGTCAGCATGCAAATTTTGTAAAATGACTTCATATGAACCATCACTAGTTCCCTCTAGAGGTGATGGGAGTCGTGATTTTTTTTTGAAAAATTTTTCCATATTTATTTCAAATCAAATAAAACTATTATTAACTTAAATTCCATAATAAAGTTAAATCCTAACGAAATAACTGCAACAACTCAACAAGAATAGTTAAATTAATACAAATATTATTTATTTTACAATACACTTAGTGGAGCTCACGGGAATGATAGAATATTCTATATTAGACAACATGATTGCAAATTTGACCTTTTCAATTGTTCATTTATTTACATTAAAAAAGTGATTGTTTTTATATAATAGATTATAAGCCACTTTCACAATTCACATAGCACCCACCGTCCCACTACTTTCCATTTGAATTTTTAATGTTAAAGAATTGCTCACTTTTAACAAATGAACATTCACTTTTGGAAGTTTGTATATAGTTGTCAGAATAACAATTGATGAGTAGTGTTAGAGAGATGCAGAACATTGACTCATCATTCAGAAAAAATCATTAGTTCAAACTTCAAACCAGTAGTCAAGCACAGTACCTTACCTTTTCAATTTATGGCTGGTCTCGTTGGATGAAACTCACGAAAGGCTTAGCGATAGCGGCAGCGGAAAACAACGGGCTGGTGGCAGAATGGAAACGTCGGCAGTGGCGGTGGCTAAGTTTAATTGTGTTTCTGCAAATTGCAGGTTTCTGATTTTAGGATTTTTTTTTTATTCTTTTAATTTTTTTTATTAATATAAACGGTGAGTTTTGTAAGTTAATTTTAAATAATAATTTGATTAAATTTAAAAGTCTTAACATTTAAATGAATTTAATTTAAAAGCCCAAAATACTTTTTTTTTTTGGGTTCAAAAAAGCCCAAAATATTTAATATATTAGTATTGGACTTAATATTTAGAAAGGGATTTTACAAGCTTTAGTTTAAGAAATTTTAAGGCCCAGGAGGGGCTGAAGCCCCTTCTGGGCCTTAATTGGGTCCGCCCCTGATTAGAAGTACTTTGTAAGAATAATGGCCAACTTCTTTGCCATGGCTGCGGTGAATCTTTGTTTGGTAACTATTGCTGCTGCGTCAGCTGTGGATTTTATCAAAACATTTGCTCTGCTTGCTACAAAGCAATTTCAGCCGGTGCTAGTTTCTACATTTGTGAGCTGTGCTGGCCCCAATCTCCTATCTTCCATCAATCATGTTTGGATCTACCGGCAGAGATTCAAATCAGTACCTATCGTCCACATTGCTAACTCCACTTTGAAAAAGAATCTAGTGGCTCTGGTTCAGATACACTAGATTGTGATTCTTGTGAGCAAACACACAGGCGGTTCAAGTTCTGCTGTAAATTGTCCGATTTCGAGACTCGTGTGTGTGTCGGATGCGCTTCAAAGCTCATCAAATACTACCAAGGTCATAAGCACGAGGATCACGTCAGTCATCACCATCCCCTGACCTTGTTGAAGCCGGATGACTCCATCAAGTGTAAGACATGCTTTAAGGTGACATTTGGTTTGAAGAAATATGAAAAGATGAGAGAAGAGGAAAGTGAAGGAAAAGAGAGAAAAGGAAAGGTGAGGAAAGTGAAACATTTTTCTAATGTTTGGTTTGTTACAGGATTATACCAGCGAATTGCATCATACACCGTGATAGTTTGAAAATTATCTCAATACCCTAAAAATAGAATTTTCCTGAATTTTCATCAATGCCCTCTAAAAATACATAGGAAATTACTAAACTATCATCAATTTAAAACACTTACACTAACTCCAACTCAAACACAACACATGGCTCCAACAAATACTCATACATGCTAAACCAAACTGATACACATGAGTAAACTAAGCTTGGAGATTAGAAATCTACCGCAACTGAAAAAGAAAAGCCGAGTTCATTGCTGCATAATCGCCATTGAAAACTAATAGTTTGCTGTAAAATTATCAAAATCTCACTTCATTAGGTAAATAATGGCTTGTAATTAGCTTTATTTTTTTAATTTGGGGTTTTATCTTGAAAAAATATGAAATTAGTTGTGGGTCTCTCATAATAGATTCGAAAACAAATTTCTAGTTATTTTTCTCCATGCAAATGGTTATAAATTCATGGATTTTACATATTATAATCGATCGTCTAAGGTCATGTAACACATGATTTAATCCTGCAAGGTCAAGTAACACAAGATTCAAGGTCGTGTAATATAGATGAGTTCCTGTAATATACGACCCTCAATCATTTATGACATGACTTTTTATAAAATTACGAGACCTTTAATCTTGTAATACAAGACCTCACAACCTTTAATTGTGTATTACACAATCTTCACGTATTACACAACCTGTACTTCATGTATTACACGACCTGTATATACTTCATGTATTATTGATCTGTATGTACTTCATGTATTACTCGACCTTCATTAGTTAAACTATTATACGACCTTCATATGTTACACAATCTTCATTTATTACACAATTACACGACCTTCATGTATTACACAACCTAATGCATGACTGCATGAGCACATGACCTCAAAATTACACGACTTTTGTCATTATTGTTAATCCATTAAAATAATTTATATTTGTTAATATGCGAAAATGTCAACGAAAATTGTTCAAAAAAAAAAAGAAAGCAGCAAACCGAAAGTAAAAATTACTAATTTGTCATCGTTAGACCTAATAAGAATAATAAAAAAGAATCTTAGTGATGAACAAGTGGGGATTTTTCCTAAATCATGTTTTGGGCACTTTTTGGACTTAAATGAGTTTTAGTTTTGTGCCAGTTATTGTAATGTAATAAGGCAATGTATTTTAAGATTTAGAAGAAAGTTTGTCGTGTTTGAATTTGCATTAGTTATTTGATTGAATTGTGAAGAAATTTATAAATCTAACTTGGACATTATTGACGATGGTAGTCGTGTATGTGATGATTTGTTCGGCGATTGCACAAAGTTCACCAATACAACTCTAGGTAAGACATTTGAAACAACTAAGTTCAAGGATGATATGAAAATGGTTAAATTTGTCATGTTATACTTTTTGGAGGCTGTATTATTTGGAAAAAAAAAATATCGATCACCTATCATTATAGATCACATTTTCCACATTGACAACTTTGAAGATTTCAATAAATATCCTTGGGGTTATGTTTGCTTCAAGGCCACATTGGAAAGTATAAAGAATGCGATTGCAATTAGATAGCATAAAAAAAGGCTAAATCCATATTACGTTCCTGAAAAAGAGGCATACAGCCTTCATGGTTGTCCATTTACAGTTCGATCGTGGCATTATTATCCCTTTAGCCTTAGAACCTTTGAATCTATACTTGTCATTTTATTCAACCCTTTCACCATTGAAGAAAATAGAAACACGTATCAAAGCCATAAATGTTGTTACAATAAAAGTAATAATATCAAATTTCATATATAAATAACTACACTACCTATATGACTTACAGGACCTATATGACTAACACGACCTACACGACTTACAAGACATACACGACTACATTACTTACATAACCTACACAACTTACACGACCTACAAAACATACACGACTACATTACTTACATAACCTACACGACCTACATGACTTATAAGACATACACGACTATATTACTTACATGATTTACACGACCTATATGAATAACACGACCTACACGACTTACAAGACATACATGACTACATTACGTACATAACCTACACAACTTACACGACCTACAAAACATACTCGACTACATTACTTACATAATCTACACGACCTACATGACTTATAAGATATATACGACTATATTACTTACATGATTTACACGACCTACACGACTTACACGATTGCATGACCTACACGACTAACTACATGACATACACGATGTCAATAAAAAATACATGACAAAAAACCGCCATAAATAAGGTATCTTGTTGAAAAAATTAATTAAACAACCTACATTGCATATTTTTGCGACATATAAGGAAAAATGGTGAAAATATTTGAAAATAAAACATTATATTGTGAGGAAATTTTTTAAAATTTTTTAAAAGATATAAACCTTAAAACCCAACAACATTAACATACCTTATTGGGTTGTCTAATGGGCAATATATCTCCTTCCACTTGAAAAATGTGTGGGAGTTAAAGAAGTAAATACATAGCTGCCTTTTTATAAGATGTTAAAAGAGATTTTGAGAGAATTTCAGTAGGAAGAGATTTAAGTATAAGAGCTAAAAAGAGAGTGAAAGGTATGGATTTGATGTATTCATTAAGGGCATTTTCGACTTTACATACATGTGTTAGAGTATATATGAAAATAAGAAAGGGAAGGGGTATTTAAATAATTTTACAACTATTAAAGGGTATTTAATTAAAAACCCCGGATTATACAAACAAAAAAATCTCTAATTTTTTATTTAGACAATTCTAACCTTAGTAAATGTTAAAAAATTTTACAGTAAATGTTAGAGAGGGAGTTTGGTCACAGGAGAGAAAAACAGGTCAACCCAAACCCAAGAACCTGACCCGACAGCGTTTCTGATTCCGGCCACATCACCGGCAATGGAAGGCATCGATCGGAACCTCAAGAGCCAGCCATCATTCCCTAGCCATCACTGCCTCCAGAAAGCTACTGGAAAGCTGCCAATTAAAGCGTAAAATGCCGCAGATAACGCTGGCTCAAATTGACGTGTTTTCACCGGTTTCTAGTCACGTCGTTGCCTTGATTTTGTCCCTTACGTCTGCCACTTCCATTTCCGACTATTCACATCCACCGGGGGCCACCAAATCGCGCCGATCAGATAGATTTTTGGAAGTTAAAAGTTCCTAAACATTTTGAAGCGGATTTGAGTAATATACGTCCATTTTTTTTATCTCAACAACATTGTGTTAATGTTGATCGTTGGCCACCGAGTCCAACGGTACCGACTGTGAGATCGCACGTGCTAGTGACAGAGACGACAGTTTGACAATCCGACAGCTGTTAAAATTATATTTCTATATTTTCAGATTAATTAAGTAAATAATTTTATTTTATTAAGCTGTTAAATCATTACTTAAATTTAATTAAAATAAAATTATTTATAATTTTAATTTGTAATAAAATTATAAATAATAATTGATTACGCTAAGGACTAAGCAAGTTAAAAAGTTGAAGTAATATTTTTTGAAAGTTTTGGTTTCCAGCAGAAGGGGAATTTAAACCAAATAATGAAAATGAAAAAGAAATTTAAATTACTTTCCGCTCCTTTGTCTTCGTCCGTCAACCAAACATCACCTAAAAGTATTAACAATGACCCAAGCTATGGCTGTGCTCCATGTGAGTTTTACATCTCCAACTCATGTCGTGAACTTCCGCAAGAAATCAGACATCCCTGTCACCTGCGCCATTCTGTAAAACTCAAGGTTGCGGGGACTTTTCCACGTTGTGGTGCGCCTTGTTGCTTCAAAATTCAAAGTCTCTGAGGTACCAATGTGAAGGTCGCTGTGTGCATTTGACTTGCATCTAGAACGTATACTTCCGAACCCAAACATTAAGTACAAAGGCCATCCACATCCTCTTATTCTTGTAGAGAATTCGTTCTACAAGAGCAATTGCGAATCATGGGGTTCTGACATTCAAGGTGTTCCCCTTTATGCGCTGCATCATGTGTAACCTCAATTTTCAAATACATTATGACCCTAAGCCACTACCACCGACTGTTTTGGAATACACTGACGATTGCAAACTCGCATGAAAGTCGAGAAAGGATCAAACATTTTAGTCACAAGCATACATTGATTGTCTCGGAGGTAGCAGACTTGAATTGCAAGCTTTGCTACAAAAACAGAAACGGTCGATGTTAGGGTTGTGCAGGTGGATGTGAGTTTTATATCCATCATTCATGTGGTGAGCTGCCGCAAGAAATTCGGCATTCGTTTCATCCACAGCATTCTTTGAAACTTTTGCCCCCTGAAGAGCCTCGATTTTCGTGTATAGCATGTTGTTATAGCGTTCATGGTTTTAGATACAGATGTGATAAGTCTGAAGTTAACTTACATCCTGGATGTATATGTTTGAAGGCAAACATAGTGTACGAAGGTCATGATGAGCATCTTCTTACTCTTATTGAGAATTTGTCCCACGATGGAGAATGTGAAATATGCGGCCGTACAACTGATGGTGCCTTCTTCATGAGTTGTTTGGAGTGTAACCTCAATTTTCATTTTCAATACGGCCCTCACCCACTTAGACAAGCTCATCCTCATCCTCGTCATCATGAACTTCCATTATCCGTTCCACCGTGTCTGAAAGGCTTAACTGTATTTCAACATAGTTAATTAATTTGATTACAACGCATGTGATGCTCCTCTTATACAAATTTCCAGTACGATCTACGGCTGTAACAAAATACCAATCAATGGCTAATAATGTATCTAGAGTAATCCAATCAATTCAAGGACATGAGATTAAAGAAAGAGAGGAAAGGAGAGGAAAGCAAATAAAATAAATTAAGATAATATTCAATTATTTTTGGGTGGGGCTATTTGAACCTACCGAATTACTCATTAAACCCACTTTTGAAAATATTTTTTTTATAATTAAAACACCCTTAAATTACATTATAGTTATGAACATTAAAACATAATAAAAAAGAAAAACAGAATTTTATATAATAAAAAAGAAAAAAATAATTTTTACTCTTTGAACCTATCTTTATATTCACCATAGTTTTATTAACCTTAATCATAGTTTTATTAACTCTTTAGCTAAACCTTAATCAATCAAGAGCTGTGACTCTTCTGTCAAGCCATATATTTTTATTAAATGGCACATATGATTTGACTCGAGTAACAAAGCTGGTTGTTATTGATTTGATGAATATTGACTTTATAGAGGAACAAAACAATATTGACAATAATTTGAATCATGAATAGACGTAAAATTCTTTAATTTACATTGAACATTTTTTTTTGATAGAGAGATACATTCAAAATCCACAAGTAAACTCCGCATGCATGTGAAAAAGATCTTTAACAATCAATAACGAGCTTTTTCATTCTAGGAAGTTCTGGACTGGCGGTTTCTTGTCCTTGAGGTTTTCTTTTGGTGTCCTTCGTCAACAGCACCTAGTACTTGGATCCTGTGTGATCAGTATAGGAGGCATAACGCAAATATTTCATGATGCACATGTTGGATCTGTTGTGCACTATTCCATGGCGATACAACATCCAGCTTATATTTTCAACAAGACGTCTTCTGGGCCGGGTTGAGGTCTGCAAGTGTATGAGAAGCTTGCTTTAGTAGCATTAGATGAGTAATAATATTACTTTGCTTTTGTTGGTAGAATTTTGTAGTAAAAAGAGTGTTGAATTTTGAATGAAATGCTGCTATTATTATAAATGAATTTAGTGGGTTTAATGAGTAAAATCATTATTATTATAAAATTTGGATTTAGTAAGAGTATATTAGGTATTTAAGTGGATTTATTGAGTAAAATTTAAAATTTCAAAATTTGGGGGTGGGTTTATTTAGTAAATAGGTTTATTGAGTAATTTGGTAGGTTCAAATAGCCTTACCCATTTTATTTGGTTACTTTTTATTTTGACAAAATTTACCCTTAAGCATTAAAATTTCAATACTTGATATTAAATATTCAAAAAAAAAAATTACTTATCGATTCAAAGGCTTATTACCCTTTTATTACTTAAGTTATTGGCAAATAACATTTACGTAAACAAGTATTGTACCTAATATTTTATTACAAAAAATTATAAAATCTTATATTTTACTACTTTCCTGTTAAGACTATTAGGTAACCCTTAATTAACCTTTAAAATACCTATTTCGCCGTTTCTTTGAAAAAAATACAAGTATATTAATGAATTCACAAAACATTAATTCAAAGTATCGTAACTTTTTCTCCATTAATACTAATTGCATTATGTTTCTAATGATAATTTTGCACTTTATATTTAATGAAATTAGGGGCGTCTTTAACGGATTTGGGGCCTTAGGCAAATTTTTGTTATGAGGCCTCTTTTTGTTTCACAATTTCAATACTCAAAGAAACATAAAAAGGCTCAAAATTTACACCATTTTTAGTTCTTGAATTTCAACAATAATAAGTCAAGAAAATATCTTTTATTACTTCCACCAAAAGTTAAAACCATTACAAAATAAATAGACAAATAAATAAGAAAAATATTATTTTCAAATAAAATATTTAGAATAATAGAACATAAAAAATTGAAATGAAGAATTGATGATTAAATAATAGATATGGTCCATATGGCCTTTATATCTCAAGAATTTTTTCTTTTAAATGAACAAATGAATATAATAATTTTCTTTGTAGAGAAGAGTGTAAAAAATTTTTTCATCTATTGATTTTTGAAATTATAAAATTTTTAATACAAATTAAAAGAAATACTAAAAGTAAAAGATCCTAACATTAAATAATTGAAGTTTTTTAAAGGAATTGAAAAGATAAATAATTTATTTTTTTCTTAAAAATATTAATAATAAATGAATTAATGGTTAAATAATATTATTGATTATATCTCTTTACATTGAGATTACCAAATAGAGATTTTCTATAAAAATAATTCTTAACTGTAGGATAATTATTAATTAGAGGGATGTAGGCTTTTTATTTCCTACAATATGTAATTTAAAAAATATATTTATTAATTAGAGAATTATTAAGAAAATACTCAAAAAATAAGATCTTCCCAAAATATGGGCCTTAGGTGACTCCCTTGTTCGCTTATAACTAAAGCCACCCTTGAATGAAATTATAATTTTAGAATTTTTTTATTTATAAAGACAATTTTTTCCTTATTCCATCAGCATGATGTAAGCAGCCAACTGACGGTCAATTGAAAGTTATGACAGAAAAATAGAAAAATATAAGATTTTGTAATTCTTTAGTAGTAAAATGTTACGGTACAGTACTTGTTGCACTTAAAATTTATTTCCCAATAACTTAAGTAGTAAAATAATAATTACCCTTGATTTAATATATTAAATAAATAACTAATAAATAAAGTCTTGTTTAAATTATATTCATATTTATATTTAATTCTGCTTCATTTTGTTGTTATTAATATTATTTTATTTTTCCATTGATTTAACTACTGATAGTTACTTTAATAAACTCGGAGAGTGGAATGAATGTACCAACAGTAACCCCATAAATTCAAGGAGTGAACTCATCATTCTTATCCTCTTAAATTCTCGAATCCACTCCACATTCCAGCTACGATCTTCAGCTCTAAATCACCAAGATCCTGCTTAGTTGTTGGCCGTCAATATTATGAATTCTGGGTTACCCACCAAGATGTCTGTGAGGAATTTCATCGAACACTTCTGTATTTTCGTCAAACACCTTGTGTTCTTCACCTCTTCACCGTAATCAATTCTCTAAGCTCTATCTTCTCTTTTCTTCGGATGATTTGAAATAATTCATCATCTATTGCTACCATGGATATCAGTCAGCGTCAAATATCCCATCATTGGCAAAGTGAAAATTTGCTTGAATTTGTCCCCTTGGGAAAGTTTCAGACTTGTTTGAATTTTGAATTATATCAAAAGAAAATATTATTTTATCTTGGAAAGTTAAATCCAACATCTGTAGAAGTAACAACAGCGACGTGTTCCAGTTCGATCTATAGATGTAACCAATACCAATCAATACTTAAGAATGTATCTAGAGTAATCCAATTTCAAGGGCCAAAAGTCCTTGCAAGGGCAACGCCTCTTCCTAATATAATTGCGACTCGTCATTCTATCTTCTTAAATGCTTGAATCTACGTCACCTTAACGTTGAAATTAATGATGAAGCTGAACTTAATTTATTACACGTTGGAGTGCCAGCTGGGGCTCATTTAGCCATAGGTCCAGGAGCTCACTTAGGAATGAAATTGGAAACTGCATGCGAGAGATTGGTAGGTTCTAAATGGCAAAACTGTTTTAAAGAGATTCCCTTGTAATTGAATTCTGAGTCTGTTAGTTATTAATCCAGCTCATAGTCATTGTATTCAATCAGTTAGATTCATCATTTGTTATTTTGCTATTATACTATGGTAACTGCAACAAATGTGCTTAGCAAATCAGCTGAACAATCTGGAAGCCTCTATAAATATCAAGCTAAGCTAATCATTGTAATCAGTCTTTCAGCAATAAAGAATTTCATTTTTCATCACCTTCTCTTAATCTTTAAATTCTAACTTGGTATCAGAGCCAGTTACAATGGCTAGTAATGAAATTCATTATTGCTACTAGTAATTGAGCTTCAAGTTCAATCACAAACTCAGCTCATGATCCAAATAACAACTCTACCATTCTCAGTTCATTCACCTTTAATACACTTATCAAACTCACTCAAAACAATTATATGTTATAGAGATCTCAAGTTATAGCAACTATCAATGCTAATGAACTTGAAGATCTGATTGATAATACAAAGAGTCCTCCAAATCGAGTTTTGATCAATGTCAATAGTGATCAAACTGTTATTACTTCACTAAATCCTCAATTTCAGATCTAGAGAAGAAATGATCAACAGCTCATGAGTTGGTTACTCTTAACTTTGAGTGAAGAAGTTTTAAGAGTTGTTGTTGGAGAAAGATCGTCTTTGGATGTTTGGCAAACTCTCTTTACACAATTTGGTGCAAGATCCAGATCTAGAGTTCTTCATTTGAGGACTCAATAGATCGATGAGTGTTCATGAATACTATATAAAGATGAAGGTGACTCTGGATTCACTTAAAGTTGCTAGAAACAATATGAGTGATGATGATTTTGTGTTGTGTTTACTGACTGGTCTTGGATTTGAATATGATGCAATTGTTGCCACAGTCAATGCAAATCCAGAGAATACAAATCCATTAGATGTCTACAGCTTACTGTTAAGTCATGAAAATAAAATTGAGTATCATAACTCTATCAACAATATTGATTATCAAGCTAATATTACTTATCACAGAGGAAACTAGAGTAGAAATTTACAACCAAACCTCAACAATACTGGAAATGCAATCAATTATAATGGAAGACAGTTTGGAAACAATTCTAGTGGAAGACAATCTGGAGGAGGCAACTCTAATCAAATCCAAGATAGAACCAAAGGCAAAGATCCGGTTGATGAAGAAACACCTGAAAGACCTTGTCAAATATGCTTGAGAAAGAATGATACTGTTGTGGATTGCTGGTTTAGGTTCAAGAAGAACTTTGTGCCTAATTTTGCAAGAAACAGAAGAAGTACTTATGTTGTAGAAGGAGGAGAAGCTAGAGACGGAGGTTGGTATCTTAACAGTGGAGCAACAGATCGTGTCTCAAATGACTTCAACAATCTCAGCATAAGCACTGAATACAAAGGCAAAAATCAGCTTCCAGTAGGTAATGGCTCTAAACTGAAAATTGTTTCTATTGGTCATACATTGCTTACCACACTTGAACTACATATTCTACAATATATTAAACTCAACCATATTCTTTATGTGCCTAAAAAAACCAAAATCTGATAAGCATATCTAAATTCTTAAATGATAATAATGTCTGCATTGAATTTGATAAAACATCTTGTGTTGTTAAGGACAAGAGAAAGGGGATTGTTCTCATGAAAGGTGTGGCTAAAGATGGATTGTACAAGCTGCTGAACCTGCCTCTAAACCAAAGTCAAGTCAAGTCTGTTTTGTCATCTTCATCCTCATTTCCAAGTTTACTGCCAATTTGCACAATAAACAAACCAAAGTCTATGGTGTCTGTTAAGTCAAGTATAAATTGTACATGCTACAAAGATCTAAGAACAAACAAAAATCTTGATCTGTGGCATATGAGATTAGGTCATCCAAATGTTGTTGATCTTAGAAAAAAATTGTCAGCTTGTAGCATCTCTTTTGGTAATAAAAAGTATAAGTTGTCATTTTGCAAAGCTTGTCAATATGAAAAATAACACAGATTATCATTCAAAAACAAAGAATCTAAATCATCTACTGCATTTGAAATCATTCACAGTGACCTTTGGTGTCCTGCTTCAACAACCTCAAACCAAGGTTTCAAATACTACATAGCCTTTATTGATAACAAAACAAATTATACTTGCATTTATGGACTTGCTCATAAGTCACAAGCACTCTCAGCCTTTATTTCCTTCAAAAACCAGATTGAAAAAAGTTTGGAGTTGAAAATTAAAATAATTTAATGTGATATGGGAGGTGAATACAAAGCATTTGAGCCCTATCTTAGAAATGAAATAATAGCTCTAAGATATTCCTGCCCTTATATACATCACCAAAATGGAAAGGTTAAAAGGAAACATAAATAACTAGTTAGGTCTTACACTCCTAGCTCAGGCTGAAATACCTTTTAAATTCTGGTGGGAAGCTTTTTATAATGCAACCTATCTTATTAACAGAATCAGCACACCAACATTGAACAACAGAACACCTTTTGAAGCCCTTTATTCAAAGAAACCTACCTATTCTCTAATTAGAATATTTTGCTGTGAGTGTTACCCTTTCCTGAGACCTTACAACAATCATAAGTTTGATTTTCACACTTCTAAATCTGTATACATAGGTTTTAGAAACTTACACAAAGGTTATCTATGTTTGAATTCAAATGGCAGAATTACATTACTGCTCATGTCAATTTCAATGAAAAATTTTTTCCCTTCCAAAATGATCAAAACTTCATGACTCCAAATCTATTCACTTACCAAAACTCACAAACACATTCAGCAAATTCATTTCAATATCTTTTCCTTCTAAGAGTCAAGATCATGTGGCATCAACAGTTAGTTCAAATGCATCAGAAGACACAATTAGATCAAAGAGTCTCCCTAATAATTAGACTTTTGATAACAACACTAGTCAAACAAATTCAATGAATGACAATGTTCTCAATGCACATGAGTTACCTCAAATCTCATTCACTAATCAACTTGAATTAGAAAATCAAATACCAAAAATACCTCAGCCAACACATCAGCCTAAATCAAATATTAGTGAAAGACTTGCTGATGCAACTCAATACAGAAAAGCAGTTGGAGGTTTACAGTATGTTGTACTAACAAGGCCAGAGATTGCATATGTCATTAACAAACTGAGTCAATTTATGGCTAATCTTTTGCAACCTCATTGGATTGCTTGTAGATGAGTACTAAGATATCTCAAGGAAACTATAGATTATGGGTTAGTGTTCAAGAAATCTGATTTTTTGGACCTTGTAATGTACTCAGATACTGATTGGGGTAGTGATCTTGATGACAAAAGATCAACCAGTGGCTACTGTGTATACTTAGGTGAAAATTTGGTCAACTGGAGCTCAAAGAAGTAGAGTGTAATTTCCAAATCATCTGCAGAATCTTAATACAGAGCTATGGCATTAGTTTATTCAGAATTAACCTGGATTTGCTCAATTCTCAAAGAACTAGATGTGAAACTTCAAAATACTCTTCTGCTACTAAGTGATAGCACAAGTGTAGCTGCTATAACCATAAATCCATTATTGCATTCTAAAACCAAGCATATTGAAATGGACATTCATTTTGTCAGAGATAAAGTTGAAAAAAAAGAGGTTGAGATTGCATTTGTATCTAGCAATGATCAAATTGCTGATGTGTTAACTTTTCTTACATATCTTAAGTCCAGGTTCTTCAGAAGCAAACTTAAAGTCTTTTCAAAATACTCAAGTTTGAGAAGGGGTGTTGAAATTATTGATGAAGTTGAACTTAGTTTATCACACGTTGAAGTGTTAGCTGGAGCTCATTCAGTTATAAGTCCAGCAGCTCATTTAGGAATGAAATTGGAAACTGCATGTGAGATTTTGGAAGGTTCTAGATGGCAAAACTGTTTTCAAGAGATGCCCTTGCAATTGAATTATGAGTCAGTCAGTTATTAATCCAGCTCATATTCATTGTATTCAATCAGTTAGATTCATAGTTTGTTATTTTTCTGTTATACTATTGTAACTGCAACAAATGTGCTTAGCAAATCAGCTGAACAATCTGGAAGCCTCTATAAATATCAAGCTAAGCTAATCATTGTAATAAGTCTTTCAGTAATAATGAATTGTATCTCTTCATCACGTTCTCTTAATCTCTAAATTCTAACTCTTAATTCTATAATCTTCAAAACCGAATCTCCATGATCATGCTCAGCCATTGCTCTGTCATTAATATTATGAATTTTGAATTACCGGTGGAGAGATTTCTTTGAGACATTTCGTCGAACTCTTTTCCATTTTATGACACACCCTTTTTGTCTTTTTAACTTTTCGCCCCAGTTATATTGGATGAAAAACTTCAACATATTTCAACATAATTAATTTGATTGCAATGTGACGCTCCCTTTTACGCAAGTTTCTAGTGCGATCTGCAGCTTTTAACAAATTAATACTAATCATTGGTTAAAAACGTACCTAGATGATCCCAAGGACCATGTCCTTGCAAGGTCAATCCTTTTCCTGCACTAATTATAGTGAATCATCATTCTTATCTTTTGAATGCTCGAATCCACTTCACACTCCAGCTATAATCTTCGTACCGAATCAACATTGTCGTTGCTCTCACGTCAATGTTATGAATTCTGAGTTACCCGCCAAGAAGTTATCTTTTTCAGGCGTTTCGCCCAACACTTCTGTATTTTCATCAAACATGTTTTCTTGAACTTTCTCTAAACCCCTTTACTTTTCCTCCAAATAAATGAAATGATACGATGTCTCAATAGAAATTTTTCGGTTTTTCGTCACCATAATAAACGATTGATGAACTCTACATTGACGAGCGTCATATTTTTTTTTGGTATTTGGAACCTATCATTGTTTACAAGTTGATCTTATACTTTCGAAAAATTGATCATTGTATTCCTTCATCTACATATAGAGCCACCTATCAACATACGCACACCTAATACATATGTAAACTATTATCGTTATATACAAGCTTAAAGTCTTTCAGAATTATTACAACAAAAATATAGATGATCCCATGTGCAATTGATGTTTGGATTGTAATTAATAACTTATAAACCAAGAGCATATTATATCTAAATCTTAAAAAAAAAAAAAAAAAAACAGAATGATGGCAGAAAGCTGTTAAATCGGTGTCAGTTTAATACTCACTTAATTAGAAAATAAGATAAACTAACATTGATTTAACTTTGTTTCTGTCGGCGTTCTATTTCTATGGCATTTTTCAATAAACCAATCTGCGAAATGGTCAAAAACAAAACGCGCAGCCCGATGTTTCTTAAACTTTTATACAAATTGGTTGCTAATAATTAAATACATATATTACTTCTCTAGTAAAATAAGCAATAAATTCGTCGAAGTCAAATTGTTAAATTCGTTTGGTAGAGATGTGCTTCTCCTCTTGACAAACATGAATTAATGAATTTTGTTTTGTTTATTAGTGCATAAAGCTGACTTCACATGCAACAGTACGAATGATTTGTCTTGATGTTAGAGTTAACTCTTTGAGTTAGTAATAGATTAGGGATCAAAGTAATCAATCCAATTGTGATCGAAAAATGCCAAAGATCAATTTGTTGGCACCGTTAATATTAAATCTTGTCCTTGTATCCAAAGGGAGAGTCAATAATATTCGTCGATCGTCTATGATCTATCTTTATATTATGAAAATGAAGAGCCAGGTGTCAATGTATTTTATTAAGACGTTTCTTTCTCTCCTACTACGCATATGTAATATGTTATTAGGTGATGGTTTTATATTTATATGGTTGTCAAAAACGAAAGTTTTATAGAGTAAAATATACTTAATTAGTCCATGTTTCTTAATTTATTCGTAAAACATGAGCAGTTCTAGAGTCTATGCAAGGTACTATATGCAATTAACGCATGTATGCTATGTGTGCATTTATTTTGAAAATCATCATAGTTATATTTAATTGAAGTACATGTGGCATACATGCATTAATTGGGTGTAGCATTGCTAATGTATACTAGAAATATCTCTCGTAAAATAGAGAGGAAACTAGGAATTATTAGGGAAGCAGAGAGTGAGATATATATTTGTAAAAGAAAGAGTGAGCTTGTACGGAAACACAAACAAAAGAGGGAGATTAAGAGAGATGGAGATAAAAAATATTGTCCACGAGCATCCTTTAACACTTTGTGAGAATAATAATAATAATGTCCAATTTCTTTGCAATTGCTGCCGGTGAACCTTAATTTCGTGAAAACTGCTGCTTCAATTGTGGGTTTTATCAAAACATTTGCTTTGTTTGCAACAGAGCACGTTCAGTCAAGGATAGTTTCTACATTTATGAGTTGTGCTGGCCACAATCTCTTGTTTTCCAACAATCATGTTTTGATTTACGGAAGAGATTTTTGTATCACTTACTATCGTCCATAATGCTTACTCCACTATGACAAAGCATCTAGTAATTCTGGTTCAGATACACTATATTGATATTTTTGAAAGCAAGTTCAAGTACTGCTGTGAATTGTGCTATTTCCAAATTAGTGTTGGAAGCGGTTCAAAGCTCATGAAATACCACCAAGGTAATCAGATGACGACATGATTGTGATTTGTCTTAAAAGGTATTGAAGATCGTCCAATCTATGGCTGTTTTAAAAAGTATTGATAACGACATGAATTTGCTCTATCCCATGCTCGAACTGAAAATTTTGTTTCTTTCTGAGTCGTTTTACAGTTTGAAGTTTTTTTTTATTACTTTAACAAAAAAATATGATAGAAGAGGTCAGGTTTGATTTTTGCTCAAATCAAAATATGAAATAACTTTGATCTCTTATTCATGTAAATTTGAAGAAATAATAAAAAGTAATACAACATAATTATTTGCAGAAATTTTAAGAAAAATAGTTTTAAAAAATTTAATGATTCCAAATTAAAAAAACTCAAGAATATTAAATTTATAATAATTTTAAGCATAAAAAATAGTGACAAAATTAATTTTGCAAATAAATGTATCATCTTTATCTTTTGTGAGAGAACTTAGGAACACAAAATTTACCTTTAATAATAATTACTTTAAAAAGGAAAATTCTAAAAAGAGCAATGCCAAATGAACAAAATCATGAATAAAATCTT
The DNA here is from genome assembly GCA_030449075.1 of Murraya paniculata. NCBI lineage: Eukaryota > Viridiplantae > Streptophyta > Magnoliopsida > Sapindales > Rutaceae > Murraya > Murraya paniculata. The sequence continues at coordinate 1,167,388 of JAEVFN010000018.1, read as the reverse complement.
TAAGGAACATTTTTAAACGAAAAATTTTAAATCATAAGAAAAACATCACTGACAGTTGAACACGATCAAGACATTATAAGATAGAAAATGGGATAATGTTCATACTACAGTATCACTATAGCAACAAAATGATAATATTGTTCATGCTACAGTAATGTCGTTTTTATTATGGTAGTATTTTGTTAATGGCCAAATATCACTTTTCTTAAAAATATTTCAAAAATATGAATATATTTGTCATAGTCTTAATGTATTTTTTGTCCTTTATCATTTTCCTTTAAAAAAGAAAGAGTAATAAGTCAGCTGATAACCAAATCTAAATAGATAAGTTTGACATAGTTCAAAAATTTTTCCACTTTCCATACTCCCTTGTATTTATATGTGTAAGATTATGGTTACAAATTTTGGCTTCCATAAGGAATTTGTGGGTAGCTGAAGTGTATTGAGGCTGGGGCGGACCCAATTAAGGCTCAAAAGGGGCTTCAACCCCTCCTGGGCCTTAAAATTTCTTAAACTAAGGCCTGTAAAATCCCTTTCTAAATATTAAGTCCAATACTAATATATTAAATATTTTGGACTTTTTTGAACCCAAAAAAAAAAAAGTATTTTGGGCTTTTAAATTAAATTCATTTAAATGTTAAGACTTTTAAATTTAATCAAATTATTATTTAAAATTAACTTACAAAACTCACCGTTTATATTAATAAAAAAATTAAAAGAATAAAAAAAAAATCCTAAAATCAGAAACCTGCAATTTACAGAAACACAATTAAACTTAGCCACCGCCACTGCCGACGTTTCCATTCTGCCACCCAGGGGCGGACCCAATTAAGGCCCAGAAGGGGCTTCAACCCCTCCTGGGCCTTAAAATTTCTTAAACTAAGGCCTGTAAAATCCCTTTCTAAATATTAAGTCCAATACTAATATATTAAATATTTTGGGCTTTTTTGAACCCAAAAAAAAAAAGTATTTTGGGCTTTTAAATTAAATTCATTTAAATGTTAAGACTTTTAAATTTAATCAAATTATTATTTAAAATTAACTTACAAAACTCACCGTTTATATTAATAAAAAAATTAAAAGAATAAAAAAAAAAATCCTAAAATCAGAAACCTGCAATTTGCAGAAACACAATTAAACTTAGCCACTGCCACTGCCGACGTTTCCATTCTGCCACCAGCCCGTTGTTTTCCGCCGCCGCTATCGCTAAGCCTTTCGTGAGTTTCATCCAGCGAGACCAGCCATAAATTGAAAAGGTAAGGTACTGTGCTTGACTACTGGTTTGAAGTTTGAACTAATGATTTTTTCTGAATGATGAGTCAATGTTCTGCATCTCTCTAACACTACTCATCAATTGTTATTCTGACAACTATATACAAACTTCCAAAAGTGAATGTTCATTTGTTAAAAGTGAGCAATTCTTTAACATTAAAAATTCAAATGGAAAGTAGTGGGACGGTGGGTGCTATGTGAATTGTGAAAGTGGCTTATAATCTATTATATAAAAACAATCACTTTTTTAATGTAAATAAATGAACAATTGAAAAGGTCAAATTTGCAATCATGTTGTCTAATATAGAATATTCTATCATTCCCGTGAGCTCCACTAAGTGTATTGTAAAATAAATAATATTTGTATTAATTTAACTATTCTTGTTGAGTTGTTGCAGTTATTTCGTTAGGATTTAACTCTATTATGGAATTTAAGTTAATAATAGTTTTATTTGATTTGAAATAGATATGGAAAAATTTTTCAAAAAAAAATCACGACTCCCATCACCTCTAGAGGGAACTAGTGATGGTTCATATGAAGTCATTTTACAAAATTTGCCTGCTGACCCTGGACTACGACCTGGTATTGATAGTTATAATTGTAATATTCGAGATCAAGTTCGAAGAGCGTACTTACAAAGGGGTCCTTTTCAACCTAATGGGCACAATTTTAAATTTGAGAAATTTGGAAATCAACAACGACGATTTGTTGTGGATTGGTTCAAAGAATTTGGTTCTTGGCTGGAATATAGTATAAAAGAAGAGTCTGCATATTGCCTTTTTTGTTATCTTTTCAAAGAAGATAATGGTGATCCAGCGGGCGGTGATACTTTTAATGGGAAAGGATTTAAAAATTGGAAGAAGAAAGAAAAATTAACAATTCATGAAGGAGGTGTCAATAGTGCCCATAACCGAGCTAGGCAGAAATGTGAAAGGTTGATGAATCAGAAACAACATATTGTAACATTTTTTGAAAGACAATCTGAGAAAACTCAAAGTGAATATGAAACTCGTTTGAATGCTGTTGTTGATTGTATTCGATTTCTTTTAAATCAAGGGCTAGCATTTCGTGGGCATGATGAGTCTGATGGTTCAAACAACAAAGGGAATTTTCTTGAACTTCTACGCTTCCTTGCTGATCATAATGAAGGTATTAATGTTGCTACTTTCAAAAACACTCCTCTAAATCTGCAAATGACATCCCCAAAGATTCAAAAAGACATTGTAAGTTGTGCTGTAACTGAAAGTACTAATGCTATTATTGGAGAGATGGACGGTGCATTATTTTCTGTTCTAATTGATGAGTCCCATGATATATCTATAAAAGAGCAAATGGCTGTTGTATTACGTTATGTGGATAAGAATAGATATGTGATTGAACGTTGTTGGCATTGAACATGTTTCTAGCACTACAGCTGCCTCACTTAAAGAGTCTCTTGATAATATGTTTTCAAGGCTTGGATTGAGTTTGTCAATGTTACGTGGGCAAGGTTATGATGGGGCAAGTAATATGCAGGGTGAGTTTAATGGTTTGAAAACGCTCATTTTAGAGGAGAATGAATCTGCTTATTATGTTCATTGTTTCGCTCATCAACTTCAGTTGGCTCTTATTTCTGTGGCAAAAAAGCATGAAGAAGTTAATTCTTTATTCAATTTAATTTCAATGCTGGTTAATGTTGTTGGAATGTCAGCTAAACGCCGCGACATTCTACATGAGAAACATGCACTTGCAGTTATTGAAGCATTGGGTAAAGGCGAGCTTTCAAGTGGACAAGGTCTAAATCAGGAGATTACTTTAAAGGGTCCTGCTGATACACGCTGGTCTTCTCATTAGGGTACGTTGATGAGCATAATTTCTATGTTTCAATCTGTGGTTGATGTGCTTGAGATAATTGAAGTTGAAGGAAATTCTGAACAAAGATTTCAAGCTAAAACACTATTGAAGTTGATGCAATCATTTGATTTCGTATTTTGTTTATTATTGATGAAAAATATTCTTGGCTATGCAAATGAGTTGTCACGGGCACTACAAAGGAAAGATCAGGATATTTTGAATGCTGTAAAATTGGTTGAAGTTTATAAGCATAACCTTCAGAAGTTGCGAGATAGTGGATGGGATTCTTTATTTGGTCAAGTTTCTACTTTTTGCAGCAAGCATAATATTGATGTTTTAGACATGGATGATTTGTTTTTAATTCCAGGGCGATCACGCCGTAAACCTCGAGAGATCACAAATTTACACCGGTATCGAGTTGAGTTATTTTATGCTGTCATAGACATGCAACTTCAAGAGCTAAATAATCGTTTCAATGAGTCAAATACTGAGTTGCTTATTTGTTTGGCTTCTCTATGTCCAAATGATTTGTTTGCAACTTTTGACAATGAAAAATTACTACGACTTGCTCAATTTTATCCTAAAGATTTTTCTGTAATAGATCTTATAGCACTTGAGATGCAACTTGATGTTTACATTACATATTTGCGATCTAGTGCAGAATTTTCAGGATTGAAAGGGATTGGTGAACTTGCAAGGACAATGGTTAAGACTAAAAAGGACAAGGTGTATCCGTTAGTTTACCTATTAGTTACATTGGCTCTAATTCTACCCATAGCAACTGCCACTGTAGAGAGAGTATTTTCAGCCATGAATTTAGTGAAGAATCGACTTCGAAACCGGATGGGTGATCAATGGTTGAATGACAACTTAATTGTGTACATAGAAAAAGATGTATTTGCTTGTATTGACAATGAAGCTATTATTCGACGTTTTCAAAACATGAAAACACGTCGAGAACAATTGCAGAACTTTTAAAAATGATTATGTCAATGAAATTGAATATTTTACTTATTATTTTTTCAATTGACTTTTATTATCTTGTCTAAAATTTTTTTTATCAATTTATATTAAGCCCCTTCTGAATTTATTTCCTGGGTCCGCCACTGTATTGAGGGATAACTAGGGGACACCTTTGTCATAGGAAGCTAATCTACTGTTGGAGTTTTAATCTACGTGACACATGATGGTTAAGTAACTGTTGGGAATGTTATTTAAGCTCTGTGATGTAATTGGAACTGTCCGTGATGATTAGATAACTACCTATAGTACTTTATGGTTGGATAACTAATCATAGTAATAGGTAACCATTGTAGTAGCTATTTAGGTATTTAAATAATTGAGAGAGTTACTCTAAGAGTAAAGCAAAAAGGTAGGCCAAAGGGAGGCAAGCTAAAGGGTCAGCCAAGGAAGCAAGCCAAAGAGGCAGCCTAAGGGGCAGCTCGTATGCAGACCAAAGTATAGCCAGGAGCCAAAGAGGCAAACCAAGCCAAGGTGCAACCGCATACCAAAGTGGTTGGGGATTGGGAACACTTAAGAGAACTACGTGAATAATAGTTGGACAGAGGGAGAAATTGTAAGCTCGATAATCTCTGGGAATTAGTGTATTTCCACTGTAAAATTCTTGGCAAGTATATGTTGTTCCCTATGGCCTACGAAACCGAACCACATAAATCTCCTGTGCTATTCTCTTTACTCTCTTTTGTTCTTCTTGTTTGCTGTTGTATGAGACTTTTCTAGGTGTTTCTTTTTGTTTGTTCCCCAACTGAGTTGATTTGCAGCAACCAAGCTGTGAAGAACAGTCAAACTGCTTAGGAGCTTTTCTAACCAATTAATTTGGCTTCGATCCTAAAAATATGATTCTTAAAAATGACCCCACCGCTTTTCTCTTCTTTCATGGACGTGCGTCTGCGTTCTTTATGTGAAGTTATTTTATGATTTTCGTTTGGCTATCTCATTGGAGATTTAAAGGTTGAGTTTCTATGGCAATTTATGGTTTTGGATGGTTTAATTTATGTTCTTGAGTTTGGAAAGTCTTGCTTTTGATTATTGAGTTCTTGTGTGATTTTTAGCTCAAGAAATTCTTTAAAATTTGAAAAAACCTCATCAATGCATCTTAAAGATTTCTCCTATGGTAACATGAACATTCTGAACTGGTTTATCTAAAAGCTCTGGGACTAAAAACTTTACATATTTCTCCTAGACAGCTTCAATGACCTAAGAAATGATGTAACGGAGCACATATTTGGTGACGATTGTGGTCGCCGGATTAGTTGATGATATCCCATAATTAATCGTGGCTAGCCATTACATATCCGCCATTTCCCAAAAGAAGTTTCTATAGTATATCTCAAGATTCAAGAACTTGTTTCAGATTTCAGTTTCATGTCAGTTGTCATTCAATAGCATACATTCATACATATATATATATATATATACACACACTAGTGAGGATGTCATTAAAATATATAAAAAAAAAATTTTAATATATTGAAAACTTTGTTTTTTTTCCTATTAATGTATTAAAATTATATTTTTTTTTTACTAGCATCACTTTGTTAAAATGAGTATGCCCTCAGTAGAGAATATATATATATTTATAATCCTTCCTAGTGTGGGCGCCTCATTTTTTACAAATGCGCTTTTAAACTATGGGATTTAAGAGAGTTGGTTTTTAATTTATTTAAATTGTATGGTTTCAGAGCATGTCCGCATTAAAAAAAAAATGAGAGCGTCTGTACCTGAGAATAATTATATACACAAACATATTAATCATTCTAAGGTGCTGGCGCCCTCATTTTTTTTTTAATGCAAATACACTATTAAACCATGCAGTTTAATAGAATCAATTTCTCATACACCATAAAACCATGCATTTACTTTGTGTGTGCGTGTGCACGCGCGCGTGCATGCGTGCGTGCGTGTGTGTGTGTGTGTGCGCGCCCGCGCGCATGTGTGTGTGTGTGTGTGTGTGCGTGTGTGTGTCTCTCTGTATGTGCGTCTCTCTGTATGTGCGTGTGTGTGTCTCTCTGTATGTGCGTCTCTCTGTATGTGCGTGTGTGTGTCTCTCTGTATGTGCGTGTGTGTGTGTGCACCATAAAACCATGCATTTACTTTGTGTGTGCGCGTGCGTACGTGCGTGCGTGTGTGCGTGCGTACGTGTGTGTGTGTGTGGTCCTTCTCTATTGTGGACCTCCTCATTTTTTTCTCATGCAAACACACTTTTAAGCCGTGAGATTTAATAGAGTCAAATTTTAATGTTATTAAACTGCACAACATTATAATGCATTAAAAAATAATTTTATTAAGTCGCATAGTTTAACAATGTATCTACATTAAAAAAAGGATGGCACTTATACCTAAGAATGATTATATATTATATATACACACAATTGTGTGTGTGTGATTTTAATAGATCGATTCCATGGTTTCATTCGACTGAAAGATAATGCCGTCAAGGAAACAACTTCGCTATTCAAAGCAAAATGAACTGTCCTGGATGAAAAATTTTCTATGTATAACAACATAATTAATTTGATTGTTCCTTAAAAGAAATAATTTAATTACAAGAGATTTGGGTGTAGCAGCAGAAACGTGGCACTAGCTACATCAGGAATATGACATCCTTCTCTTTTTCACCAAATTGTAAGAATTCCATACAATTTGGTTGCGAGATGCAGAATTTCCAACTACACCATCATTTTCCTTAGTTAAATCAATTGTAAACAAAGGAGAAGAATAAGAAATTAAAGTTTGTCGGAATTTGCCAACGAGAATACAAAAGATGGAAGGCAAAAGAGGCGAAAGCAGCACATTAAAGAAATAGATCCCAAGAAAAAACATAATGATCATTAAATGTGTGCTTTAAATAACCACCCCCAACAAACACAATAACCAATTGTAAGACAACACGTGGCCAGCAAAACAAAAGTGAACAGGCTTCCTATTTTGACCAAAGTGTGCTTTTGAAATAAAATATAGTTTGATGGGACTGCTACAGCCTTTAGGTTACGCAATTTTTAAAGTGAAAGGCACCTTATCACGTGTCCGTTCAAACAATAAAAAGAAAATTATTTTAGACACTTAAAATAAAAATAATTCTTCAAGAGTGCTCATGAAAAGAATAAATAAGACTTGAAATATTTGGAATATCTTGGGCATGGAATTAAGGGTGTTTAAAATTTAATTTGATCTATTTAATTTATTTAATCCGTAGAAATTTGATTTATAAAAATTTAATTTTTGTATTGATGGATTGAATTGGATTAAAAATTTAAAAATTTATAGTCAGTGAATTAAATATAAATTTATTTTTATAAATCTATAAAAATCTGTGAATCCATTAAAAATAAAAATATTTAATTAATTAAAAAATAAAAATCATAAATGTGGTATTAATAAAATAATTAAAAATAATAAATAAATAAGTTAAAATATAGTTACATTAACACCATCTTATATCTTATCTGATAATAATAAAAACTAAAAATAATTAAATACATAAAAATAATTTTTTAAATAATTAATTTTCAGGTATTGATCTAAATAAATGAGATTTTTTTATGTGTTATATTTTAAAATTTTGAATGTATTTTTTAATTTTATTTAAAAAGTTGGTTTATTTAAATATTATACAATTTTGAATTTGATCGATGATAAAATTATTTTTATATTAAATTTTTACATTTAATTAATTTGTGATTGAACAAAATTAAAAATTTTTAATCAATAAACAAATTTATAAAATAATAAATTAAATATAAATTGAGTCAAATTTATATTCGATCCATAAATATATAGATTAAATTTAGATTAAATTTCATTAATTTATAAATTTATAATTTATAATTCATAAAATTATAAATTAAATATAAATTAATATCTAATCTATAAAATTTGATACCCGAACACACGTAATCAGAATTTCAAAACAATAAGAGGCGAAAGCAACACATTAAAAAAGTAGATCCCAAGAAATAAATAATGATCATTAAATATGTGGTTTAAATTGCCACTCCAACAAACGCGATATCCAATTGTAAGGCAACACGTGTTCCGAAAAACAAAAGTCAACAGGCTTCCAATTTGGACCAAAGTGTTCTTTTGAAATAAAATGTAGTTTGATGGGACTGCTACAGCCTGTAGGTACTAGGTACACAATTTTAAGTGAAGGGCGCCTTATCACGTGTCCCTTCTAACAATAAAAAGAAAATAATTGGCTAACAATAACAATATATTCATTGAGATTTTTTTTTTTTAATAAAAGTTTGTAAGGGTACAAATGTAATAATACTAGTTTTTAGATTTTTAAGTTTAAAAAAAATTAATACTTACTTTATTAAAATAAAGTTGACATACTTTATTAAATTATAATAAAAAATTCATGCCCCTAATTAATTTAAGGTATTTTGCAAACCGTAAGCATCCATGAAAATGAAATATTCTGTGCTATAATAATTTTTTCCTTGATAAATTGAGTTGATTACATAATTTACATATTATTTTTACTTTTTTTTTATTTGCAAACATACATACATTTTCATGTTTTCTTGGCTGAAAATCATAAATAAATCAGCAATTCAGTAGTTGAAGGTTTTTTGAAGTTTATTTTTGAGTTACCAATGCAAGAACGGATATACATGATGTGATGAAAATGAAATAAAACGAAGACTTTCTTATTATGAAATAATTCTTTATAAGAAAATCCAACAGACGAATACATAAAGCACATCAGCTCAAAGTAAATCATCTAAATCCCTAGGGAAATTTACAAAAATAACCTTAAAAGTTTTCAATTTTTTGAATTTAACCCCCCAAAAATTCTTTCTATCATAACTAGCCAATTACTAGTTTTTTAGACCAAATAGTCTTCATCACTTTAAACAAATTTACAAACAAATGTTATTCTTACAATTCACTCACACTCTTAACACTCTCAAATAAGCAAGGCTCATCATTTTTGACAAATCACCAAATCCCATCAACCAAGTGCTATATAACTGAAGATATAATCATCAATTGATAATTGAGAAACTTCTTTAAGTTAGTGTATATTGTTGCACAATATGAACCTTTAATGTAAATATTAGTATTTAGATTCGAAATTGATATGGTTTTGTTGTAAATGTTGTTATTTTTCATTCATAAAACAATATAATTTGTTAAAGTGTTTAGTTTGAGTAGAGAAACTTAGTTTGAGTAGAGAAACTTAGTTTAAGTAGAGAAATCGAAAAAAAAAAATCTTTAAAAACGGTGGAAATTCGTAGTAAAAACAAAATTCAGATTTAGTGAGACATGCAGTAGGACAAGTGTCTATCTCACTAAAACACATAATTGATTATGTGCGACAGGCACCTATCCCACTTCTAGTCGCACTAAGTTATTGTGCAAGAATTCCATTTGAGTGGACAGGTGCCTATCTCACTAAGTGTATGTGCGACAGGCAGTGGGATATGTGCTTGTTGCACATAAGCATCTCTGCATTTTGGTGAGATACGTACATGTCCCACTGCCTGTCTCACCAAATTTCGAACATTTTTCGAAAGTCATAACTTGAACTACATGTGTCTGTTTAGAGCATATAATATACCGTTTTGAAGCTTGTGCGGAGACAAATCAAATCCAAAACCTATACTCCATTGTATCACATGGTCAAACCGAGAATTTGTCTGAATTTAAGTGCGATAGACACCTAGTGCACTATCGCACATAATCACAGTATGTACACATACGTATAAATGTACTGCAATTCTCTTTATCATATTTTGTAGTGTGTAATCTTATTTTTTTTATTTTTTTAATGATTGTAGGCTTGATGGATTCAGTTGTGCTTCAATTGTGTTACAACGGTTGGTGAGAGACGTTGACAGATGGTCGTATGGAGTACGTAAATGCCAAGAATACATGTTTTTGTTTCGGAAAGATTGTACGTTTGATCAGTTTCTGGCAAGATTGTATGAAGTTTTACAGATAAATCTAATGAATATAGTATAACGATGAAGACAATTTTGAGGTCTAGTAACACAATCTATCATGCATGTTCACTAGCTATGGACATATTCAATGATAAAATGGCCAACTATGGGTGCATCTCTGTATTGGTTACCACATCTCCTCGAGTTCTGGCCGAAGATCTTGAGCCACTTGTAGAAACTAAATCTTTTTTTAGAGCAAACGACTCTGTCCCCGATATTGTTGCAGAAACATTACTCTCCACTCCACGAAAATAATAACTCCCTTGATGAGAACGATATTACGTTAGCGGATGTTGACTAAGAGGTATTACCACTAATGACATCGTTAGTGCAACAGTACTCTCTATTCCACAATAATGATTTCTGCAGCAATGATGATCCTGTTGATGACACCAACAACACAAAAGCTGATTATGCTTTTGTGGAACTGTACAATAGTACAAGGCCTACTATCTCCAATAGTCCAATTGATAATCGGAGCATCGATCATTCCAATATTCCTATCAATGATGAGGATGAGCATCAATATAATATTCCCATTAATAACAAAGACAGTCGATCTATTCCTCCAATGGCCCGTTTGAGGAGAAAGACAACAGTTGATCTCCTTGTGAGTCTTGCTCTAATTTTGCCTTCAACCTTGGTCACTTCAGACTTAGTTAAAAGTTGTAATTCTACTGATATTGGCGTGGGTAAGTTGTTCGCTGAGAAAAATGAGTTAATACTGGAACTGCGAAAAGTTACCTTAAGGGATAAGTTTGATTTTAAGATTGTACGACGCACAACGTTATGCTTTAAGGCCCACTGTTTTTTAGAATCATGTAAACGGGTATTCGAGCAACGAGAGGTTCGAATGAGCAGAATATTCCTTGGGTAGTAAGAAGAATTGATAATGTACACACATGTTCTAATGAGGTGTTGTTTGGTGGTCTTCGACAAGTAAGGAATCGGGTTGTTGGTCATATTATCGCGGATAAATTTATCCATGATAAATTGATATATACTCCGAATGACATCAGATCAGACATTTACCTGGAATACGGTGTCCAGTTAACATACTAGCAGGCATATCGAGCCAAAGAAGTTGGTCTCGAAATAGTACGAGAGAATCCTACAGAGTCATATAACTTACCTCTTAAAACCGAAGCAAATGAGGGTACAGTTACTCACCTCCAGCAAGATGGAAATAATAATTTCTTATACTACTTCGTAGCTCTTGGATCTTCCAGTATGAGTTTCATATAGTACATTAGGCCAATGATTGCTGTAGATGGTACTCATCTAAAGGAGCTATATCGTGGGAGCATTTTTGTGGCAATATGTTTATATGGAAATAATCAATTGTATCTATTAGTCATTAGGGTCATGGAATCGGAAAACAATAATGCTTGGGAATGATTTATGACGAAGTTACATGGAGTGATTGGCGATAGGCCAGAGTTAGTAATTATCTCTGATTGTTGCACTGCCATTAAGAGAGTCGTTCTGAAAGTATTTCGTACTGCTGGCCATGGCATTTGTTTTTACCATGTCAAAAGTAACATAAAGTCAAAATTCATGATGTTCACAATTGTTTGGGATGAAATTGAGCATGCCTTTGTTAATGCAGCAAAAGCATATGGACACGAAGAATTTAAAAAACAACTTGAAGGGTAGTGGATGCTCCACTCCGGTGCAGTTGATTACTTAGAGAATAATGTGGGTGCGTGTAATTGGGAAAGGTTTGAGTTTGAAGGTAGGAGATACAGCATACTGACCACCAACATCACAGAGAATGTGAATTCTTTTATGAGAGAACCACGAAAATTTCCTATTACTCATCTTGTTGATCACTTTAGAAAAATATTGCAACAATGGTTTTATGACAGAAAAATTGTGGCTGAATCGATGAGTACATGTCTAATAACATAGGCAGACGAAATAGTTACTAAGAATAGAATTTTGGCCGAAAGAATGACCGTTCGTCCTATATCTCAGTATCGATTCCATGTTTTGGGTAGTGGCATTAAGGAATGGATAGTTGACTTATGTAACAAAACTTGCTCCTTCAGAGTATTCCAACTTGATCAGCTTGTCTGTGCGTATGCAATTGCTGTTTGTCTGACCATTCGAGTGGATTACATAAGTCTTTGTTCTAACTTTTACTCAAAAGAGTCATTGGTCATGGCATATGCACAACCAGTAGAGTCAGTTGGCGACATGGCAGACTGGAAAATTCTTGCGGAAATTCAGGATATGAAGGTTAATCCACCAATCGAAGCACCATCACCTAGTCGTCGTCCAGAGCTTAGAATACCTTCTATTGGTGATGATGAAAACCATAGGACTATAAAATGCAGGCAGTACAACCAACCGGGCCATAACCGCAAGAGATGCAAAAATCTCATTGCTTCGAGTCCAAACTAGTCACATCATTCCAACAAATAGTTGACTTTTGAACTCTTATCTTTGGTGTGTTGTACAATTATATATAATGAAATATTTGATTTTGTGTATAATTACATACTAACTAGTAAAATAGATCACCAATTACTTATGACTAAACATATCAATATAACCAAAATTTATATCTGTCAAAATGTATTATATTCATACATCAACATTCGAATGACTACAATGGCTTACAACCCAATATCACCGTTAAATATATCTACAGCAATCTTCTTCTTAAAGTAGTGCCCATGGCTACTATCAAAATTAAGTTTAAGCCCAAACATTAAATACATCATAAACATTAACATAAAAACGTCACAATTGCCATTTCCAGGCTCTTGTTGTGGTACATTCTTAACTACTCTAACTTTCCAAGAGTTGGCACTCAGTAGCTCAGGTTGGATGTTGTAGATTCCAACATCTTCAAGCCATTGAGGGAACATAACTTCAAGTGGCTTGAATTGACATAAGTATGTTTTATCGTCGCAAAATGTCAATAATGAGTCATAAATCCGCACTCTCTTGGCGTAAAGGTCCGCTCGGGCCAGTACCCAATGATTACCGTCCATATTTACAGGAATAAAAATCTGAACATACAAAATATCACAAATTTATCATCTTTGTTATGTCTAAAATTCTTTAAAAAAATAAAGTCCATTGGATTGAGTAGCAATACGCACCACAATGACTTCTGTGAACCGTTTCGACATGATATCTTCTCGCCTATCAATATAGCTATTAAAGTAGTTGCTATATTATAATGAATGGACATCACAATTACTGTTGTTCCATAACTGTTTCAAGAACACCTAATAGGTATATTACATGAGGATTAAAAAAATTAGCAAGACTTCAAAATATTACGAGATAAGAAAATAAATCAGTAATTATTAAGTTTCGTAAACTCATTACCCAAAAATGCGTGTGTGTATGCATGACACGATAAAATAAGGCATTTGGATACTGTCGTTGTTTTTCACTAATCAAGCGAAAATACGCGTGAATATGCTGCAGAGGAATAGAAACATGTTAATTTAGAACAAAATATAATATAGAAGAAAGATGAACAATACTTCAAGAATGGAAGGTGTGATTTTAACAACACTTACCTCATCACCAAGCCACCCCATTGAAGCATTGCCCAAAAGTATTTCAAAGAATTTTTGCGACTGTTGAACATGGCAATCCACGGTAATTCTACCAGCAAACCACTGATCAAACTCCTTAAATAGCCTTAAATCTTCTAGGCCTTTAAGCGGATTTATATCCGTACTCGTTCTTTCATCGATCTCACAGTCCGTTATTTGGAGTGTAGGTAAAGGCCTGACGTTCCTTACTCTCTTGAAATGAGGAATTAAGTAAGGACTGCTAAAGATATATGACGGTCTGTATGGACATCCAAACTTACTTACAATGGGAGGTGCCTCTATAAGGATCTGCAAGCTGTCACCACTTATATCCCTGTGGAAACTATACAACGATATGGAGGTGTGATCATCATGATTGTCGGCGTTTGTGTACAATCCATAGTCATTCAGGGCCTAGTAATTCGCCAAGATGAACATATTAAACTAATATCAAATTTAAAACTAAAAGAATGCAACTGTTGCATTTAAACTAGCTCACCGTATACTAGTGTCTAATTGGAGAATCACTATATGAGCGCTTGGAAGAACCATCACTAAACGAGACCATAAATCTCATGACTGCTTGTCCATACTGCTGTTGTTCTCTGCGCTCTGCTTAAAAATCTGACCTGAGTTAAGAAATGGAGTGCTCAATCTTGTCCATCCGTTGAATGAGATAATCATAATGGAACTCTGTCCTTGGCTATTGCCACAAAACAAAAAAATAATGAGAGAGCACTGAAATCAATTATATATGATGAAAAAATAAATCAGAAGCAACCTCTGAATCTTGTGTGTCATCATAATCGTGTACTAATTCGTGATAGTCATCGGCAGCAAGCTCATCCTCAATGGGATTTGCTCCACCTGTGTTGGGCTAGTGGAGTCGTGATCCTCCTCTGTTGTCCTTGTAATGGGTGGCGCGTTAATTGAAGATTGATGCTGCACAAAGTAATATTCAAAATGAGTAAAAACCAAGATAAAAAATTCCAAGTTTGATTATCTTTTAAATTGTACTATGATGCACTAAACGATACTCACATTACGGCCCAACTTGGGATATATGGCACATATTCTTCTACACTCTTCTAATATTTTGAGACTTTCTCCTTTGCATTCGGTTTAATTGTTTGTAAAATGTTTTCTTGTTGTAAAGAATACCAAATTTTAAATTAGTGTAATCATTTAGTATTTAGTAATCTGAAAAGTAGTTATATACATAGATACGCATATATTACTTAGAAGACGAGAGTTGTCATTGAGATATGATTACACTTCTGCAAAGTTTATCTTAGAAGAAGCCATGGGTTTCCACTATACAATTCGAGGAATCTTCCTTTTAGTTTTCACGACCCACTCTAATGGCAGTCCTCCAATCGCTTCAAAAATCTATGCCTGCAACAAGGAAAGATATAAAGTCATAAAATGTGTCATTAAATATTCATTATTACAAAACTAAGTAATCAACGAGAAATTTTCTCCACACTCCTGCACTACAGACGTAAAGCCGTAAACTTTGTATTCTTCAATTTTTTGTGCGAGCCTTCTTAAATTTCTTGGCTTTGCCATTCAATACATTGTCAAGGCTTTCATATATCGTTTCCCATGACAAATGACCCCACGGACAATTTCAAAAGTGATGTATCTCATCTACCTCGTTAAGCAACAAGAAATTGATTTGACAATGATCTTTTCTTCCATTCAGTACTGTATCTACAAAGTAAAACAGCGCGATCTTTAGCGCATCATTGTCATCCATAGTCTTGAAGTCTAAGTACATAAATCTTAACTCGAACTGGACAAGATTCATTTTGCAAAACAAATCACCAAAATACTTGTTAAGTAACATGTGCATTGCTTTATGCTTTTTTAGCATGACATTTTTACCATAGTAAAGTTCCGTACCTAGGCACCACTCTCCAATTGATAAGCGTATCAAATCCTCACCAATTTGAAACCATAACTGATCATTGTTTTTACGTTCTCCATGGACCACTTGCCTAAGCAACACATTATGCACAATTACGCCACTGAATGAAAAGCTTTATAACTCAATGAAATGCCCAAATATGTCATCCTTGAACAATTTCAACTGCCGTTTTGTTAATTTTTATCTAATGGCTTTTACAACTGTATTCAATTTACACATACTTGTGCTACGCCTGGGAAAGTGATCGTCATAAGGTACCTTCCTCATGCCAGATTCTTTCGTCAGTCCAGGTGGATTATGCTTTTTTATTTTTAATTTCTCCATTTATCTGATACAAGTTACAAAATAAAATTGTTATATTACATAATTACATGTCAATAAATTCACGACATTAACAACAACAAAAAGAAAAAAAAAAAACTTTTTGTTTGGTGTGACTGGGCGCCCGTCACACCAAAAGGTCCTATCTCTTGGTGCAACGGGGAGCCTGTCGCACCATGCCTCGCGCACGCGAGCTGCGTGCGACAGGCGCCTGACTCACGCGAGTCAGGCACCTATCGCACGCAGCGCGGGAGCGAGGCAGGCCCCTGTCACGCCCGCACTGCGTGCAACATGGCGCCTACCTCGCTCGCGCGCTGTGCGGAACATGGGCCTTCCATTCTTTCATCTATCACCAAATGTACTTGGTATACGTAAAACAATACACACAACTCAACAAACCCCTCATCACACCTTCATTATATAAAAACTAAACATAAATTATCTAAGAGAAATTTCATCAAATCCCTAATATGCACTAGTTATAACTCATCATTCTAGCTAAATTTTGTTTCATCATAACACTCCAACAACCTATAATCATCTAAAATCCCAATCAAATTCACTCAAATCATTATAAAATGTTGAAGTTTGTTACATAGGGTTTGAACTCTTTTCAATTTCTTAGATTCGTTTCCGGTTCATATAGATTATGGTGGATTCGGTTGGATTTTAGGTCACCGTCTCCTTCGTCGTCGCCGTTGCTGTTGCTATTGCCATCGCCGTTCACCGTTCAAGAGCAAAAGTTCAGAGTGTGGCTAGTGAGAGTTTGGAGTGTGGAAATGTGGAGGGCAATTTGGGGCAAAAAAAATCTTTTGGCTACTTATGATATGAAAAAATTTGAGTTAAAATTGAAAAGTGCAAAAATTTTTTGGTTATTTTTGTAAATTTCCCCAATCCCTTAATGTCAAGCCGCATGAACATATCATCCACTCTTTATCCAAGCCATAAACATCCAAAAATTTCGAAAACCGGCGGAAGCATAACTTGCACTTATGCCAAAATTCAAAGAAGAAGGTTCAAACGTCCAAGTATCATCAACCAAACAAAATATTAAAAGCTAGGCTAGGTAACGCTATGTTTAAACCTTATGGCTGTGAATTAAAAAGGTCCCGCAACATTTTCCTCTGGAATTGGGCTGCAGTTCCACTTAACTTTAATAATAAAGTTGTTGTCACATGATTCATAGGATTTCTTGTCTTGGTTGGGATTAATTCTATATCTCAAATATATTTATTTAATAGTTTAGTAATATTAATATGATATCAATATGTAATGTAAAAAACGGGGGGCTGTGATTCATTTTCTTATTCTTCAAACCAAGTTGTCAAAATGAGCGAGCATTATTCAATCTGGCATGGAGACTGCAGGTTTTTTTCTTTGTTTTCAAATTCGGCGGATTAATGCGGCCTTACTTCACAGGCATGAGTTTTATATAAACACCAGAAGTTATCCATTTAATTTGTACAACAGAATTACAGAATGGCTTTGCCTATTATCATCCTCTCACTTCTCCCCGTCTTCATATTGCTGCTTCTCCAAAAACACAGAAGAAACAAAACTGGCATTCGTTTGCCACCAGGCCCTCGAGGTCTTCCTTTCATTGGAAACTTGCATCAGTTCGATATCTCAAATCCTGTGCATTATTTTTGGAAACTCTCTCAACAGTACGGTCCCATCGTGTTTCTCCGTCATGGTTCTGTGGAAGTTCTAGTAATTTCGTCAGCAAAACTGGCTAAAGAGGTCTTGAAAACCCATGATCACCAATTTAGTGGGAGGCCTGATGTCCGTGGCCAACAAATCATATCTTACAATTTCTCTGATTTGGCTTTTTCAGCCTACAGCCCTTACTGGAGAGAGTTCAGGAAAATATGCGTCGTTCATCTCTTGAACGCCACGAGAGTGAAAGAGTTTCGCCCCGTACGAGAAGAGGAAGTTTCTGGTATGATTGAAAAGATATCAGAATCGGCTGCTGCTTCTAGGCCCGTTAATTTGAGTGACATGATGCTCACTCTTACAAGTACCATTATATGTAGGCTTGCTTTCGGTAAGAGGTTCGGAGATGAAGAATTATTAGGTGATCCTCATCATCATCGAAAAAGTAAATACCGTCCCCATGTGCTTATGAGAGAAACTCAAGTCATGCTGGGGAGCTTCTTTTTCTCAAGATATTTTCCTTTAATTGGTAGCTGGATTGATGAAGTCACGGGATTGAATCGTCGTCTCGAAAAGAACTTCAAGGAGTGTGACGAGTTCTATCAGGAACTCATTGATGAGCATTTGGATCCGAAGCGACCAAGGCTTGATGATCAACGAAAGGATCTAATTGATGTTTTACTTGAGCTCAAAAGAGATGGTGCGATCAATATAGATCTTACCTGGGACAACGTCAAAGCAGTAGTTATGGTATGGATTCACTAATTATTATCTATTTTTAATACAACTTTAATTTCAATATCACTCCAAAATCAACATTATTATTATTAATTGTTTGATGCAGAACATGCTTGTGGGTGGCACGGACTCCAGCGCAGCCGCTGTGGTATGGACCATGACCTACCTGATGAAGCACCCTGAAGTAATGAAGAGGACTCAAGAAGAAATTAGATCACACGTCGGAAAAAATAAAGGATTTGTAGATGAAGATGACCTTCAGAAATTTGAGTATTTTAGAGCTGTAGTAAAAGAGACGTTCAGATTGCAACCGCCGGGTCCATTCATCCCACGAAAAACAACAGAATCCTGTCGTATAGATGGGTATGATATACCAGCAAATGCATTCGTTTTTGTAAATACGTGGGCAATAGGAAGGGACACTGAGGCTTGGGATAACGCGTATGAGTTTAATCCTGATAGATTCATGGGCAACACTTCAGTCGATTTAAATGGGCAACACTTTGAGTTTATACCTTTTGGTAGCGGTAGAAGAATTTGTCCAGGGATATCTATGGCAATTCCCACGCTGGGGATTGCACTTAGCAATCTTCTCTACAAATTTGATTGGGAAATGCCTCATGGGATGAAGATTAATGACTTGGATTTTGATGCTTTGCCTGGCGTTACCATGCATAAGAAGAATCCTCTCACGCTTACGCCCAGGATTCATGCTTTTGCATAAGAAGCTCGATTCTGCGCAGGATTCATGCTCGTGTGTGTGTGCGTATTTATGTGTGTGTGTCTATATAAATACGCACACACACACACGAGCATTGTGTGTGTGTGTATTGCGTGTGTGTGTATATACACACATGTATGCTGTCACTGACTCACTGTCTCTGTGCTTGATTTTAATAAGTGCATACGCACGCACGTCGTCTATTATCACTATTTTAAGCATTTTTCTTCTCATCTTGTGTAATAATATGATTGCATGAATCCTAATAAAAGGGTCTTTATGATCATTTGTAAAACTGATAAAGTCTCTGCGACTATATAAGCAAACATTCGTTTTTCTCTTTTTTAAAAGATTATTTCGAATGGTTTTCAGTCTTTTCTTTTGGCTAGCGTTAAAAATTATATTTGAGCTCTACCTACTCCTAAGTCCTACCTTTCAAGATAAATAAAATAATTCTTTTCAATAAAACTTCCCTTGTGAAGAAAAAAATGATATAATGGCATAACATAAGAGCAGATATTGTTTAAGAATATTAAATTATTCATTTATTTTTCAATTGATATATCTTGTTATAGGGACTTGTGAAGTTAGTTATATTCTGTTTTTCATTACTGAAGTGGCTGTTGGGCTGGCACGTGTGGGACCAGTAGGTTATTGTATCAGTTACAAGAAGATTCCAGCAAGTGGCGGGAAAACAATATATAAAGGCAGCAGAATACTCCAGCTTTGTGCAGGGGAAGTGTGTGTGTGTAGTATTTCAGAAAAGACGTTCTAGAGGGTGATTACAATTTCTTAGTGAGAGGGATCTGTTCTCTGTAATCATTAGAATCTTGGTTGTCATTCAAGCAATAAAGTTTCAGGCCAGAAGGCATTTTCAGCCATGGATGTAGGTACCTTGGTACCGAACCACGTTATCTTTCTTGCAAGTTTCTCCTCTGTTTTCTTTTGTTTTCATTCTTTTCTTACTTGGTTCGGGAAGCTTATCTTGAGCATAATACTGTGATTAGTTTAATTCTGATTTGCTGCTCTTTAAGATCAAAAGAAAACAATCTCAAGATCAACATTGATTCAACGGACATATGTTATTCAATGAGATGATCAATTTTTTAATTTATGAAAATGCATATTATTCTATCTCACCATCCAGAGAATACAGGCCATCTCATTTTACAATATAGATCGTAAAAATTAGAGTAATACTAGGGAAATGTAACATTCTTCGTGCAAGCTATAACTTAATGTCTAATGTAGTGAGAAAAATTCAGATGTATACCCACAAAAAATGGAAAAAAAAAAAAGAGAAGAAATTAATTAAGTATTTGCACGTATCTAATCATTACTTAGTTTCATAAATGATTTATAGACCTCCTCAATTTCATAATTATACCTTTTGATTAAAACAATCTAAATAAATATAAATATAGTAACAGGATAGGTATAATAAATAAATATCATATGATACAAATAAAATATTACAACAAGTATAATTAATAAAATAATTTGTATGATAAAAATTTTGTTAGTATTAAGTTATTATTAGCCTATCCTGACGGATTTAATAAAATTAATTAATCTAAAATTTGATTTTAAGATTGATATTAATATAGACATAATTAAATAAGATATTTAATTATGTAAAATAAATTTTATATATTACTTTGAATGTTGGTATAATTATTTAATATTATTAGTATGTGAAATAGATTTTAATATTATTAAAAGAATATGACAAATTAATGATGTTAAAATAAATTTTTTAGTATTCATAATATTTTATAAATTTTATCTTTTTTTATATATTATATTTTTTAATTTTAAGGAATTATGTATGACCATTTAAGCAAGATTTGAATGTGTGGGTGGTCTTTTTCCTATTAATTTTGTAGTATATTTAAAATGTTATATCATATATCATACGTTGCACTTAGTATGTCGATTTTGTTGAAGTGTTATGTTATTAAAAATTAAACTTTGCATTTATAATGTACTACAATTTTAATATAAAATGTAATAAAAAATAAGAAGATATTTTTGAGTAGTGAATTGTAGCTCTATTCCACAAAAATAGTAGTATAGAAATACAATTGATAAAATGTAATAAAAATGGTATAGGAAAAAGTTAGTATAGGTGATTTTTTTTGTAGTTATTAAAACATATGAACTGACACACACACATATATTGAGTACTTGTATGTACCCCTATTTATTATAGGAGGAAAATTAAATTCATAATTATCCCGATGAATTATAAATTGATATTGAAATATAAATATTAGTAATAATTAATTTGTAGACTAATGAAGTCAACCATATTTTATGGGTATTTAATATATTAATCTAAGGTCAAATGAGATATATTACATCATATTTCATATAGTAGTCCAATTTTCAACATTTGCATATAATTTTATAAGCTAGTAAGCCAATAAAATATACCACATGAGAAATTGTAGGCTATTATTTATATTTTATCGTTGAATAAATATATATTTTTTTATATTCTTCCATATCATATATTAGAATAAAAAAAATCTCACAACAGATACTTCATCTGTTTGCACGTGAACTACAATTGACAGACAATTAGCTCGAATTCCTGGCTGTTCCATCACAATTAATTGAAAGCTCCACTCCATTTTATTTCCATTCTTTTTTCTGATCACAATTAACTAAACAGATCACCAAAGGCTTCACGTGAAACCCGATCAACGATTTGTCTTGGTTTTTATTTCAAAGCTTTGAGTTAGTAACAGATAACGATCGAACTAATCAATCGAATTGTCATTTTGAAAATAAATAAATAAAGTCAAAAATAATTGGCCGGCACCATTATTATTAAACCTCTGTCCCTTGTCTCATCAGGAAACTAATGAACTAAATACTAGCTGTCCGAATCAAATTTTGTTGCATACATACTGTTCATAATTGTGGACTTATCTGCTCCATTTAATGTTTCATATTTTCTAAGATAGTTTAATCGCCCTAATAAAAGAGGGACTATTATTATAGTTACATTGATACGTATCTGGAACCTATCGTTTGTCTTTCGACAGAAAAATTCATTGTCTTCTCTCCTTATTTAGAACCTATCATTTTTTAAGATAGTTTAATCATCCTAATAAAAAAGGGACTATTATGGACTGTTAGTTATATTGATAAGTATTTGGAACCTACCGTTTGTCTACAAGTTGATCCAACTCTTTCTGACAGAGAAATTCATTGTATTCTTTCCTTTTTAAGAAGTTCTACGTTTTCTGAAAGTGCCTTATATAGTAATCAATTATGACAAGTCATTACCTGCTACCAATAATTGTCATAATTGGCTATAATATAAGTCCTCTAAAAACAAAAATGGTAGCATAACTATCCTGACGGCTCGCATTAATATTTGAAACGTTTTCCACGCAACTGCTAAAGGGTAGATGCTCGTTTAATTTAGTTTTTACATTTTTTTCTTCATTACATAACTAATCCTTATATCTCAAAGAAGCCAGCAGTTATGTTACAATCAAAATTACTTTTTCTATGATTTTACGATAATACCCTTAAGAACGTTTGATTGTAGGATAAAAAACTTAAAATTGAACTATTTGAAACAAATCATATCCTATCTCATGTTTGGTGAGTTAAAGTGACTTAATTAGATTGCTTATCTCTCAGCCCACTATATAATCCTAATTACAAAAGAAAATTTATCCATGGGATTACTTAGGATACGATTATATTGTTTACTCAAATAAACATAATAATTTATAAATATTAAAACTATATTAATATGTGATAAATTTAATAAAAACTATTAAATTAACTAATAAATTTTGATTTTTAATTTTATAATAATAAATTATAATAAGCATCTTATTAATATTTTAAAAATTTAATTTAAAATAATTAATTTATTTTTAAATAACATTTTTCACATTAAATTATAATACTATCTTTTATATTTATTTAAATTTTGATAAAATTATAAATTATTAAATAATTATAATATAAATATAGGAAATATATTTAATAAATAAATTAAAATTTTATTTAAATTATGGTTTATAGTTAATTATTATCATTGGCATTAATTAGAATAATAAATAATACAATTTATTTTCAGTCAATTAAGTTATTAAATCTATTTAATTTTTCAACTTAAGGGTAATTTTAAATCATTCAGTCATTAAGTCATTCCGCCAATTTTTTTAGCATTTTACTTAATCCAAAAAGTGTAAATGATATTGTTAAAGATATTATCCAAATATCTCTAAACAATTAATTTATTTTCATATTTACTAAATAAAATTTTAGCATTACTATTCATTTTTATAACTTGTGATAATACAATATTATTATTTTTAAATTTTTATTTTCTTTAAATTAGCTTTATTTATCTTTACAATCTTTTATCAATTTTTTTTACATAAAACATCATAAAGTACAATAAAATTAATTAATATGTTTTAATTGAAAATATTAACGGGCTATATTCACTTGAACATGATTTATGTTATGATGGAAGACCATCTTATTTATAATCATTGAGTATATTCATTGAGATTCTTTTTTTTAACATTAAAAGTTTGTAAGGGTGCAACAGTACTGGTTTTCATATTTTTAAGTTAAAAAAAAAACCTTAATACTTATTTCCTTTTATTTCCATTCAATTTTCTAATCACATTAAACTAAACAAATCACACAGGCTTCATGTGAAACACGACTAACGATAAAAAGGTCCTTACACTCAAACTCAAATAAACTATGACGCTTATCCTTCAAATTTAAAAACATCACAAATGAGTTGTGACACTTACCACTTCAAATTTTAAAAAAATCACACTTAACCCTTTTGTGGTAATGGTCCCTTTTTTTTTTTTACTTAATAACTTAACTGACTTTGGTGACGTTTATTTTATGTTTGAAATCTAAAAAGTCCGAATTGTATTACGAAAAAATATTTTTTAAAATATCGCTAAATAATTAATTTATTTTAATCTTTACCTAAATAAAAGTTACTTATTAGTATTATTATTCATCTTTATAACTTGTAATAATATATCATCATCATCTTTTTTTATTTTCTTTAAATTAGCATTATTTATCTTTATAATCTTTTATGAATATTTTTTATATAAAACATCACAAAGTAAAATGAGATTAATTAACATATTCTAATTTAGAATATTGAAGAGCCATATTCACTTGAATTTGATTTATGTTATGATAGAATACTATCTTAAATATATTCATTGAGATTTTTTTTTTTAATAAAAGTTTGTAAGGGTACAAATGTAACAATACTAGTTTTCAGATTTTTAAGTTTAAAAAAAAATTAATACTTACTTTCAGATATTCAAATAAAAAAAAGTCATTTAGATTCATATATTTAGCTCTGTTCAGAATTTAGACTAATTCGGATCTATTCAAAATTTTAGGCAAAAAAATGCCACCTAACAAAAGTTGACATACTTTATTAAATTATAATAAAAAATTCATACCCCTAATTAATTTAAGGTATTTTGCAAACCGTAAGCATCCATGAAAATGAAATACTCTGTGCTATAATAATTTTTTCCTTGATAAACTGAGTTGATTACATAATTTACATATTATTTTTACTTTTTTTTTTATTTGCAAACATACATACATTTTCATGTTTTCTGAAAATCATAAATAAATCAGCAATTCGGTAGTTGAAGGTTTGTTGAAGTTTATCTTTGAGTTACCAATGCAAGAACGGATATACATGATGTGATGAAAATGAAATAAAACGAAGACTTTCTTATTATGGAATAATTCTTTATAAGAAAATCTAACAGACGAATACATAAAGCACATCAGCTCAAAGTAAATCATCTAAATCCCTAGGGAAATTTACAAAAATAACCTTAAAAGTTTTCAATTTTTTAAATTTAACTCCCAAAAATTCTTTCTATCATAACTAGCCAATTATTAGTTTTTTAGACCAAATAGTCTTCATCACTTTAAACAAATGTTATTATTACAATTCACTCACACTCTCAACACTCTCAAATAAGCAAGGCTCATCATTCTTGACAAATCACCAAATCTCATCAAACAAGTGTTATATAACTGAAGATATAATCATCAATTGATAATTGAGAAGCTTCTTGAGGTTAGTGTATATTGTTGCACAATATGAACCTTTAATGTAAATATTAGTATTTAGATTCGAAATTGATATGGTTTTGTTGTAAATGTTGTTATTTTTTATTCATAAAACAATACAATTTGTTAAAGTGTTTAGTTTGAGTAGAGAAACTTAGTTTAAGTAGAGAAATCGAAAAAAAAATCTTTAAACACGGTGGAAATTCGTAGTAAAAACAAAATTCAGATTTAGTGAGACGTGCAGTAGGACAGGTGTCTGTCTCATTAAAACACAGAATTGATTATGTGCGACAGGCACCTGTCCCATTTCTAGTCGCACTAAGTTGTTGTGTAAGAATTCCATTTGAGTGGACAGGTGCCTATCTCACTAAGTGTATGTGCGACAGGCAGTGGGACAGGTGCTTGTTGCACATAAGCATCTCTGCATTTTGGTGAGATACGTACATGTCCCACTGCCTGTCTCACCAAATTTTGAACATTTTTCGAAAGTCATAACTTGAGCTACATGTGTCTGTTTAGAGCGCATAATATACCGTTTTAAAGCTTGTGCGGAGACAAATCAAACCCAAAACCTATACTCCATTGTATCACATGGTCAAACCAAGAATTTGTTTGAATTTAAGTGCGATAGACACCTAGTGCACTATCGTGCATAATCACAGTATGTACACATACGTATAAATGTACTGCAATACTCTTTATCATATTTTGTAGTGTGTAATCTTTATTTTTTATTTTTTTTATTTTTTTAATGATTTTAGGCTTGATGGATTCAGTTGCGCTTCAATTATGTTACAACGGTTGGTGGGAGACGTTGACAGATGGCCGTATGGAGTACGTAAATGCCAAGAATACATGTTTTTGGCTCGGAAAGATTGTATGTTTGATCAGTTTCTGGCAAGATTGTATGAAGTTTTACAGATAAATCTAATGAATATAGTATGACGATGAAAACAATTTTGAGGTCCAGTAACACAATCTATCATGCATGTTCAATAGCTATGGACATATTTAATAATAAAATGGCCAAGGTTGTGTTATATAAGGCCTCTGATGTGGTCAACTATGGATGCATCTCTGCATTGGTTACCACATCTCCTCGAGTTCTGGCTGAAGATCTTAAGCCACTTGTAGAAACTAAATCTTTTTTTATAGCAAATGACTCTGTCCCCGATATTGTTGCAGCAACATTACTCTTCACTCCACGAAAATAATAACTCCCTTGATGAGAACGATATTACGTTAGCAAATGTTTACTAAGAGGTATTACCACTAATGACATCGTTAGAGCAACAGTACTCTCTATTCCACAACAATGATTTCTGCAGCAATGATGATCCTGTTAATGACACCAACAACACAAAAGTTGATTATGCTTTTGTGGAACTGTACAATAGTACAAGGCCTACTATCTCCAATAGTCCAATTGATAATCGGAGCATCGATCATTCCAATATTCCTATCAATGATGAGGATGAGCATCAATATGATATTCCCATTAATAACAGAGACAGCCGATCTATTCCTCCAATGGCCCGTTCGAGGAGAAAGACAACAGTTGATCTCCTTGTGAGTCTTGCTCTAATTTTGCCTTCAACCTTGGTCACTTCAGACTTAGTTAAAAGTTGTAATTCTACTGATATTGGCATGGGTAAGCTGTTCGCTGAGAAAAATGAGTTAATACTGGAACTGCAAAAAGTTACCTTAAGGGGTAAGTTTGATTTTAAGATTGCACGACCCACAACGTCACGCTTTAAGGCCCACTGTTTTTTAGAATCATGTAAACGGCGTATTCGAGCAACGAGAAGTTCGAATGAGCAGAATATTCCTTGGGTAGTAAGAAGAATTGATAATGTACACACATGTTCTAATGAGGTGTTGTTTGGTGGTCTTCGACAAGTAAAGAGTCGGGTTGTTGGTCATATTATCGTGGATAAATTTATCCAGGATAAATGGATATATACTCCGAATGACATCAGAGTAGACATTTAGCTGGAATACAGTGTCCAGTTAACATACTAGCAAACATATCGAGCCAAAGAAATTGGTCTCGAAATAGTACGAGGGAATCATGCAGAGTCATATAACTTACTTCTCAAAACCAAAACAAATAAGGGCACAGTTACTCACCTCCAGCAAGATGGAAATAATAATTTCTTATACTACTTCGTAGCTCTTGGATCTTCCAGCATGAGTTTCATATAGTACATTAGGCCAATGATTGCTGTAGATGGTACTCATCTAAAGGAGCTATATCGTGGGAGCATTTTTGTGGCAATATGTTTATATGGAAATAATCAATTGTATCTATTAGCCATTAGGGTCATGGACTCGGAAAACAATAATGCTTGAGAATGATTTATGACGAAGTTACATGGAGTGATTGGCGATAGGCCAGAGTTAGTAATTATCTCTGATTGTTGGACCGCCATTAAGAGAGTCGTTCTGAAAATATTTCGCACTGCTGGCCATAGCATTTGTTTTTACCATGTCAAAAGTAACATAAAGTCAAAATTCATGATGTTCACAATTGTTTGGGATGAAATTGAGCATGCCTTTGTTAATGCAGCAAAAGCATATGGACACGAAGAATTTAAAAAACAACTTGAAGGGTTGTGGATGCTCCACTCGGGTGCAGTTGATTACTTAGAGAATAATGTGGGTGCGTGTAATTGGGCAAGGTTTGAGTTTGAAGGTAGGAGATACAGCGTACTGACCACCAACATCACAGAGAATGTGAATTCTTTTATGAGAGAACCACGAAAATTTCCTATTACTCATCTTGTTGATCACTTTAGAAAAATATTGCAACAATGGTTTTATAACAGAAAAATTGTGGCTGAATGGATAAGTACATGTCTAATAACATGGGCAGACGAAATAGTTACTAAGAATAGAATTTTGGCCGAAAGAATGACCGTTCGTACTATATCTCAGCATCAATTCCATGTTTTGGGTAGTGGCATTAAGGAATAGATAGTTGACTTATGTAACAAGACTTGCTCCTGCAGAATATTCCAACTTGATCAGCTTGTCTGTGCGCATGCAATTGCTGTTTGTCTAACCATTCGAGTGGATTACATAAGTCTTTGTTCTAACTTTTACTCAAAAGAGTCATTGGTCATGGCATATGCACAACCAGTTGAGTCAGTTGGCGACATGGCAGACTGGTAAATTCTTGCAGAAATTCAAAATATGAAGGTTAACCCACCAATTGAAGCACTACCACCTAGTCATCGTCTAGAGCTCAGAATACCTTCTATTGGTGATGATGAAAACCATAGAACTATAAAATACAGGCGGTGCAACCAACTGGGTCATACCGCAAGAGATGCAAAAATCTCATTGCTTCGAATCCAAACTAGCCACATCATTCCAACAAATAGTTGACTTTCGAACTCTTATCTTTGGTGTGTTGTACAATTATATATAATGAAATATTTGATTTTGTGTATAATTACATACTAACTAGTAAAATAGATCACCAATTACTTATGACTAAACATATCAATATAACCAAAATTTATATCTATCAAAATGTATTATATTCATACATCAACAATCGAATGACTACAATGGCTTACAATCCAATATCACCATTAAATATATCTACATCAATTTTCTTCTTAAAGTAGTGCCCATGGCTACTATCAAAATTAAGTTTGAGCCCAAACATTAAATACTTCATAAACATTAACAAACACCGCAATTGCCACTTCCAGGCTCTTGCTGTGGCACATTCTTAACTACTCTAACTTTCTAAGAGTTGGCACTCTGTAGCTCAGGTTGGATGTTATAGATTCCAACATCTTCAAGCCATTGAGGAATATGACTTCAAGTGGCTTGAATTGACATAAGTATGTTTTATCGTCGCAAAATGTCAATAATGAGTCATAAATCCACACCCTCTTGGCATAAAGGTCCGCTCGGACCAGTACCCAATGATTACCGTCCAGATTTACAGGAATAAATATCTGTACATACAAAATATCACAAATTTTATCATCTTTGTTATGTCTAAAATTCTTTAAAAAAATAAAGACCATTGGATTGAGTAGCAATACGCACCACAATGACTTCTGCGAACCGTTTCGACATGATATCTTCTCGCCTATCAATATAGCTATTAAAGTTGTTGCTATATTATAATGAATGGGCATCACAATTACCATTGTTCCATAACTGCTTCAAGAACACCTAATAGGTATATTACACGATGATTAAAAAATTAACAAGACTTCGAAATATTACGAGATAAGAAAATAAATCAGTAATTATTAAGTTTCGTAAACTCATTACCCAAAAATGCGTGTGTATGCATGACACGCTGAAATAAGGCATTCGAATACTGTCGTTACTTTTCACTAATCAAGCGAAAATACGCGTGAATATGCTGCAGAGGAATAGAAACATGTCAATTTAGAACAAAATATAATACAGAAATGCGTGTGTGTATGCATGACACGCTGAAATAAGGCATTCGAATACTGTCGTTACTTTTCACTAATCAAGCGAAAATACGCGTGAATATGCTGCAGAGGAATAGAAACATGTCAATTTAGAACAAAATATAATATAGAAGAAAGATGAACAATACTTCAAGAATGGAAGGTGTGATTTTAACAACACTTACCTCATCACCAAGCCACCCCATTGAAGCATTGCCCAAAAGTATTTCAAAGAATTTTTGCGACTGTTGAACAGGTCAATTCACGGTAATTCTGCCAGCAAACCACTGATCAAACTCCTTAAATAGCCTTAAATCTTCTAGGCCTTTAAGCGAATTTATATCCACACTCGTTCTTTCGTCGATCTCACAGTCCGTTATTTGGAGTGTAGGTAGAGGCCTGACGTTCCTTACTCTCTTGAAATAAGGAATTAAGTAAGGACTGCTAAAGATATATGACGGTTTATATGGACATCCAAACTTACTTACAACAGGAGGTGCCTCTATAAGGATCTGCAAGCTGTCACCACTTATATCCCTGTGGAAACTATACAACGATATGGAGGTGTGATCATCATGATTGCCGGTGTTTGTGTACAATCCATAGTCATTCAAGGTCTGACGATTCGCCAAGATGAACATATTAAACTAATATCAAATTTAAAACTAAAATAATGCAACTGTTGTATTTAAACTTGCTCACCGTATACTAGTGTCCAATTGGAGAATCACTATATGAGCGCTTGGAAGAACCATCACTAAACGAGACCATAAATCTCATGACTGCTTGTCTATACTGCTGTTGTTCTCTGCGCTCTGCTTAAAAATCTGACCTGAGTTAAGAAATGGAGTGCTCAATCTTGTCTATCCGCTGAATGAGATAATCATAACGGAACTTTGTCCTCGACTGTTGCCACAAAACAAAAAAAATAATGAGAGAGCACTTAAATCAATTATATATGATGAAAAAATGATATTTTAAATCAGAAGCACCCCTAAATCTTGTGTCTCATCATAACTTGTGCTGATTTGTGATCGTCATCGGCAGTAAGCTCATCCTCAACGGGATTTGCTCCACCTATGTTGGGCTAGTGGAGTCGTGATCCTCCTCTGTTGTCCTTATAATGGGTGGCACGTTAATTGAAGGTTGATGCTGCACAAAATAATATTCAAAATGAGTAAAAACCAAGATAAAAAATTCCAAGCTTGATTATCTTTTAAATTGTACTATGATGCACTAAACGACACTCACATTACGTACCCAACTTGGGGTATATGGTACATATTCTTCTACACTCTTCTAATATTTTGAGACTTTCTCCTTTGCATTCGGTTTAATTGTTTGTAAAATGTTTTCCTGCTGTAAAGAATACCAAATTTTAAATTAGTGTAATCATCTAGTATTTAGTAATCTGAAAAGTAGTTATATACATAGATACGCATATATTACTTAGAAGACGAGAGTTGTCATTGAGATATGATTACACTTCTGCAAAGTTTATCTTAGAAGAAGCCATGGATTTCCACTATACAATCTGAGGAATTTTCCTTTTAGTTTTCACGACCCACTCTGATGGCAGTCCTCCAATTGCTTCAAAAATCCATGCCTGCAACAAGGAAAGATATAAAGTCATAAAACGTGTCATTAAATATTCATTATTACAAAACTAAGTAATCAATGAGAAATTTTCTCCACACTCCTACACTACAAACGTAAAGCCATAAATATTGTATTCTTCAATTTTCTGTGCGAGCCTTCTTAAATTTCTTGGCTTTGCCATTCAATACATTGTCAAGACTTTCATATATCGTTTCCCATGACAAACGACCCCACGGACAATTTCGAAAGTGATCTATCTTATCTACCTCGTTAAGCAACAAGAATTTGATTTGACAATGATCTTTTCTTCCATTCAGTACTATATCTGCAAAGTAAAACAGCGCGATCTTTAGCGCATCATTGTCATTCATAGTCTTGAAGTCTAAGTACATAAATCTTGACTCGAACTGAGCAAGATTCATTTTGCAAAACAAACCACCAAAATACTTGTTAAGTAACCTGTGCATTATTTTATGTTTTTTCAGCATGACATTTTTACCATAGTAAAGTTTCATAACTAGGCACCACTCTCCAATTGATAAGCGTATCAATTCCTCACCAATTTGAAACCATAATTGATCATTGTTTTTACGTTCTCCATGGGCCACTTACCTAAGCGACACATTATGCACAATTACGCCATGGAATGGAAAGCTTTATAACTCAATGAAATGCCCAAATATGTCATCCTTAAACAGTTTCAACTGCCGTTTTGTTAATTTTTCTCTGATGGCTTTTACAACTGTATTCAATTTACACATACTTGTGCTACGCCTAGAAAAGTGATCGCCATAAGGTACATTCATCGTGCCCGATTCTTTCGTCAGTCCGGGTGGATTATGCTTTTTTATTTTTAATTTCTCCATTTATCTGATACAAGTTACAAAATAAAATTGTTATATTACATAATTACATGTCAATAAATCCACAACATTAACAACAACAAAAAGAAAAAAAAAAACCTGTTGTTTGGTGTGACAAGGCGCCTGTCGCACCAAGAGGTCCTGTCTCTTGGTGCAACGGGGAGCCTGTAGCACCATGCCTCGCGCACGCGAGCTACGTGTGACAGTCGCCTAACTCACGCGAGTCAGGCACATATAGCACGCAGCGCGGGAGCGAGAGGCAGGCTCCTATCACGCTCGCACTGCATGCAACATGGCGCCTACCTCGCGCGCGCGCTGTGCGGAACATAGGCCTTCCTTTCTTTCATCTATCACCAAATATACTTGGTATACGTAAAACAATACACACAGCTCAACAAACCCCTCATCACACCTTCATTATATAAAAACTAAACATAAACTATTTAAGAGATTTCATCAAATCCCTAATATGCACTAGTTGTAACTCATCATTCTAGCTAAATTTTGTTTCATCATAACAATCCAACAACCTATAATCATCTAAAATCCCAATCAAATTCACTCAAATCATTATAAAATGTTGAAGTTTGTTACATAGGGTTTGAACTCTTTTCAATTTCTTGGATTCGTTTCCGATTCATATAGATTATGGTGGATTTGGTTGGATTTTAGGTCACCATCTCCTTCGTCGTCGCCGTTGCTGTTGCTGTTGCCATCGCCGTTCACCGTTCAAGAGCAAAAGTTTGGAGTGTGGCTAGTGAGAGTTTGGAGTGTGGAAATGTGGAGGGCAATTTGGGGCAAAAAAAAATCTTTTGGCTACTTATGATATGAAAAAATTTGAGTTAAAATTGAAAAGTGCAAAAATTTTTTGGTTATTTTTGTAAATTTCCCCAATCCCTTAATGTCAAGCCGTATGAACATATCATCCACTATTTATCCAAGCCATAAACATCCAAAAATTTCGAAAACCGGCGGAAGCATAACTTGCACTTATGCCAAAATTCAAAGAAGAAGGTTCAAACGTCAAAGTATCATCAACCAAACAAAATATTAAAAGCTAGGCTAGGTAACGCTATGTTTAAACCTTATGGCTGTGAATTAAAAAGGTCCCGCAACATTTTCCTCTGGAATTGGGCTGCAGTTCCACTTAACTTTAATAATAAAGTTGTTGTCACATGATTCATAGGATTTCTTGTCTTGGTTGGGATTAATTCTATATCTCAAATATATTTACTTAATAGTTTAGTAATATTAATATGATATCAATATGTAATGTAAAAAACGGGGGGCTGTGATTCATTTTCTTATTCTTCAAACCAAGTTGTCAAAATGAGCGAGCATTATTCAATCTGGCATGGAGACTGCAGGTTTTTTTCTTTGTTTTCAAATTCGGCGGATTAATGCGGCCTTGCTTCACAGGCATGAGTTTTATATAAACACCAGAAGTTATCCATTTAATTTGTACAACAGAATTACAGAATGGCTTTGCCTATTATCATCCTCTCACTTCTCCCTGTCTTCATATTGCTGCTTCTCCAAAAACACAGAAGAAATAAAACTGGCATTCGTTTGCCACCAGGCCCTCGAGGTCTTCCTTTCATTGGAAACTTGCTTCAGTTCGATATCTCAAATCCTGTGCATTATTTTTGGAAACTTTCTCAACAGTACGGTCCCATCGTGTTGCTCCGTCATGGTTCTGTGGAAGTTCTAGTAATTTCGTCAGCAAAAATGGCTAAAGAGGTCTTGAAAACCCATGATCACCAATTTAGTGGGAGGCCTGATGTCCGTGGCCAACAAATCATATCTTACAATTTCTCTGATTTGGCTTTTTCAGCCTACAGCCCTTACTGGAGAGAGTTCAGGAAAATATGCGTCGTTCATCTCTTGAACGCCACGAGAGTGAAAGAGTTTCGCCCCGTACGAGAAGAGGAAGTTTCTGGTATGATTGAAAAGATATCAGAATCGGCTGCTGCTTCTAGGCCCGTTAATTTGAGTGACATGATGCTCACTCTTACAAGTAGCATTATATGTAGGATTGCTTTCGGTAAGAGGCTCGGAGATGAAGAATTATTAGGTGATCCTCATCATCATCGAAAAAGTAAAAGTCCTCCCCATCTGCTTATGAGGGAAGCTCAAGTCCTGCTGGGGACCTTCTTTTTCACAAGATATCTTCCTTTAATTGGTGGCTGGATTGATGCAGTCACGGGAATGAATCGTCGTCTCCAAAAGAACTTCAAGGAGTGTGACGAGTTCTATCAGGGACTCGTTGATGAGCATTTGGATCCGAAGCGACCAAGGTCTGATGATCAACGAAAGAATCTAATTGAAGTTTTAGTTGAGCTCAAAAGAGATGGTGCGATCAATATAGATCTTACCTGGGACAACGTCAAAGCAGTAATTATGGTATGGAATCACTAATTATTATCTATTTTTAATACAACTTTAATTTCAATATCACTCCAAAATCAATATTATTATTATTAATTGTTTGATGCAGAACATGCTTGTGGGTGGCACGGACTCCACCGCAGCCGCTGTGGTATGGGCCATGACCAACCTAATGAAGCAACCTGAACTAATGAAGAGGGCTCAAGAAGAAATTAGATCACACGTCGGAAAAAATAAAGGATTTGTAGATGAAGATGACCTTCAGAAACTTGAGTATGTTAGAGCTGTAGTAAAAGAGTCGTTGAGATTGCATCCGCCGGGTCCATTCATCCCACGAAAAACAACAGAATCGTGTCGTATAGATGGGTATGATATACCAGCAAATGCATTCGTTTATGTAAGTGCGTGGGCAGTAGGGAGGGACACTGAGGCTTGGGAGAACGCGTATGAGTTTAATCCTGATAGATTCATGGGCAACACTTCAGTCGATTTCCATGGGCAACACCTTGAGTTTATACCTTTTGGTAGCGGTAGAAGAATTTGTCCAGGGATATCTATGGCAATTTCCTCGGTGGAGATTGCACTTAGCAATCTTCTCTACAAATTTGATTGGGAAATGCCTCATGGGATGAAGATTAATGACTTGGATTTTGATATGTTGCCTGGTGTTACCATGCATAAGAAGAATCATCTCACGCTTATGCCCAGGATTCATGCTTTTGCATAAGAAGCTCGATTCTGCGCAGGATTCATGCTTGTGTGTGTGTGTCTATATAAATACACACACACACACACACGAGCATTGTGTGTGTGTGTATTGCGTGTGTGTGTATATACACACACATATATGCTGTCACTGACTCACTGTCTCTATGCTTGATTTTAATAAGTGCATACGCACGCACGTCGTCTATTATCACTATTTTAATCATTTTTCTTCTCATCTTGTGTAATAATATGATTGCATGAATCCTAATAAAAGGGTCTTTATGATCATTTGTAAAACTGATAAAGTCTCTGCGACCATATACGCAAACATTCGTTTTTCTCTTTTTTAAAAGATTATTTCGAATGGTTTTCAGTCTTTTCTTTTGGCTAGCGTTAAAAATTATATTTGAGCTCTACCTACTCCTAAGTCCTACCTTTCAAGATAAATAAAATAATTCTTTCCAATAAAACTTCCCTTGTGAAGAAAAAAATGATATAATGGCATAAAATAAGATCAGATATTGTTTAAGAATATTAAATTATTTATTTATTTTTCAATTGATATATCTTGTTATAGGGACTTATGTTATTCAATGAGATGATCAATTTTTTAATTTATGAAAATGCATATTGTTCTATCTCACCATCCAGAGAATACAGGTCATCTCATTTTATAATATGGATCGTAAAAATTAGAGTAATACTAGGGAAATGTAACATTTTTCGTGCAAGCTATAACTTAATGTCTAATGCAGTGAGAAAAATTCAGATGTATACCCACAAAAAATGGAAAAAAAAAAGAGAAGAAATTAATTAAGTATTTACCCGTATCTAATCATAACCCAAATGTCTGAGCTAAATTTTAGCCAATAGACGCCGTGTTTAATCTTTTCTAGCACCATTAAAAGCAGTTTAGATGTTGTTAACTTGCTATCACTGCCTAATCATGATTTTTGAAATTCGGATCATGAATAGAACTTCTATGCAAACCATTAACTACTTGGGCTGTGTTTTATATTGAGGTCTACTGTTGAAAAAATGTGTAATTATGAAATAAAAATTAATAGTATATAGTAAATATAATTTTTAAATAATAATTTTAATAAAACTAATAACGATATAATAAATTTTAATTTTTTTATCATACAAGTGTAAAATTAAATCAACTTAACTTTCAAGCTATAACAATTAGTGTTTACTAAATACTCTAGTATTATAATTTTTAAGTTATAACTGTCCAACCTTAAGCTGAAACAGGATCTTAGCCCATTTGGGCTTTGCTCACCCCCTGACTGTCTAAAAGCAATTTTTAAAAAAATTCAAGGTAATATCAATCACTTAAAAATTAGAACTATAAATAGAAAGCCAGTTGTTCTATACAATCCATCAATTACCTGATGGAATTGAGCAGTTTAGATTTTAATCACAGCCATGGTTTGTGCATCAATGATCAATCTCACACTTATGGCTCCTATATATGCTGCCTAACGGCGTTGTTGATTCTCCCATTGTCGTAGAATGAAGTTTTTACCCATTAAAATGTACTTTGGTGATGTTTAGTACAAAGAAATGACAGAAAACGAGGGGAGAGGAAAGTGAAGGAAAAGAGAGAAACGGAGAGAATGGGAAAGTGAAATATTTTTCTAATGTTTGATTTGTTATAGAATCATACAAAGAAAGAATATTTCTAATTTTTTATTTGGACAATCTTAGCCTTAGGCCCTTAAGTGTCACACTTTCAATATTTATCATAAATATAATTCAAAAAATTAAACAGTAAATTTATTTAATACAATTACATAAATAGCTAATAAAAATATTTTAAATAACATACTTTTATTTTATAAGTAAATTTTATTTTAAAAAATTTATTAACATAATTTTATTTTATTATTAATTTAAACAATTATAATTAATTTAATTTGTTTCTAAATGGATTATATTATAATATAAATAATTTTCTAATCAATATATTATAATTCTAAATTTCATTTAAAAAAAAAAAAAGAGCCGCTAGCCCCACCAGCGAAGTCGGGATGGCAATTTAAGGGCTTAGGCCGGACTTTTTCAAGCTCAGGCCCAAGCCCTCCAAAAGTCTGTCCGTACTTAGATAGGTCGGGCTTGGGCCTAAAACCCACGGGCTCGGGCCAGGCCTGGGCTTTAGATAAATTTTTTTTAAAATAAATTTTTAATAGAGTTTAAAATAGGAAAGAAATAAAGTAACACTTAAAATAAAAATGATTAATTGATTATATAATATATAATTGACTAATAATCAAATACACAAAATAAAAAATATATAATATATATAAAATTTAAAAGATAAAGCCCATAATATAAAAAATAAAAAATTTTATTTATAAAATATAAAGTCTGGGCTAAGCCCAGGCTTTTTCCTGAGCTTATATCTAGGTCAATTTATTGTAGGCTTTTAAATTTTGAGCTCATGACCAAGCCCATTTGCTGCAGGCCAAATTTAAAACTTGCGGACTTGGATAGTCATTTTACGAGCCGAGCTAGGCCGGGCTCTTTTGCCATCTCTAGAAGTTGCTGCCAGCACCGCCACACCATCTCATAAAAGCTTGTGAATGATATGAAAATGATTATAGATTGACAATCTCTATAATGGATCACCTCACTTAACCAAAAATTTTTATTTTTTTGGGGATTTGTAGAAGTTTAAAGTTTCTAAAAATTTTGAATGGGATTTGAACAATATACCTCCATTTTTTATCTTAATGACAACGTAGTAATGTTGATCATTGGCCAGCAAATTGAATGGTATTGGCAGTGAGGTTAGGCGTGCTAGTGATGGCGGTCCGACGGTCTGGCGACTATTAAATTAATATTTTTATATTTTCTGATTAATAAATAAATAAATTCATTCATTTTATTAAGCTTTTAAAATCATTACTTAAATTTGATTAATATAAAATTATCTATAATGTTAAATTGATAAAATATAAATATAAATAATAATTATTTGATTACATCAAACAAGTTAAAAAGTTGAAGGGGGATTTTTGGAAGCTTTGGTTTCCAACACGTGGAATTTGAATTCTTTACTCCTTGGTGTGGAATTCAGATTTTACATTATGATGGATATTAAATTCTAATAGAATTAAATTCTTATATATTATGTCAAACTAAATAATGGAAACAAAAAGGGAATTCAAATTACTTTCCTCTCCTCCATCCGCTCCTCCCAACCAAACACAACCTTAGTCCATTTAATCATGATGGATCGTTGGCCAGCGAGTCGATCGAATTAAATTCTTAATCATGGGCACAAACTTGCAGGTACCAAATCATTAACAGACAAACTAAAAATTTGCATTGCTTAATTTGTTTGTGAAACAGAGAGGGAACTGGGAGTGATTTGGGAAACAGAGACTGAGATACTTGTAAAAGAAAGAGCGTTCAGCAAGGGAGGAGGGAAACACAAACAAAGAGGGAAATTAAGAGAGATGGTGATGATTCCAAAACACTGTCTACAAGAATCCTTTGTGAGAATAAAGGCCAAATCACAGAAGAAAGAGCGTTCTGCTGCGGTGAATCTTTGTTTGCTGATACTGCTGCTACTTCGAGTGTGGATTTTTTCAAACATTTGCTCTGTTTGCAACAAACAATTACGGCCGAGGTTAGTTTCTATATTTGTGAGTTGTAGTGGCTCCAATCTCCTATCTTCCACGAATCATATGATGGTTTACAAAAGTGTTTAAAATGATCACTCCCACTCTCCCAGGTTGATTTGTCAAGTTTATAAGCGAATTGCAATCTAGTAAGAATAAGAAAAGACTAGTTCTGTAAACTGCAGCAACAACAACGCCGTGCCGTTTCCATGGACAATTGAAAAAACGACACAAGTACTACTCAGGATGCACCGGTGCTTACTATTTAGGATATATAGTTTACTAACAAACAACAATACAACATGTCGCACATAGTAAACAATCAGACAACATATCACTCAAACACCCAATTTCATCAAAATTTCATGAATTGAAATGCTATTATATAAAGAAAAAGAAAACTCTAACCTACAACCTTTTTGGACTCTCATGTCTAAGCTATATTACGAACACAAAAGAGAAATGGGGATTGAAAAAAGAAAATCAATTCATTTTGGATCCACCATTCTTTGAATATTTTCTCGTTAAGCATATTGAATGGATCCTATGAACTAATTATGCACAATTCAAACTAGTTATGTATTTTGTCGATATCATCCGCTACCCTTCCTTAAATACCTATGAATTATTTTCCTCCACTTATTTTATCATTTAATTTCATAATTTCCTAAGTATAGCATTATTTAAACAAGAAAATTCAATAGCTTGTACCTTAGAGTTCTCTTTTGGACTATTAAATCTTTAAATAGATATTTGTCCAAATTCTTGACAACCCGAAAATAAATAATCTCATAGGAAAATAAAAAGAGGATATTTATTAAAAATTAAATATCAAAATATTAAGAAGAAAATAAACTTAATAGTCTTATTCCAATCTGGATCCAAATCCGGCAAATAAGTAAATAAGTTCAAATTTTAATAAAATTTAAATAACTAATTAACTCAAGTTGGTTTTACTTGTTCGAGAAGAATAAGTAAAGTCTATTTCGATAAATTGCAGCAAAAAGACGACATGTCATCGCGGAAGAAAATAAGAAGCCGATGAGATATAAATCAAATGAAACAATAGACGACAATCCACCTTGATGAAAGTAATAAACGACAAATCCCACAAAGTATGTGCCGCACATACTATTTACGACATCTCATTTTCTAGAACATGCGAATGTGCCCTGTCGTACGTTTAGCCCACAAACAAATGACATGTCACTCGAATACCCAACTTCATCAAAATTTCATACATTAAAATACAATTGTATAAAATAAAAGAGCACTCCAAGGTACAACCATTTTGGGACTCTCATGTTCAATCTACGTTACAAATACAAAAGAGAATGAGGACTGAAAAGCAAAAACTAATTCATTGTGGATCCACTATTCCTTTAATCTTTTTTCACTAAGCATCTCGAATGGATCATAGGAACCCATTATTGAAGGCACAATTCAAACTAATTGTATATTTTTTTTCAACATCATCTGATCCAAGAAGGCCCTTCCTTAAATACCTATCAATTATTTTCCTCAACATATTTCATCATTTAATTTCATAATTTCAAAAGTATAGCATTACTCAAACTAGGGGTGGACAACCGAACCGAACTTAATCGAACCGGAATATTTTGGTTCGGTTTGATTCAGTTTTAAAGTAAAACAACCAAACGGTTCATATATTAAAGAATCGATTGGTTTATATTCGAATCAATTCAAAACCAAACGAACCGGCAAACCGATTGATTCTTTAACTTAAAACTAAAAAAAAGTTTAAAATAAATGAATAAATAAATAAAATAATTCAACTAAAATCATACGCATTCACCATATCTCTCTCTCAACAGCCGATACCCACATACCCGCTCCATCTCTCTCTCTCACACCATCTCTTTCACACACACCCCTTCACTATCTCTCTCACTCCATCTCTCACTCTCTGTCACACACACACACCCTCACCATCTCTCTCGCTCTCGCCGGCACACACCACATCCACCACCATCATTTATTAGCTTGATTGTCGTTTTCGTTGTTGTTGCTGTTGCGATTGCATCGTTGTCGCAGCATCCAGCCTGTCGTAATTTGTCCCACCGCGCTTGTGTCAGCCAGCCTCACTTCTCATTCGTCTTGCTCTTGACGGTCGGCAGTGTAGCGATTAGTAAGTTCTTAGTACTCAGCAAACTGACCTTTTGATCAAATCAATTCAAGTTGTATGTACACAAGATTGAAAAAGATAGAATCACAGCCAGTGTGTCAATAAGAATTGATCAAGAAACAATAAAGAACAAAACAAATTTTAACTAATACAAAACGCCAAAAATTTACGTGGTTCAGCTGTGCATAGAAACACAGCTTACATCCACAGGAGAAGCTTATAGATGAGCTTTTATTGATCCAACAATGGAGTCACTTACAGAGCCTTATACAAGAAGATTACAGAGAACAAGTTGACACTTTCTCTCACTTAATTCACTCTCTACAAGACTCTAGAATACTCTGTATCGATGGCCCCCGAAGCCCTACCTTATATACCCTGGTTTGACAGAGGCTTATTCCCATACTATATAGGTTGTTGACATGTGGTTAACAACTTTAACTAACTTGAATTCAGCCTTTAGCACATGCTATCTCACGTGGCTACTTAAGTTGCCGATCAAACGCTCAATTGGAATGTCATCTTATGAAGGCAGTTTTCTGTTATATGTAGGTGAGTAGCACGTGACTTTATAAAGCTTCTCAAGTCTTCAAACGCTGTCGTTTCTAGAGAATATGTTTGATTCAGTAGCCATCTTCACAGGCAGCCTACCATTGTTGTCATGCCAGTGGAGTTGTGTAACTTGTGTTGACTTTTTTTATTTGTTCATTAATTATTCCTTAAATTAAATTGATTTTCATGGAAAGGTCAGTTTTACAATTACAAATTATCCGAAACCTTCAAATAGATATCATGAAGTCCATGAAAAGGCTATTGTTTTCAATTGAATCAATTTAAGTATGCTTTGTAGCAGCTGTTATGCTCAATAATCCATTTTACACGTTAATTTCAAAACACCAATTTTCCTTAATTTTGTGAGTTGGGATTCACGGAATTGGAGTTTAATTTGTTGGGTGTTTTATAAATAAATTTTTGAACAAATGTAATCACCAGGAAAAGGGCTTCATCATCCATTTTGAACTGAACCAAACCATTCTGAACCGAACTGAAATATTTTGATTCGGTTTTGAAATTCGATTCATATTCAGTTTTAGTTTTGAAGAGCCAATTGGTTTAGTTTAGTTTCGATCCTTAGCCTGAACCGAACCAAATCGGTTAATGCCCAGTCCTAACGCAAACAACAAAATTCGATAACTTGTTCCTTAGCGTTTTCTTTGGAATGTTAAATCTATGAGTAAATATTTGTCTAAATTCTTGATCACATGAAGATAAACAATCTAGTAGGAGAATAAAAAGAGGATTTTTACTAAAAAAATAAATATCAAAATATTAAATAGAAAATAAATTTAATAGTCTTATTCAAATTCGTGTCTGGATCCAAACCCAAATAAGTAAATAAGTTTAAATTTTAATAAAATTTAAATAACTAATTAACTCAAGTCAGTTTTACTTGTTCGACAAGAATAAGTAAAGTCTCTTTTCGTAAATTACAACAACCAAACGACATGTCATCTTGGAAGAAAATAAGAAGCTGACAAGTCGTTTATCTAGAGAAGCTCTAGACGACATGCAATCTTGGTGAAAGCATTAAACGACAAGTCCTATAATGTATACGCCTGCGCATACTATTTAGGACATGTTGTTTTCTAGAGAATGCACATGCGCCCTGTCGTATGTTTAGTCCACAGCCAAATGATATGTCACTCAAATACCCAACTTCATCAAAATTTCATGCATTAAAATACAATTGTGTAAGAGAAAAGAAAACTCCAAGCTACAACCTTTTTAGGATTCTAACGTCCAAGCTAT
This sequence comes from Murraya paniculata, assembly GCA_030449075.1. Classification (NCBI taxonomy): domain Eukaryota; kingdom Viridiplantae; phylum Streptophyta; class Magnoliopsida; order Sapindales; family Rutaceae; genus Murraya; species Murraya paniculata. The sequence goes on along the minus strand of JAEVFN010000018.1, from coordinate 1,124,675 downwards.
AGTACAAACACAAAAGAGAGTGGGGATTGAAAAGTAAAAAATCAATTCATTGTGGATCCACCGTTCTTTTAATCTTTTTTCACTAAGCATCTTGAATGGATCATAAGAACCCTTTATCGAAGGCACAATTCAATCAAATTGTATGTTTTCTCGACATCATTTGCCACAAGAAAGGCCCTTCCTTAAGTATCTATGAATTATTTTCCTCCTCATATTTCATCAATTAATTTCATAAGTATAGAATTACGCAAATAGCAAAATTCGATAGCTTGTTCCTTAGAGTTTTCTTTTTGACTGTTAATTCCTTAAATAGATATTTGTCTGAATTTTTGACCACACGAAGATAAATAGTCTAGTAGGAAAATAAAAAGAGAATTTTTACTGAAAATTACATATTAAAATATCAAGTAGAAAATAATTATAATAGTCTTATTCTGATCCGGGTCCGAATCTGGACCTAAATAAGTAAATAAGTTTTAATTTATAATAAAATTGAAATAATTAGTTAACTCAAGTCAGTTTTACTTGTTCGACAAGAATAAGTAAAAACTCTTTTACTCTACATTTTACTTATCGACATTGAACGGATAGTCCATCACCTATTTATTCTTGAGCTTTGCAATTTAAACCGCATCTACATAGCTAGGAAATTCTATGGGAAATATTGCAATTGTAATATACATAATTTTATTTGCTTAAAAAAATTATGCAATTTATCGAAAAGTTAATCATCTCATGATCAGGTTGGTATGTTGGATTTCAAAATTGAAACCTGACTCAATTTGATTTGTTTGATAATTGTGTCATTTTTGGTCAATTTTAACCTTAATTTTTTTAGTAATTATGTCATTTTGAGTCAATTTGAAGTCTCAATTCGTATCGTGTTTCTGTTGGATTCGTTGTTTGTGACTATATAGACTTATGCTAAGAGAAGATATGGTAGAATAGATTTGGGGATTGATTTTTACTCAAATTAAAATGAGAAAGAGTATATTTTGATTTATCTAATATTAAAAAATAATAAAATAATAAAATTCTTTGCAGAACTTTTCTCATAAAAAAATAATTTTTAAAAATTAATGATTCCATAAAAAAGCCAGAATATTAAAATTTATAATAATTTTAAGCATTAAAAAAATATTGATAAATTAATTTTGAAAATGAATATCATCTTTTGTGGCCTTTAAATACGAAAATTCCAAAATAGAGTCACAAGGCAAACTGATATCCAAACAGCAAGCACGATCCCCTCCAGTTTCCAATATCCTACAGAGAAGTTTGACGAAAGTCAGATATTTTTCAACTTCCCAAGCTCCCATATATTTATTTGATTCTCAAAAATGACCCCACCCGCTTTTCTCTTCTTTCATGGACACCCCTCGGCCTTCCTCTTCTTCTCCTCCTACCCCTCCCCCTTCTCCGCGACGCCAGCAATCCACTACATGCGTCTCCAACGAAAACCCTTTAAACCCATTTGCCGTTGATCCCAATCCAACAGTCGACAGTTCTCCGGCCCCCGAAAAACGCATCCGCTATGAAAAGAAGAAGAAAAAGAGATTTTTCAAAGACGCGGAATCGTCTTCGTCCTCTTGCTCTTCTTGTTTTACGCGGAGCGGCACGCGCGTGGCGTCCAGACGGCGAATTATGAGAGTTGTCCGGCTCGGTCCGATTCGAAGGAGCGAGGGCGGTGGTGTTGACGCTATTGCGCTTCCTCTGGGAATGTCCTTTGCTGCTGTTGTTGCTCAGGTCACTTCAAGTTCCAATTCTTTCGAACTTATTTTATGATTTTTGTTTGGCTGTTTTATTGGTGATTTAAAGGTTGAGTCTTTATGGCAATTTAGAGTTTTGGGGAGCTAAATTTATGTTATTGAGTTTGAAAGTCTTGGCTTTGATTATTGAGTTTTGGTGTGATTTGTAGGGGATGATTATTGATAGATTTGGGTCATATTTGCTGATTGAGTTGGTTTGTTGAAATTTATGTTTAGAATTGTGATTTGGATTTCGAGATCTCGAAAAACGTTTACATTTTTAGGGTTGATTTAAGGCTATTTAGCTTTATCTGCCTTTGAAGTTTTCTACTAATTCGAGATAGAGCTATAAAATCCAAATGAGTAGCTTCAATGACAATGTAACTCTAAGAAGGTTAATGGAATATTTATTATTTTCTTTATCTGTAGTTTATATATGATAATGTGATAGGAATAGTCATTAATATTCTCTACCTGATTTGATTAAAGGAAGCAAGCAATGACTAGCATCAATTTTATTGTATGAGTAGAGTAGACCTACGGTGGATGCCTCCACCAGAATCTTTGACAAATCCGTTGCTTTTTGTTTATTTGCTTTTTCATCCAGGGAAGGGGGGAGAGAGAGAGTGGTAGAAAGTTAAGTTTTAAATCTTCTTGTGATTTGCATTCATTTATTTTGTGGAGGAGATCATGAAAATGAGATCATTGACAGCAAGCATTTTGCCATGAAATGTTTTCATCTTTCTATGGACGTGGATTGTATGCAGAGGTTTAGATGAAAACTGTTGTATTTTTGGAAACATGTTTCTTGTGAAGTAGCAGCTGCATAATATGTCTTCTCCGACATATTATGTTGAGTTTAAAACTCATTCTGGTATAAATATCAAATATTATATTGTATGAGAGGTTAGTCAAGTGGTGAAGCCTATGGTTTGCTCCCACAAGGTGTAGGATTGATTTTTCAAGGCTATTTACCTAGTGAAAAGCCACGAGGTTGCTACTTCCCAAGATTGTAGGGTTCACTGGGTGCCCTAGCTTTAAACTTGAGTTAACTAAGTTGGTTCGGGGTAATTTCTGCGCTATCAAAAAATGTAATAATTTTATTTTGGTATTTGACATTGATTGAAATCTTAGATGCTCCCTTTTCTTGTTAGTGATCTTCCTTCAAAGTTTGTGCATCTTTTATTTCTTTGAAAAAATTATATATGATTTCTTTTACCCCTATATTTCCTTTTTATGAAATGTAGACTGTTTGGGATCAGGTAATGCCATGCCTATTTTATTCCTGATTTAATACGCATCAGTTTACAACTGCTCAGGTATAAAGGAAGTAGTAGGGCTTGACACTATTGACTCAGAGGTGCCTCACTCTTTGAAGCATCTGTATGCATTTAGAACCAATGTCTGAGGCTCAAGCCATTTTTTTTCAATCTTGCCTCTAGGCAAGGAAGAGGTGTGAGTTTCACACAGTTCTTAAAAGCATGCAATTCCTAATTGTCATACGACTGCTACAGACGATCATTTATTGTTTCTCCAAAATTCTTATGTAAAATATAGTTTTGATTTCTTTACTTTTTACTTATAACATTAATGTTATTGTTTTTCAATTAATATTGTAAATTTGGTACCTTTTTATTCTAGGTTCTGGAGAGAAAAGATGTGGCTGCTGATACGATGTCCATTGATCATCTTTCAAGGGTATTATTCCAGTTTCCAATGGACTAAGAAGTTAAACTCTTTAAGTTTTACTCTTTACAGTCATTTACCATAGTATCTTATAACTGTTATTTCACTTGCGAAGTCTATTTGAAAATTTTAACGGAGCTTCATTCATATACTTCACTCTTTTTTTAATCAGTTGGTTTTGATGCTGTTGGTGTTCAGATAGTCACTAAAATGCTCTTAAATTTATTAACTCGCTTGCAGGTCTGCACTTCAGCTGTCATAGAATCTCTAACCAATGTAAGCAACAACTTAAATTGCTGATTCAGAAGATCAAGATTCATAAGTCATACAAATGTGCCCGCGTTTTTTACCATCTTTGTGGTGACAGGTGTTTGGGGACAAGTTTGATTATTTTGCAAGGAACTTTGAGAAATCATTTGGGAGCACATTGAGGACTCTAAGATTGATTAATGAGTCATCCACCATGAAGGGGCAATACCAGTTAAAGAACCAAGCTCTGTCTACTTCGGATATGACTTCAAATGAAGTTGGTAGCACAAGCCCTTGTGGTGTTAATTATTGTCACTCAGAGACAGAATTGCCTACTATTGAGACTCGAGATGGTTCGTCTGCAGCTGAAGAAGTACAAGAGCAAATAGCAACAAACATTATTAGTAAGGAACTTGCACTGCACGGTGAAAACAACCAACTGGCTTGTGCCTCTTCTGGCAGATTAGGTTCTGTAATCAATCAGAATGTGCTTAGTACAATGAAGAAATCTGTTGTGGAACAAGTCCGTTCAAATGACCTCAAAACATTGGAACTCAGTCTTGCAATGCAAAAATTGAAGTTGAAAGAGTCACAGTTGGCTCTCAACCTTGATTCAAATCATTTGGAGAGGTCAAAACTAGCTATGGGTATATCCAAGGCATCCTTTAAAGCTGAAAAATTCAAGAATCAATTAGAAGACACGAGACATGCTGAGCTGCTTAGAAAATGCATAGACTGTCTTGTTGCAGGTATAGTCATCATGTCGGCCTCCCTCTCGTATGCTGCTTATGTCTATTCGTATAGAAAGATTTCTGAAGCTACTGCTGCCTGTACACCTTCACCCCAGGTGAGGACCGTTTCTTCATTCTTGCCTCAACTGATTTGCTGATTCAGATTCAAATAATTATTTGTTTTCAGATGTCATGATCATTATTAAATTTCATGCACTTGCTTCACTTTAGGCCTGTTTAACTGTTGATGAGCTTCAGATTTAGCCTTTAGGCCTGGCTACAAATTAGATTTTGATCTTGTGACTTCATTTTGATTTCATTTTGGAGATCCAGAATGCTGCTTTAATTATATGCTGAATGGCAAGTGCAGAATGTCTCAGAATTTCTCTCTCCTATCTTCTCTCAAACTAATTAAGCAGCTCTCAGTCTTAGAGATGTCTCCCTCGTTGCCCATAACAATTTTTATTCTTGTTAAAGAAATGATTGTGCTTTTAATTTTTTCCAGGCAGCCAAGTCTTGGTGGATCCCAAATACAGTCTCGTCTTTCAATTCAGGGCTGAACACTCTCAAGTGCCAAGTTCAAGTTATGAGCCGAATGATATTTGGTTTCTTAATGATTCTTGCAATTGCATGCTTGCTTCTCCAGCGTGGAGCAACTTCAAGACACAGTATGCCGGTCACTTTCATCCTGTTGCTCTTAGGAGTTGTCTGTGGCTTTGCCGGCAAGTTTTGTGTAGACACACTTGGAGGCAGCGGATATCTATGGCTCCTACACTGGGAGACTCTATGCTTGCTGCATTTCTTTTCAAACAGCTGTACCTCCCATTTGTTCCATGTCCTTCACGGGCCAGTCAGTGTCTATCAGGGGGCAGAAAGAAAAACAATGATTCCGTACTGGGTACGAAGATCCCTGTTTTATTCTACTCTGCTTTTCATTATACCATTAGTATGCGGCCTCATGCCTTTTGCAAGCCCAAGTGAATGGAAAGAACACTTCTCACTGCTAGTCTTAGATTATCATTTGTCTATGCATGATTGAAGCTGGAGTTTGGTGTGCTGTTAAGATCTATGTATCTTATCGTCTGACGAAGGTTGATTTATCAGCAATTGGTGTAAATTAGTCGTCTGTTTTTGTACTGTTCGTCAAGGTGCCCAATTTAATTTGGCCTAATTAATGCCATGTGCGCAGCTTTGTTTCTTGTAACACTAAATTATGAGATCTGTCTCAAAGTTTGAACTAAACTAGCACTAGCAAGGTCAGACAAGCTTTGATATCGTAATTCTTGGAAGCCAGTTGTGTTACTTGTTCAGATAGCAAACTCCATTTCATGCATCATTATTTTGTTTTAGTACACTTGGAACATGAGGTTGATTCAAACAGAAGTTCTAAAAGTCAACTGAAACTGAGGAGAGTTGGCAATATAGTTGAATTCCCAATCCAAATCAATTGATGTTAACAAGCAGGCAGAATAATATGCACTGCAAAGAAAATGCTCAACTATTTGCAGCAGATAATTATTGAACTGGTTCTTTCATTTATTGTGTTCAAAATTTCAACTTAATTCATACATAACAACTTTTCTATGACAACAAGAATTACTAACAAGTAATGAACGGAAAATCCGGACAAATTTGAGCAAGAGGAAAATTCAACTCCTGAAGCTCAAGAAATTCTTTAAAATTTGATAAAACCTCACCAATGCATCTTACAGATTTCTCCTATGGTAACATGAACATTCTGAACTGGTTTATCTAAAAGCTCTGAGACTACGAAGTTTACATATTTCTCCCGAGACAGCTAGAATGACCTAAGAAATGATGTGATGGCGCATGAAGGGTATGCCCCCTAACATCTTTGATAACGAACAAAATCATTAAGCAATGGACACGCTTTTTGGAAGCCAGAGCAGACTTCTATATCTGTGTTGTACAATTGTTGAAAGAAAGCTCAATTATAGAACCTCGTGAGCCTTCCCATAGTACCTGTTTATGAATGGAGCCTGCAAAGAAAAATTATAACACAGCAAAAGAATTAATTGAAGACACCAGAAGAGTAGCATAGTTATGTGGAAACAGCAAATGAGCAAAGGCAATGCATTCTAGCAGATCATGAAGACGCAGTTCAAAAATGGTCGACAAAAGTATTGTGCACATTGAATATCAAAGTTCCATTGTTTTAAAAAAACAAAATAAATAATGAAAATGCATCTTTTCAAGAGAACTTAACTGCAGGAGGTGTGAATCTATCTAACTAATAATGATTTCCTTACGAATAATGACAAAACAATGATTACTTGAATTTAAACAGGGAGCGATATGAAATGTGTCACAAATGCAATGCATTAGGTATATTTCATATAGCACAAGATATTTTTATCCTTCAGAAACAGAATAAAGGGCAACTGTTAGTCCCCTTCTTCATTTTCACTTTGGGACTTTAGCCTAATGCAAAAGTGGATTCCCTTTCTCCTCAATCACTCAATGGCGCTAGAAAAAAAACCAACTTCAGACCAAGCAGAAAATCTGAGATTGAGAAAAGGATAATAAATAATATCACATAATTATGCCAGCACGTTGCCTAAGGTAAAATCCAAAAGCAAGATATACCAAATGGTCCTGATGATTATACCAATGAGAAGGCTATTTGAAGTGATGGAGATATCAAAAGCTATGGTTTACCATTTTTTTTTTTACTAACCTTCTAGCATCTTTTGGATCAAGTGCACAAGAGACTTTTAGCTCAAACATTTTCCAACAAGAGCTGAACTCCATGTTTTGTTTCTAAAGTGTGAACTCCATGTTTTGTTTCTAAAGTGTGAAAAATATTGACATCTTCAAGGAGGAAAAAGCCAAAAAGATTGAGAAATACTACAGCAAATCTTAGGTAGAGAATTTAATGAACACACACACTCAAACTCAAGACTTCATAAAACAAAGCTAGTCCACTAAGTTGAACAGAAATCATCTGAATTGATCAGATTAACTTAAAACCACATAGTCATTGGAAAATTTCAACTGTCAAAATAAAATATCAAATTTAAGGTAAAACCACATCATCATTGGAAAATTTCAACTGTCGAAATAAAATATCAAATTTAAGGTAAAACCACATCATCATTGGAAAATTTCAACTGTCGAAATAAAATATCAAATTTAAGGTTCTCAAATTATTGAAATCAGTAATCAACACATACAACACACTCGGGCTTAAGGAACAAAATGCTCCCTTGGTATGCAAATACATCATTACTGATCTCAAACAAAGTATTATAGAATCAATGTCACTTTTGGAATTTCAATGAGCCAGAGACATGAGATTGAGAATCTAAAAGGTTCTGGGCGTGAGGTACATATGAAGAGCGATCTTACAACTTTACCTTAACATTTGATACATCTGGTGTATCCGGTGTTTTCACAGGATAGAACTTGTAAAACCTCATACTCTCAAAAGCTGCTTTAGTCTCCTCACTCATTTCTTCGATGGCTTTTCTCCGCGCCTCCTTTGCCTACAAAAGATGAATTTGAAAGACTTGGATAAACCAAGCAAACATTTCTTTATCACAAGAATATCTACAAGCAATAAAATACCTCTCGATTGGCTTTCTTTGCTTCCCGAACTTTCTCTTTTACAAAATCCTGACAACAAAAAGGAAATCAATCACTCCAGAATAAAGTAAATCAATTAGTCATTTCCAAAACCATTATTAGAGTTACCTTAAATGCATCCTTTTGATCTTCAGCTAATGCCTCTTCCTCAACCAGCTTATTAGTGAACTCCTACAGCTCATTGGTACATTTATCGATCAGTTTTCTTTATTTTTTCATTTTTTAATGGAGGGAGAGCATAACAACAAAAATATATTTCAGCAATAACATTATGCTTAACTCCATCCTCCACAAGTATCAAAATCAATGAAATGGTGCAAAAAACTCCAGGTTTGAGCAGATCAGTAAAGAAAATGCTGTGAAGGATAATGGCAAAAGATTAAATCAAATTGTGAACCATCCAAGATCCTATGGTTTAAAGGGACCCCAAAACCAAGAGGTAGACAAGTATCAATGGGATGTTGAACTATAGCCATAATGTTAACCACTACATACTGCATCAACTTCACATCCAACGCCATTCAGATTATACTAAACAAAACCATAAAGGATAAGTCCATACATCAACTTCGTCGAATTCCCAGTCAAACTCACAGACAACCTGCAGGAATAAAAGGGCAAAAAGTCAAACTACAAAAATTTTGGAGTAAATTTTCTTTATTCATTCCTATAAAGGTAAGCATGCATATTTTCAAATATAACCACATGATTCTTCAAAATCCAAAAATTGATGTCCATCAGTTATATTTTCAACATAAACTTACCGGAGGTTCTACTGGAAACATTATCTGAACCACAGTACTTTGCTCAAATTCATCTTCCTTGAATGGCTGGTAGAAATCTGTCAAAATATAATCATATAAAGGAGCTGGTGAAGTGCACATGAAGTAGCGGTGATGTATAATGAATCAACATCGTGAAAGAAAGCTATGGTTATTCCTTGCCAAATCAAAACAAATTACAGCTGACGTTAAGTACAATGTTTTCTTGAAACATCAGATGTTTTCACAGTACTACAAAGTAAATGTTCTCTTCTTCTTTCTTCACTATCACTTGTCCTTTCAATAGTGGCAGCTCATTAGAGTAAAATTCACCATCTTATCTACCATAATAAGTAGTCAACCACCATAAAACTCATCTAGAATGCAGCAATAAAACATCAAAATTTAACTCTATACTCACAGGGTAGGCAGTATTCAAATTTCTTAAGGCGGTCCACATTCAAATGTCTTAAAGCAGACCTGCAGAATAGAAAGAAAATTAAATAAGTATCCATTATACAAACATCACAATATTTGCAAAATGAATTCAATAATAGCAAACCAGAAGTCTATTTCTAATCAAACAAATAGACTTGACACGCGTGAAAATTTTATATTGTTAAAATATGATATGATAAGTGAAACTACATATAGAGGAGTTATGTGTTCTGAAGGGGTGAAAGATGTGGGAAAGTAAAAGTTGCCTACCTGAAAGAAAGCTTGTGGTGAATTAAAGAGCCAAGTCTAATAGGTTATTTAAAGATACAAGATAAATGTCATAACTTACTCTTTCAACATATAGTGTAAACTAGATCATGGATGCTTCCTAGTCTACTTCATATACAGTCAAATTATAATGAACAACAAACAAGATATTTTCTACAGAATATGTTAACATCAATTTGTAGCCAGGCGTGTTGCAAAGTCACATCCTTATACCTCTGCTCCATTTTAAAGATCAGTCAATTCCTACAACATATATCAAATAAATAAATAAAAGACAGAAAGTGAAAGCACAACTTTTCACCTTCTTTGAGTGCAGCTCAAAATAAAAATTTGAGATTTCAACCTTTCAACTTGTCGGTCTCTGCAGAGGAATTAACTTATTCAATGACATCAAAATTATATGAAATAATCCTTAAGATAAGTAAAGAGAAACAGTTCCAATAAATACTTCAAAAAAAAATAATTGCTGTTTAGATACCTCTTCTCAAGTGGTATATATGGAACCCAATCCATCTTCATTTCCTTCATTGGAACTATTTCTTCCACCTCTCTCTGAACTGATTTAATACCTATCTTATCAGAAGGTTGAAAAGGAGATACAACCTGAAACAAGAAATAATATTCAAATGAGCATGATAGCAAAATAGAGATGTTTTTGGGAAACTTCAAAACACAAAAAGGCAACCACATGAACAGACTCACAGCCACCACCACAGGTATGCAGATGATTTTGTTTTTATCCTCATATGGTACCAATTGAGCTGCAAGAATATAGAACTTGATCAAAATTTAGCATCTATAAACATAATTTCCATACACCATTATATACATTTGTGAACAGAATAGGAATGCCACCCAACAAAAAAAAAGCCAAGAAGTTGTTAGCCACGTACGCTCTGTACAACCAAAGAGATAAACTTTCTTCCCATAAAGTACTCCCCCTTCTTCAAAAGCATCCTGACCACACAATTAAAAGCAAATTTATCACTTACTCTCCAAATTGGCTCAAGAAAAAAGAATACTCCAAAGAGCCAATCCATAAACATAAAAACATAGAGAAATGATGTTTTAATGCCTTACTTCTAGATTTGAGAAGTTCCACTTGAATTGGTAGACTGAATCCAATTGATCCCACTGACAAGCAAAAGTGCTTACTAGCTTATATAAAGAGAGCAAGTGAACAGCATTCGTAATCAAATATGTGTAAACAAAATTATCAAACTAACCTCCGTTCCAACAGGGAACACCTCCTTCCACAAATCTTCCTACGTAACATAAAACAAACAATTTCAATCAGTAGAAGAAAACATAGTAAAATGCAAAACCACTACACATGAGGGCGTGTGCGCACTTCTCTAAATTAAAGAGTAATAATACTTCCCCAATAGAGAGAAATTACCTTAACTACATGGATACATACAAGATAAGAAAACAAAGTAATATCAAATCTTCTAATTTAACTTCCCTTTTATTATTATTTTTTGGCTTTTATGCTTCCTAATTTAATAAAAAATGCACTTAGACAATAGTATTCAATTTGCAAAGCCATAGAAATCTAATGCACATATTCACTTTCAAATCCTAACATGCTTCCTAACTTTCTATTTTTCTGTCTTCTCCTTTCATAAACATAAAACACATGTCGACACTTTCAAGTTTCACTACCTTCTTCCAATTTAACTTTTCTGATTGAAACTGTCTTGTATCTTTTGCAGATACTAATTCATTAACAATGCACTTCAACAATAGCAGTTAAATTCACAGGCATTGATACTTACATGCAACTATTCACTTTCGAAAATCTCAAAAAAATTTAACAGCCTTTAGTTTCCTAAAATTTACCTAATAATTACTCCAGAAAATAAAAAACAAACTACAAATTTTTCGCAGCGTCAAATTTACGCGTCACCGAGGGAAAAAAAACCGTCAGCACAGAACGAAACCAAATAACGGTAAATGAAAGCAAGAAACAACAAAATTTACCATGTTGCGTTGATCTTCGAAGTACTCAGGCTCGGTCTCCGGCTTGGAAGCCTTGACACGCTTAGCTCGATGAGCTTTGCTGGTCTTTTGCTGCTCGTCTTCCTCTTTGTGATTCTCTTGCGAAGAAGAAGAAGCTTTTGCTGTTGCTGCTGCAGCTGCTCCCTTTCGCTTAGCTCCCTTCCTCATTGTGCCGTGTAGTTACAGATAGAGAGAATCTATGCGTAGAGATAGAAAGTAGGGTTTTTCAAAAATAGATCCGAATTTGAATTTTAGAGAGAGAAAGGGAGAGTGAATTTGCTGTTTCTTCTTTATATAAGGGTTTCATTTTAATTTTGATTTTGGGCGTGGAATTCACGCGGACTCTTCTCGGTTTGAAGAGCGAGACGAAACAAGGGAGCGTGAAATTCTTATTTTGGATAATAAAGTGTTGGTCCATAGCTTCTAATATATAATAATATCACCCTCCTCAAACAAGACTCTGAGTTTTTTCATCCCAAGCCATTATTAATGACAAAACTCAAAAGTTTATATGACCCATTAATAGGCATAAAATCCACATGATAAAAAATAATTGTTGGATCGATCTTTATCGGATCATATTATTGATGGATCAACTCATTAAAACTTATTTCATAAGGGGTCAGGTTCATAATTTAAAATTAAAATTCATTTCACCCGTTACTTATTAATATGTAATATTGTTAATTTAATAAATTTTATAACTTAAATTATAAAATTTTAAAGAAAAAATAAATTGACTACTTATATAAAGTTATGACAAGCCCTAAATTTTTTAAGTACTTATTATAAAATTCATAACCATCATCGAATACCTTCTCATGTAACGTAATTCTCTTTTTATAATTTTTTCCTACGATTTTAATCAATGATATCGGTGCCTATAACTAAAAAATTGATTTTTTTGTACATTATTTGATGATGCTAAACATTAACCATTTTAATATTTTCTTTTATTTGGTATTATATTCTTAAAGACCTTTGTTTTACAAATTGTAATTCTGGTTTTAAACTAAAGATATAATACTGAAAATAGCGGTTAAATGCGTTAAATTAGATGACATGATAATGATAATAAATGGGTTCAGATCCTCATTTTTCAATCTAATAAAATAATGGGTCAATTTGAATATATATAATTTAATACGACACGATAAAAACTCCGTACGAAACTCCTTAAACACTTGCTAGACCTACAAGTGATGAAACAAGGTGGATCTACCTATTAAATGGTAAGTTATAAATTATTTGATATTATTTATTATCATCTCAATCAATAAATGTCATTTCTACTATTATAGATACAAATCCATGATCAAAATAAATACTCAAACCTATCTCAGACTCATCACGAGTCTACACTTTTTACTTGATAGTCATTCTTATAAAAATAAATAAATAAATAAAAATAGAGGTTCAAACTTGTATTAAATAATGAATAGTTACCATTATCCCTTCACAACTCCAACTAGGGAACCCCGCTATAGGAAAATAAAACTAAAGAGAATTTTGTTCCGAACTCTATGGCAAAAAATTTTTATTTTGTTCCTTAATTGTTCATTCTTAATATCCTATCAACATAATAGTGAGGGAAAATATGATCAAGTTACAATAATATTGTAAGTGTGAACTTTTCAATTAATTAAATCTCTTGAGTTGAAGTAACATATATAAAATTCAAACATAGCTCAGATGGGTAAGATTCGACACATGTGTTTTGCTTAAATTAAAAAAGAAAATCAATGGTATACTTATTTGTAATGTTTCGAAATCAGAGGGACCAAAATGTTATTATCTCATTTTGATTTTTGATTTTATCGTTCGAAATTTCAAACAATTTTCTATCTTTTGTCTAAACGGTGGGGGATTTTTTTAAGTTACAGCCGCAACTTTTTCGAGTGAACAGTAACCACACATGGTTACTGTTCACTCGAAAAAATTGCGGCTGTAACTTACATAAACTATAATTTAGCAGCTCCCAACGATGGGTGTGGCGGGTCTAGACAAAACCAGGACCAGGAGACGGGGCTGAGGGGTGCGCCTGTGTGGTGTGTCGGTCATTCGGCTATTCGTATTGTGGCCTTAGTTTTTATCACTAATAAATTTCTCATTATCTAATTCTCGTCATATTATTATATTTTTGTTATTATTTAGTCTTTTTTTTTTTAATTTTGTCATCAACTACTTACGTACACATAAAAATCAAACTTATCTCCCAACAATTTTCATAATACTTAATAACTTTTGGTGTTATTGTTTTATAGTATTATTCTTATTTTTAAATAATTTTTTATTCAGATTTATTATAAGTTAAATAAATCATAAATAAGAATATATGTTTCAATATAAATAAGAAATTAATGATAAGATATATTTCTTATACTTTTTATAATTTTTTAAATTTTTCTTACATAAATATATCATTTATATTCATAAGATCAGGTATCAATCAAATAACTCATTTATCCTTCATTTTCTTTATATTTTTTGTGCTTGGATATTATGAAAAATGGTATAAGGTAACAAATAATAGAGATCGATAATTGGTTTATATTGGGAAACTAACTTTAGTATACAAAACAAGAAAATGGCAGTGCCTATGAGACCGAACCCAATTTGGAAACTTCTCGCGCGGGGTCCCGCCGCCTGCTTGCTGCTACACTCATTATTCTCACACAAATACGACGAGAAGTGAATCGAAACAATAAGAAGTGACTAAATTCACATCATTTTTAGTAAATTTCTTGATATTTCGTATCATATAGTTAGATTCCTCTAATTGGGGTCGCTCTATTTGTCTCTTTGCCTTCGCCTTTTTGTCGCTTATCCCCGATTTCTTGGATGAGACTATGATGTTCAAAAGAAGAACTTCAACGAAAAGAATTTAGTTATTTGGTTATTAATGATATCTGTTATTAAAATTTATAAAATTATTTTAAGAGATAAATTTTTAAATAATGTTACGAAATGAATAAAATAAGAATATAAAATAAATAATTGGCACTTTAGACAATTTAATTTTTTTTAAAAAAAGCCTCTAACCTCTACTTTGAAAAGCCTAAAATTTAAATATTTGTTAGAAGAAACAAAATAACTTATTTAATCTCAAATTTTTGTTGTTATTTGGTTTTATCTTGAATAGAATTTTTGGAGATTAAAGAAGCATTTATGGTTATTAGATAAATCACACTAAACAAATATTAATTATATTCCTCTCTCTTTCTCGTCATATTTCTAACACTTATCTCCGGCGATGAATTTTGTGAACAAAATTTACATGATTTTCGTTGTTTCGTGCTCCTCAATTTTTTCACCATGAATATGATCAATATGATGATTATTGATGGTGCATTAAGTCACTGAATTATGGAAACGTAATCTGCTATATAAGGATAATGTATATCTCAAAGGATTTGAATCTCTGTATCCAAACGGATTATATACCAAATTTAACCGAATCAAAGTGAATTTTCAAGATATTAATTAAAAAAAAAGTGAATTTTCATGATATCCCAAATTCCGTCGGGAGAGTTCTCTTTCGCACACGTGTCCTTATTACACATGCCGAAGAAAAAAATTGTGCACGTGATCAAAATTCCAAAGTGACGAAACAGAGCAGAAGGTCAAATAGAGTTTCACTTTGTAGCTAGTGCAGCTCTTACCGTAAAAATAAGCAATTCTCAACGCATTAATTTGGGGGTATGAGTTGCCGTTTTGACTTTCGAGTGTAAACTTTTTTAGTGGACATTTTACCAATTACGAATGATGAGTTCAAAAGCCACTTAGAGCTTTGACGTAATGGTGAATCTTTATTCTCACAATTATAAGGGTGTAATGGTGAATTTTTATCTTCACAATTATAAGGTGTAATGATGAATTTTTATCTTCACAATTATAAGGTTATATGTTCAAGTCACTATAAACTCAACCTCCATTAATTAAATATAATTGAATGGAATTAATTTGTAAATTTTTTTCCCTTACAAAATACGAGTGGAGTATAGATATTCCTCCTCTGTGAATGGTATTTGTCTGAGTATTTATTTGAACAATTATTTCATAAAAATTAATATAATATTATTACTTTTGATAACAATAGATCAGAAAATGTGAGAAAACCCTTTGAATGCTTCATTGCAATGCAAGTAGAATAATAAAAAATTAGTTGGTTCTCAGCTCCCTTACATGTTTGAATTGTAATTTAACATTCAAATTTTGTTGTAATAGATTTGATACGTATACTAAATAAATAAATAAAAGTAAAGACACATCAAAACAACAGTCTACTCGAGCCAAAATGTTAACTACTATTATTAAGTTGCCTATCCTAATAAGATAAGCAACGATATAGAACAAGCCTAATGTAAGTGCAATTCAATTTAACGAAAGGTTAAATACGAATTGCACTCTTTCTATTATGCATGAAGGTATATCCTTTTATTTTCTTCAGCTAATTAAGCTACAGGTGCCGTGGAACAAAAGCTGTTTCTTCATAGTATTCCCAGACAGACCCTAAATCGACGACTGACCTCCCTAATTCCTCATCTTGGTTATGATCCTTGGAAACCCCAACGCCCAAACCAAACTGAAATGTGAACGTGACATCAAGAAAGTAAAGCAAGAAGACGAGAACAAAGCAGCACAAGAACATGGGAATAGGCCCGAAAATCCACAAGAACAAAGGGAATGAAAAGTAAAATGCTCGCAGCCCCAGTGACCAAAAATAGCTTCCCCTGTTCACTGTTCTTGCCACAAACTCAGCTGTGAGTTGATGATGATGCACATTTTCTGACATTTTCTTGAAGGGCACATTGATCAAAATGCTTGCGTGGCTGTAGTATCTGATTGATTGAACGTTGAGCAAGAATGCTACCAAGAAGCATACCAATATGAGGAAAAATTTTATGGAGTAAAAGAAATCGCTTCTGTTGCCAAATGTAAACCAAGTTGATCGATCGCCGTTGCTGCTTGTCATCAAAACTGCGATCAGCGAGCTCAGCATGATTGCTGTTGATGCTAATAACGTTGATGCCATTATGTTGTTTCGTAGCGTCTGCACCGCAAGGACCCCATTCTTCGACACGTCCTGGAGTGCACATTTAAATTAAAAGTTTTTTGTTTTTAAATTGTCACTTTTTATCAGATTTTTAGAAATGATGGTTTCAATTAATATCACCAAAACTGCGTAAGAAAAAGGAAAAACTGAAACTACCCCAATTGACTCAAGAATCCATCTCTTCCATTGTGGTTACTAATTTACTAAGAATGTGAAATCAAACAAATCTGAACCGTGCACCATCATTTAAGTAATCTCCCAAATAATATCTCATGCAAACTTTTTTAAGTAAAATTTTTGGAAATTAAAGAGAGTTCAGATTACGAGAGAATCATAAATTTATATGTAGAGATGAATCTATCACAAATCGTGGTACAATAAAAATAAAATCAATTAGAAGATGAAAGGAAGTAATGAACAAAACCTCCATCATAGCTTGGACCCAGAAGCGGCGATTGATGGCGTTGACACCAACAACAGTTTTGGTGGGGTGCTTTACAATTCGATAGAGAAGCCATATGTGATAAGCTACCATTATCAGCAACCCAAACGGGACCAATATGTAATCAAGAAGCTGCTGCTCCCCCATTGACTCGATTAATTTGGGGATTTTTCTTTCTTTCTTTTTTTTTTTTCAGCGAGCAAGAGAGTTCAAATCTAATACGTATTTTTTGTTTTTTATCTTTTATTTCTGTTATGTGTGTGTGTGGACCGAGTAAAATGACAATAACACAGTAGGGCTTTTTATAGAAAGCACTTTTGAGTTGTGTTGTGTTGTGTTGTAAGCGTGCATGCACTTGTGAGTAGTGAGATGAGTAGAGGTGGAGAGACTTTGGGATTTAATGGGATTCATACGCGTAGTTGGATCCAAAGAGCCACGCCTCACACTCTTTGCTTGCCCACTAAAAATTTTCACATGACTTCTTTGGCTTTTCAGTTTTGGTAGTCGTGATCATTTATTAATTGATGCTTTATTCTAAATTTAATGATGGTTTGACGAAAACGCCTTACACCAACTTTTAATTTACATTTATTTAATAAAATTTTATATTACTTCTTTATTTACTTAAAATTAAAAGCAAAATAGTGATAATACTGACCACAAATTTAAAAAATAAATTTATTTTATACAAATTAATATAGCATACAATGATTATATTGATTATCAATTTGTATAAACTACGTGACTCCGTCACATTATTGTTATAATAATTTCATTGAGATTAATTGGGCTGTAATAAGTCCTCCCTCATGTTGTCATGTTTCTAATGAGGCGTTAGAGTTTTGTGTGTAATTATTTCCTCCACGTATATGTGTCCCCATAAATATTAGAGCTGTAAGTTCTTGGCATGCATGATTTGAATTCCGATATTCGAATTGCAGTACAAGATATCTCTTACGAATAAGGGAGTTCTGTTGAGAGTGTTCCAAGTTCATCTGAATGAAAAAACTAATAATTAAGTTATATCTTGGACTATATAAAGAAACTTACAAGAGCAAGTATTTTTTATTTTTGTCTAATTCATAAAAAACCATTAGTCTATTTCATGGCTAAAAGCTAGCTTAATTAAGATTTAAGGGGTTTAAAGGCTTTTTTTTCAAAAAATAAAAAATAAAATAGCTCGAGGATTAATCTCAACGGACGCGGCAACCCTCTTAGGCTGTTAGCTGCAGCTAGGATAATTTTTTTTTTTCAAATAATCATTGTCACAAAGAAGATACATAATCTAAACCTTATTCGTGAATGAGACAGATTTCATAATATTTAAAGGTTATGAATTAAAAATTAATATGGTACAATACAGTAGTAAACGTTGTACAACGTTAATGTAATACAGTGGTAATGTAATATAGCTTAATTTAATATACCTTTGTATTAAATAATGTAATAAAATACAAATGTCAAATGTACCCAAAATAAAACAAGAATCGTGGAAGAAATTTTAATTTTTTTTATGTAGTCATGAACTATATGTTAAAGGAGTATTTATTTTGTATTCCTTTTTTAAATAATTTTTGAAGGTAGGTGAGTCCGCTGAGTTGAATAATAATAATAATAATAACAACAATAACAAATTGTGAGGGATGTACGAATTAATCAATTAAAGTTATGTAACCATATGATAGGCACATGTGGCCATGTGAGAGAAGAACTTGGTTTTAGTTCAAAACAAAAAATTAATTAACTCATCACTATTTCACGAATAAATTCAATACCAATTAATACGGATACAATACGAACCATCTGTAATTTAAAATGTAAAATTTATCATCTTGTTAACGTTAATTAGTAATCTGTTACACAAAAGTGAAAATTACAATCTTTTTTCATCTTACAATTTTTACAAACTTAAAATGTAAAATTAAAAATTAAAAATTTGATAGCAATAAACGTGGTGAATTTGTAACCTAATTTCTTTCTTTTTCTTGTGATATTAACAAGAAGTCATAAAACCAGTACCGACTATCGACACAAAAGTTTCATAACCTAAAACACATAAAATCTATGAGTGTAAAAGTAATATTTAATATGTGCTTTACTTTTTTCTGTATTGAGTTTTATGTGCCAAATCGGCATGTTATGTAAATTCTTATTAAGTTCTTAGTGTTTGATTCAATTATTCAATTAATTCTTTAAAAAAAAAAAAAACTAAAACATCCTATGGTAGTATTTTATATATACTTTCATTAAAATTCACTTAATTATTCTCTATTTTTACGCATGTTGCGTATCAATTTAATTTGAATTGTAAGTTAATTATATCGGATATAATTACTATTTCACCACTAAAAAGTTAGATTTAACAAATATAAACATAACAAACATTCCTAAAATTACTATTTTTACGCCCTTGAAAAGTTAGGTCCAACATATTTCTATATAACAACTTTAATGAATGTTTTTAGTAATAATTTCAAATACAAAGAGTAAATCCTAGGGGCCAAAACAGGACTTACCCTCAATTATATGTCTTAGGTTGCAATTAATAATTAGCAAATCAAATCCCCTGTCCCATCTTATTTTATAAAAAACACACATATATTAATGGACTAATGTTTACTTCCTAACTGTTTGCTTGAAATTAAGAACATTTTCCCTAGATTTGAGGATTTGAACATGTACATATTGATGTCTACCTAATTAATGATATGATTTGCAGATTACAGGTCACTATACCAGAAAGCAAAGAGTCAATAAAAAAAAAAAGAAGAAGAAAAAATAATGTGCACTTTTTTCTAGCTAAGAGACAATAAAAAGAAAAAAATAATAATATGAGTTTGTTTCTAGCTCTAAACATGTATACGCAGGAAGAATATGTAGCTAGCTAATGACACCATGAATATATTTGATCATAAGATGATTAATACATTATAATCATGAAAACACAATCTACTAAGTTAATTTGGCCAATTACAAAGCATTCGAATTCGATCCCCTATATCTCAACCAATTATATACCAAATTTAAATGTTCAAGGTAAAATTTCCTGAAAATTAAATCATTAAGACATGTAACAAAAAATCATGATACAAAATTTTCTAGAAAGGTATGTGATGAATAACCAAGATACAAAATTTGTATTTTAATTTTACAAAAAATATTCAAGTATACACTTTGAGCCCCCAAAAAAAAAAATCTATGTAGCATGTTTAAGAAACTAGTAACAATTTCAACAAAAACGACCATCTAAGACTGCTTAGATTTTTTGAATTTATATTACTTGTGTGTGTTTTTATTTTTTTTTTATGGTATATTATCCACAATTAAAAAGAAAAAAGAAAAATTAAACATAAATTTTGGCATCTTTATGGTTTATTGTAAAGAGAATCCTGATTATTCATAATAATAAATTATAAACATTTAATTGTTTGTACTTCACACGCCGTAGTTGAGTTGTCATAGGGCACTTAAACGTACTTAGTTTTTTAATTAATCACAGAATTGGGTGTTAGTGTTGACTTTAAGAACTAATTCTCCAGCAAATATTTCTCACACTCAATCATTAACAACTGTGATAAAGTTATTTTAATCTCGTGAAAATCTGATTTATATGTGATTTACTATTATCACAGGGAAATTTCAAGAATCATAATCAAACTCAATGTATGTTATTTACTATTATTATAACAAAAATTTGTTTACCATCTTCGCTCGATTCATCCCCTCCAATATATAGCTCTATTTTTCTTTTATTGTTTTCTAATTTCTTAAGAAAATTATTTGAAAGTTTTAAATTTACTTTTTCTTTTAAAAAAAAAGAGGGAAAATATTAGCAGATTATTTCTGTAAAATTTGGATTTTTCAGCCACTACATCTCTTATAAATCTGACAAAATACTAAAAAGTCTTTAACAATCGACCAAATTTTTAAATTCAAGAAAAATCATTAATTTAATGGAAAAAATAAAAATTTTTGATACTAATATAATTTCAAAACCAAATTAAAAGACTCATATATAACGGACTATAATTCTCTCATAATATGAACTTTTTAAGTTTTTTAAAGATTTTATACCACGTATCTTTTAGCCTTAGTATATTATTAAAATTTAACTACTTTTATTTTTAATTAATTAACTATCAATCACGTGAATAAAATTTACTCATAAGAAGACCGAGTTATTAATCCATATACAACATATTCTTAATTTTTTTAAATTTTAGCGTGCATGTATATAATGTACTAAATAAGCTTTACTCAAATTAGTGTAGCCGCGCATGCATGTTGCAGCCAGCCCAGCTCTTGCATTTTATAAACCCAAAAAAATACTTTGTCTTATACAACAGATTCTCTTCTAAATATTACCAATTAATGAACTGATCAAAGATCATTTGGAGAAGGCCAGAAAAATGAAAACAAATCTTTGCATTCCAAGGCTAAGATCAGGCAACAACAAGAACAAAACTCCAGCCATGACTCTGCTTGAACGTTTTCGAGAAGCTGTTTTCCGTTTGATCATGCTATCAGCTCTCTCCAAGGGCGCCACCACCACCACCACCACCACCATAAACAATGACCATCATCATCATCATCACCAGGCACACGTGTCGCGGTCTCACTACAACCCGGCGGATCCTCACCATAGCGAGGCTGTGGCTGACTGCATCGAATTCATCAAGAAGAAGGCTTTGGCTGACGATGAAGATTATGATCATAATAACTCTGCCAGTGACACTGGTGGCTCCATCTCCATTGACGCCACCAACACTACTGAGTTGGTCGTGCAAGTTCCAGTTATGTAAGTGAAGAAAGCATATTATCTCAGAATCATATGTCACATTTATTTACCCAAAAAAAAGAAAAGGCCTATTGGGTTTGTCGAAAAGGGTGTGAGATGTAGATTTGTAAAATAGTTTGTTTATTAAATAATTTATCATTAAGTTTCAGATTCTTATGTGCTTGTAACTTGTAAGGTATCATGTGTTTTTTTCATATATAATTACAGTAATTAATTAAGGGTTTATATCATCGATAACTGATATGTATTAGTCGAAATTTAGATGAATTTAGATGTTTTTGAAGATTATTTTTACATTAAATTAGAACGATTTGCATTTGCTTAAAATTCGAGCAATGAATCAATAAAGAGTGCCCAAGTTGTTTGTTTATTTGAATCATGAAAAAAAATTGGTATTATTTCTTGTTTTGGCTGATGTTCAGTCGTTTTGCTAAATGAGTCAAAAGTGTGAACCATCATTTCTATTTTATTTTATTTTATTTTATTTTTTTTGTAGATTATAAATTGGTTTCGTTTCACTGTTCATAACTTCATGTGAAAGGTGATATGTTGTTGTTGAGTCAACAATTAAATCTTAATAAGAAAGCATTGATTAGGTTCCAAATAATTTTTTTTTTTTGGTCGCCAATTATCTTCTCTTAATAATACTTACCTATTCATATGCTTCTAATACTTATTTCTTGATGACATTATCTATTTATGGACCATGACTTTTCTCTTTTAAATGAAAGATTAGGTAAGGATCACTGTGTGTCACATGTATTGTTCTATATAATAACAGCCTTATTAATACAATTGATAATATTTCCTTGGTTTAAAAAATCCTAGCTGAAAAGAAAATTTTTTAAAAAAAGAAGCTAAGGGCCTGTTCGTTAGTGTTTTTGGGCCTTTGTTTTCATTTTTGTTTTGAGAATATAGGTAGAGTACATGTTCGGTGAGATGGATTCAAAAAATAAATTACAAAATAAATAATTCAAATTTACTTTAACAGTTATAAAATTGAAAACATGTTTAACCTGTTCTCCATATATTACAAATTAAATTCAAAAATAAATTATGGAACAAAATCCTCTCTCCTAAAATCTTATCTTGCTCTCATCTCTCTATCGATTTCGCAGCTCTCCCACCCCCCTTTCTCTTTACCTCGATCTAACTATTACTCGCGTCTTCGCCACTGCTGCTGCTGTGCTGTTTCATCCTGCTGTTGTTGCGGTGCATCTCCGTCGCCACCACACTTTGTCTCCACCGCTGCTGCTCCGTCTTGTGCTGTTACTGCTCTCTGTCGGCTCCGTCTTTGTGGCTTGCTGGTATTATTCTTTTATTTGAATAAATTTTTAGTAATTATTATTTATTTTGTGCATATAATTGTGTTACTTTGCATATAATTTGTAGCTTACTTGTTTTTCTTGGGTTAAGCTTATAGATTTTAACCTACAAATGCATTCATTCCCAAGGGAATAGGCTGCGTGACACGGTTTTATTGGGATTTTCTCGAGGATCATCTTGTTTCATACGAATATAATCAATTATGCACGTTTGCATTTAGCAAACAATCATAAGTCATAATTTACGTAAATGAGAGAAAAAAAAATTGGTTGCATGTTGTAAATTGTAAATTGTCTATGACACAAGTTTTTTCTTCATACACCTTAGACATTATACTGAGCAAGTGATGTAAATGGGCACCAACACCACAGGGATGCTGGTAATTTCATTTTCTCACTTTGGGCTTTGCCTCATTCTTTCTTCTCATCCTATTGAGCTACCTTTAGAAAATCCTACTAGAAAAATAGAAATAAAAGACTTGGAAGTTTGCTGATTTCATAGTTTTAAGAAAATGGTCTATGCTTTTTGTAGCAAATGGTTATTTGCACTCATTAAATTGATAAATTTGGTAACATTTAGAATCTTATATTGGAGCGTAAAGATGCTCATCATAAATAATTTGGTTCTTACTTAGATAGATAAGGATGTCTTGAGCGATTAAATGAAATTATTTCGTTTTATAAGGGGTCTACAATATAGTTTTTAAAGGTCAACTTGAACATTTCCATTTCTGCAAGGAATTAAATGTCATTTGGATCACGGTTTCTCAAGATTTTCATTGTTTGAATTGACGCGGGGTCCGCTTGTGTCGTAAGATTTATTTGCTCTTATTTGTTGATCATTAGAATTCTCTTTTTCCCTTTTTTTTTTTTTTTGGAGCTCGAATAAACCAAATGCTAGCATGGATTGTGGACAAAATGAAACATGGCCTGAATCCCAGTCCATCAAATAAATTTCTAATTTTGAGTGCTCCGCTTCCTGCTATGAAAATTCCATTTCATACATTGATATTCATGTTATTTTGTGTAGATGTGTATCTTGAAAATTTGTCTTGTAACTAGTTTCTGAATATGGTATACAAAATCGTCATCAGTCTTACCATGTTCTCTGGTACGGAACATGTTCTCAAAATTTCTCATTCTAGTAATAACATTCAATTAAATGATTTTGAGTTACAAATAAACTGAATGAGTCTATGTTTGGTTGGAGTTGTTTGGTAACAAGATCATTGATTAGATTCTTATTACTCAAGGGATGTGTTGGGTAATTTGTTCAAGCATTTTGTCCAGCAGTATTTATCGATTTTTGCTTCAATCTTTGTTGGAAATTGACATTTATTTTATAATGCAATAGAAGTGTTCGAGTCATTTGAGCCATTCTCGCCAACAAGGAGCCTAAGCATGAACCAAATGGGAGAAGGCCCCTACTCTGCTGGAGCATGTGCTGGACTTCGACCTGGGTGGGCTGCTGAGTAACCAAAGATGCACTGAACCTCAGCATTGACATGCCAGGGCTCGGCAAAGAAGATGTAGCCAGGGCTCGGCAAAGAAGATGTAAAGGTCTTTCTGGAGCAGAACATTCTGGTCATCGAAGGCAAGGGTGGAAAAGAAGATGGTGATGAAGACAGTGTGCGGATGTACACAAGTAGGATCAAGTATTCTTCATTAAATTAATCAGACCATTACCGCTGCTGCTGCTCTCTCTTCCTCACGTGTGATTGTTGCTGCTGCTGCTCTGCTGCTCTCTCTTCCTCACGTGTGATTGTTGCTCCAGCTGCTGCTGCTCTCTCTTCCTCACGTGTGATTGCTGCTGCTGCTGCTCTGCTACTCCATATCTGCCCGCTGCTGCTCCACACCTGCATAACCGCTGCTGCTGCTGCTGTTGGTGGTAGTTATTTTTAATTTGCTTGCTTCTCTCGATCTACTCTTTATTTTGTTTGTTTTATTTGTGTTATTTGCTGGTATTTGTTTTTGTGCCACCAACTGACCTTAATCTCTGCTGCCACTGTTACAGCTCCATCTCAGCCACTGGTACAGCTCCATCTCAGCCTTAGCCGTTGTTGCTCCTTCTCCGTGGTCTCTCATCGCGACTGCTGCTGGTATTTGTTTAATTTGAGCAAATAAAAGAGTAATTATTGGAATAATTTTGGGTAATTATTTTTTAGAACATGGTATATTGTGGATAACCTCATTTCATGCTAAAATTTTGGAATTGATTATTTATTCATACTTTGTTGCATGAAGCAAGACATTGAATTGGTTAATTTGATTAATTGATTACAATATAATAGAATTGATTGTAAATTTTTTTGTTGTGCCTAGATCCACATGAGGTAAAAAAATTTTACCTGAGCGTATCGTTAATTTAAAGCAGTAAAAAAATTTTAAGGGATATGCATAATTATAGTTTACGTAAGCAACGTTTAATTCCAATTGCATGTTGTGTTTTACATAATTTCATTCGACGAGAAAATGCAAGTGGTAGGTTGTTTGTGGATTTCGATGTGCAAGATATGATTACCACTGAAGAAGGAGATACTAGTAGGCCACTTACTAATATTGATTTATCTCCAGCAAGTGTCGCAGAGATGAATGCCACAAGAGATGGAATTGCAATTTCTATGTGGAATGATTACACACGTAATGCATGATGTCTATCATGTAATTTTTTGTAATTATTTTATTTAAATAATATGTGTTGTAATGTATATTTTAATTATAGTGTAAAAACAATAAAGATGTTAAACTTTTTTTTTTGTTAATGCTGATACTAAAACTTTATTACCATGTAATTTTTATAATTATTTTATTTAAATTATTTATGGTATGTTTGCGTATGTATTAGTTAAATAATTATTTTGTAACTATGAGTATAACTTAAATATTAAAAGTAAAAACTGTTTTTGAAAACAGTACTACCGAACACATATTTACTGTTTTATCATTTTCAATTCTGTCTACCGAACGCATATTTCTGTTTTCATTTTTAAAATACAGGATACAGAAAATGATACCAAACACATATTTAAACTCGAAATACAGTTACTGCAAAACATCATTTTCATTCTCATATTTATTTTCAGAAAACATAAATTCAGAAACAATACCGAACGGGCCCTAATTTTCTAATTTTCTTGGTTTTGCTTGACTCTTCATCGCTGAATATGAGTTCTCACTAATTGGACATAACAATCCAAAAATATTGCTTATGTATTGCAAAATTAATTCATAAAACTATTCTTTAATGAAAATTTTTCCTGCGGTTTTGTCTTAGCATTACCAGAAACTAAGTTGATTAAATCTTTTTTCCTATTTTATGTATAAAAACAAAAATAAATGGTTTAATAAATAAATAATACCTTGTCAAGTAAAATGCACGCATGGCATTCATTTTCATCTCCAAGAAAGGAGAAATATGAATGAGTAGGCCTCACAATGGTAATATGGGCCATGATGAACCTTAAAGAAAAGCCCAATAAGACACAAAAAAGATACTTGGACCTTACAACACTTGCAACTTCCAAGGTTGGTGGCCCCACCGCCTGTTTATTGTTCTCTTAAGACCCTTTTCTACCGGGGGTGGCAATTTAAAGACCTGGGCTTGGGCTTGAAGAGTTATGCTATTGACAGCAAGCCCAAATCTCCAAAAATCTGTCTATACTTAGATAGGTTGGGCTTGGGCCTAAAGCCACCGACCCGGACTTATATAAATTTTTTAAAATGAATTTTTAATAAGTTTAAAATAGAAAAAATTAAATAAACACTGAAATTAAAATGATTAATTGATTATATAATATATAATAGATTAATATTTAAATACACAAAATATATAATATATAACATATAATATTTAAAATATAAAGCCCATAATATATAAAATAAAAAATTTATTTATAATTCCTGAGCCCATATCTAGGCCCATCTACAATGGGCTTTTAAATTTTCAACTCATGATTAGACCCACTCGCAATGGGCAAGACTTAAAACCAGCGGGCCTAGATGGGCCCAATACAGGCCGAGCTAGGCTCGGGCATTTTTTTTCATCTCTATTTTCTACACATCTCATCAACTAATAGAAAACATCATATTATTTCTATTAACATTTTGTTTTTACCACAAATAGCACTGATTCATTATTTTTCCCTCGATAAACCTTGGGATGGGTTTGGCATGACGCGTTGTATTCGACCGTACTAGATTGTATTGTATTAGATTGTAATAATTTTAATACAGTATCATGTTTAGTTTAGGATAAACTGTATTACATATTATTATTATTATTATTAATTATTATTATTATTATTATTATTATTATTATTATTATTATTATTATTATTATTATTAAAAATGATTTTATTCTGATTTATTTGTTAAAAATAAAATACTACAGTCGACCGCCACTAACCACTGCCGAGAAATTATAAATGTCACTTGTTTAGGTCAGAATCATTGGAATACTCGTCTCTAGTTCTACAAATGTTACCAATATCTCCACACGAAGCTTCTGTTTGTCACATATTTTCAGTCAATTTTTGGATTTCAAAATTTTGACTACAAATCTACAGTGAATGAAAGTTTCATAGCAAAAAATATCAATATTATCATGTCGAGCTCATGACGAGGATTAGGGGTATTCGCGGATCGAATTTTATGGATTGGACATCAATCCATATTCGATCCATGATTTTGCGGATTGTAAATCTTTTATCTAATCAAATCCACGGATTAACGAATTCAATCAAAATCCAATCCATATGTCTGCGGATCGGATGCGGATTTGACCAAATCCATATCCAATCCACCATTTTGAGGATTGATTTGCGAATTAAAAATTTTTAATTCTGTTTATTCTATGAACTAATTAAATAAAAAAAATTAATATAAAAATAATTTTACTACCGATCAAATTCAAAATTGAATAAGATTTAAATAAATTAAGTGTCTAAATAAAGTTAGAATAATACAACTAAAATTTCAAAAATAACATAGTAAAAAGAAAAAATCTTATTTATTTAAATCAATACATGAAAATTAATTAAAATTATAAAAATTAACTGTTTAGAAAGCTATATTTGTTTATTTAATTATGTTTATTATATATTATTATTGGATAAGATATGTATATTGTTAATATAACTACATTTTAACTTATTTATTTATTGTCAATAGTAATGCCACATTTATAAGTTTTTTTAATTAAATAAATATACATTTTATTTTTTTTGCAAATTCGCAGATTTTTGCTGATTTACATATCCAATCCATCGAATGCGGATTTTTAAATTTTCAATCCAATCAAATTCACCAATCTACAGATCACATTTTTACGAATAAGATTTCTGCGGATTAGACGGATTGTGCGGATCGGATTGGATTCTGAACACCCCTAACGAGGATTTCGAAAATATTTCGAAAATATTAAACTTGACTCGACTGATACTAGAAAAATAATGATGGTGATGGAGGGCGGCCGACGACAGTGATCATGACTGTTGGTGGTTGGCTAGAAGTGCCAAATGTGAAGGACTTACCTAAAATAATTATTGAATACTAATTAAGTAATAATAATAAATAAATTTATTATAATATTATTTGATTACATAAAATAATAAAAGAACTAAGGAAAATGACCAAACCTGCTTAACCATAGGGGGTAAGTTGGTCTACTTAACTAGACAAATGTGGTTAAAATGACAAATTTCATGTTTAGCGCAAGCATATCTTAAGCTGTCCGCACAAAATATACAGTACATACTCCTAAACTAGGCTACCAAACATGCCCGTGATGATATTTCCTTCTTAGTGCAAAAGTTTGTCTATATTAATCTTTCATTACTAACTTCTCATCTCATAAACAATATAATGGTTGAAAATCATTATCATAGATTATATTTATTGGAGTTTCTCTATTGTTCAACTTCTCATACAATAAAATTGAATTAACTTAGGAATATAGTTAATAAAGTTCCAACACATACTGGACTTGTAATCTAATGACGTGATTTGGATTATTTTCTCTTCATTTTCAATTTGTCTGATCTAATGCGTATTGGTGATTTGCACTCTTGTGGGGAATAGCATATGTAGAGAACTGCAAGAATAATGGTGAAACTTTATTATAGTAAAGTAATGTATATACAACTCTATAGGTACAAAGAAAATGATAGTAATAGGTAAATTGCAGAAAAATAATGCGTATTTGAAGGTACGTTATAAATGTCACTTTTCTTAAGACGTTATTTGTCTCCACCAATTGAGTGATGCACATAAGTTAAGCAAATACACTTTCAGGATATAATAAAGTACTTATTTGTTTGCTTGTGCTATGCATTGATGAAGGCAAACCAGAATATTGTTGAATGTTGCAAGCTTGCTAAGAATCAATATATTGTTTTTGCATAAAACAATATATTAGATAGTTAACGCACAAAAAGTAGGTGATATGATGAAATTTATTTTAGGAAAGAGGGCTAATAAAAAAGTGGTGAAGGATCATTAATTCCATATCAAAATACATAAACATGACCTATATTTATAGATATACTTGTGCCTCTTCATTTGGGTTGTTATCTTTTATAATATCCCTTCATTCATAGCCATTGGATCAATATTTAATTTTAATCAATAGTCCAAACTGAACAATTATCATTTCAAATGATAATATCGCCATGAAATGATATATTTTCGAACGAAATACCATCATGAAATGACGTATTTTTAAGTAAAAAGATATCTATTCTATAAAAAATAATTAATTGGGCATGTTTCTACAATAAGACACCATTCATGTGGAAAATTGTTCCAACAATGTGCTTTATTTTCATCTTTTTTCAAATATTAGAATGGTGTCAATATAGCACTCTAAATTTGCAAAACAAGACGAGGCAGGAAATAAAAGAAAAAGTAGAGATAACATGTGATTTTGTCAAATAAACGAATGGTTCACTTTTTATGAAAGATTAAAAATCTACTGCCCAAAATTGTGCCTTTTCGCAATTTTGTTATCACATAGAATCCCACTAATTTTGTTATATTTGGTGCCACCTGTCCATTTCATTACCAAAAAAATGTCATAAATTCCACGTGTATATTGTTGGAACCTTTAATTTCACTATTTCCGATCCACATATCACATGATCTGGCCTGTCCGAGAGCATGTCACGTGTTCCTTCGACATAGCGAGTACAATATATTTTCATACTCTTTTAACATTTATATGGTATTTTTATGTGATGAAATTTTGTCCACATTGTAAAATTTTTATTACAAAAGATAAGATAATATTCATTTAACAAACTCTCTTTAAATATGAAAAGCACGTGATTGATTCCCTGAAAAAAAAAATTTGATGGTTTAAATAATTAAAATCATTTTCAGAATTAAAATAATGATTTAAATAATTCTCACAATAGTGTTTTTTTTAATTTTTATTTTATCAAAAGCACAATAGTGTTTGATTGATGCTTTTATTAAAGTAATAATAATATCACTAATACCACTTGCTTAAGATGCTGTCGCCAATAATTTCAATTATCAAACACTTTAAATGTAATCAAAATTTTGTCCACACTGTAATATTTGATAAAAAAAATGAAAAATAACATTTAGCAAACGCTCTTTAAATATAAAAAACACGTGATTCATTCTTTTTAAAAAATATTTGGTGTTTTAAATAATTAAAGTTATATTCAAAATTAAAATAACAATTTAAATAATTCTCATAATAGATTTCGGTTGATGCTTTTAAATAATTCTCATAATTTAAATAATTGATACTTTGAAATTTTATTAGATAAGCCCACAAATGATGTGGTTAGCTACTTGTACCACCAAACTCTCTTTCGTAATATGAAAATTATTCTTTTCAAAGATGGATACATTAGCTTATATTTCTTTATATAAACCATATTGACATCCACAACCAAAAACATTCTCTTAACGCATTGTTCTTTTAAATGATCGTCATCACATTTTTCAATCACAAGAAACCTAATTACGCTTATTGGCACCCCATAATTCTCATAATTTCTATCATTGTATGTGAAAGCCTTTACCCTCTCTTCCCTAGAGACTTAAAAGAATCATATGATTTCTTGGAAGGCCAAACCCAAAACTCATCATTCCTAAAATTAACATTTGTTAAAAGATTTTGCACCCCTTATTGTCTAAAATTGTATCTGCTAAATAAAATTTATAATTTCTTTCTAATTGAATATAATTATTGCGGTACATCAGTCCTACTTAATCTTTCTCGCCCCATCTAAATTCTTATTTTTTTAGATACCTATTGTATAAAATATTACCCTCTTTCTTCTAGAAAACATTTTTTTATATCCCCATATATGGGAAATTTTCACTTGAACAAAAACTCTTGACCCCATTCGATTTTCCCCAATCGCAGCCACAATCAGTGACGATAATCTTAGGCGGCTAAAGCCTAAAACTTCCATACGAAAAGGAAGTAGACAAAACCCAGTAGAGAGAAAACAAAAATAAAATTAATAAAAAAAAAAGAAAAAAGGCCAAAGCTATTGGCCATTTGACTTCAATCTTTTGCACATGCGATGGAAATGGAACAGTGGGCACTTTAGATGACTCATAACTCATAAGAGAGAATCAAAATTAGGCCGAATCATATAAAGTGCGCTAAGCCTTAGTGCGCGCGCTGTGCGCTATTGTGTCTGCCGGTGAGAATAATTTTTGGTTTTTAAGGTAAATTATTTTGGCGCATTTGGTCGAACGCTCGGTGGGCACTTCAGTTTTTGGAATGTATCCTTCAACGAATGGAGGGAAAGAGGGCAAAATTAAGAGCTTTATTTTGTTCGTATGGAATCGATATCTGGATTGGGATTCTATGTCGTGTTTAATTTGAATTGGTTGATTCCTCTAATGAATTATTTTGATAAATTCGGTAGCATTATTTGGGGGCAAAAGTCTCTTACCATTCTAAAAATGCATAAAATTCATTTTTTTTTATCATACTTGATAGCGTGGCAAGTATTATTTTTATCCTAACGTTTGAATCATTAAAAAGAAAATTTTAAGTTTTAATTTGGTTATTGACTTAAATAAGAAAAACGCATTTAATTTACTATTTATGTTCGACATGTATCTATTTATTTATTTATTTATTTTTTAAATAAACTTGCAAATGGTTGTTACTTTCTCGCTTCATTGTAAGGATTGAGTGTTCAAACATTTTTTATGTGTATTGTAAGAGTAAAAATTCTTTTTCTTGTAGTCGAGGGATTTTTTGATTTATTTTCAAATATTCTCTGCATAAACTACTCACATAGCTTACTAGCTTAGTGATGGGGAAAGCTTCTAATTAGCTAGTAAGGTAAGAACAAAAAAGATAATTTATTACCATAATAATTGTAAAATTAATTATTTTTATTATTAATTTCCAGGTTTAACGCAGAAGACGTAAGGAGCCGTTGACCGAGTTACAGTGACGGCACATGAAAAAAAAAAATTCGTTTTGACAACAAACGGTCCTGGAAGCAAATCCTCCAAAGATTGGTCCATTTTCTCTTCTCTTTATCTCGGGAGCCAGGGCGTGATAAATAACATCACTCGCCACGTCATCACTCCGTACCTTCCAAACAATCACCGCCACGTGTCCGTCGCGCCCCAGAAGAAACAATTCGGATGTCTCGAGCACAGGAAACCTGGAAACCTGAGCCCCCGGTTCGTTCGTTCGTTCGTTAGTTACTTAGCGTTGCGCTCCCTTCCCTTTGCCCCCGGGCATTTGGCGATTGTAGAGTCCACACTCTCTCCTCGTAAAAAAATAAAAATAAAAATGCAAAACTAATAGAAAGAGAACTCGCTTTCTCTCTCTACAAAGACTTTCTGTTTTGCTTTCGCTCTCTAAATTAAATGGCGTGTGGAAACCCTAGCTGCCTAGTACGAGACGACCGCCGCCTTTGTCATTTCGACTATTAATTACAACGTGAAGACGCAGAGGTAATATTTGTTTCATTTTTTAAAAATCAGTTTATTTGGTATAAGTATTTTTGAAAAACAAATTTTTTTTTTCAAGTGATTTGATTTTGTTTTGTTTGAAAGAGGAAAAAAAAGTGAAATTTTTATATGTTTGGCTTTGTAGGCTATGTGGAAATGAATATAAAAAGTTGTTATGTGTTCAGGTGATTGGTATTAGTATTGATTTGGCGTTTTGTTTTTGCTGTGAATGATGAAAATGGAGAAAATTGTTTTATTTTGAATAATTTGTTTGTTTGCTGGTTTTCTTTTTGAAGCTGTGAAAAATGGTATTATTTAGCTTTATTTTGTTGAAATGGAGTACTAAGTGCTCGAATTTTTAAACTTTCAGGGGTCAGGACATGAAGGTGGTAGGTTAGACTATTAGGTTCTTGAAACTTTTGTTTTGTTTGGAGATGGTTTTTGGTGTTCCCTAGAGGTGTATTTGACTTTGGAATAGCTTGGAATATTTGAATTTTGAATAAACAGTTCATAATTGGGTATGGCAGAAGACGGCCTACGGATTGGTGGGCTTTCTTCTGGTTTGGCCGTGATATTGAACGGGGATGATGGAAAGGATAATTCGTCGAAATCACGTTTCATTTCCGTTTGCGATGATTTTGGCCATCAGTCTGTGGAGCAAACTCTTGAGTATATATTTGGTCTTCCCAACAAATCGCTTGGTCCGTTGACTTGTCCGGTTGACAACAATTTGGTCCGCTCTATCATTAAGAATGATTTCTCAAAATGTTATTTGAATTCAGATGCTGTTGTTGCTAACAGGGACGGGATAGGTGTTCTTGAAAATGGAAGTGGACCCCATATTGTTGGTCTTGAAGAATCCAGCATTTGCGGGGATGTTAGAATTGTTAAGCCGCCTTTGCTGGTAGAGAGCTTGGCAATGTTTAGTAGTGCAAGAGCTAATGTTTGTGTTTGGAAGGGGAAATGGATGTACGAAGTGACTTTAGAGACTTCAGGGATACAGCAGCTCGGATGGGCAACTCTTTCCTGCCCATTCACTGACCATAAGGGTGTAGGTGATGCTGACGATTCGTATGCCTTTGATGGGAGAAGGGTTAGTAAATGGAATAAAGAAGCAGAGCCATATGGTCAATCATGGGTTGCTGGTGATATCATTGGATGCTGTATAGATTTGGATTCTGACGAGATTTCATTCTATAGAAATGGTGTTTCACTTGGAGTAGCATTTTCTGGTATCCGCAAGATGGGGCCCGGATTTGGGTATTATCCAGCTGTCTCTCTTTCTCAAGGTGAAAGGTGTGTGCTGAACTTCGGTGCCCGCCCCTTTAAATACCCAATCAACTGTTATCTTCCCCTTCAAGAATCACCACCTGTAAATGCTTTTGCTACCCAGTTGCTCCAGTGCTTATCGAGACTGTTAGGAATGGATAGGGCTGAGCATTCTTCAGTTGAGAAATCCAGGAGACTGAAGAGGTTCGTCTCACTTGAAAAAATATTCAACCCTGTCTCTCATGGGATATGCGAGGAGTTCTTCTCTCTGCTTGAAGCAGATTCAAGGAATATAGAGTATGTTGGATGGGGTATACTTCTGTCATTTATGATGGAGGTATTTGGACTGCAGGTGCCACATGACTATTCCAGTCTGGACAGAGTTGTTGATGTCTTTCTACAATTTCAAGGATCACATTTGATTTTTGAGCATATCATACAGGCACTTTCCTGTGGCTGCAAAACAGCTTCAATGGTTCTGACAGAATGCCCATATTCAGGGTCATATCCTTACCTTGCATTGGCATGCCATATCTTAAGACGTGAAGAGTTGATGGTCTTGTGGTGGAATTCATTAGATTTTGAATTCATTTTCGAAGGATTTCTGTCAAGGAAGAGCCCAAATAGACAGGATCTTCAGTGCATGATCCCTTCTGTTTGGTGGCCGGGTTCATGTGAGGATGTATCCTATGAAAGTAGCATGATGTTGACAACAACTGCATTATCTGAGGCAGTCAGCAAAGTATGCCCTTATTCTGCAAAATGAAGTTCTAACTTTAGCATATCATAAGTTTTGAGCTATGAATGACTTCATGTTTTTGAGGCCTTTGCTACCATAGATTTTATAACTGGGAAGATGAACTTCATAATAGTGTTCAGTTCTATAACGTTATTTTTAAAGTGAACAGTGAAATATGCAGATATTAAGGTATTCTTGAAAAGTGGCTGTGAGACAAAAACACACATTTACTCTTGGTGCATATAACGTGTTTACCAAACTATTTCAGATGTTTATATCTATTGAATGCTTTTTTGAATTTATATGTTACACGAGTGTAGTATTTGATATAAAAACTTGTTTCTTTGGAGGTTACTTGAATGGCTCATGTGGGGGCAAAATTAATTGAATTATCTTAATATTGGGGACTAGTTGTTTGTATTTTCATTTTTATCCACTGCTTAGAACTCTTCCCTTTTTCAAGAAAACAATTTATAATTTTGCAGATTGAGGAGAAGCATAGAGAGCTATGTCTCTTAGTCATACAATTCATACCACCCATTTCGCCCCCACAATTCCCGGGATCTGTGTTCAGGACATTTATACAGAACATTTTGTTGAAGAACAGAGGAGCAGATCGCAATTTACCACCTCCTGGAGTTTCAAGTAACTCTGCTCTTGTTTCTTTATATACCGTGATACTCCATTTTTTGTCAGAAGGGTTTGCCGTAGGTGACACATGTAGCTGGTTGAAGAGATCTGAAAAAAATGGTTGCAACGTTGGTTTTTTGCATAGAGGTGGTCAACAAAGCTTTCCCATAGGGTTGTTTCTTAAGAATGATCTTCTTCGAGCTGACATTTCCAGGCTTGGCGGATCATTTAGTCATCTATTGAAATTTCACCCTGTAGATGATCAAGATGCTGAACTGATCCGGTGGGAGGAAGGCTGTATGGATGATGAAGAAACTAGAGTGTGTCATTTATCTGAGCAGAAACCATGCTGTTGCTCCAGTTATGATGCTGAATTTGTGAGAAGTTTGAAGTATCCAGTTAGAAATGCAACTAAAGGTTCTCGGGGCCATTGCAGCTCAGTGCCTGAAAGGTCTGCACATGTTGCTGCAGAGTGTAGTACAGGAAGCTTGAATGATGAGATAGCTGATAAACCTAGCACCAGTGATCAATCTGAATCTGACTTTGGTTATCATCCAGTGCGGCACATGAGGACTGTACCAAGAGAGAGTAATATGTCTGCAGCTACTCTGAAAGAGGAGGAGCTTCTGGATGCATTGCTGTTGTTGTATCATATTGGTCTTGCACCAAACTTTAAGCAGGTGAGGTGGTTGTGGGGTAACAACTTTCTCAAAATTAATATCCAGTGTTCTGTGTTTTCTGTTAAAATTTTTAATACTGTTGTGTTGTGCTTTTTTGTTGCGTTGGATCTTACTGATTATTCAACCTGGGTTTGATATGAAATTTGTAAAAGTCTAAAAAGAAAATGCAGTGTGAAAGTAATTATATTACAAAAAGCTGGAATAATAAATCAAACTCTCTCCTTTTGCCTTTAGTTAGCAATTGTTGCTGATCCTTTATTTACATTTATAACCGACCGTACTTGTGAATTTGAACATGCTATGAAGCGTTGTACATCGTGTTTAAGAAAAATATTACTGAGACTTAAAAGCTTACATAACATTATGGGCGCATTTGCTTATGTTATGCCATTACATCTTGTGTTATTTGAGAAAAGAGAAGCATAATTGCATGTGTCTATACGCCAGAGGAGGAGCTTGTGAGTAGTGGGTATTATATATGTGAAATGGGCAGGAAATCCTGGAATATCTTTTGCTTCTTTATATTTGTAATTTCAATAAAATTTTATTCTTTGTTCAGTTCTAATATTTGTCTCCAAGTTATGAAGATGAAGTTGGAATTTATTTGCTGCCTGTGATTATGTAATGCTTCTTGCCAATATGAACTTAAGTTTCTTAAACTTTTCTGCATTCTCTGTTGGTAATTTGGTGACACGTGTAATTGTTGATGGAAACACAGTTAGGAATACAGAATAATGTCCCCTTTATGATAGGATGACAAATCTGGAACACAAGTTGAGAAGATTCAGCTAATGAATTACTGCTCTGTGTCATCTTTCAAGTAGCTGTTACAGTGTGATGGGTCTAACATAGAAAGAAAACAATCCATAGGTGTCTATAACATAGAAAGAAAACAATCTGTATGTGTTTTCTAATTCTATCTTCCAAGTTTGTAGGATTTGCATTGTTTGAGTCAGATTTTTTTGAAAAGCTGGGGAATTGTCTGTTTGATACATTTCTGCCATCCAAGTTCTGAATCTCCTGGATCAGTCATCTTGTTTGAACAATTTTGGTTGTATGTCTGGTATTTTGCTTATTGGTCTGGTCTGCATGCTTCACATCCACCCACATTTTGCTTACTTTGTGCATTGTTCCAAATATTGTTCAGGCAAACAGTTTTATAGCGGCAAATTCTTTATCCACATAGACCTCATTTTGTTTATCTGATAGTTGTATTAGATCTAAAAGTAGTTCTTCCTTATTGTAGGCATCTTATTACATGTCTCATCAGTCTCAGTCAATATCTCTGCTGGAAGAAACTGATAAACAAATAAGAGAACGACCTTGCAGTGAGCAATTAAAGCGGTTGAAGGAGGCTCGTAATAACTATCGTGAGGAAGTTATTGATTGCGTCAGGCATTGCACATGGTAAGATGACCATGAGGAATAGCTTGTAAAGTTGACTTACTTTTCTCTCATCTGTTGACGATTTAAGATTTTCTGTACTGAGATATAGGTTCTCTGATGAACTGATCAACAAACAGATCTAGGAGTGTTTGCAAGATGTTATTTGTTTCTCGTTCTTTAAGACTTTTTTTCCTCATTCTGTCTGTCTTGTGGTTTTGCCTGATTTTGGTCATATTAATATTCTACCATTTAGATATACTGAAGTTTTAGTGCTTAAGAAGTTCTATAGTTTTATGTCACCGTATAGCTTCTAGAGGACCATTACTGCACTTGGTAAAGCTTTTTCATGCTTCTTTGAGCAGACGTGCTTATTTTTGCATTCTGTGTTCGATGTTGTATTATGGTGTCAATTTTATTTTTATGGAGGACTTGCTTTTGTTTAGGTATGTAGGTGAGGTCAATGCAATTCAAAATTTATGCTTTTTTGAGTTGGTTTAAACCCCACCTCTGCTTGTTAATTGCTTGCTAAATTTAGGTTTAAGAGAATTCATTTGAGGTGACAAACTTCATTATGTTGAAACTGTTTTTTCCCTTCTCAGTTGTACCCTGGCCAAGTGCTATCTGATTGCCTAGTTATATGCTCTTTTAAACATGTAGCAGTTCCTTGCCAAGGACTGTAGACCATCTGTTGAGCATTTCTACTTTGTCATCCTCATTACTAGCGTTTTTTTCCTCCATATGGTAGACATGATTTATGCTTATCACTAAATTATAATGAAGGCATAATTGGAAAAATGTTAGAGCTGTGCATTGCGTGATGTTGTTGTCAATATGATGTTGTTTTATTCAGTTTTTCAACAATCTTGAATGTTAAGTTTGCTGGGAAAAAACTCAGTAGAAACTTGCAACCTTTCTGGCCATGAAAACTGCGTTTAATTCATTGCTTGTCTGTGTTCTCAATTTCAGTTTGTCCTTTTTTCATACTTCTACAGGTATCGTATTTCTCTAGTTTCTCGGTGGAAACAAATAGGCATGTATGCAACATGCATGTGGGTTGTGCAACTACTTCTGGTTCTTAGTAAAGTGGATTCGGTGTTCATTTATATCCCTGAATTTTACCTTGAAGCACTGGTAAGCATTTCTTCTTGTATATCGTTAATTAAGTAACAAGAAACTATATGAAAACTATCTCCAATGATAGCTTATATTATGCATACACATGCATTTAGACTTGTTTATGATCATATACCATATCTTGTCCTGGATTCTCACTTGCTATGACTGCTGGAATTAGATCAAACAGATGCAATCTGTAGTGCATTTGGACAGAAATGTTTGCAATTTCTGCAGGACATTATGGAATTAGTTGATGCAACTACAGAGTGAGATTTTAAGTTATGAATAAATCTGTCCCTGTTTCTCGTGTCATAGCATTCAATCCTAATATAGGCTATTGGTACATTATTCTGGCTATATATTTTACTTGTGTCACTTTTCTGCTAGAAAGAACTGTACTTTTGATTTTTTAGGCCAGTGTGAATACAAAGCTCCGCTTGCCCCCCCCTTTTTTTTTGTTGGGGGGGGGGGGGGGGTTGTTAGTAAATGTTTTTTTGGTGTTATTAGTTTCAGATTTTTGGAAACAAAAGTATGTCTAAAAATTGAGAAAAAGGAAATTGGGTGTCCAAGTCAGAGTTTCTAGATGTTCTTCATATGGTTTTGAAGAATGAATTTTTATTGAGTCAGGTTCACTGAAGCATTTTACGTTCTTGGCTCGAATGTGACGCTGTATCATGTCTGCAATGTTTTGTGTTTTCTGCGCTGTTCACTTCTATTACATGTTTAGTGAGTTTTTATCAACTAATAACTTGATTTCACTGTCAGGTTGACTGCTTTCATGTCTTACGTAAAAGCGATCCTCCATTTGTTCCTTCTACAATATTTATCAAGCAAGGACTTGCTTCCTTTGTACGTCCCATCTCTTAATCTCCCTGTTTTGTTTTTATTCTTATTTTATTATTATATTCATTTGCGGTTTATTCCTTTTATGGTGTATTTAGTATTTACCAAGACATAAAGCATTATGAAAAATATGAACATGTGGGTTTATAGGGGATTTCCATAATCTGTTGCTGGATATTGGGTAATGGGAAGTAGATGTTCATGAATTCCATAATGTAGTTTGTTAGGTCATGAATTTTATCACTTCCAATAACTGTTCTCCTTATGTCAAGGCTTTCTCATAAAGCACAATGGATTATCTTTTGCATCGTACCAAGGCTTTCTCATAAACCTCTGGCCTTATCTTCAAACACTTTACCTATTTTATCATGTTAATGTCATTGAATCAAAGCCAACTTTTCTGTACTTATTGTTGTTCTCGTAGCAAATTAAATTTTACACCCTTCCTACCTTTATGAAAATACTTAATACAGTCGAGTTTGAAATGTATTCTTTTCCTGTGATATGACCCTTGAGTGACTGAAGGGATAGTGAACTGGCCAGATTTTTGGTAAACAATTGTTTGCCTTTGCAGTTAACAGATCAGAATGTAAGGGAGTACTACTTAATTGAAAGAATGGGTTGTCTCAATATAGTTTATCTGCCCACTTTTTAAGTTTTCTGTGTCTGTTAGTAAGGCAACTAAGTTGCTGAATGGTTCGTTAATTCTTTGTAAAAGGTTAGGTTGTCATTTAATAGTACTAATCTCTACCATTTTTGGTTATCAGAGATTCAACTCCTGCTTTTTACCGTTTTGTGGTGTTTAAGATGTCCATACAA
This sequence comes from Murraya paniculata, assembly GCA_030449075.1. Taxonomy (NCBI): domain Eukaryota; kingdom Viridiplantae; phylum Streptophyta; class Magnoliopsida; order Sapindales; family Rutaceae; genus Murraya; species Murraya paniculata. The sequence goes on along the minus strand of JAEVFN010000018.1, from coordinate 1,084,101 downwards.
TCCATGGCTTCTTTCTAATATATGCTTTGCTCAAATATATTCCACTCTGGGGTTCTGACTTTGGAATTTTGTTGATTAGGTCACTTTTGTGGTTACCCACTTCAATGATCCAAGGATATCAAGTGCAGATCTGAGGGATCTTCTTCTGCAATCTATATCGGTCCTGGTTCAGTATAAAGACTATTTGGCTGCTTTTGAGAGCAATGAGGCTGCTACTCTTAGACTTCCAAAGGCGTTAATTTCAGCATTTGATAATCGATCCTGGATTCCAGTAACTAATATTCTTCTGCGGCTGTGTAAGGGTCATGGCTTTGGTTCCCTAAAGCATGGAGAATCGTCATCATCATCAGTTATTTTTCAGGTGAACAATGGACCATTTCTTATTGCTTGTTTCTTTATCTTTTGTGTATTATAACTCCTGACGTTGGTCCTAACTTACCTTCAGAGACTGCTTCGTGATGCTTGTATCAATGACGAGGGGCTATTCTCAACTTTTCTCAATCGTTTATTTAACACTCTCAGCTGGATGATGACTGAATTCTCAATTTCCATGCGAGAAATGCAAGAAAGATACCAGGTGTGAATAGTCTTTACCCTCAAACACAATTACCCGTGGAGCAATAAATTGTTAATTTCATGTAACATTCACTCAATTTTTTTGTTTTTAGTTACTTCAAAACCTTGGTAAGACAACTACTGTTTTCTGCAATACGTGTGGCATATAGTGTGTAAAGGGATCCATGACGATAGTGTGAGAGGCATGTGATTAGGTGAAAAGATCTGCAAATGAGGAATTACAATAAAATGTTTGACGAGAATATTCGGCAAGTATTGATGGATAATTAATTGATGACATTATGGCTATAGTACTAAATCAAGTGAGAAACGCATGGTCTCCTTGCACCATATCAACTTAGTTATGCAATTTGGTCTTCCTGATTATTTATATGAATGCGGCACCATTGTTAATTACTGGACTTTTGTCAATTATTATAGTGATGACCTGGGATGAAGCTTTTATTGCTCATGAGTACTGTGAGTTAGTCTGGCATTTATTCGTAGACTGGTTGTTTTCACTGTGCTGTTATCTAGTGGTTTTGGTATTTTGATTAGACCAAAGCTATTTGCTATACAACACTGTTTATTAATTAAATTATAAAGCTAATCGGCGGAATTGCTCATCACAGAATGGATATATAGAAATAGCTCAAACCAAACACATAGGTAGGAATACATCCTTGCTCTGATGTGGGGATCGGCTTTACTGTTATTTTCACTTCTATCTACACACAAGTAAAGTAACGTTATGGAAAATCTATACAAAAATTGATACGTAAATGTAATAGAAAAGTGAAAAGTGCTAGTTTGTGGCCTTTTTTCTGAAACCACTAACTCCGCCCATTTTTGTTTCTCTTGATCTTTTGTAATTGTTATCATATGTTCTTTTGCAGGTTTCTGAATTTCAGCAAAAGAAATGCTGTGTCATTTTTGATCTCTCATGCAATCTGACTAGGGTTTTGGAATTTTGTACCCGTGAGATCCCTCAGGCATTCCTGTCAGGAACTGATACAAACCTCCGGAGGCTGACAGAATTGATCGTTTTTATTCTAAATCACGTTACTTCAGCAGCTGATGCTGAGTTTTTTGACTTGTAAGTTCTTCTGCTAGTGAATTGAACTCATGGCTGCTTGTTCTCCCTCTATATTTAATACTATTTTTTCCCGTCACTCATTATCCCTGTCAACATTGCTGTCAATATACTGTGTAGTGGTATTTAAGATTGATTGCCTATTGATAAGCTGCTTTTAAAGAATTTATTCATGGCTGGTTGATTTTTATTAAATTTTGATCATCTGACTTATGGTATGTTGTTTTGTAGGTCACTAAGACGACATGGTCAATCCTTAGAGAAAGTGAATCGAGGCATGATATTAGCCCCCCTTGTAGGTATCATCTTGAATTTGTTGGATGCTAGTGCAGAGTCGGAATGCAGAGTCCAGAACGACGTTGTGGGTGTCTTTTCAAGCATGGACTGCCCGGATACCATTCACTGTGGATTCCAGTACTTACTGGAGTATAACTGGGTTAGTACTTGTCTCCAATATCTCTCATTCCTAGAATATATGCTGTGTCCATGAATTGTATGCATGTGCATTAAAATCCCTTAATTCTTTGATTACATATTGCATGCTGACATGTTCTTAGAGAATCCCAGATTATTTTTTATATTATTTTCTGTGCTTGCTTGTGTGTGCTATTTCATGTATAATTCTTTCTCCCGGACTTTCTAATGCCGTTACCGCAGCTTACTATTTTTTGTGTACTTCCAAACTTTCACACTCAAATTCAATTTCTTTACCTTCCTTTTTTACCATAATCTTTTACCAGGCTGGATCATTCAGAGGAGATGCATATCTTTCAAAACTAGAACAACTGGAGTGCTTCTTGAGCCTCGTTCTTTGCCACATTGAGGCTCAAGAAATGGAGAGAACAAGATGTGGGAGAGAAACAGATGCTGATGATGGCATGTGCTGCATCTGTTATGCAAGTGAAGCAGATGCACAGTTTGTCCCGTGTTCCCACCAGTCCTGTCACGGCTGCATAAGTCGGCATCTTCTAAATTGCGTGAGATGCTTCTTTTGCAACTCCACAGTCCTCAAGGTCGTCAAGGTTGGCGAGAAAACTGTGTAAAAATTTGTCGCGTACATTTTTGGTTTCTTGCATTATCCCACTGCCCTGCATCCCAAGCTGGTCAGCATCAGATGAATGGTTGCAGGTTAAGCTTGAACTTGGGAATTCATCCTCGAAAGAAGATGAAAAAGGAAAGTTCAAGGAAATTGATGATTATATATTTTAATTAAAATTCTCCAATTAGAATCGCATGATTGTATCTTTGTAGTTTATAATAGCAAAGGGGGTGGTAAAGATGATCGAGAATTTTTGTAGGGGAAGTTGAGGGCATTATTCTGTAAATATGAGATGTAAATGGCAAAGGAAATATATCTCTTTTCATTTTCTCTCTCCCGGACCTTAGACGTGGCATCTTTCGAGAGTTCTTAGAAAAGGATTTTGACTAGTTTAACGAAACGGGTTCAAAGTTTTACATTTGGTTAAAACTTAAAAGGCCTGCATTAATAAAAGCATTAATAAAAGATAAGATAATGTAATGTGAAATTGTTCTTGATCTCACAATTCGGTGAATGCATTCTGTGTCCGTCACTCGAGTATATGGGTGTTCCGAATTTAATTCAATTCACGCAATTTATCTTATTTATAAAAATTTAATCCGTAAAAATTCAATATGTGGATTGGTGGATTAGACTGGATTGGATTGAAAATTTAAAAATCCGTAGTCGATGGATTAAATATGGATTTACACTCATTTACTTCAGTAAATCTTTAAAAGTCTGCTATAAAAAATAAAATTTATTTATTTATTTAATTAAAAAATAAAACTTGTAAATATGGCATTATTATTTATTAATAAATAAATAAGTTAGAATATAATTACATTAACACTATACATATTTTATCCGATAATAATATATAATAAACATAATTAAATAAATAAATATAACTTTCTAAACGGTTAATTTTTATAATTTTAGTTAATTTTTATGTATTAATTTAAACAAATGAGATTTTTTCTTTTTACTATGTCATATTTTAAAAATTTGACTGTATTATTCTAACTTTATTTAGACACATAATTTATTTTTATATTATATTTTTTTATTTAATTAGTTCATAGAATAAAAAGAATTAAAAATTTTCAATTCGCAAACCAATCTACAAAATAGTGGATTAAATATGGATTTGGTTAAATCTACATCCGATCCGCAGACATATAAATTAGATTTGGATTGAATTTATCAATTCATAAATTGAATTAAATTGAATTAAAAATTTATAATTTATAAAATTATGGATAAAACATAAATTGATGTTTAATTCGTAAAATTTAATCCTCGAACGCCCCTACTCGAGTATGAGAGGGGCAAAATTTTTCGCCTTTAATGCCAAAGTATCACCAGCCACGAGCGTGCTGCATGTTGGATGTTAAGTTACGAAACGTACCTCTTACGTCCGTTTCTGAAATAATGTGGACAATAGGGATAATTACCCATCCATGGGCTTTGTCTTGGGCCAAAAGGCCGCAAACTCAAAAGGCCGCAATGAACAAACGAAGACGGAGACTGCGATGTAAGAGGACTAAAACGACAACGCGACGCGTCGTACGGCATCACCTTACCCAGGCACTCTCTTTCTCTCTCTCTCTCTCTTCCGTTCCCAGAGCAGAATGTTCAGTGCATTGAAGTTTCAATCAGCAAACCCCATTGTCGATCACAATTTTAATAATTACAGCTGCACTAGACACCATCACTGCTCGTTTCATCATCTGCCGTTAGATCTAAGACCGCCGCTTCGATTTCGACGGCTGTCTGCGCAATCAGAGTATGCGCCGTCATCAGAGCCGTCGGTTTCGTCGAATTACACGACGTCCGTCGGATCATCATCCTCTTCTTCTCTGCAGCTGTCGCAGTGGAACCTCACTCACCGCCACATCCTCGTGCTCAATTGCATTGCTTGCGCGGTAAATTTTTCTGCGAGTTTTGCTTAAAAACAAAATAATTTTTATTCAGCATTTATAATAAGTTTATTTATTTATTTATTTATTGCATTGTCAAAATTTTTTATTTTCAGAAGTTTGATGTTGAATGTTACAGGTTTTGGCATTTGAGAAAATGTTATATTAGCTTTGTTATCACTAAGTTATTACAATTGCGTAGTTATTAATTGAAACTGAGGGACAAAAAATGAAAAAAAAAAACTTGATTACATGTTAATTTTGATTGATTGATGATTCCTTGCAGGCAGCAGTTTCAGCTACTTGGCTTTTCTTCTCTGCAATTCCGACTCTTCTGGTCTGTAATTTCTATCTTCACTGCTCTTTAAGTGAGTTTTGGATTTTTGCAAATTTTTTATTATTATATTTATTTAGTAATTGATTTAATTCTAATCTAGGCTCTCAAAAGAGCAGCAGAGTCACTAGAGAAGTTGATGGATGTCACTAGGGAAGAGCTTCCGGAGACAATGGCTGCAGTTCGGTTATCGGGCATGGAGATTAGTGACTTAACGATGGAGCTTAGTGATTTGGGGTTAGTATTATAAATTGAAATACTCATATGCAAATCATTTCTAGCTAGTCCGACTATAAGTTGAATCAAACTCATTTTGTTTTTTTCATACATGCAGCCAGGAAATAACCCAAGGTGTTAGGAGCTCAACCAAAGCTGTCCGCATAGCTGAGGAGAGATTGCGCCAGTTAACTAACATGAATCCATCAGGTTCATAGCATTTGAAATTAGATTCTTTGCTGTGAGTTTTGAAAGGGATTTGGAGCAATGAATTTTACTCCATCTTTACTTGATTAGTTTTGTCGCAGGAGGTATTCAGCCAGAGAATTGAAGCAGATGGTCCTCAATTGGCTAGGACTGCGAGGGACATAAGGGAAGGAATTGTGCAGGGTCGTGCAATCTTGCGAATGTTTTTCACCCTTACCCAATTTTCAAGGATGGCCCTTAACTATTTTGCTAATCGTGCTAAGAAGTAGATTCATATATAGAAGCATTATGGTGAGAAACATCAGAATTTTCTTTTGTAAAGATGTCTTTTCTGTTAATATTTTCAGTCAGGTTGTTTGTGGATTTTTCATGCTTTTGGTTGTTAGACTATGTGATGCTAGGGACCTCGCAGTCATGGCGGCAATATGAGTTCTCTACTCCTTTTTATTCTTTTGTTGGTGTTTGTAGTTAATTTGCTGCCATGTTGTCTAGACATGTAATGGGAAATTTTCTTGCTCCTCTCTCTTTTAATCAACTAACATACTCTGATTGACATATATCTTTAGTTGCTTACTGGAGTTCTTGAAGTTTTTGATATATTGAATATTAGAATTCTGATGTGATCTTTGTCATGAACAGCCATTAGCAGTTCTTATTTTATCAAACCCTCAAATCCAAACTCTTCTTGGTACTCAAATAGAGAAAAGAAGGTGGTTACCGAAAACAAAGTAGAACCATGAGAGAAACAAAGTGTTTTGTAGATAAAGGGAGAACGACAATTATTAGTATTTGTGTAATGGGTAGGAAAACTAAAGATAAGACAGGGAATTAGCTAATGAAAGACTAAACATGGATTTGGTGGCAGATCAGATTTGTGTTGACTGTGAAACAATTTGGATAGCGCTAGGAAGATCATGTGATTTCATGTCCTGTTGACAGTGTACTGGGTTTTGAAAATTATTTGAATTCGATTTAAATTTTCTTCAAAACCATCTTTAATTTTGATGTAGAGGAAGTGAACTATGGAATTTTCTTTAGAGATTTTACATTGGTTTTCAAGATTAGAAAGTTTAATGCTCTTTAGATTCTGCGTTCCAGGAAAGGAATACAGCAGATGGCAACTTTTAAGTGTTTTTGTCTACTTAAGTTTAATCGGAAACCTTCAGTGAAGTTAGGATTTAGGATTTAAAGCTTCCTATTGGTTACAGAATAACTGGCAAATTTTGCTGGGAACTGTGAAATGATAGGGCTTGGGAATTGATAGAAACAAGAATTTTAAGGAACCAAACTGCAGTGCTACCGTAGTTATCTTTTTATTAACGTTTGTAGCTGTCTCTTCTTTGCTCCCTGGTTCAGCTTCACCACATTAATACGTCTAAGCTTGCCACACGACTACAATGCATTAGATGCATCAATGCATCAGAATTTTATAATAAAGATGGAAAAAATCATGCACCATTGGGTACAAAAGTGGAGAGAATCGACGGTTATAAAAGAAGCTGTTCGGTACGAATAGAAAGAAATCGGCATGATTCTTGGTCATAAACAATAAATATAGTGAGCCACTAAATTTTCCTTATACTTTCTTTGTATTATGTTTTATGTCTATTGTCACCTTTCTAAATTCTAGTTATAAATTCAGTCAATGCATGTAATGTTATCTTATTTCTACCACGTTCAGCTTTCACGTAATAAAATTGTTTTTGTCAATACGATCAAGTGCATTAGGAAATAAGTTCAGTATAAATTATCTTTAACGTAACACGTTGAGGGTACTTTGTATCAACTGCTTGTTATTTGTCACACTTCTGCAGGCCATGCATGTGATCGCCGCCATCTCGAAATGACCTTAATTCAACTGTTAGCTGAAATATACGCAAATTCCAGTGAACACAAACAATTTTCATTTCTTTGAATTTTAGAATTACATTTAGGTTTATTGAATTGCCATAACTTTTAAATAAAGCATAAAAAGAGTTACAGTTGTGCATGGTAAATATAACTTTGAAGATAATAATTGTTACAAAAATAATAAAAATATTATAAAATTTTAACATACAACTGGTCATTAAATCAACTTAACTTTCAACAAGTGCTTAAAAGCTACAGTTGTCTGACCTTTTGACACTAACCAGGGCTTTAATGTAATAAATATGCTAATGGAACTGTATATTGTCCTAAAGCGTAGCAAATAACTAACACCTCCAAGCTGACGTGGCAACAAGGGCCCAATGGTGCCAGCAAAGCACCAATTCAGCCTGCCGTTTCGCCACGTGGAACCCACCCACCTGGACCTTGGCAAGCAAACAATCGGCCAGAAAATCAGCAAATTGACTCAGCTGAACCGCCCTCATCCCCGCGCGGGAAAACACCTCTCTCCACGGCGCCACCCTCCTCCCCGCCACCTCAACGGCCGCCACGATCTTCGGCCGCAGCAAATGCGTCTCAATCTTCCTCGCCCAGTCTCCGGCATTCATCGCAGCCGCAGCAGCATCGAGTGATTCAAACACCATCGTGTAATACTCAAGGCTGCTGACAAAGTTCCTCCTAAACAAAAACGGGGCCGTCGTCCCACTCCCAAAGTCCCCCCACACTTCATTGTCAGTAAAAACGACGACGTTTGGAGAAATTCCGCGGATATCCGCGACAAAAGCCGCAACAGCCGCAGCGTTGTCAGTTGAATTTCCGCCCAGACGGCGAAATACAGTTGGAGATAAAACGACAGCTAATTTCTCACCGTCCATGAACTTAACTGCTTTGAAAGACAACATCTCGAACGACCGTACGGGCACGAAGTCAACGTGGAGGCCTATCCTGAGTTCTCGCGCGAACTGCACGAGGTTGGCTTTGACGAGTCTTGTCTCGGTGACGTAATCGTCGGAAACAACAGCCGTGATGCGAAGTGAGGTTGAGTAGTTAGTGTGACGAGCAGCTGCTGCTTTGTCGGCTATTTCTCTCATGAAAGAAGCGTACTGGCCACCGAAACCGATATCAAAGTCTATGACGTGAATCAACGGCGGTGATCCCGATCCGCGGTCGAGGAAGAGGGATTCGAGGAGGGCTTGAGTGGTTGTGAAGTGAGTGAACATGGGGATGGGTGAGATCGCAGTGAAGGCCTTGTAAGCTCTGACAGATTGAATGATCTCTGGCCACGATGAAGAGAGATGAGTTGTAGGCCGAGTTAACCCGTTGAGCAGACTGAGGAGGAGTGAGTTGAGAGCTTCTTTGAAGAAGAACGCGGCTCTTTGGAGCGGCTTGCCTGCAGCAGCTACAAATGGTGGTGAACTTACTAGGTTTTGACTGTGATTGAGGCGGGCCAATATCATCTGAGCCACTTGTAACTCGTTCGAGTCTAAACACTCTGCGGCTCTGATAAGCTCTTCTATATAATTATAATCATATTCAAACCCTCCGCCCAGGTTATTCATGACGATCATATTGTTGTCGTTATTAGAAACTACATCAGGATGATGATCAGGGAAGTTATTCTGATATTGAGTTGTCGATGATGATAAGGAAACGACGTCGTCGGCTGGTGGAACATTGAAATTAGAACTAAAATTGAAATTAAAATCAGATTGCTGCTGATGGTCAATGGAATCACCATCAGTACCGATCGGGTGGTGCTGTTGAATTTGTAACTGTGGAGCAGCAACGTCAGAAGAGTAGTCGTCATCTAAGCCGCCCAGGTCCTTGATGAAAGAATCCCAGTCCATGCTACGCAGCATATGCTCGTCCCTGTCCCACTCAGGTATAGGGCTCGGACTCCGGCGAAGTTCAAGAACCGATGTGGGTTCATAGCACTTGCTGCTGCTGTTCGTTGGACTAGTAATATTAATATTATTGGCAGTATTGGGACGACGGCTGTGAATGTTATTACTATTACTAATACCACCAATGCTTCTTGCTATGACGTTGACGCTGTTGATGATGTTGTTGTTGTTGTTTGGAGAAGAAACACGTTCTGGGCTCTGCTGGGATTGGCTGCTTTGTTGAGATTTTAGGGGAACTCTCATAGCTATCTATCTAGCAATAGCTTCTTCAGCTTTTGCTTTTGCTTATCGAGTAGTGTAGTTGTAGTTGTAGTTGTAGTTGTAGTAAACGTTTAAACAACTAAAGAATGATGGGGGGCTTTTCTAGGGTTATGATTCTGGCTTTTTATCTTTGCGTGTGCATGGGTTTGCCGTTTGTGTGTGTGTGCGTGTGTTAGTGTGTGTGCAAATGGTAGATGACACATATATTGTCATACATCACCAACATGAATGGACACGACTGATCAGCCTCCTCTTTTATTTCCTCTTTCCTTTTGAAGCTTCTAAATCAAGCCATTGCTTTGTGGGATTCCTATATAGCTTTCGTTCCTTCCTTTTTTCTTTTTTTCCCCCAACCCTTTTTATGTTATCACAGTTCTCTCTATATATTGCAATAGCTATTCGTCCTCAACCGTTAATTAGCACTCATATCATTACTAATATTTGTAAGTATTAGCAATAACAGATTGGTTTAATTATTGAAGCTAGCTTTATAGAAACTACAAAATGATGTATAGCAAATCGGAGACTCAGAGTGGTAGACATGTTAACATGCTGAAATAAATAAAACTTATGTTAATGGATCCATGCATGATTCTACCGAGGTTTGAGAGGTGCAAGGGAGAATAGTTTAAGATTCTACTTAGATATCGAATTTTTGGTAGTTAATTATATCTTTGTACTTCTTCCGGATTTTGTCAAATCATCACATGGTTTTTTTTTTTTTTAAAAAAAAAATTATTTTGGGTTAAATTATACATTTTTGTAATGCAATACATCACTGATATAATCTTTATTTTGATGATCTTTCTTTCTCATCTTCCTTCAAAAAAAAAATTGTATATTCTCATAATTTTTTATTCGTTATAAGCAGTTAAATAAGTTTATTTGAGTACCACTCCGTGAAGCCCGAGAACAAACAAATATATAATCACGATAAAAAGAAACTACTACATACATTTTCAGAACCCTCCGTATGGAACTGAGTACAATTAATGAAAAAGAATATTTGTAATATTTAATGCCTAACCATATAATTCTTTATTCGTGAGTGTCATCTAGTAGAGGTCTAACATTTAAAATCTCATTCACATGAGTGGGGAAATGATTGAGTTGGGGTTGAGTTAAGTAATTAATTGTGTGCATATATAATTGTGCTCAAATCCGGATGGAGTTAAAAGACAGAAAGTAATCTAATAAAATTCATATTTTGCTTATCTTTTAACTATATACTTTCTGTGTTTTTAATGCTTGCTATTCATATGCTTCAGCATGAGATTTCCTCTCCTTAGCTGTTGATAGATTGTTGATTGAACTGTAAGATTATTTTCTCAAATTTGAATTAGATTTTCTCATTCTTATAGAAAGAAAAATTATGTAGCAGCTAGCTTGACTAATTTGGGCTTCAATGTGATACTTTTTCTTAGTGAAGTGATCTATCTATTAAGATTCAAAAGTTTTTTTCTCAATATGCCGATAGTTTCTTTAAGTATAAATTTAGTTAGTCATACTTATAATGTAGTTTTTTTATATTTTATTTTTCTTATCTCCCTTTATAAATTTATAATTCTCGTAAGGCGTAAAGCTCATTATGTCCCCTTAATTTCTCTATTTCTATTTACTTTTATTTTCTTTAAATTAATAAACGCCTTCTTTGGGCGTCCTATTTATTATTAAAAAAAAACATATGAAAAATAAAAATGAACAAGCCTCTTGAAAATTTTGTTTGGAGGTACCCAAAGTTATCAATTGCCATCCGCACACGAAAACAGAAGCACCCCAAAAAAAAAAAAAAAAAAAAAAGTGAAAAATCTAAGAGTTTTGTGGAATTCTAGTTGACAAGACAAGTGACCTCACAGCGGGTCCCACAAGTTGAAGTGGTGGTCAGCCAGTGTGAGTTGATTGGCAATTAATTTGGGACCCACGTGCATGATGACTTTTGTCGGATATGCATGAATCACAAATCAGCGCGTAACAAACACGCCCACGTAGGATTATTTGCCTTTGCCTTCGGCGGCGACGTGAGAGAAAGCAAAATCCGAAGAAAAACCGAAAGAAGAGGAGAATATGTTCTCCAAAGGTGATGGCTACGAGCTATGTAGACTGATTTGTAGATTTTAGCCTTTATTGTTTAATAATATTTATTTTTTTCTCATCTTTTCCATTTTACTTGCACAAAATCTACATCTTCTTTTTTTCTTTTTCTTTTTCTTTTTTGTTTGTTTATTAGACTTTACAAGATAATTAAAGATTTAAAGCTTTGCCCACCCCAAAAAGATGTTTTTAAAGCTTTTGTTTTTTCTACTACAAATAATTAATAACATAAATAATATCTATCTCTATATTCTTTCGTGCGCTGTGCAACACTCATGTCACGGTCGAGCTTATAGAGTTTAGTTTAATTTGGTCTTACTCTATCGATAAATATTAATTTATATATATAAAAATATCCTATAGTTATTTGCATGGTGTGAACACGATTTGTTTAAGGGATCCAATGCAAGTAATATGTTGCCAAATGCCAATCGTTTAATCTATGTGGGAATCAATTATTAACTTTTGATTATATAATTATTGGTTCAAGTAACCTGCAAAGGCCCTCTTTGGCAGTCAATGGGGTTGTAGAAAGTATAAAGAAAATGTTTTTTAGACTCTACAAACACTGCAATGACACCGTTAACGTGAAGTCGTGGCTGAAGTTTGTTCGAGTAACTTTTTAAGTAACTTAATTATACCGATTTTCGGTGTTTACAATTATTATATAGATTCTAATAACATTAATATATTATATATATAAAAAGAATTTGTTAATAATACACACATATACATACTTGGCAGCCAATTTATCCACGTGTGTGTGTGTGTTTTGTTTATTTTGTTTTTTAGCGTGGAAAAGGCCAATAAAAATTACACATTATATATTAAAAGTTGAAACGAAATCTAATTGACCTCACTTATTCGGAATTCCTACCACAATATTCTCTCAATCTAAAAGAGCACGTAAAGGTGTAAGTTCAATTATGCAAATTTACAAAATTGAGAGAAACCAATGTGCGCTTAACATCTTTTAAGTGTGAAAAATTGATTTTTCTTCAAGACAAGATTAACGTTTAAAGCACAAGTATTTTTAGAGAACATTTACAAGTCAAATACTTAGGAGTTAAGGCTACAAAGCAGGGGGGCCGGGCGCGGCGGAAAAGAGAGAGAGAGAGAGAGAGAGCAAGTAGCTTGGAGCATACAAAAGATGTCTTTGAGATTCTAATTGAAATCATTCAAGTGTAAAGATGAGTGTCCATGCATACACCCCACTCCCAAAAAGAAACTAAAAAGCAGCCAAATGAAATGATAGTGGCTGGCGGATCTTCTATCTTCTGTTTCAAAAGCTACCGTTTTAACTTTTAATGGGTCCTTTTCCAATACGGGGATCATCATTTAGGATACTTTGCAAAAATATACACATTAAAAATTAAAAATTAAAAAAAAACCCTAGATTCAATTAGCTAATAATGTATCTTTATTTACATTAAAACACGTGAAATCGATTGGATTAAGAAGGCCCTTATTAGGAGAATTTGTTTAATCAATATCAATTTAATTTTTATACGTGGAGGTGGGCATGATCTCTCTTGGTGCAATTTCGTGGACCACACTATGATGGACTGCATAGTGGAGATCAATATGTAATTTATGTGGTCTAAAATGACAGGGTTTCATATATGTGTGATTTTTTGGGCCGCTTATTAAAAGGATTGCGACGTGACCAACCCAGATGGTCCAATTGGGGAAGAAAGAATTCTCATAAATGGTCACTCTCAGCTTGTCGTTGGAAAATGGAAACTCATTATAATGAAAGATACGTGTGAGATGGTCCAACTTTATACATTTGAAATGGGTAGCCCTACAAAGTCAAATCTTTTAGTAAATTCCAAATTTGGATAAATGTCCAAAATAACCTTACATCCATGAAGATACATCACATTGAAGCGAAGAGCAGCCCCTTTTTTTTTTTTGGTTTTAATTTCCTTTTTTCTTTTGTCCTATTTGTTATTAAAGGAGTGATGGAGTTTTATTTTCCTTTTTATGCATGCCATTGAATGAGACCATTTTTTTTTTCTTTCGAGTGATTGGTCGAGTGATTTTCAAACAACTTTTTTATCTAATCATTGAGTTCATATTGTAGAGAAGATAGCAAGTTAAAAAAATTGATTTAGAGTTCATCTATCCTCCTATTTTTTTTATTTCTTTAAATAATAATGATACAATGAGCCATTTATTTTAAGTTGTAAGACAAGTAAAAATTTTTATTGCAAAATTATCTTATTGTAGATGACTAAAAAGCTTCTGCTTGATTTCTTCTTTTAATATTAGTTATTTTTAAGATATTCTTGTCATATATATATATGGTGTGTATATACATTTTTTATTTCCATTTTATTCTCTTAAATTTCGGTAGTACCTATAATCTTTGACTGTCACACACTTCTGTACATGTTTATAAAAATTCGAAATAATCCTTGGAAATAAGGCAAAAGTGCTTTAGCCCAAGCACATAACCCGTGAAGGCCCAACTTTCTGCCGAGCTAAGCCCAAAACATGACTTGTGCGAGTAAGAAACAAAGCAGCAGGGTGTCTTCAGCACATAGTATTAGTGCACACAGCACCTTGAATCCGTGGGTGTGAATTGACCTTCAGCTGGGCAAAACCACATGCGGTGTCTACGTTACAATCGTATCGTCAAGTCCATCACTCCTGCAATATTCCTTTTAAAGCCCTACTATTTCACATTTATCTGAGTTCCAATGTAAATAATATATCATAAGTAGAGGGTGAAAAATGTAAAATTTAAGGATGAAACCAAAAACTTAGCCTTTTCAATTAATAACGCTGGGTGGTTTTGACTGACAACTACTGGATTGTAGTTACTCTCGCAACAAATTAAAGGCAATGGCTACAGTGGAGGTGCTCCATCGTAAAATATTATTTTATAATCATACGATTAAAGTGATAAATAATAAAAAATAAGTTATTATTATTATTATTGTGTGGTTATTAGCAGTATTCTATAATAAAACAACTCTTCTGTAGCCGTAACCTAAATTGAATTATCCTTTTATCTTCTCCAAACTTGGATACGTCTGTTTTAACACAATCATTCAATCTATTACGTACATGTCATGTACATGGCATATTTCTTCTGTCATTGTTATTAATCTTTCTGTAATCACCAACATGATTTGCAGTGTTAAAAGTTATGCATTGATGCTTCAATATGTTTCCTCAACCAAAGCTTATAAATCCTGTACCATTTGATTTGACCTAATAAATAATTGATTAAAGCCTTTCCTGCAAATTCTATCCAAGAGAAATGAAGACGGCACTAGAAACTGGAGGCAAGTTTATTGATTGAAACAGAGAATATTGTTCTTGGAAAATAAAAAGACGAGCAACTCCGTGACGAGGCAAATGACGACAAATGCACCCTCCACATTTTTCACCCACTCTCGACCGCCTCTTATCTCTTCTCTTCTTTTCATTTCTTTTTCTCTTTTGAATATTACATTTTGCTAATTTCAAAAAAAGAAAATTTACATTTTGTTGATATTGCAACCCGGCACTAACTTTGGTTATCTATTAACACACATTACAAATTTAACTTTGATCAACACAGCACCTATTATATATATATATTAGCATCTTGTCGCGGGATGAGTATTTTGCACAATAAATCTAACGAAACGAAAACTTTTAAGATTGAAAGATAAAGATTTGAGTAATAGAGTTTATTGAATAAGTCTGAATTTTATATAATAACTCTAAATATCACAAATTTATTAATATAGGCAAATCCAAAATATCATTAGATTATAAAATTCTCCTAATCAAAATAAGAAAAAGAAAACAAACGGTATCCAAATATGATATATAGAAAAAAAAAAATCCTAAAAGAAACTGAAAAATAAGAAAAAGTCTTAACATTGAAAAATGACCAAGAAAGAAACGGAATTTTCAGTTCAACCACGGGGCAGAATAGTGCAAGTATTTTGGGTTTAATTCATCTCGTTACAAGTTTTGAAACAATATATTATATGTTGAAAACAAACACTTATAGCTTGAGTTATACCTTCTGGAAGGTATCCCGCTTGTAATACACAATCATCCTACATCAAAATTCGTTTGAGTGGCCCACATCAATCTACTCACAACTGTAATATGGGTGGGACTATTTGATCCCACTAAATTTTTCTCTACACCCATTTTTTTAAAAAATAATTTCATTATTTAAAATTTTAAAAAACTCAAAATTATCATTCATTAATCTCTTTTTTTTCTTGCTTTACATTTACATATTCTCTTTTTATTCTCACATTCTGTGAATTAAATACTCAATTTCACTTTCTTTTGAATTCATTTTTTTGGGTTTTCTTAGTATATCATAACCTCTATTTCATGCTTTTGGTATAAGAATTTTTTTTTTTTTTTTATATTCATTAACTTTTGTGTTTGGTAAAAATAAATTTCTTGATATCAATTAACTTTCATGACTGATAAAAGCTTGTTGATGTTCATTTTTAAATAGTGTGTTTTGTTCCTCTGAATTAGTGATACCAATTATTTGCATTGAAAAGAATATATATAAATGAATTGATGAGAATTTATGAAATTAAAAAGAGAAAGAGAAGAAATGGTTAATTAATATTTTTTAAAAAATTATTTAAAAAATAAAATTTTTAACTAAAAGAGGGTGTAGAGAATAAATTGGTGGGTTGTTCAATAGCTCCACCCATGTAATATTGGTATATGTATAGAAATTTGACAGGACTATTTTACTTTAACAAATAATTAAAAAAAAAATCTATCCGCGTTTTGCCAATAATAAGAATCACATTAAATTGCAATTCAATAGTAGATTATATTAGATTTGAAAATATCGAATTTTTTAACATTATTTTTTAGGAATATGATTGTTAATAACTTCAATTCTTCAAGATTTTTGCTAATAAAGATATCATTAGATCAAGATTATGGAAAAATATTTTTATATCCCAAATTTGTGTTAATCAATTTTTTTTCAATCTTATATTTAACGGGCTGAGAATATAAAAATGATCAAATATTTCAAACTTACCGTCAACAATTTTTTTTGGTAAATATTTTTTTAGCATGTTTGCTATACTTTTCAAGTTATGCACAATACATCATAAATTAAGACACAAATTTCGTAGATGGAGTGGGACTTGTGATGATAATAAATAACTTGTGATCGATCGATAACAAAAATTTGCAAATTAAACTTTGTGGTAACATGTAATTTTATTGTAAGATTTCTCCGGAGAAGCTAAGAAAATATACAGGAGAGAACACAATATACAGTAAATGCATCATTAATGTTCTGGAAAGATATGAGATCATCAATATTGAAGAAACAAATATAACATAAGATTAAAAAACATCAATAGAAAATTTAGAGATCTCAATCGGAGAAAGTCAATAAATACAAAGAGGCAGGTGTCTCTCTTACAGCACTAGAGATACAAAGTGGCAGGTGAAGTGAAATAAATACCACCCACCAAACCAAAAAGCAAACAGCAACACAAGAAGCAGAAGCAGAAGCTAAAAGAAAATGGAAAGCTCAGCAGAAGAAGAGAAAAGAGGAGAAGAAACATATTACTTATACAGCCCATGTTACTTAGTTGAACAATTTATCAAAGCTCTGTGCAAGTGCTTAGGCAAAGATCCTCAACAAGCAGAAGCTGACACAACTCCTGCTTCTGGGGCCGAAACACAAATGAAAGCAACTGTAATATCATTACTCTTCTTTTATTTTTCTCTCGCTTTCTTTTTATTTTCTCTCATTCCAAACACTAAAAATAAATTTCGGTTAATTTTAATGCATATATATATAGGAGGAAGAGTATGCAATGGAATCAACAATGACAAGGGCAATAAGAGTTATAAAGAGGCCACCGCGGCCGCCGGGGAGCTCTGGAAGAGGTGGCCAAATCAACTGATCATCTTCTTCATCTTAAATTAAATCACCATGCATGTTTGATTTCTAGGTTTTTGAGACTGCAGATTTTCACATATTTGTGAATTTGTTTTCTTTTTTAATTTTTCTGCACTGAGTTAATTTAGCTAGGATGCTATATAGTTTATGTGTTTTTGTACATGTATTAGGCAAAATAATTGTTAAATTTCTGAATCATTCACTTGTTCTGTTCGATGATCATGCTTCAATTTCATCGTCATGCACCATTTGTGCAGCTATCAAATTAAAATATAGTTAATTAAGAAATTGGGCCAAACTTGATTATTAGCGTTGACTCCGTTGAGGAAATACTCCAATTCCCTCTGTGTGTGTATTTATTATTATTATTATTATTTTGGGTTTAATGATGTTGATTATTAAGCTGAACCTTCTAGTCCTTAATTGAAGATAGTTATTGCGTTTACAATGAGTCAATTCCAATCGGTTACGGTCATATATCTTTTTAGTTGATATATAAACTTAACCAATTGATGAAATCTTTTGAGATGGTAACGAGAATCCCATTACGTGTTGAAAAGAGATTTAATTTTAATTTATATAATATTTTAAAAAGAAAGAGATTTGCAACTTGAGTTTTTAAGCTCACAATTGATCGTGCATAATAGTAATTTTTCATAAGTCAATACCTACCAATTAATTTTTTTTAAAAAAATCGTCATATATGATAATTAAGGCCTGTTACTTCCCTTGATTAGATATCAATTTTTTAATTAATATAATTACCTCCGCCACCACTTTAATTACTTAAAAAACAAAATCAATATGGAACATAAATATGATCGCATTTGGCTCGAATAGTTTATACATTGAGAGGATCAGAAAACCGTGTTCAAAAATAATTTTGCGTACGTATTTGGATGTTTCCTCGTTATCTCGAGTCTTGAGTCACTCGACACACCTAATCGAGAATAAAATTGTGGCACAATCATTTCAAGTAAGATTCTCTTTGTAGTATACGCCAAAAACACAAACAAATGGTTTTGTTTTGAAACTACTGGCTCATGTCATCACCCAATTTATATTTGATTTATTGCATTAGCAATTTATGAGTCATTTGTGACAAATTAAGGTTGGACACTTATAATTTAAAAGTGACAATACTAATGCTACATACTATTAACTTATATGATAGAAAATTTATTATATCTTTATTAATTTTATTAAAATTATTATTTAAAAATTATATTTGCTACATATTATTAACTTTTATTTTATAGTTATATTATTTTTTCCACAACAATAAGCTATAGCACCTCAATACTAAATAAGGCATACATTTGGTTCATTGTATTATTATTATTATTGTTGTTGTTGTTGTTGTTGTTATTTTGGGTTTAATGATATTGATTTAGCTTAACTTTCTAGTCCTTAATTGAAGATAATTATTGTGGTTATCATGAGTCAATTCATATTGGTAACATCTATATATATTTTTAGTGGATATATAAATTTAATTAATTGATAAAAATTTTTTGAGATGGTAATGAGAATCCCATTACGTGTTGAAAATAGATTTAATTTTCATTTATGTTGTTTAAAAAGAAAGATATTTGCAACTTGGATTTTTAAGTCCACAATTCATAACGCATAATATTAGTTCTTCATAAGTCGATACATGAACATCAATTATATTAAAAGAACAAACCGTCATCTGCTTCCCTTGATTAGATATCAATGTTTTAATTAATGTAATGCTCCGTCATCGTTTAATTACCTTAAAAGCATGACTTAGAAAACAAAATCAATGGGGGACATAAAAATGATGATCAAATTTATCTCAAATAGAATATATCGGGAGGATCAGAAAACAGTGTTCAAAGTTTTACATATTTTGGATGTTTCCTTCGTTGTCTTGAGTCATTCGACATGCCTAATCAAGGATCCAATTGTGACACAATCATTTCAAGTAAGATTGTCTTTGTATTATAAGCCAAAAACACAAACACATGATTTTGTTTGAAACTACAAGCTCATGTCATCACCTAATTTATATTTTGTTTTATTGCATTCGCAATTTAGTTGTTTGGTTTGATTTTTGAAATGGATTTTGAACAATGGATTTAATTAATTACTCCATCTTAACTTGATTAGTTTGTGGTACAAGAGTTTACGGACTGGTTAAAATGATCTTAATTTTCTATTATTTCATTATAAAACATAATGTTCAATTTAATTAAGAGTTTACAAGTCTGGATAATTTTTATCCGATCTTAGCTGATTTGTAAGAAAATTCATAATTAATTAATTTCTTGGTTTTAGGATTACAAAAAGAAGTTTTTGGATTGATATACCAAAATGAATTAATAAATCACAAAGCAGATGCATAAAATAATGTAGATGGTTTGAAATTAGTTGATATTGTGGCCATAGATTTTGGAGACTATACCGATACATAATATTTTTTTTTTTTTGGGTGGAAAGGTATATTTGTTCGTGATAGCGAAATGACAATGGCAAGCTGTTAGCAAGTCGTTATGAGAGCAATGCCTGCAATGCTTTGTTTGTTATTTCCCGCTCAAAAACCGTTAAGCTGACCTGTAAAATGTTTCAGTAACTAGTATAAATACTCTTGTACATTAAGATGAGAAAATATACTAATAAGATGATTCAGATTCTCTAGTTGACTCAGGCAAGCTATAATATTTCTCTGTATTTTCCTTTACTTTCTTAGTAAACAAACAGAGGAAGCTTGTTTAACTAATATTAAGTTTCTCCAATGTTTCGAAATAATATTAGTTTATATTTTAACAAAAATTTCTAAAATTTTAACAATGGTTATAAGTTATAACAAGGAGGAGATTTCGAATACAGACGAAAACATTCTTACTTATGCTGCTTATTTCAAGACTTAGAAAATTAAGAATTTTGTCAGTGTTGGTATCCTTTAAAACACTCACAAATTTTGTGCCTGACAAAATAAAACCAGTAATATATGACCAAATAGTAGACTTTACAAGAAAAACACACAATTATTTTGCTTGTATTAAATTATTAATTAATAGGATAAATACTTATTTAGTTCTTATATTTTCAGTTAAATATTCATCTAATACCTATATTTTAAAAAATATCTTAAGATATCCCTACTATTTAATATTTGACACTTTTATCCTTATTTTCATTGCTTTTAGAATAAGACACTTACTCCAATATTGAGGCCATTAATTAATTTATCCATAAAAAAATTTAATCAGAAAATTTATTAATTTTTATTTTACTTTAAGTGTGAATTTGGTAAATTAATATTTTTTTTCTTTTCGTAAATGTCTCAAGAATATTGTTGGAACTTGCAAATGTATTATTGTAAAAAGAAAGAAAAAATTAAGGCAGCAATAATGTCACATATTTAAAAACTGAAACATCTTGAAATACTTTTTAAAATACTGGGACTAACGAACACTTAACTCAAAATATAAGGACTGAACAAATATTTATCTCTTAATTAAAACAAAACGATAACCGACATATGGTTGATCCATTTTCATCATAGGCAAGGATCAGTTAGTTAAAAGCAGCTGAAATCAAGTTAGCTTGACAAGAAAAAATAGAGAGGCTGATTAAAACAGCAACTTGTAGATCCAATTTCTCCTTGTTCGGTCAGCATTTGTAATGACTAAGAGCCCGATTCTTTTTTTTTTTTTTTTGGGATTTGTTAAAACTGATTCTGATCGATAATAGAATTTTGATTTTGAATCGTGTTAAATTTTATACAAACTCGTGCACAAATACGTTTTGTACAAATTTATCTGTCAATGTATATGATCATTATTGCATATCATATATTTTTAAGGGTATATAAGAAAACAAATAATATGACACATGTGATACAATATAATTTTATACAAGAATTTGTAAATCTAACATCGGTACTCTTAAATTTATAATATGATATTTAAAAAAGGGTTGGATTCAAATTTTTCTTTGGTATTTATTTTTTTGTTATGAACACAAAAGTCTATAATGATAACTTGAACAAAATAGAAGAAAATCAATATAAATAGATTAGTTCAAGGAGATCTAGACCTTTAAAGTAAATATTAGTTATTCGAGAAAACTATAACTCTCAAATACAACTATGGTTACAGTAAATAAGAATCATTCAATATTTTTCATTATGAATTAGAAATATTTATACAAAATATCATAGTTCAGCTATTTCCCAAATAAAAAAAAAAACACAAATAACTCCCACAAAACAACAAAGGCTAACCCACTACTAAATAATATTTTAGTTTATTAAATGAAGTAAAATAAACTGACTAATACAAATAAAATATTTAAATAAATTTATGACCGTATCATTTTCTCTTACTTTCTTTTTTATTCTCTCTTGTTTTCTCTCAATCCAAACAATAAAAATATATTTTGATGATATTTAACGCATATAAGAGGAACTGACGAGGTGTATGCCATGGAATCAACATCACCATGCACTTCTGCATCTACATCAAATGGAAACTTGTTGCCAAAATTGATAATTATTGTCGAGGAAATTCCACTTTCCTTTTTATTTTGTTGTTTCATGATATAATACTGCTGAATTTATTTTACTAGTAATAAATGAGCAATGTCGATAAAAATTGTATAATTAATGTTATTCATTTTCCTCTAATTTAGCTTATTAAATTTTTTTTTTTAAATAGCTTATTCAACATAAGATGCCGAAAATATTTATAATAGTTTACGTGAAGAGAGACCTATAGAAGAAAATTTGTGTTTAATTTTAACTTTATCCCCAAGATATCAAATGTCCTAAAAACTAAATGTCTTTGTAGAGGAAGCATTGCATATAAGTATAACATGAAAACCAGAATATTTCTTGTGCTTTTTTTTTTCATGAATTATTATTTTTATTTTAATATCACGCATTACATATTTTGAAGAAAGAAATTCATATCTTCTTTTGAAGACAGAAATTCATGAATTATTATTCATATTTTAATTTGCTTGGAGTCACGTTCTTTTTCCCAATTCCACCGACTGAAAAATCATCAATAATGATGATGATGGACAGTTATACATATACATATACATATATAATTAATTCTATTTCTTCTCAACAAATTTGGTGGAAACCTCTTGTTTGCTTAACATACTTCTACAAGTTGATTTCTTCTTCCTTTTTTTTTTTTTTTGAAAACTAAAATATTTTCAGGTTTTAAATTTGAATAGGAGAAAGTTATAAAACAAATTTGAACATATATAGATAAAAAAAAAATGATTTTAAAATACTGGAGGAAACTAAGCCATCAATTAGTCAAGATGACAAGCACATTTATATTTGAAAGCAAGAAGAATTAACAAGAAGAAATGAATCAGGAGCAGCCGATCTTATGAGAAGGAAGCCAAGAAAATTGAGTGAAAAATAATGATCATACAGGCTTCCTTATGTAAATGAGCCAGCCTAGTTCAAAGAGGATTAAAAATTCTACTTTCATATGGTAAGCATTGAGAAAGAAGGTTTTGAACCAATAAGCATTGAGAAAGAAGATTTTGATCCAATTTAAGACTAGGGGTGGACATAAACCCACAGCCTATGGGTTTACCTAAATTCAAATCAAATAAAATAGTTTGGATTGGCTAAATTGTGAAAATGGGTTAGATTGAGTTTTCACGTAAGAAATCATTTCATAATGGTTTGAGTATTATTTATCCATGAATTATGGACAAATTTCCAAAACTCAAGGTGACATGGTAGTAGAAAATAAATTAAACAAAATAAATAAAAACAAACTAATTTCATTGTTTTTAATTCCAAAATCTCGCATCCAAATTCAATTTCTTACCAATTCAATTCCATTGTTTATCATAACAAGTAAAAAAAATTTATATATTTGTTTATTAATAGTCTTTTTTTAATTTATTTTTATTTAATGTAGAGTTTAGATCAAGTATAATAACGGAGGTGATAGCTTTGAATTAATATTATTCTTACGATTTTGGTATGAATCATGTTTTTTTCTAAATTTACTCATCTTTATAAATATTCAACATTATAATTTTTTTTTGTTATTTATTTGTTGGTGAAGGAGTAGACTCAGTTGATCATGAAATCTTTTGATTAAAATACTGTGTATGGGAATGATTATGATGGATTGCTTTGATACTTGAGTAGGGATGCCTTATTTTGTTTTGATTTGTATAAATATTGTTAGAATTTGTGTTGTAATATGGTTAATACTATTAATTTTTTTTATTTTTTTTAATTTACTTGTTGATATCATGTTTGTGAAAGTTTATTATTAGAGTTTACCTTCTCATTTATTGAGAAATAATGGATTTTGTGATTAATTTTCTAGTATTCTTTAATTTAAGGATGAAGTTATTGTAAAATTTATTATTTATAATTTTTATCCACTATATTTTTTCATATTTTAATAATAATTAATAATTATATAAGACTTAATAATTATTATTTTACCACTCTTCTTCACAGATCTGGTCGGGTGTGGTAGGCTTAAGGCCTTACCATTGCACTCGGTCACGTGTTCGAGAAGACTGGTAGCTAGATATTGGCACCCCTCTAAACAATTATCCTTGCTACTACAAGTACTACTATCAACTCAAAAATGAGGTATTTCAAAATACCTTTTAAAAAAAATTATTATTTTATTATGTTGATATAATTAATTTATCAAAAAAAAAATATTTTGATCGTAAAATTTAAACCAAACCCAAATGAGTTGGTTGGATTGAGTTGAAAATTTTAGGTTGATTTGGGTTGGATTCAAATATTTATGGTTTGACTTTGATTGACTTAAAACCCAACCCAAACCAACCCACGCCCACCCCTATTTAAGACACCATCAATCCTCAATCACGTAGAAGAACAATAAACAAGCATAATCTAACACAAATAAGTCATGAATTAAAAAAAAAAATGAATGAGATGCATGATAATTTTTCGAAACAAAAACATAGTGTAGATGAATGAATGTCAAAATTAAATTGGGAATGAATGGGATGGTACTAGAATGTTATCTATATGTAGTTGGAAAGCTCTCTGAGAGAATTTTACATAATTGAATTTGGAGTTATGTAGACCAAGTTATGATCAAAAGGATGCAACCCGTTCAATTTTGACCGGCAAAAAAAGATTTAATGCACTTTAGAAAACAAAATTAGTGTTTGCTTAAAAAAATGTGCAACTCTTAGACTCTAAAATCATACCAATATGTGAGAACATGATAGTGCACATGCATCATGAGCAACATTTTCAAGAAAAAAAAATTATGCATTAATAACAAACATGAGCAAGTGAAAAATCAATGGATCAGGAAATTTTCCACAATAAGCAGTATCCACGAAATCAAGACTGTAATTTCCTCAAATAGGTAAAGATTAGAGAAATTTAAGTGTTTCTATATGTGTGTGCAAGCAATTCAATTAAGCATTTTTCCCAAAAATTTATCAATATTCATACTCAAAATTTCAAATATAAAATATAGAGTTGGTCAAACTAATCTTATTATCTTTATCTCCAATTTTAACAATTTCAACTGTGACAGACGTGTATGATGTGAAACTTACTATCCCTTTAGACTTTGCAATTTAGCACAAGCTTTTTCTCATTGGAAAAAAATTTAGCTCACTGATAATTGAAAAATATCTACGGTCAGAAGCTTTCACTTTACCTCTTAACATAGTCTTCTTATCATGGTAGATTTTCATTGTGTTTGCTACACAGTACCAAATTACTCAATGATAGCTTAATTATTAAGAGTTACAGGTGACTATTTCTGACCATAGTATCTGTACATCTTAAAAGTCTTATAACAAAATAAAAATCAAGGTAAATAGGCATAACTCAAAGTTAAATATTCTAGAAAAAGACCATGTCAATATCAAATCCTTGGGTCAAAGTAAAAATTGAATTGACATTCAAGTGCTTTAGAAAAAAGGTTAAATAACTCTAATAAAAACTTATTCAAAGATTTAAAGTCTTTATAAATATAAAAAATTACTTGTCGTTTATTAATATAAGAAGTTATCAATTTTTCACAAACGAAACAAAAAAACAAAGACTTAAAATTAAAAACACATAAATGCATTCCTTATATCTAATGCACAAATACATGACTTAAATCTAAGTGCAAAAGCGTTTTGACTTACATAGAACACACACCCAAAGCTCTTCTTAAAGAATCAAATTGTTTAGAATCTAGAGCTTTTGCAAAGATATCAGCAAGCTGTTTTTTAGTATCAATGTATTTTAAGGATACAATTTTGCTCTCAACTAAATCACTAATAAAATGATGACGGGTATCAATATGCTTCGTCCTATAATGTTGAACAAGAGTTTTGAAAATATTGATAGCACTAGTGTTATCACAAATCACAGTCAGAGTATCCTAAAGCATACCATAATTTGCTTCAATCGTGGAGAGAAAAATTGAATTCTTTTTGTTGCTATGCCACGACACTAAGTTATTTCCAAGATAAAAACATCCTCTAGTTGTGTTTTTTCTATCATCAGTATTGCCAGCCCAATCTGCATCTCTATATCCTAGAAGACTTCAATTAATTTCATTAATATATCAAATATCGTCATTCACTGTCCTACTGACAAAAGAATGATTCGTTTAACACCTACTAAGTGTGACTCTTTTGGATTCACGTAATACTTAACATATACACCAACACTAGAACATATGTCAGGTCTACTTACAGTCAAATGAAGTAAGCTACCAATCATACTTCTGTAAAATCAGGATCAACACTATAACCACTATTATCAATAATTAACTTAGTATTAGTACCCATATGAGTTCTCATGTGTTTTGTTGAGTCTAAGTGGAGAATGATAAAAATTCCATTCTCCATTTGTTTCACTTGCAAACTTAAAAAGTAAGTCAATTTTCCCACCATGCTCATCTCAAACTCCTTTTTCATTTGACTCACAAATTCTTGCACATGATCATAATAAGTAGAGCCAAACACTATATCATCAATATAGATTTAAACAATTAAAATCCATGGATTAAACTACTTAACAAATAATGTTCTATCTACTCCCCCTCGCTTATAGCCATTTTCAAGAAAGAATTTAGTAAACCTTTCATACCAAGCTTGAGGGGCTTGTGTTAAATCATACAAAGCGTTTTTTTAATTTAAAAACATAGTTTGGGAAATAGCGGTCTTCAAAACCTTTGGGTTGTTCAACATAGACATCTTTATTTAAGATGCCATTCAAAATAGCACACTTGACATCTATTTGAAATAACTTAAGGCCTACCAAACAAGCAACTGCAAAAAGCAAACGAATGGACTCTAATCTAGCAACTAATGCAAAGGTTTCATTAAAATCAACACCTTCAATTTGTGTGTAACATTGTGCAATCAACCTAGCTTTATTCCTCATTATGTTACTAAATTAATCAATTTTATTTTTAAAAATCCATTTGGTTCCCATAACATTAGTATGACTAGTCTAGGTAGCATACATACATCATTTCATTCAAATTGTTCTAATTTTTTGTTGCATAGCTTTAACCCTAAATTCGTCAAATTAAGGCTTCTTTAACATTTCTTAGGTTCAATCAATGATGTAAATCAAGTAAATATTCTCGTATTTGCATATCTTTTCTTGTGACCATTGTTAATCAAGATTACCTAAAATAAGATCAAACTGGTGATTCTTCTTAACTTTTAATGTTGGCCCCTTTCTAATTGGGTTATGCAAGTTCATGATTGCTTGAAGCTTTGAAACTTTATCCTTTACACTCTCTAGAGTTTCTGGAGTTTCCCTAGTTGCATCTTTTATAACTAGTTCTTTTTCTTTCAAAGAAGATTCACTATATTAATGGAAGCAACTGTAACAACCTTTGGTGTTTCTAGAAGACTGGTTATTTCTTCATTAACAGAGTAATATACAAAAGCTTGATAAGTATCAATAATTACATTTGCAGATTCAATAATACTATGAGTTCTCATATTATAAACATGAAATATTGTGCTATTATTGAAATAATCAAGAAAACACTTTCATCACATTTTGAATCAAATTTACTGAGATGCTCAGGATCATTCAATATAATGCATGTACTCCCAAAAATATGAAAGTAACCTAGATTAAGTTTCTTACCTTTCCACAACTCACATGGAGATTTCTTAGCCCTTAGATAAAGAAAAACACGATTAATGGTGTAGCAAGCAATGTTAAGAGCTTTAGCCCAAAATCTCTTTGAAAGTTTCATTGAGTTCAACATCACTTGAGCCACTTCCTATAAGGTCTTTTTTTTTTTTTCTACAACATGATTTTGTTGTGGAGTAATAAGTGAGAAAATTTATGTGAAATTTCATGTAAATTACAATATTCCTTAAAGTTAGAGTTTTCAAATTCTTTGATGCGATCACTCATAATTATGCTAATGTTGTAATTTTGTTTAGTTTTAACTTTTTCACATAACCTTCTGAACACATCAAATGTATCTGATTTTTCTCTAATAGAATCAATCCATGTATATCTAGAAAAAATAATACACACACACAAATACTTATATTTTTCTAGTTGAACTTTCATCTTGCATTGGTCTCATAAGTTCCATATGTTGTAGCTGAAGTACCTTAGATATTGTTCTATCTTGAATGGATTTATGTGACACCCTTTGTTATTTGTCAGATTGACATGAACTACATACTCTAGGTTGTCTCTTTTTGGGCATTGGAACTCTTTTGGCAGCACATATTTTTACAATTTTAATTAGTAACTTTGTAGTTCAAATGACCAAACTTTTGATGCCAAATTTTGTGTCATCAAGAGTGTTCTTATGGCAAATAACTAAACTAGTCAATTTATAATAATGATCAGATGATCGAAGTCTTTCCAAAATGCAATGTCCATCAACATCGAGAACATGACATTTGTTTTTGTCGAAGTTGATAAACAAGTTCTGATTACAAATTTGACCAATGCTAAGTAAATTTGCTTTACGATCCTCTACATGCAGAACATTGTCAAGTTTTAAAAAATCTTTCATATTTAGTGTTTTCTTTTCAAGTACTCCACTTTTCGCATCATCAGTAAAAGTCATACTTTCTTGACCAACTTCTTGATAATTGATCAAGGTACTTCTATCACTTATCATGTGTCTCAAACAACCACTATCAAAAATACTAAAAGTTAGTAATACAAGTTCTTAAGGAAGTAAAAAAAGTATAAGCTTTATAATCAGACTTCCTTATTCAAGTGGTTCTAGATTTATTGCCGTTCGTCTCAACCTTAGGTCTAGGTATCATCTTAGGTTTCCCATAAGAATAATTAAATAAGATATCTCTTTTCATATATTTCATGAACTTGAAGCAATTAGATTTTATATGTGGTTTAACAAGGCAAAAATGACAAGTAAGAATAAACATATTTTTCTTACCTTGATGAACTGGTGAAGAATGTACAATAGTTTTACTTTTTTGACAATATATCATTTTAGCTACCGGTGGAGAAGTTATTAATGGAGGAGCTATTGGTGGATAAGCTTTAACAAACACACCTTGAGAATTTGTGTCTTCACATTGTTGGCATCCAAGACCATAATGATCTGAGCCAGATTTGCTAATTAACAAGATATGATGTAACTTTTGAGTTTTAGAATTCATTATCTTGAGTGACTTTTTGGTATTCTCTAATTATGGAATCATTGCAAGCAATTTGTTACCTTTATCAGTAAGTAAAAATTTGTAATTAATTACCTCACTATCAAGTTTCACCTTATCATTTAAAATATTGGACACATGAGTCATCAAAGTCATATTCTCATTGTAGACTTCTTTCCATTTAGCGAACATAATCTTATACCTTTCATTAAAAGCTTTGTTGTTATTTATATCAATGTCACTGACGTCGCTATCTAAATCATCATTCTTGTTATCATGTTGCACAGTTATGTCAAGACCGCAATCAGTGTCTTCCTTGTAGAGAGTTATGTGTAAGGTTTTAGATAAAGATGCAACTCCAATGTTTGATTTCTGTACATTGCCATTAGTCTATTTTGACAGATCACCATGGGTAACAAGTTCTCCAACAAGGTTCTCTTCATCGATGCTATAATTTGAATCATCATCACTATAAGTGAATTGGATTGCTTTCTTATTCATGAAAGTGTTAGCACATTGTGCTTGTATGTACTCTATCCCTCTACATTCTCTACATTGAATACCTTCAAGCTTATTAAGATCAAACAATTTAGAATTAAGGTTAAAAGAGCCTTTTTGAGCCGTTAGAGCCATTGATATAGAAGTCTTTTTTTGTTTATTGAAGTTCTTCTTTTTCCACATCTTTTTGAAATTCTTTGCAATGAGTGCAAGAGAATTAGCCATGTACACATTTATTATCATCCTCACTTGGTTTGGTGATGGGAACCTGTGCTTAGCTTGAAAAGAAATACTCTTTTTTTTCTTGAGATTCAAATTCAAATAATTAGCCTCATACACCATCAATTTCCCTATAAGAGAACCTTTAGTTATTATAAACATATTAGCATATACTTCAATGGCTAAAATCTAAGGATGATATCTAAGATGAATAGATCTTAAGATCTTTTTACAAATCTCTTGCTTAGAAATAGGTTTTCCGAGAACATAAAAATCATTAACCATAGCAAGAATTCTAGAATTAAATTCAGATATGGCTTCATGCTCATGCATTTTCAAGTTCTCAAAATTAAGTGTAAGTTTTTTAAGTTTAGAATGTTTTACCGTATTGGCGCCTTCAAAGCATTTTGAAAGCAGCTTTTAATGTGTTGCATGTAGAAATTACTTGATGTAGAAACATATCAACTTCATTGACAAAAGCATTAAGCCCTTTTGCATTGTATCCAATGCATTGAATTCGTCAGTAGACTAATCTACGATTGGCTGCGGAGATTCTACACCATCTTCATCACTTTTGGTGGGTGGAGTACATCCAATAAATACGCGTTGTCAAACTCTATCATTAATAGCTATCAGATAAATTTCGATCCTTTACTTCTAATAAGAATAATTTGTTCCATCTAATATAGGTGGACAAGCCAAAGAGCCTCTCTCTCGTTGCAAACTCATACCTACAAAATATATCTAAGTTCCAAGATTCTCACCAAATAAACGATTAGTATCCCGCTCTAATACCAAATGAGAGAAATTTAGATTTATTACAAATAGTGTAGGTAATTATAGCCCTAAAACTAATTAAGTAACAACTTAATTTATTAAATTCCTTAACAAAGTGAAGCCTAAGATAATTAACCTAATTATATTAAAAGCACAAAATTAATTGAAATAAATTAATTTTCAAAAAACGCTATTCATAATTATTATTCACGACTACTGTTCACAGGTAATGTTTATGTTACTGTTCATCCACATAAAAACATTAATTTTGCTAAAGACAATAAATTGCCAAAATTAAATTACACAGAGATTTTTACGTGGTTCGGATTAATTAATCTTACATTCACGAAGCGATGGTTTGAAAAGCAATTCACTAAGTTGAGATGTTACAATCTATAGATTTACCAAACATAAGACTCTCACTTACAATTTATCACCATACAGCTTACTTAACCACTGAATTAATTTGCTTCTCTTGAATAACTGCTACCTCTCTTGATTCTCCATTCTCAAGGCACTTCACAGTGATCAATAGAAATTCTTTAATTCTTCAATGTCTAGTGATTTAAGATTAACATAGACTCTCTACAGAGATGAAAAGAAATAGTCTCATTACAAGACTCTAATGAATAAGGCAACAGAACAAATCAACACAATATCATGTGCCAAATTCGGGTTCTCTAAGGAGGAGGCTGAATTTTGCTTCTCTGCTTTGTACTCTGTGCTATGCTACTTCAATTGTGAAATACCTCTATTTATATAGACATTAGGGTTTCACAAAAATCACAAATCTTAAAAGACTTTGATTCTTTTCAAATAAAAAATTCTTTTCTATTATAATTCCTAAGAATTTGAATAGGAGTAAATCTAATATTCTTGCCTTACTTGTCTCCTGAACAAATATCTAGAATATTTAATAAACTTCATGTTTGAACCAATTTCTTGCTCTAAATAAATCCTACGTGCTAATTATAGAATCTCGCCACTAATTGACTCGCTAAATTAGATATTTAATTAAAATAGAAAACAAATATTCCTACTAAATTGTAATTTCACTAAATTAGGAATTTAATAAATTAAACCCTATTACAAGATGTTCAATAAATAAAATTTCAATTTAACTAGATTTGTCATAAGATATCAACTCTATAAATAATGGACTTAACAATATTAGTATTAATATAAAATAAGGTCGTAGTGAAAAATCTGAACGAATAATTTTATTTTTATATATCCTTTGAGGAAACTAAAAAAAAAAAAACTTATCATTATAAAATCAAAAACTTCAATTTTACAATGGATTAATGCTGATCATGCCAAGAAGATAATGAATACCGCTTTTGTACAAATGGAAAGAATTATTTGGAAAATTATAATTTATTGAACATGGATCACGATTGATTTATTGCAAGATAAACTTTATTTACATTAGTATTTCCATCAATAAAATTAATCTTACATATCGTATAATATATCTATTTATTGGATAAAGATTCTCTCGTGATTTAATCTTGTACCGAGTAAAAAATCACGTGGTGATTGATGATTAATAAATAAAAAATAAAAAATTAAATTTTATCTATATATTATTGCTAAAGACATATGTTACAAGATCTTTAAAAATTATAAATAGAAGCTATCCTGAATCCTTATTTAGTAATATAAAGAATACAAATTCCTTTTGATTTTTTCAACAATCATTTTAGTCCATAAATTTAGGTTTTCCATTTTTTTGCAACAATCTCAAATTTACAAATTCTTGATAAATTTTGTAACTTTTTCTTTCTTTCTTTTTTTATTTTTTCTTTTGTGGGGGGTTAAATTTTGTAACTTTTTTTTTTTTTTTTTTTTTGTGGGGGTTAAAGTAGCATCATTGTTTCTTTACCAAACCCAAAATTGTTCAGCAGCAGTAAAACTCCTGATGAAAAGCGGGAGGTCAGCTCAATTTAAATTATTGACTTAAATTTTAACATTTGATCCATTAATTCATGAAATCCAATAATAAATATTAAAAATTAAAATAAAATTTAATAATTCTAATTTATTTATCTTTAAATTAAATGAAATTAAAATTATATGTCAAAAATTTTAAGTTCAAGTAATCTAATCTAATTAAAAAAAATACAAACATTAAACAAAATTGTTGATGGGTCATATTGTTACAACAGCTTTTTGTCATTTTATTTTATTTTTTGCAGTGATTCACTAGTACTGCCAGATCTTATCTATCATTTAACCTTCATTTTAAGTCTAAATAATCGGAGGAGCAATAAAAGAATCTTTTTTTTTCTCTCTTTAAACAAATTTTGGGTTGTAAATAGTTAGTCAAAATCAAGTCTTCAAAATACATTATCTATCCTTTTTATGTTCTGAGCTTGACGAAGGAGAATTCTCAGAAGTGGAATCAAAACCTAAACACTTCAGAAATGCAAGCCTAGCAAGCCTGAAATAGTGGCAAGGATGGTAATTTATATTGCTTGCTTCTTTTAAAGAAGTGCTTTCCCTTTCTGAAATCTCTTCTCCTCTCACTATTCTTCTCGTACTCGTGCTTGTTTCTATTTCTCCTTTTAGACTTTGATTTTCTCCCCTCTGCATGCAGTTTAAAAATATGTTGCAATGCATTATCAATCTCTTCAATTTTTATCATACTTAATTCATGTAATATAAATACTCTTTATTAGAAAATACTTTTCGTTTCAGATATTGTTTCAAAACAATGGTATTAAGCTCTTTTAAGCGGGGAAAAAAATCATTAGTTCTTCACATAATTCTGTGCTATTAGTTCAATAAACCTGAAAAAACCAAATCTCACGCGATATTAACAAATCTAAACTGGATAGCAGTACAAATTTCAAACTGGGTTTTTATCAAGTTCGTCTTGAGTTTTAAATAAAATCAAACTAGAATCTGTTGGCTATTTTGTTCATTTGTATTAAACAAGTGCTTGATGCATGAGCGAAATGACTATTATCATTCTTGAGTTAGCATAATCATTTCATCTCACACAAAGCACCTATTTCATATTAATGAACAAATTTTAAATCTTATTAAATTTTGTTAAAACTTAGAAACATATATATAATTATTCTTTAGTGCAGACATCCGCACGTTTTAAAATGCAGATTTAAAGAATGTTAAATTTGAGCTAATTAGCATGATCTAACATAAATTCGCATTTTAAAAAGTACGAACGTCTGCACATAAGAATCTTTATATATATATATATATATATATATATATATATATATATATATATATATATTTAATCTATCATATTATACCATGCATCTAAAGCAAGGAAAAATGGATATTATATAATCAAACGAAATGACAATATAATATCAGTCAACATGTCCATGCCAGCCAGGATAATTCACACTTTGAAATGTGAACTCATTGTAATTTTTTAAAATTTCTTTTAGACACCCAACAACTAGTTAAGGGGCAAATAAAATAGAAAATAAATAAATGAAATGAAAAGAGCTTAGCCTCCATTAGACCAACTGCAGTGAAAACTCAGAACATTGAAAATCAAAGAAACTTTTGAAAGTTTCGACCAAGTTGATAAATACTCAATTGATCCAAAACTTGAATAAGTAAGAAATAATACTCTCTCCAAAGAGAGAGCCATCTCAACTTTGAAAGGAGTTAACCAGTTTTTTTTTCTTTTTGGTTTGAACTTTCTTCAGGATTTAGGTGGGGTTTCTCTCCCATTTTTTTTTTCTTTTTGGTTTGAACTTTCTTCAGGATTTAGGTGGGGTTCCCCCTTGGAGAAAGTAACTCTGCTCTAAACAAATTGACCTCTAGCGAATAAGAAAAATTTACATATATTGATGAGGTGGTATGTCCAACCAATTTAGTTCTGAACCTATCTACCTTTGTCACAGAGAATCCGAGGTGGGATTGTGAATTTTTTTCACTTTAGACCACATTAAAATTGACATTATCAGTGACACCATGGATTCACCAATTATGTAAATGGAGGAACTAGTGACACCATGGATTCACCAATTATGTAAATGGAGGAACTTGATTGATTGATCAAACCACCTCAACAGTCATATACAAATATTTCTCCTAAGATAAAAGTTGGAAATAGAATCCACACACAACAAAATAATTAATTAACAAGGTAAAAAGGCAGATTCTGTGGCTTAATTTTAAAGAATTATTATTATTTTTTTGTTGTAACAGACAAATTGAGAACAAATGCAGGTATTAATCAAACCCACCAACAATTTTTATGTTTGAGGATAAATATTGCCCCACCAGCAAAACAAATAAGGTGATTGTTCTTGTTTAATTTCATTTTAAAAGTGAACAAATAGATAAAGGTAAAAGATAAAACAATAAAGCGTCAAAGAGCAGTAATAGAAGCAACTCCTCTGTCCATTAAATTAAATCACTTTCAAACAACAAGATACTTAATTCCTTCTCTGATTGAAGTTGAAAAAAATAAGGCCCTGTTTGAATTCTAACTTCTCCTAAAAGCGCTCATTCACATTGTCATTTTTTAAACTAATCCGTGTGTTTTCTTAACCGTCTTCGTGTTACCAAAAACAGGACAACGATTATCTATCATATTTGATTAAAATAATTAAAAGCACTTTAAACAAAGAAATTGCAAGTCTGTAGGAAGCAAAGCTGGCAGTACCAAAAGCACTTAACAGTAATGAAAGACCCATTTTTATTTTTTGCCCTAATGTTTAATTGAATCAATCATCCGCGTTACTGACTGATTTTCAAATTGTTTTATTTAGTTGGCTATTAAATTAAAATATTAGAGGATAATAAGGAGTTCAAAAAAATATTTTAGCCCTAACCCACAGTTGGCTTTTTTTATTAAAAAAAAAATCCATTTTGAAATTACCAAAAACACCTGGAGACCTAGAAGCCTAGAAGCGGTATGCATCAAGCAGAAACCAACTCCAAAAGCAATTTCAAAGTGTTTTCTTAGCTTCTACCAAAAGCACTTCGAAGCCCCATTTTTTAACAGCAAACGCAAACGGCAACTAGAGGTTAAAACAGCAAACGCAAACGGCACCAAACAACAAACATTGCCTTAAAAGTATTTTATAAGAGCGTCATATAACTTTCGTGCACTTAAAGGTATTAAAAGAAAATATGAGGACAAAATCCATTCTTTCAAATTTCAATCATTTTAATTTAATTTCTTCAGGTCGCTTTCAGATGGAAGTGCTTTCAAACAAAAACGTCGTCGCCTTGCCAACTAAAAAGCACTAATAAAACAACAACATCAATTTACTGCAGCTTACATAAGCAACTCACAAACAATCAGAAAAAAAAAAAAGATAATAGTAATAAATATAAACCAAACGTATACCCCAACGTATTGTGAGCAGGATTCGAACCCAGAAACGAAAACATTAATTAATTAAATTATACAAACTTTCTATAATATTTTCCAGGGCAGTCAGACAAATGGGTTGAAAAAATTCATACCTGGGAAGGCTGCAAGTGATTTCTAAAAGTCGTTGTGTTTTGCTTGAGAATTACTGGAGCTGAAGAAGAAGAAGGCAAAGTAGTGAAAGTGCTGCTGTTGTTGCCGATGTCGCAGGTGTTTTCTTGTGAGAGATCTAAAGGGAGTAGGCTAAAGCAATAGAGAAGAATGATCAAGAGAAGAAGAACAATAATTTGGATCCAAATGAGCCATGGGATTTTGAAGGTTTCTCTTGTGAGTTCTTCACCAAAATCAAGCATAATTTAAAGAATTTTTTCTTCTTTTAAATTTTTGTGGGAAGATTTGGAAAATAAGGAGGAGTTGATTGGTAGGTGAGAAGATTTGAAGAGAATTCTTTGGTTGTTTGATGATAAAGAAATTTCAATTGAAAATAAAAAATTACAGACGAAGGCAAAGAAGAAGAGCGTTGAAAAAACCTCTTTCTTTGAAGAAGGCCAAAAAAATAAATAAATAATAAATCTATGTATGTTGCAAAGCCCACGCGGCCAAGTAACAGCGTGGGCACCTCTAGTTTCAAATGAATTTTTTTAATTATTATTATTTTTAAAATATTATTTATATAGCTTGTGTCATGTGATCAACTTGCACATACAAGTAATGTATGGAAAATGACGACCCAATTTCCTCCTAATCAAATTCCTATTCATGTGAGGGGTTCAAATCATATGTCTATTATTTATTATATAAAAATTTTTACTAACTCAACTAATTGGCACATACAACACTAACGTGTATCTTTATTTGATTTAATCGATACTTTTAATTCTTTGTAAATTATACTTGTACATATATAGTACAATTGTGCATTCTTAATCATTTCACTAAGAGAATATTTTAAATATTTTACCATATGTGTTTATGTTCATTCATTATGATCATTTAAAAAAAATTATCTTTAAGACCTTATTTTATATTTACAATTTAAATCTTATAATGATACGTAGTACACGATTATACGCTATTTTTTATTTTTTTGTAGTCTAATATAAATTAATACTTAAAATGGAGATCAAATTATATTTGGATATGCCCCTAGGAGTACGTGTTTTTCAAATAATTTGATTTTATTGGTCAATTAAGTTCAAATCATGAGAGAAGTAGAGAGATGAAAAAATTAATTTAGGTTTTGCCCATCTTTGAATTATATCTTCAGCTTATAAATATTTTATCTTTATTAGAAAACAAAATTGATAAAACTTTATCTTCAATACGAATATGCAGTGATTATATTGTAGTTTCTATAGTTATGCTATTATTTGGATTTAGTCAATGAATGGTTTATTAAACAAACAAAAAAAATGATTAAGAAATTGTTAATGCTAATGGTCCATCATAGTCTTTTAATAACCTTCTAATCATTAAGTTACTGAAGAAGAGAAAATCATGATCAACATGATAAGAGATTCTCATAAGTATACTTTTTTGAGTGAAAAGGATGTTCAATATTATCATTTTCAAAATATTTTTTTTTCAAAATATAAAACTACATTAAAAAATTAAAATAATACATTAAAAAAATAATGTTAGCTTAGAAAAACAAATGGATGAACATGAAATGTATTTTCTATAAACTAGTCTTGTGAAGTTTAAAATGGGTTTTTGAAAATTATAATTTTGATAAATTACTGAGGGTAATGTTTAATTTTGATACCATTAAAAATGAGTTTTCATAATTCATGAATTTGTTGACGATGACGACTGGAGCGTGTAGTTACGCGCTGGAAAACGTGTACGGGGTCGAATTATAAATTCTTTGTGGCTCTGTGCACGATAAAGACAAGGCTGCACGTGCACTGGAAGCGTTCTCCAAGATTCGGCCGACGTGGAAATTAAATCGCACGGCCTGCGTTGAGTTTGACACCATCAGGTCAATGATTATGTTAAATCAAACGGCTATAAAAGTATGAACAATTTGGTTTCTGTATCAATTAATACAACCATAGAATTCAGGGTCTCAAGGGTTCGAGCCTCACCTGACAAGCACGTGAGCCGGTTCAGGCTAGCAGGTGGGCCTCGTTTGTCATGTTCAGTGGGTCGGTGTTATGGGCCCCACTTTGTGGCTGAAAGTTAAAGTGGGGCCCATCCGACAGGTTCACTTGGCGTCAAGCGTTTGTAAGACGGCGAGCTTACATATTTAAAACCTAATCAGCTTTAATTTAATTAAATTTCATTTAATATAATTCCATCTATTTTTTTTTTAAATTGGATGATCATTTTATGTAAAGCATTTCCAACATATTATTCTAAATTCAATGAGAATGCTTTTGAGAAAATTTATTCAAATTATTTAGCAGAATTTTTTTTTTGTGCTGGAAAATATTTTTGTTATTTTTCTTCAACTAAATAATATGTGTCTATTAAAATAATTGTCGGATTTGAAAGTAGACGTCATTCTCTCTTTGGAAATCCGTCAAAATTTAACTAAAAGTATAGTCTTCTCTTTTATTTATTAAAAAAAAATCAAATTGGGATAGGATAAATCCTCTAACTCTAATTTAGAAGAATTTTTTTTTCCTTACCATTTGAAACTTTTATATTTCTTACATGTTTGTGTTAAAAGATCATATTTATCATGCAAAAATATATTTTTTTTTTGTGTAATGTTAAGAGAAATGAAAATATCGTTCTCCTTATTTTGCACAAACAATGAGTTGGCGAAGAGTTTCATTTACAAAATCTTTAAGGGTATGTTTAGAACATGAGATTTTAGGGTATTAAGATACTGTTCACATTAACTTAATACTAATATCATGCTTGGAAAGAATTTGCAAGGGATTAAGGCGGTATGCTAATGCGGCAACTTCTGCATTAGCGTTTTGCTTTTGCTTTGTTTTTTTTTTTTTTTTTGCTTTTGCTTTTTTAATAATAATAAATAAATAGTTATATTTTTAATTTAATATATAATTTTATTTTATTTTATTTTTACATCATAATTATTAACATAAATTAATACATTAATAATTTATTATTCATATTTTAATTTTTATTATATGAAAAATATAACTAAATAATGTATTATTTACTTATATAACAATTAATATATAAAACTGTTTAATATTTAATAAGTTAATATAACTAACAATAAGCACTTGAATAATATATAAAAATAAAACTATAACAAAATATTACATTATTTAATTATTTATAATAATTAATATATAAAAATTGATTATTATTTACCAATTTAATATAACTAATAATAAATATTTTATATATGAATAAATTTAAATAATATTATTTTAAAATTAATACAAATAAAGATAATAATATAAAATATCGTTATGTCATGATATTATATAGAGATTATTTAATTAAATTATTTACTTCGATCTTTATTTCATATGTTATATATTTGCAAAATACTGAAAAATAAATTTATGCCACCAAGAATATAAGATTATAAGCTTCAATTTTTATGAAAAATTATGATTTTTTTTAACATTTATACTAAAAAAATAATGTTAAATTTCTAAAATTTAAGACTTATATATTTAATATTTTTCTAGGTACTAATAAATATTATTTCCTAAATATATAATTTAAGTTAATCATAAAAAAAATTAATACAATTCAGCATAGCACTAAACATTGTACAATATTAATATAATACAATGCTAATATAATACAGTATAATATAATATATTTACATTAAAATAATATAATATAATATAATATAGTGTGACCCTAAAGAAAATGACACGATTGAGTTGTAGATTTAAGAAATATATATACGGTTGAAATTTGGGCGCTGGACAAAATTATCAATATCTGCTTGCTCCCTTCGAGAAGAGTTCCTTTTTGGGTTCAAACTTTTTCTTTTACAACGAAATTAAACAAAGAGTAGCGGTCCAACTCCAACTTGAACATCATACACGAGTGGAGAAATTTAAGCACTGGTGTTGTTCCGCTAGAAGCTTGCAGAAGCACTTTTATAGGTTTCAAAGTGCTTTTTGAATTGAGTTTGAAAATGAACCCCCAACCCAAGAGACTTGTGACTTTCGATGGTAATTGTGCTACGTGTTGCGTTGTTCTTGGATATAATAGTTTCATTCATGATAAATTTATCTATGTTTCCTCAATAAAAGATTCATTCAAAGAATTTATAAATTAGAGTAGTATTTCAGTCAGGGATCCCTGACTTTATTAAAGTCAGGAAATAAAGTCAAGGATCCCTAACTGAAACACTACTCTTAAAAATTATATGATTAGATTTTATATCCAAAATTTAAAAGAAAAAATGTATAAAATAATTGGATGTGATATACGTATACATGTTTGTGCCGTACTCCTCCTCTTCTTTTTCCCCTAAGATTTCAATTAAATAATGTAAAAATAATGAATAACTTGTAAATTAAAAGGAAAGGATATTTATTAAATGATATTAAAAAATGTTTATTAAATGAAGCCCTTTTTTTGGGAAAAATATTAAATGAAGTCTCGCCACTACTGCGCATGGACTCTTGTTGAGAAATATTTGAATGGTGGGCTCCTATTGGGCTGCTGCCTCTGACAACAACATTACTTGCATAGGCCTTCAGCACCTAGGCCGGGCTTTCTTAGAAGGAATATGGGGCGTCTTGGGGGGTCTGCTTTTTGGGTGTTAATGGTTAATTTTTGGGCTGTTTTTGGTCATTCGGTTGGGCAATTCATACATCTTTCTCAGCAAAGCTCTATGGCATTATATGGCTCTGCGATGGATGACATTTGAATTGGAAAACGACTCAGCTGCGGTTGTTAACAGCCTGTTTTTAGAGCTCTATTTGTTCAACCTCCTTGGCCTCTATTTGTTCAATGCACAGTGGCAGTGACAGAAGTTCAAATGTTCAATGTAGGTAGCAAGTCTTAGTCCAAATAGTAATATAATTTCAAAAAAAAAAAATCAATAAATAATGAGTTTCAAAATCTATATTTATTAAAATATTTCATTAAATATATTTCCGACCGCCATCAATGTGTTTTCACATATTGGAAATATCGAAGGATAACATCATTATCAATATTTCAGTTTTTCCGGTACATAATTACACTATCGTTCAACCATTGATTTCCCTCTCGATCAGGACATTAACCCATTCAATATATTAAATTAAACTGATTTATTCAATTAAATGTCGAGGCATGTAAATATCAATTGTGTTATACAATATACAATTTATAAAATAAAATTTCTTTTACTTATCCAATTTATTTTATGCAACCAAAAAATTTAAATTAAAAAAATGAAACAAACAACAAGAGTTGTGAGTGGCAATAATGGAGTAGAGTTGCCGCAGGAAAAAAAAAAAAAACCGATTCTAGATTAGTAAAAAGAAAGTCAAAACCCAAACATGTGTCTTTAAACTTTAATATATCACACACACACACACATATATATATATATATATATTGAAATTTAACCGGAGGTTTTATGGTAGATCAAGTTAAAAATTCGACAAATATCAAAATTGGTTTAAAAATTTTCAAAATCCAAGCAGGGACCGAATATGGCATTACCACTGCCAATGGGGGAATTGTTTACGCCGATTATATCATTCTACTTCTTTGTTGTAGTTATATTTAGAGAGGGAGGAGAATTAAGTTACTAAAAATTAAGCAAAACTTAGCTTATCTTTAGTTATACTTGGTGGGATAACCCACCTAATGGCATTTTTTAGGGTTTTTATGAAGATTTTTGGGGTTTGCCTAAGTACTGATTTCATAATCAGTCTTGCGTGTTTTCTCTCTATATTAGCTTTTTTCTTTTCTCTAATAAAGCTTTTGCAAATAATGGAAAAAAAGGTTTATTTATTTATTGTTTTCAAAAAGAATAAATACATTAACAAAGTTTCAATTTTTATAGATTTTTTAAAATTATATTACAGTTATGAATCGACTAGAAGTCCAAATTATATATCATAGCAGTCTACCCAAAATTTAAATTTGTATAGTTATAAGATTGCAGCTTAACCAAAAGGTAAGTTGAATATAATTTTAGAAATCTGCACCTAATAAAAATAAGATTAATCTGATATTTAGAAGGGATTAGGGAAGTAAAAATCTTTTTGGGAGTTCAAACTTTTCCCAATATAAATATAACACTTTCTAAGTGTGTTTTATTGTCATGCTGATGGCCTGTAGCATAAAACGGTTTAGTTCTTGAATCCAATTAATTTGTTTTTCTATTAATTTTAACTCTCATTACCAATATTAATTTAAGGTGAAGGAAAACTATATACACTCAAATTTGAAAAAATAAGAATAGTTTTAAGAAATTTCTTCTTTCCCCCAAAAAAAAAAAAAATTCCCACATAATTTTGCATTCGATCGTCAAGAATTCAGAGTTTAATCTTTAACCATGGACACCAAAAACAATAATAATCAATGAATGAAATTAAGTCACTAACATTAATGATGGGGGATGCACATGATTGTTATGAGTGTTAAAATTTCATTCAACATTGATTAGCAAAGGTTTCAAGATAATTTAAAAATAAGGAGCAAAAGTGGAACCTGTAAATTAAGTGGCGAAAAATAATTGTTTAAAATAAATTTTTATATAATGCTAATCCTACAAGTTATTAAATTTCCTTAGAGCAAATGGAGCCTAACCAACAAGGCTCCAAATACGTGATTTGAAACGCTAATTTAAGAACGAGTCAGTAAAACAAATACTATTAATAGGGCAAAAACTTAGGATCTTTTGATCCCAATTCAAGGGATCTAAAATGAAATCCAATCCACAAAAAATTACCTAACTTCACTTCCTATACCCTCATTCTTGCTCCCGTTTTCTCTCTTTCTGCGTGTCCCTCATGCATGAGGCCCTCTCCGTTTCTTGGTTCATCAACATCCCTTAATGGGGGAGCCAAAATCTAGAGACAGCGCCGCCTCCAAAGATGACTCTCCAACTTCGTCAGCCCCTTCAACACCAGCTGCACCGCCATTACCGCGCCAACCTTTATCACTGGTGCAACCATCTCAAAGGAAGAAGAATAGACCTAAGATGTTCCGTGTCTTTCGATCTGTTTTCCGGTCGTTTCCCATTGTCTCCCCAGCCATGTGCAAGATGCCGGTCTACCCCGGGGGATTTTCGGACATTCGGACCCCCTCCAGCAGTGGCCGGAAGGTCACCGGAACGTTATTCGGGTACCGGAAAGGGAAGGTAAGCCTATCGATTCAAGAAAACCCTAAATGTTTGCCTTCGGTAATCGTTGAGCTTGCCATGCAAACAAATGTGTTACAAAAGGAAATGGGCTCAGGAATGGTGAGAATAGCCCTGGAATGCGAAAAAAGGCCCGAGAAGGATAAAATGAAGCTACTGGAAGAGCCATTATGGAGTATGTTTTGTAATGGCAAAAAGACTGGCTATGGGGTCAAAAGAGAAGCCAATGACGAGGATTTGCATGTAATGGAGCTGCTCAGGCCCGTGTCGATGGGCGGTGGGGTGCTGCCAGGAAACTCCGACGCCGAAGGTGCGGATGGTGAGTTGGCCTATATCCGGGCCCATTTCGAACGTGTAGTGGGCTCCAAAGATTCCGAGACACTATACATGCTAAGCCCGGAAGGTAATAATGGGCCTGAGCTCAGTATCTTCTTCGTGCGCATTTAGCACGTTTGATTGCTCCGTACTTACACGTGTTGGCTGTAAACACGATGGGGTCTTGGGAATAGATATATGTAGATATAATTAGATGATTGGCGGGTAGAGATGAAACTAATTGATGGATTAGGGTTTCCAATAAGGTGTACCAAAAGAGGCTAAAGAGACGTCAATTTT
Source organism: Murraya paniculata (assembly GCA_030449075.1). NCBI lineage: Eukaryota > Viridiplantae > Streptophyta > Magnoliopsida > Sapindales > Rutaceae > Murraya > Murraya paniculata. The sequence continues at coordinate 1,040,354 of JAEVFN010000018.1, read as the reverse complement.
TTCTTATCAGTTGTGGGGTTTAATTTGTCTTTTGCTTGTGGAAATTGAATTTGCTTCTTTTGGTTTACGGTATTGTATAGCTGTGTTGTGAGAGGAAAAAGAATGCAATTAACATTTTCTGATTGTCTTTTAAAGAGTTTTTTGACTGTGATTGTATTACCATGCAGAACTTTTTTTTAAAAAAAAAAAATTTGAAACTACAAAAAAAAAATTACACATTATAGTTGTAGTTCCATAATAAGCATCATTATCTAATTTATAATACTAGTAAGTCAATGATTTTATCAACTAAGAGTAAATAAATGTACGTTCCACCGGAGATATCTCATTAGCTCTTTCAAATCACTTTTTCTTCTTACAGTTGATTTTTAAAATTGACACAATAATAAATATTCAACAAATGATAATTAATCTTTTATATCATGAAGTTTCTCAAATTTAAACTTTAGACATATCATATTTGAAAGAAATCTAGGCTTCACTGCACCACAGATTTTGAACTTTAAAAATATTAGGGTTATAAAATAATTTTATACAAATTAATATGTACAAACCGATGTGGCGTGAAAAAATTAGTTGAAAAGGCAATAACAATTATTTTTTTTAACTATGTAAGTTCGTGATGATTTTATACAACCAATCTCTTTATGCTACATTAATTTATACACACTTATTTATATAAAGTGGCTGTGGTTCTATAATTACTCATTTAAAATTAAGCCGAGAAAATTCAATTTACAATGAAATTTATCTGGCCTTTTTTTTAAATTAAAAAAAATAATTGGTAGCAGAACATTCCAATTATTCTACTAAGAAAGTACAAACAATGACTTATGCTTTTTCAATTAAAAAAAGGCCAATACCATAAACGTTGTTGCAATAAAATAATATTAGCATAAAGTTGTTGCAATAGAATATTGAAAGCACATGGGCCTCAGGCTCCTCGACTTCCATTTATTCAAGATTTCACAGTCTTAGTTCATGTTTTTTTCATTTGTTCCAAAAACGCAGAAAGAATATGTGTTTCATGGAAGTTGCTCAAGATCTGAAGAGGAGATTTCTCCAGATGATTTATGCTATCATAGGAAGCAGAGGTTCTAATGGTAAATTGGACGCTACATATTTCTTTTCATTATTTTTTTCTTGTTTTAGTTTTGGTTTTGTTTTTTTCCTTTGCTTTGTTTTAGTGTAATTTCGATTATTTATTTTCTTTTGATCAGAAATAAACCAAGATGGGGAAGAGCCCAGGTTGATGCAGGTCGGTTGTTCTAATTCACTATTGAAATAAATAATTACAGTGCCGTACCAATTAAATTTTTTGTTAAACTTCTCAAGATTTTATACTTTATTTAAGTTTTTAAGATTACAATAGGATTTGAGAAATATAGCAAAAAAAGAAAAAGAAAAAAGAAATTTGATGGTTATATATTTTTATTGTTGTTGAATTGCAGAAAGTAACAGTTAAAGAAAGAGGCATAGTTTTAAAAGTAGCAAGAGGTCCCAAGCGCCGAGGAATTCCCAGAGGCCCCCCGGCTCAGACCAATTAACTATCATCAAAATCTCATGATCACATCAAGTTTGGTTGTTGTTGTTGTTGTTGCCTTTTTTTTTTTCGATTAAATGAAATGTTTAAACTTTGTAATAAATTTATTAGTAATAAAATTTAGTTATCGGAAATTTATTATGCATTTATAGTAATAATTTAGTGGATGATGTTGTTTTAATTATGGTAAGTGTGATATTATTAAGTAATATTATCTGGTTTATCACATCAAATGTATAGTTATTAGCCATATAATGCGGTTGTCACGAAGAAAGAGTAGCTGAATGATTTGATTTGTATTTTTTTTCAGTCAAATTTAGGAATGCCATTAGGCCCATTACTTCTTGTCTTATAGAGAGTTGTAGTTATATGAGTGGAGAATTTTTTTTTGGTTTCAAATAAGGCTACACTCGTTGTAGTTGGTAGCATGTGCTATCGATTCTTGTTGTTACCTGGTATCCCTTTCTATCTTATATATATATATTGGTTTTGCAAACAAATTGCAAGATAATTTAATTTTTCTTTCTTTCCTCTATGTTTAGTTGCAAGAAGTAAGAGGAGAGAAAGAAGAGTGAAAAGGAGAAGAGAGGAGAAAAAAATGAGAAGAAAAGAGGGTGAATTTTAATTTTATTGTTCGGTTTGATATGAAATTCATCTCTTCTCTCCTTATTGTTTTTCTTTCCCCTTCTTTCATCTTCTCTCTTATGCTCTATGTTCTGATTTCTTCAAACCAAGCATGCCATTAATATTCAATTAAGAGCGAGAATATATCAAATTGATTTATTTTTAGAATCGGAATCATATAAGTGATTTATATATAGCTTTTATTTTTGTGTATTTTTCTAGGTTGGTTAGATTTGATACTAATAATTGAATTAAATCGATTGATTCTAAAACAAAATAGTAAAATTCTTCTATTCAATTATATTTTGTTGTCTATGACTGTAATTTACTTCAATACACATATTTATCAACATACATTTTATGCATATTTTTCTAGAATATTAGTACCCAACCTATTCATAATATAATCAATTTTGGTTTAAAATATAATATAACAGACTTGTAAATATAACCAATATGATAGAGTGTTATTGACCAAAATTAAATAGTTAATCACATCATAAACGAGTTAACAAATTAAAGTATTTAAATTTAAATTTGACACGATTTTTTTTTTATTTATAAACCACCCAAGGGTGGGGGGGTTAGGCGGGACCCCCTTACCTGTAGATTATTAAAATAAAACGAAAAAAACATATGGAGGGAGACATAAACCAAAACCTCCAAGCAGAAGAAAAAGAACAAAGAACAAATGGAAATGGAAACCAGTTACAGTGTAACGGAAATATAAATGCGAAATTATCAATGCGAACGCCCAGAATGTCGCTTGCGGTGCTTACGACCTTTCCTAGAGGAGTGCGGGCCAGCAACACTGAAGTCACGATGATGCCCCTCGATACCCTTAGGCTCAGAAGCAAAGTACTCATTAGCTACAGGATTGTCCGCGGAGCTAAACTCCTCGTCTGATTGAGATGGGAGGTTTGGAGGAGAAGAGTAAATACCCATAGCCGGGGAGCGAATAGCAGTAGGCGGACCTCCCGAATTTGACAATTGGAAATTAACACATGATTATTAAATATGTTATAAAAATGTGTCAATTTTTTCACGCATGGAGCGACTGCAGATTTGAAGATTTCTATTGGCAATTGGAAATTAACACATGCAAACCCAATTTTTGCATTTATTTATCTCTTCTAGCGGAAATCATTGGACTTAATTATATTTTAAAATTTACAGGGACTTGCTTAGGAGGCCACTGTTACTTGTGAACAAGTACGAATAGATATATCCTTTTAAATTGGTGAAGGTAGAATTTTGGACTATATTAGGAACAATAGTTCTTGAGGACTATCCTGCAGGAATAAATCACTTGCTTCTTCTCAAGTACCTGAAATTGAATATCCCTTCTCTCAAACACCTGCCTTCATCACTTTGCAACCTTCTCAACCTTTATACACTAGACATGCCATCTAGCTACATACATCACACTCGAGATGACATTTGGAAGATGTACGAACTCAGGCATTTAAATTTTGGTTCCATCACCCTGCCTGCAGATCCAGGAAAGTATTGTAGCTCTTTGGAAAATCTCAATTTCATTTCGGCCTTACACCCCCGCAGTTGTACTCGGGATCTACTGGGGAGGCTACCTAGTCTTCGAACTCTTCGAGTACGTGAAAATTTGAGTTCTTATCAATCTATGTTGTCCAATAGCCTTTGTACGCTGCTCTGTCTTGAATCATTGAAGTTGGTGAATGAAGGCGCGATAGTGTCACAGCCCTCATCAATTGTCCTGCCTGAATATCAGTTTCCTCCCAGGCTCGTCCAGCTGAGCTTATCTAATACTGAAATGAGGGATGATCCGATGCCAACATTGGAAAAGCTACCACATCTCCAGGTCCTGAAGCTGAAGAAGAACTCATATATTGGCAGAAAGCTGGTTTGCAGTTCTGGTGGTTTTCCAAGCCTTAAGATTTTGCATCTAAAGTCAATGTTTTGGCTGGAGGAGTGGACTATGGAGAACGATGCCATGCCAAAACTTGAAAGCTTAATAATCAACCCTTGTGCCTACCTGAAAATCCTTCCTGAGGAGCTCTGGCGCATGAAGAGCTTAACCAAATTGGAGTTATGGTGGCCCCGTTTCGAGCTGAGGGAAAGGCTGTGGATATTTGAGGACAAAGAGCAGTACCGCATCCAGATACATCCTTATGGAATGTAATTAGCATGTGGTGAGCTTTTCTTCTCGCCTAATACACCTTCAACCTTTTAATCACTTGTTATCAATTTTTTTATATGTGTGCGTACTTTTGTGATCTTTTCTTTGCTTGCATAACTATTTCCGTTCAATCTCCATTGCAGCTGTCCATGCACAAACAAGTCCTTAAGATGCTGGAGAAGTTTTAGGGATTTCTTTAAAGTATTGGTGGTTGGATTATTGTTTTCAATTAGTTGATTCCGATTTCATATCTACTAAAGCCTTGATGATTGGGTTTGGTAATGGTCGTCTTGGACATGTACTCTTCATTTGTATTATTTGTATCTAAAGTCTTCAACAGGGAATCTTCAATTTTATATGATTTCATTGCATTTTATTTGTGCAATGAAATGGTTTGTTAAATTCATTTAATATCTTATCGATTGAAATTGCATTTATTTTCATATGGTCAACCTGATTTTTAGAGGCTATAGCTATAATTTTTTACAAAGTTTTTACTAAATAAATCCATTAAGCCCATAAATAAACCTAAAATTCAAATGTTTAGATTTATTTGAGACCAAACATTAACTAAATTACTTTCCGGTTATTTTATAATGATCAAACTCATTACGCGTAGTTATTTCAACTTTACCATTTCGTTTTTAGTCAAACAAATAATGATAAATTGTTTATATTTTCTTGGGTCAAATTACACAATTCGAACTCCTTAAAAAAATAATAATCAAAATCCTCAATCATAATGGACTATACATTCTCATTTTGTTTGGGAATCTTAGTGGAACAAACGAACAATTATTAAACAGATTATCTGAATGTGTCAAAAATTTCGAACTTAATTCCATTTATTTTATATCAAATTGTCATGACTCAAATTGAGATACAGGCTTTGAGAAGACAATTAAAATAGGTTGGAATTGATGTACCCTCTCTTCAAGTGTTTTCAAATGTTACTTCTCTTTTTTAATTTTCTCAAAGATTAGCTGAGACCAAAGAGTCACTGAATTACTTCTTGCTTGATAGATTAATTAGTTTAGTATTAACCCTTCGTGATTCAAAAGGAATAACCGACAGAGCATTTCCTACTATAAAATGGATTAAGACAATACATTGAAACAAGATGTGGAGTGAGTTTTTTTTTTTTTTTAGATTGTATCACCGTCAATACTAAAAAAAAAATTACAAATAATATCAACCTAGATTCGATGATAATAGATGAATTTTCTTTTTTAAAGAATTTTATGACACAAATTGAAATTGGATGGCTTTTTTTTTTTAAAAAAAAATTACTTTTATTATTAATTTTCTGCTTATATATCTTCTTTCAATAGTTTCATTTGTATAGAGCAAATATTTTGAGAAATAAATTTAATTAAAAAATCCAACCAGCCAAAAAATATTGCTACCTTCGCCACTGATCATATTGAACTCACATGGGCTGCAAAGCTTATTGCTTTCCTTGACTATTTCTACTTTCTAACAGCTGGGCATGCAGCCACTGCAAATTTGAAGATTTGAGTTTCATATTTTTATAACTGCAGCTCAAGTCCAACGAAGAATATTTGTTCAAACGGAGAAACTTGCTCAAGATCTGGAGAAGGATTTTTCCAGATGATTAAAGCTGTCAAAAATTAATGCTGCAGAACTTCTAATGGTAATTGGAAATTGTGCAAACCCAATTTTATGTGACATTCTTTTATTTTTTATTTTTACTTTTTTTATTTATTTCTTCTCTAGGCAATATATAGATAATTATCAAAGTTTCTTTGTTTTTTTTTAATCAGTACTTTTGCCAACGTGTATTTATTTATTTCTTCGAGCTAAAATCATCAGATTAAAATATATTCTCAAATTTAAATTTTGGGAGCATTTACTAAAACTCCCTCAACTATCTTCCAATTTCCGTTTGGGAGGTCTTTGCTAGTAAATGCGTCCCTGCTATCAAAGTGTCAATGAATTATTCAAAAAGAAGGAACTCGATATTTTACTGTAAAATTAAATTAATTTTTTATAACAAGTCTAACTATCGTGAATTTACTAAAATATGTAAATTCAAAATATAATATCACAATTAAATTCTACTAATTAAAAAGAAAAAAAAAACAAACAACACTCAAATTTAAGTTCTAGAAAAAAAAGATAAAAATCTTAGAAGAATTAGGAAAAATAGGGAAAATCTTAAAACTATAAAAAGACTAGGAAAGAAGTGGAATTTTCAACTCGACCATGGGGCAAAACTGCTTTGGCAGTTTTGGATTTTGTTCATTTCGTCGTAAGTTTCGAAACAGTATATTATACGTCGAAAATAGACACATGTAGCCTAAGTTATAGTCTCGGGAAAGTACCATGCTCGTGACACGCAACACCCTACATCATATTGCACATTCCTATGAAATTTTTGAGACACAATATGAAATACCTAACATTAAAAAATATTCTAATTGATAATGGTTATGTGTACATTATTCTTCATTGTACTCTAAAATGAACTTGTTTCTAATTTATCAAGCACATATTTCTCCAACTTCCTTTTCTTCAAATATGTTTTTGAGTAGCGCTATTCAATCTGATAGTGGTTATGTATTATTCTTGGCCAAACCATTAGTGTCACTCTTAAATAATTATTTTCATTTATTTTTTAGCTTCCTCCATCCTCAAGATTTAAACTTGGGAGAGAGAAGAAGAAAACTGTTCGAAAACCACTCAACCAAACCTTTGCGACCATTTCTTTCATGAATAGTTATATATGTTCTTTTCTTAAATTAAGGCCTTTTCTTATTCCTAGCTTGCTTTGGCAAAATCATTTTTTCCATCAATCTAAAGTAACCTGCTTATTATGATATCATAATATTTGCATCTTGTTCTTTTCTTGAACCGGGATACTTGGTACTTGCTTTCACATTGGAACTAATGCTTAAATACTTTTTCCTATTTGTTTTGCTTTGCATTTTCCTTTTGATCCAGATCATTTTTCAATTCTGTTAAAAATAGCCCTTTCATTGTTCGATTGTCTAGCTTGGTGGTGATAGTTGACATTGCAGGAGATCTTGACGTCCTTGATTATAAAGGAACAAGAGGTATTTTCATTTTGTGATCATTTTTTTATCCTACAGTTAGTTCTCAAAATTATTCCTTAGCTCTCTCAATTATTCCCTCAAAACAATAAAAAGTTGTATCTTATGAATACTAATGGTGATATTATATATCCTTATATTGATTCAATCTTTAGATATAATATGGGGTTTCTAGGAAAGGCTTTATAACAATTTTTACTTCAAAACTCTGTAGTTAAGCTTGCTAAAGCTGGGACACCTCGTAGGCTTTATATTGTTTCTAGATTACTTTCAAATAGTTTGGGTTCTCCTAATTTTCATAATATCAAATGATAAAAAGTCTCTTCCACAATGTGAGTCCTTGTCTTTCTCTGGCTTTAGCTTCGTCAGCGATCTTAATGAGATTATTAAGTACAAGCATAGCCTGGTTAAATAATTTCTATTAAATTTACTGCCTCATGCTTATTATGTTCTTAAAACATTGCTGAACCAATTAAAATTTGCTATGTCCTGTTGTCCTTTGATTCGCCTGATTCCGATGATTCTCTGTTCCAATTTTAGTAGCGAGAGAGGGAGACATGGACGTGCATCTTGGATTACTTTCAGAGAGGTTGAAAAGGCTATTAGCAGGAGAAGAAGGAACGTTGCCCGTTGCTGTGAAGGAACACATCCTGAAACTTCAAACTGGCATTGAATCCATTTCTTATTCTTTGCAAGCGGATTATAAAGTCGACCTGACTAGGCTTCTTCTTCAGATTGATGCAGAAGATGACATTAGTCTATCAAATCTTGAGCTCATTTTGAAGGAAATCAATTACTTGGTCCATGAATCCGAGAAAGCCATCGACACATTCATTCTGAGCAACATGCAACCAAATGGTGATCAAAGCTGCTCCAAGGAGCTGTGTGATGCTCTTATAAGAGTTGAAAGTAAATTCATTGATATTAAACGACAGCTGCAGCAAGTTCAACCCTGCTGCAACTTCAATTTCAGTACATGGATGGAAGAGCAGAAAAATAAATATTTGTTACATCTTCAGAGGGAGAACATGGTGAGCTTTCAGGATGATGCGATGGAGGAGTTGTTCAATCAATTGATAGAGGGACCACCTCAGCTTTCTGTAGTTGCAATTATTGAGAGCTGTGGGTTCGACAGTACTGATTTTGCTGCACAGGCTTACAACAGCAATTATGTGAAAAGTTATTTCGATTGCCATGTTTGGGTGTCTTTTGATGGCAATCCTGGGACAATATTGGATTACATATTGAAGATTGTGATGCCTCATTCTGCATTCAGGGAAATTACGCATAAAGATTTTGAACAAAGGAAAATGGCACTCCATGATTACCTCAGAAACAAGAGGTATTTGATTGTGCTTGAAGATGTCTTTACAAAGGATCTGTGGGATTATCTTGGAGAAGCACTTCCAGATCATCAGAACGGAAGCAGGGTTTTGGCAATGCTCACTTGTACTGATGAAATCTTCAGCTTGTGTAGATTGGAAAACGGAGAGATGATACATCTTGATTCAGTGCCCACCGGAGCACTGAGAGCTACATATCGAGAAAGGCCTTTTGTCTTCTTATACTACGGAAGCAAGTCCTTAGCAGAAAATATTAGGCTCACATGGTTTATACAAAAACGGTCTCTACTCTTCTCCATCGCAGAGTTGCCTCAACACTTGAAATTATGCTGCCTTTATTTGTCTGCCTTCCGTGATGTCTCTGAGATCTCCACAGGGCAATTGTATCAGTTGTGGATAGCTGAGAGTTTCATTCCAGACAACAGCGAGAAAGCTGCTGAGGAGTACTTGGAACAACTAATCAGAAGTGGCTTGATTAAAGCAAAGAAGAGAGGAGCTGGAGGTAAAATTAAAGCATACTACATTCCTATATTTACGCGGAATATGTTGGCATTCGTTGCTCAATTTATAGAATTTATCCATATTATCTCTTATCAAATTCGAGGAAACAGATCACTGGACATTGCTAAACGGCTTTCCATTTTTGAAGCCCTGACTAATTCCGATTCTTGGAATCATTTTGACACATTCCTTCATTCTTTGTTGCACCTCACTTTGGATAGAGCAAATCAGTTTTCCCTTGAACATTGCAATGCAATTTGCAAAAAGTTCAAGTTCCTTGTATTACTAGATTTAGGAACAATAGTTCTTGAGGACTATCCTGCAGGAATAAATCACTTGCTTCTTCTCAAGTACCTGAAATTGAATATCCCTTCTCTCAAACACCTGCCTTCATCACTTTGCAACCTTCTCAAACTTCGTACACTAGGTATGCCATCTAGCTACATACATCATACTCCAGATGACATTTGGAAGATGTCCGAACTCCGGCATCTAAATTTTGGTTCAATTATTCTGCCTGCACATCCAGGAAAGTATTGTAGCTCTTTGGAAAATCTCAATTTCATTTCGGCCTTACACCCCAGCAGTTGTACTCGGGATCTAGTGGGGAGGCTACCTAGTCTTCGAACTCTTCGAGTACGTGAAAATTTGAGTTCTTATCAATCTATGTTGTCCAATAGCCTTTGTACGCTGCTCTGTCTTGAATCATTGAAGTTGGTGAATGAAGGCGCGATAGTGTCACAGCCCTCATCAATTGTCCTGCCTGAATATCAGTTTCCTCCCAGGCTCGTCCAGCTGAGCTTATCTAATACTGAAATGAGGGATGATCCGATGCCAACATTGGAAAAGCTACCACATCTCCAGGTCCTGAAGCTGAAGAAGAACTCATATATTGGCAGAAAGCTGGTTTGCAGTTCTGGTGGTTTTCCAAGCCTTAAGATTTTGCATCTAAAGTCAATGTTTTGGCTGGAGGAGTGGACTATGGAGAACGATGCCATGCCAAAACTTGAAAGCTTAATAATCAACCCTTGTGCCTACCTGAAAATCCTTCCTGAGGAGCTCTGGCGCATGAAGAGCTTAACCAAATTGGAGTTATGGTGGCCCCGTTTCGAGCTGAGGGAAAGGCTGCGGATATTTGAGGACAAAGAGCAGTACCGCATCCAGATATATCCTTATGGAATGTAATTAGCATGTGGTGAGCTTTTCTTCTCGCCTAATACACCTTCAACCTTTTAATCACTTGTTATCAAATTTTTTATATGTGTGCGTACTTTTGTGATCTTTTCTTTGCTTGCATAACTATTTCCGTTCAATCTCCATTGCAGCCTTACGATGCTGGGGAATTTAATGGATATCTTTAAAGTACTGGTGCCTTGGATTATTGTTTTCAATTAGTTTTCTAATATTGGACTCGCATGTATATATTGTGCCCAATTAACACATGTTGTTTGTTATTTCATAACTATTGAAGCCTTGACTGAATGGTATGGTAATGGTTGTCTTGGACATGTATTCTTCATTGTATCTAAAGTCTTGAACAGGGAATGTTCAGTCTTATGTAATGTTGTTGCATTTAGAATGTGCAATGAAATGGTTCGTTATATCCATCTAATGTGATCTTATTGACTTGAATTGCGTTTCTTTTCATGTGGTCATGCTTATTTGTGGAGCGATAGCATTTTCCACGACGCTGAAAGATTGATTCTTAGAATTTTGAATGAGAAGACAACCACAAAGTAATTTTCTTATGGGTTAATTCGTAATTTTTTTAGGCATGGTTAATTAATTTCGTAATTTTCTTGATATAGAATCAAATCGCAATTAGAGTAAAATGTTTGGTAGAGATGGCAATGGGGAGAGGAGTGGAGGGAACCGACATCTCCGTACCCATTCCTGATATTCTGCATATGTCCCCGTCCCCGTCAAAATTGCTTGAGAGGATCCCCGTCCCCTCCCCGAATAATAACAGGGGATCCCCAAAGAGTCCCCGATCCCCGAATAATCATTTTTTTTTTTAACTTGATTTAATCATACTAAAATAAAAAACTTAAACAAAAGTAAGATTTGACAATATATCATACATTAACATTAATCCATTACAAAAATCACACTTCAAAATACAAATTATTAGAATAATTATCTTTGTCAATATTCATAATCCTATAATAAAAATAAAAAAATTACTTTTATATCAATAATGAAATAAATGAAATGAGTATAGATGCTGAAATTAATATTTTTAATAATTTACTCTTGTACATCATGCTCCTTCTGTTTTTCAAATGTAGCAAATTAAGAGATAGCATTAAGTTTCAAATCTAAAACAATAAAAATAATATAAACAATATAATTCATAATCTAAAATAGTTTTGGGCCAAGACTTTTGAAAATAAGGTCTGCTCAAATAGTAATTTAAGACCACTATTAGTTAAATTATGCCTAAAAGTTTTATAGTATATTTGTATAGATATTTTGATATTTATTATTTATACTATTATTTAATATTTTATAATTTAAATTCTGTTATTTATTTATTAATAATTCTAAAAAAAATTATAATTAAAAATAAAAATGAGGAAATAGGGAAATGAGGAGGGGATGAAGATTCTATCTCATTCCTGTTCCTTTTCTGAATAAGAAATTGGGTAAAAAATTATCCCCGTCTTTTTTTCAAATAAAAAATTTGGTATAAAATCGTCCTTATATCCTCCCTGAATGAGAAAAATTCCTAAAAGTCTCATTCTCCGTAGGAATTTCGGCCATCCCTAATGTTTGGTGGTGTTTGCTGAGGACGAGTGGCTTTGAGGTTGCATACAATCTTATTTTGTTTGAGAATTTCTAATAGAGTAAAAGATTATTAAGAAGCTTACTTAAATATGTCAAAGTTTCAAACCCAAATCCATTTGTTTCGTATCAAATCCTCATGATCCACAGATTGCCACTTTTCAATTATATTTATTAAGTTGTACCTCAAGTCATAACGAGATGTTACAGTAATTAATTTCCTTTCCAATGTTATTATGTCAGATGTTACATTGATCCGTATAAGGATTAATCATTAGATTTTTTATGGCATTGGCAGCGCATCCAGAAAAACAATCAATTAAGAATCAATGTGTCATCCAAAAGATAAAATACGCGCCGGGTCAAGAGCATAATGGTTTCCACTTTCCTGCTCTTTTATTGAACAAGTCGGCATAACAGATGCTTGTAGTATTAAACATTTAGTCAAATTCTTATTATGTATGTTGAACAAAAAAACATTCTTTTGAAATCGTGCTTTTTTTGCCCTTTTATAGCCATTATTTTACGTTTGATTATTTGAAAGGAAGATTCCTAATAATGTCCTAATGATAGGACATTTTGCTGAGCATTTCTTTCCAATTATTTTATTATTCCATCATGAGCCGAAATAATTATACAAACAAAAAGTTTTGCGAGAACGAAGAATTAAATCTTTAAAACAATAATAATATTAAGATTTTAATATCTGAACTTCAATGTTATGTATCATTTATTTATTAAATAATAAAATTTTATAATTTATAAAATTAATTAACCATCATCTAAAGCATAAATATCACATTATTTCAAATTTAAATTAAATCTTAGATATTAAAATGCCTAGTATTGGTCTTAAAACAAATCTACAAGGGTCGGATTGATTGTAAGACTATTCTTGAGATTCGATTGAAAATACTTCAATCCTAAGCTTATCTTGCTTTTGGTTCAATTTTAAGGTTGGGGATAATTTATTAAATTTTGTAGGTTTTATTGGGGGACTACTATTTAAGGCTCACTTGAGATTATTTTTGAGAGGTTTAAAAGTGATTTTAAAAAATAAAAAATTAATTTTAGTATTGGGTAAATTTTTTTTAGCAATCATTTTGGTAAAATCACCTCATCATATAACAGATTTTACAAAGTAGGGAAACAGTAGCTTTTCAAAATTTAATTTTGAGAATCAATTTTACACTTAATATAATTCAATAAATATTATCAAATATATTAAAAAAATTTAAAAATATCCTAATTAATTAGGAAATAAAATCATTAACTTTAAAAAGATTATTATTATTATTACCAATTACATTAAGATAACAAAATAATAATAAATGTTTTTAGTTATCAATTATTACATATACAAAATAAAAAAAATATTTTATATATATGTTTAGAAATATGTAAATGAATTTTATTCAATATTATGTCCAATTTAGTTATCTATATTTTTGCAGCAGTTTAACAATAATATTTATCAAATACATGCGACTGTTTTAAAACTCGCAGCAACTTTAAAAATAAATATTACACAACATTAAATTGATTTTTTTTACAGCTAATTATTTTTAGAGTGATGATACAGCTACAAACTCTTGTACAAACTGATTTGGCATTAATTCATTGGTTGAAAGAAAATATAAAATCATAAAAACAAATCATGTGGACCAAGTGATATTTAATTCAACCAATTAAATCATGCCATATCAGTTTGTACAAAATAAATTTGTAGAAGAGTTTGTGGCTATATTATTACTTTTATTTTTATAGTACAGTTCACAATAATTATTTTAAAAACCACAACATTACTAAATTGAACCTTAGTCCTTTGAAATAGAAAAATTTATCCCATACACCCTCCATTGGATAAGCTCTCAGGTTAGGATAAGCTTGATAAATTATTTAATGACTTTTATTAATTAATTAAACTTATTTTGTGAAAACTAATTGAAATATTTACTATTAAAAAAAGAAACATACAATAAATAACCAGATTTGTTATATAATATCTATCATAAATAAAAGTTATTTTTATAAATATTTTGAAATACATTTAATTAATTTTTATTTACGTTGATTAGAATAATTTAATAGAAAAGATTTTTGGTTAAAGAATATAAAATATTTGTATATAAAATGTATATTTATAAATAAATATGTGTTTAAAATTTAATAATTGAATTTTAATGGTTATTATTGTTTAATGAGATTTAATTTGTTCCAAACCCTCAACCTCAATATTGTCCAGTAACCGAGTTCCATATTCATATACTCACTTCACAACTAATAAATAGTAAACAAGTCACCATGGACTAAGACAATTGGTAATTGTCACGCCACTAGCATTGTCCTCCAAATTTCCAATAATTGCATCATAACTCGTAAGCGAGGTTTCAAAGAAATATTCACATAGCCAACGCAATGTCTTTAACTAGCTAACTGAGCAAAACAAAAAGCTCTTGATGATTCCTGCAAACATCAATCCAACGAGGGAGAATTTGTTAAAAACAAAGAGAATCAAATAAGATTACGTAGGGAGGCATAATCAGCATTACTTCTTAAGAGTTATACAACTAAAAATATAAGAAAAAAAATAGACGTGAAAAGGAAACCCAAATTAATTGGTGTTGGACACATGGAAGTTGTTGATAAAAATAATCAGACAATGATAGAAACAACATTATAAATCAAAATATTTGATTATTATCTCTATCTTTATAAATCATTATAAACATTGATTAATTATCATCAACATTGATTGACTCAATCTTACAATACGAATCAAATTACCAAATATTATATCAATTGCATAATTTTTATTTTTACTTTTCAAACATTATATAAATTCATATTATGATCCACTGCTTAGCAGAGCTTTTGTTCAGTTTTTAAGGATATATATATTTACTCCTGTCACATATTTGCAATTAATGGTTATGATTTGTTTCGTTTTTTGACTTTTTAGTTTTTTATCTTTGCCAAGCTTTCGCTTTCAGAAGACTCCGCGTGTTTGCTTTCTGCTTCGACTCTTCGTCCTTCATCTTACGCACCTGACTTCGATCACCATCATATCAATTGAGGAAATTTCAACAATAGAAAAATTCAGTTTGCTTTTCTTTTTTTAAGATTTTGTTACTAATTAATAATATTCTGTTCATTACTCTTTTTTGTCATTGTTTAATCCTATAAATTCTGTCTTTGTGTTTATGGAAATCAATCGGATTGAATTTCATTAGTTTATGCATTTCATCAATTGATTACTCCAGAAAAAAAAAATCGATTTAAAATACTTTAAATCCTTTTGCAGTTATGAACAAAGTCTGTTATTTTTATCTCTTTAGAGCTAATGCCATGTCATAAATAGAATTCTCACTAAAACAATCAGATATAGGTTCAAGATAAGCATTTAAAGTTTAGATTTTAAAATATCTGAAGATTAGATATAAAAAATTAATTATCATTAACGGGATATATTATTAAGAAGTAATCCTATGGAAAACAACATCATCTTAAATAATATTATAAAATACTATTTGATTAAAGGTTTAGATCGGCATGAGAAATCTCACCCTCTAAAGTTGAATCATTATTATTTGAATCATTATTTGAATAAAACGATGGATGGTAGCGAGATTCCAATGTTTCGACTACAAAAGCTGCTCTAATTAAAGCTGGCATTGTCAAATTTTTTTAATTATGGTAGATATATATTTGACTTCTAAGTTGTATTGTTTGCTAATGTCAACATGTATTTGTTTTTAATAAAAGAGCCATTAATTTTTTAGTTATATTTCTTCTCTCTTTTTTTTTTTTGTGATTTTTCGGATTAATTTCTTTCCATGTTAAATAAAAATAAAGCTTCTAAGATATTAATATGGAGTAGGAATTCCGGAATAAATTATTTGTAAAACTCTAATTTTTTTATTTATTTTATTACTTATAAAGTTGGGAAATAAGTAAAGTATAATTAATTTTTTATTCCTCTACCTAACCAGAATTGAATACAGAAACTTTTCAAACTTGTACATATATATTTATGTCCTTGCATACATACATACATACATATATATATACATACACACACACATATATATATATATATAATTCAAATTTCAACAAAAGTATCAAAATTTATTTTTGTGGTTGTTTTATTTAATTTCACATCCCATCCTATACATAAACATGAATTAAAAAATTTTCTTTTCCAAGGTTGGTACAAGGGGAAAATGATCCTGTTCCTATAACCTTTGTTCTCACCATAAGGGAAAAAACCAACCCGACTTATCTCCTGAGAGATACAAAAGTTATTTTTAGCTAATTAATATTCTTGTGCCATTAACATAAAAAATAACTAGTATATTATGAACTAATCTTAAATATTTGTGTCACTTTCATAGAATATTTAAGTGTTGTGTAAATTTTAATAAACAAGATATATATGCATAGCTTTCGGGTTCGTGGAATTTGCCAACGAATTTTATTTCATTCTATTCATTAATTTCCCTACTTTACATATATTAAATATATGTTCTTATACAGTAAGTAATAAGAATTATTAAAATTTGATGTATCTCAATCTGATCTTTATGTCGCCGGCATATTCAGACTTCAGACGCTGAGCGAGACCATTTTTTTATTATAGTCTATTATTGAAATTATTTATTTCGGAGCTCGCCATTCCTGATAATATTATGTATTATCCATATTTTTAATCACCTTCATTTGTTGATTTTTAATTATTTTTAGCCGACTTGTTTTGATTTTTTGCTAAATTATAAAATATAATTTTTTTGATTTAATTTTTAAGGACATAGATGTCAAATAACTATATTTAATATGTTTTATTTATAAAAACAAACATGATGCCACTTATATTCATATATTAAAAATAAAAATATGAACACGTCATTTATATATTCGACTGATTTAGGCTTCAAAAAAATTCAAATCTATTCAAATTTCAAAGGAGGAAAAAAAAAAAACTTATAGTAAATGTGATGGGTTAGGCTGCACACAATACGCCACTCAAAACTCTGGTGAATAATTTCTCAAAGCCAGCAAAAGATGGCAGTGATTCTCAAAAACATTTTCCGAATAACTGCTTCCAAATTGGTCACCAATAGTGTCCAAATCTTCACCAAAAGAAGTATCAAAAGTGCCACTTCTGATGTTCAAATCATTTCCACCGAGACAGTCAAACCTTCATTTCCAACGCCGAAACATCTTAGAACCTATAAACTTTCATTGATTGATCAAATATATCGTGAATTTTACCTTCCCTTTGTCTTCTTCTATTTGGGAAGTTTCGAGATCCAAGATTTCAGAAAAAAATCCGATTTGTTGAGGCAATCTCTCGCAAAAACATTAACCCACTACTACCCTTTTGCTGGAAGATTGATTGATAGCTTTTCGGTCGACTGTAATGATCAAGGGGCTGTATTTATTGAAGCTAATGTTGGCTGTGATATATCAAAGTTTCTTCAACCACCAGATACGGAGCTGCTACGACAATTAATCCCACCTAGTCCCCAATTATCAAATTTAGAGATTTCTGAAAGAGAACTTTTGGCTGTCCAAGTAAATTGGTTCAGCAGCGGTGAAATGGCAATTGGTGTTTGTTTTTCTCATGGAGTGGCCGATGGTTCAGCATTCTTTAACTTCATGAAAGCCTGGGGTGAAGTCGCTCGCGGGGTGATTAATGATAATGATAATATTTGCAATAAAAACATCGTTTTAGATTGCACCTCTTTGTTTCCACCAGTAAAGCGTACGCTGCAGTATCAAATCTCAACCCCACAATCTTCACCCAACATTGTGTCCAAAAGATTGTTGTTTGATGGCAAGAAGATAGCAGCTCTAAAGGAGAGGGTGAATAAAGAATTAGTGGGTGATAATTTTGATGATGGGTTACAAGCAACGCGTTTTGCGGTTGTTTCAGCACTCATTTGGGGTGCCTTCATTGCTGTAGCTCGTGAAAGAAAAATGGTAATGCATAACAAGTTGTATTCTCATGCAATGTATTATCCTATGAATTTGCGTAACAAGAAGAATCCACCAATGATTCCACAAAGCATGTGTAATATTTTTCGGCTTGTAAGGGCGGAATGGTCACTAGCCGATGATGATGCCACAGAGGTAACAAGTTTAGTAAGAGAAGTGGTCAAAGCAAAGCGAATGGGGAGAGATGCGATGAATAGTAATGAGTACTTTGGTTTTACTGAGGATATGTTTGAAGCATGGCAAGATTCAAGGTCAATTATTGTAACTAGTGTGGTTGGAATGCCTTGTTATGAAGTTGATTTTGGTTGGGGGAAGCCTGTTTGGTTTAGTCTCGGGCCCACACCGCTCCCTAATGCTGCTACGTTGACAAGCACAAGTGACGGTGAAGAAATAGAAGCATTGGTGGTAATGCATAAGGAGGACTTGGAAACATTTGAAAAAGAAACTAGCATCATGGCTTACGCTTCCCCTAACCCTTGCATATTTATAGAGAAGTAGGAAGCTACTTTTATTTATCTTGCTTTGAATAAAAGAATTGTCTTATGATTAGAGTGATGTTATGGTTACAAAGTTGAGAGTGTGTTTATTGTACAATAACTGTATCTCATTATTATCATACTTCTCTTTAAATAAAATCATGTTATGTCTGCATTGATAAGGATAAGTCAAAGCTAGTAACAAATATGGTAGTTTGTACAGCCATAGCAGCAGGATTTCCAACATCTCGTCTAAGCCACATATGTCACGGTGGATTCATCACAACGGCTAGTTGATTATTATAAATATTGTAAATATTGTCTTTACCTTTATAACACCTTGCATATCTTTATATATTTGTAAAATTCGAGCAATTGAAACAAGGAAAAATAATTATTATTTCCGCCATATTCAAGCATCTCAAATTTCTTTATGGTATCAGAGCCTCATGGCTTCAAGTTCAAATTCAGAAACATCTCTATCCCTTCAACCTTTCCATCAGTGTTCGAGTTTGGTTCTAATCAAACTAAACACCGAAAATTATCTTTTTTGGAGTTCTCAGGTTCAACCTTTTATTCACTCTTGGGCTAACTCACCATATAATTGATGCTAAGACTCCACCAAAGATGATAGAGTAAAATGGGAAGGAGAAAAATAATCCAAATTTTCTCATGTGGAAAAATAATGATGGACTTCTCACCACTTGGTTGAGGAATATGATGAAGGAAGATGTGTTGAGCATGGTTATTGGCTTGCAAACGGCTCGAGAAATCTGACTCACCATTGAAGGAAACATGCTGCCTACAACTAAGGAGCAAGAAACATGGCTAAAACCTCCATATCCCAGCCTCAAACAATTCATCAATGCTCTCCAAAACCATGAACGCATTGTGATGGTGGAAAAAGATGAAGAAGCTAGGCTTGGCGCAAATCAAAACCAAGCCTTTTCTGGTCAACGTGGAAGAGGCAGAAATCAAAGAGGTGAAAGACCTCCATATCGAGGCAGAGGATCCCAACGTAACTCAAATGGCAGAAATTACCCCAACAACTACAACAATTACAATGGCTATAACTATAGACCATAGGAGCAGCCTCAAAAACCAAATAAAAAGATGAAGAAGTTATTGTTTGCTAATTAATAATATTCTGTTCATTACTCTTTTTTGTCATTGTTTAATCCTATAAATTCTGTCTTTGTGTTTATGGAAATCAATCGGATTGAATTTCATTAGTTTATGCATTTCATCAATTGATTACTCCAGACAAAAAAAATCGATTTAAAATACTTTAAATCCTTTTGCAGTTATGAACATAGTCTGTTATTTTTATCTCTTTAGAGCTAATGCCATGTCATAAATAGAATTCCCTCTAAAGTTGAATCATTATTATTTAAATCATTATTTGAATAAAACGATGGACCGTAGCGAGATTCCAATGTTTCGACTACAAAAGCTGCTCTAACTAAAGCTTGCATTGTCAAATTTTATAATTATAGTAGATATATATTTGACTTCTAATTGTATTGTTTGCTAATGTCAACATGTATTTGTTTTTAATAAAAAGAGCCATTATTCCGAAAATTTTTCTAGAATATTAACGGGTGAGTGTTAATACTCTATTTTATAAAATACAATTGCTATTTATTTTTCGATTTTATAATGTAACAATGAGCTGTAATTTATCACATGTGCCAAAACTTGCATGATGTCACATCCAAAATCAATTGCATAAATTAGAATAATTGGAAGCACTAGTGAAGTGTGGTTCTGTGAAGTCATCTTATTCTAGCGAAGGGAAGCCACAAAGTTACGAGATTCTTCTCTTTTGGTCCCAAATGATAACTACAGATCTACAATGACACAAGCTTGATAAAAAATTAAGAATTAAGGAGGATTTGTGTGGGTTAGACCAACTATGTTCAAATAATACATCCATTCGGTTAAAATTTATCATTTGATAGGTTTATGGGTATTAATATCGAGATCCAAAAACTAAATAACATGAAATTTTAAATAATTTAAAAGTAAAAAAATTTATGAATTCTATCACCGGATCCATTATACTTACCCAATAAAACGTCCTCTGTGATCGGGTACATAACATCGACCTGACCCACACAAATTTCTTCCATTACGAGCAACTTCTTAATGTGAGGTTTCTTGTAAGGGTATAAATGTCACCTTTATAATTAAGTGATCGATACAAAAAGTAATAATTAAGCAATAACATAGTTGTCATCCCCGCTTGTACCATAATACTTGAACGTTTATGCAAGGCATCTAAGTTCCTAACATTCACATTTTTTCTCATTCGTTACTTTCGTCGTGGGAAGCGTGGGGTATATGATTGTGATTATGATTCTAAACCTTATTTGAATAAAACGATGGATGGTAGCGAGATTCCAATGTTTCGACTACAAAAGCTGCTCTAATTAAAGCTTGCATTGTCAAATTTTTTAATTATGGTAGATATATATTTGACTTCTAAGTTGTATTGTTGCTAATGTCAACATGTATTTGTTTTTAATAAAAGAGCCATTTTTTTAGTTATATTTCTTCTCTCTTGTTTTTGTGATTTTTCGGATTAATTTCTTTCCATGTTAAATAAAAATAAAGCTTCTAAGATATTAATATGGAGTAGGAATTCCGGAATAAATTATTTGTAAAACTCTAATTTTTTTTATTTATTTTATTACTTATAAAGTTGGGAAATAAGTAAAGTATAATTAATTTTTTATTCCTCTACCTAACCAGAATTGAATACAGAAACTTTTCAAACTTGTACATATATATTTATGTCCTTGCATACATACATACATACATACATATATATATACATACACACACACACACATATATATATATATAATTCAAATTTCAACAAAAGTATCAAAATTTATTTTTGTGGTTGTTTTATTTAATTTCACATCCCATCCTATACATAAACATGAATTAAAAAATTTTCTTTTCCAAGGTTGGTACAAGGGGAAAATGATCCTGTTCCTATGACCTTTGTTCTCACCATAAGGGAAAAAACCAACCCGACTTATCTCCTGAGAGATACAAAAGTTATTTTTAGCTAATTAATATTCTTGTGCCATTAACATAAAAAATAACTAGTATATTTATGAACTAATCTTAAATATTTGTGTCACTTTCATAGAATATTTAAGTGTTGTGTAAATTTTAATAAACAAGATATATATGCATAGCTTTCGGGTTCGTGGAATTTGCCAACGAATTTTATTTCATTCTATTCATTAATTTCCCTACTTTACATATATTAAATATATGTTCTTATACAATAAGTAATAAGAATTATTAAAATTTGATGTATCTCAATCTGATCTTTATGTCGCCGGCATATTCAGACTTCAGACGCTGAGCGAGACCATTTTTTTATTATAGTCTATTATTGAAATTATTTATTTCGGAGCTCGCCATTCCTGATAATATTATGTATTATCCATATTTTTAATCACCTTCATTTGTTGATTTTTAATTATTTTTAGCCGACTTGTTTTGATTTTTTGCTAAATTATAAAATATAATTTTTTTGATTTAATTTTCAAGGACATAGATGTCAAATAACTATATTTAATATGTTTTATTTATAAAAACAAACATGATGCCACTTATATTCATATATTAAAAATAAAAATATGAACACGTCGTTTATATATTCGACTGATTGAGGCTTCAAAAAAATTCAAATCTATTCAAATTTCAAAGGAGGGAAAAAAAAAAAACTTATAGTAAATGTGATGGGTTAGGCTGCACACAATACGCCACTCAACACTCACTTTGGTGAATAATTTCTCAAAGCCAGCAAAAGATGGCAGTGATTCTCAAAAACATTTTCCGAATAACTGCTTCCAAATTGGTCACCAATAGTGTCCAAATCTTCACCAAAAGAAGTATCAAAAGTGCCACTCCTGATTTTCAAATCATTTCCACCGAGACAGTCAAACCTTCATTTCCAACGCCGAAACATCGTAGAACCTATAAACTTTCATTGATTGATCAAACATTTGCTGAACTTTACCTTCCCCTAGTCTTCTTCTACTTGGGAAGTTGCGAGATCCAAGATTTTAGAAAAAAATCCGATTTGTTGAGGCAATCTCTCGCAAAAACATTAACCCACTACTACCCTTTTGCTGGAAGATTGATTGATAGCTTTTCGGTCGACTGTAATGATCAAGGGGCTGTATTTATTGAAGCTAATGTTGGCTGTGATATATCAAAGTTTCTTCAACCACCAGATACGGAGCTGCTACGACAATTAATCCCACCTAGTCCCCAATTATCAAATTTAGAGATTTCTGAAAGAGAACTTTTGGCTGTCCAAGTAAATTGGTTCAGCAGCGGTGAAATGGCAATTGGTGTTTGTTTTTCTCATGGAGTGGCCGATGGTTCAGCAATCTTTAACTTCATGAAAGCCTGGGGTGAAGTCGCTCGCGGGGTGATTAATGATAATGATAATATTTGCAATAAAAATATCGTTTTAGATTGCACCTCTTTGTTTCCACCAGTAAAGCGTACGCTGCAGTATCAAATCTCAACCCCACAATCTTCACGCAACATTGTGTTCAAAAGATTGTTGTTTGATGGCAAGAAGATAGCAGCTCTAAAGGAGAGGGTGAATAAAGAATTAGTGGGTGATAATTTTGATGATGGGTTACAAGCAACGCGTTTCGCGGTTGTTTCAGCACTCATTTGGGGTGCCTTCATTGCTGTAGCTCGTGAAAGAAAAATGGCAATGCATAACAAGTTGTATTCTCATGCAATGTATTATCCTATGAATTTGCGTAACAAGAAGAATCCACCAATGATTCCACAATGCATGGGTAATATTTTTCGGCTTATAAGGGCGGAATGGTCACTAGCCGATGATGATGCCACAGAGGTAACAAGTTTAGTAAGAGAAGTGGTCAAAGCAAAGCGAATGGGGAGAGATGCGATGAATAGTAATGAGTACTTAGGTTTCACTGAGGATATGTTTGAGGCATCGCAAGATTCAAGGGCAATTATTGTAACTAGTGTGGTTGGAATGCCTTATTATAAAGTTGATTTTGGTTGGGGGAAGCCTGTTTGGTTTAGTCTCGGGCCCACACCGTTCCCTAATTGTGCTATATTGACAAGCACAAGTGACGGTGAAGAAATAGAAGCATTGGTGGTAATGTATAAGGAGGACTTGGAAACATTTGAACAAGAAACTAGCATCATGGCTTATGCTTCCCCTAACCCTAGCATATTTATACGGAAGTAGGAAGCTACTTTTATTTATCTTGCTTTGAATAAAAGAATTGTCTTATGATTAGAGTGATGTTATGGTTACAAAGTTGAGAGTGTGTTTATTGTACAATAATTGTATCTCATTATTATCATACTTCTCTTTAAATAAAATCATGTTATGTCTGCATTGATAAGGATAAGTCAAAGCTAGCAACAAATATGGTAGTTTGTACAGCCATAGCAGCAGGATTTCCAACATCTCGTCTAAGCCACATATGTCACGGTGGATTCATTACAACGGCTAGTTGATTATTATAAATATTGTAAATATTGTAAATATTGTCTTTACCTTTATAGGACCTTGCATATCTTTGTATATTGTAAAATTCGAGCAATTGAAACAAGGAAAAATAATTATTATTTCCACCATATTCAAGCATCTCAAATTTCTTTATGGTATCAGAGCCTCATGGCTTCAAGCTCAAATTCAGAACCATCTCTATCCCTTCAACCTTTCCATCAGTGTTCGAGTTTGGTTCTAATCAAACTGAACACCGAAAGTTATCTTTTTTGGAGTTCTTAGGTTCAACCTTTTATATTCACTCTTGGGCTAAATCACCATATAATTGATGCTAAGACTCCACCAAAGATGATAGAGTAAGATGGGAAGGAGATAAATAATCCAGATTTTGAAGGAGATAAATAATCCAGATTTTCTCATGTGGAAAAATAATGATGGACTTCTCACCACTTGGTTGAGGAATATGATGAAGGAAGATGTGTTGAGCATGGTTATTGGCTTGCAAACGGCTCGAGAAATCTGACTCACCATTGAAGGAAACATGCTGCCTACAACTAAGGAGCAAGAAACATGGCTAAAACCTCCATATCCCAGCTTCAAACAATTCATCAATGCTCTCCAAAACCATGAACGCATTGTGATGGTGGAAAAAGATGAAGAAGCTAGGCTTGGCGCAAATCAAAACCAAGCCTTTTCTGGTCAACGTGGAAGAGGCAGAAATCAAAGAGGTGAAAGACCTCCATATCGAAACAGAGGATCCCCACGTAACCCAAATGGCGGAAATTACCTCAACAACTACAACAATTACAATGGCTATAACTATAGAGCATAGCAGCAGCCTCAAAAACCAAATAAAAGATGAAGAAGTTATTGTTTGCTAAATCTATCACAAATGCAAACATATGCTGCTGAGTGTTGGAACATATACGATTATGACAATAAAGAGGATCCACAAGCCTTAACTGCCATGAATCTTCAAGACAATAATGATTAACAGTTCTATGTGGATTCTGGAGCAACATCACACACGACAAATAACATAGGTAATCTTGATCATGTAAGGCCGTATAGAGGTGTAATGACAAAATAATTGTCGGCAATGGTCAAGATTTAATATTTCACATATTGGTTCTATTTCTTTAAATACAAATCACGGTACTTTACACTTAAATAATATTCTAGTTGTTCCAAAACTGAAAAAGAATCTCTTATCAGTTGGACAACCCATTAACGATATTAAATGTGTTTTTGAATTTAACACTGATGGTTTTATTATGAAGAGCAAGGAAAACAAGATCTAGCAAAAGGGAGTAAGGGAAGCTATACACATTGTAAGGAGACTTTCATGCTGCCCTCAACACAATTCAAGGAGAATCTACCGTTTTTAGTTTATGACACAAGAGGCTTGACCATGCTAATCCTAAAATCTTGGAGACCTTAAAACGCAATAATTTTATTGACTTTCCTAGTTTGTGTTTCTTGCCAATTAAGCAAAAGCTGTAGAAAATCTTTTAATTTATCTAATAATAAAGCTGATTTTCCTATACAAAAAGTGCATTGTGATTTATGGGGTCCAGTTCCATTACTTCTACTCTCGTTATTATGCATTATTTGCAGATGATTACTCATGTTTTGGTTGGTTATATCCTTTAAAACAAAAATCTGATTTCTTTGAGTGCTTCTTGAAGTTTTAGAAACAAGTTGAAAATCAATTGGACAAAAAGGTCACAATATTTCAAAGCGATGAAGGAGGGAAATTTAATTCTACAGCCTTCATCAAACATCTTGAAAATTATGGCATCACAAGACAAATTTCATGTCCATACACTCCAAAGCAAAATGGTGTTGTCGAGAGAAAGCATAGACACATTAATGAGACAGCCTTAACTATGATGTTTCATGCTTCCATGCCACTCAAATTATGGGTGGATTCTTTTCTTGCAGCCACTTACATTATTAACAGGATACCTCTTTCAACTTTGAAAAATAAAAGCCTTTATGAAATTCTTTTCAAAATATTATCAGACTGTCTTAGGTTATAGATGCTTTCCTTATCTTCGGGATTATAGTAAAACAGAATTTGATAAAAAATCATATCCATGTGTTTTTATAGGCTATAGTTCCCTCCATAAAGGATATCATTGTCTACAACCTGAGATTAATCGTGTATATATATCAAGGCATGTTGTTTTTAATGAAAACTATTTACGATTAAAAAAATTAACATCATCTTTTAATGTGCAAGAATAAAGTACATTGGCCACCTTCCCTGAACAAGACAAGTGGCTCTCAAAGAATTTCCCAATTATGAAAATTTTAATTATTCACATGCTGTCAAAGCAAACAATTCTAAAAGCACTCCAATGTCAACACCATATGTGCAATTCATGCCCCACATGGACGCGAACTTGGACAACAACTCAAACGTTGCTTCTCCAATTATTTCAGATTTGAGCAAGACAATTTGGAAGACAATTTGAATACTTCTTCTACCAGTTCAACAGCTCCACACGACAACTCAGAAGCAACTCTAAATATTTTGTAGTCTCCACATGCAATGCAACCTTTGACTATGAGTGATTCAAATCTTAGTAGTTCTTGTGCAACTGAACCAACCAATTTGTCCGAAAATACGGACACAGCTCTACTACAAATTCATAACTTGATTATCCTGGCATAACTAATCGCTTATTTGTGGAATTTAAAATACCAAACGTTGTCACAAAATCACAAGCCTAAATATTCATCCCATGATAGCACGTAATAAACTCAAACAAAATCCTAAGTTAGCCTTTCAAACCAGCCACAACAACCAAATCGAACCCAAAACACTCAAAACTGCCTTAAAGAACGAGTTTGGATTCAAGCTATGAAAGAAGAGCTTCAAGCATTGTATCAAAATCAGATGTGGTCCTTGTGCTTAGGCCTAACAATGTTATTTCATTGGATCGAAGTGGGTATACCGTATCAAATACAGAGAAGATGGAACCATTGATCGCTATAAACCTTGATTAGTTACCAAGGGATTAACACAGGTTCCCAGAGTTGACTTCGATGAAACTTTTAGTCCCATTAAATAGGTGACAACTATTCACCTTATCCTTATAATTGTTGTGAGCTCAAAATGGGTTATCAAGCAGTTGGATGTTCGCAATGCTTTTCTTCATGGACTATTAAAGTATACTGTCTACATGAAGCAACCACCTGGGTTTCGCAATTCACGTCATCCGTCATATGTTTGCAAACTTCAAAAATCGCTCTATGGCCTGAAATAGGCACCTAGAGTGTGGTTCGAGTGTCTTTTTCAAGCCTTAATTTCTCTTGGATTTTCTAGTAGCAAAGCTGATAGCTCTTTATTTATATTTAAGAACAAATCCATTCTTATACTTATATTAATTTCTGTTGATGATGTGATAATTACAGGAAATAATGAGAAAGAAATTCAATCAATTATCAACAATCTCAACTCAAAATTTGCTTTAAAAGATCTTGGTAATCTACATTACTTCCTCAGCATTGAAGTTTAAAGATTCACGCATGGCATCTTTCTGTTTCAAGCGAAGTACACTAAGGACCTTTTTTCCAAGGCACGGACGCAAGATTGTTCTCCTATCAACACTCCAATGGCTGTACGACCAATATCGTGTTTGGATGATAATGAACTTGTGGATGCGATAGAGCATGGAGGCCTTGTTGGAAGCCTTCAGTATCTCACCTACATAAGGCCAGATATCATATTCGCTGTCTATCGGGCCTTTCAACACTTCCAAGCGCCAACAAAAGCCAATCTCAAGGAAGTGAAAAGAATCCTTCGGTACTTTAAAGGTGCCCTTGACTTTGGCCTCAAATTTTTGTCTTAAAGCTCTATGCCTTTTTGGATTCCGATTAGGCAGGATGTCCAATAACAAAATGAAGTACAATGGGATTTTGCGTTTATCTTGGAAGCAACTGTATCTCTTGGAGATCAAAGAAACAACACACAGTCTCTCACTCAAGCGCTGAAGCCGAATATAGGTCCATGGCCTTTGCCGTTGCCAAATTAGCATGGCTCACATATCTACTTAAAGACATTGGATAATGCATTCTGAAAGCACCCACACTTCTCTGTGATAATATGAGTGCAATCCATATGACTAAGAAACACTCTACCCAGTGTTTCATGCTAGAATAAAACACATTGAGCTCGACGTGCATTTTGTTCGCGAGAAGGTTGCTAAAAGTTCCTTATTTACACAACATGTGCCTTCACAACTTCAAATTGCAGACACCCTTACAAAACCTTTAGGGAAGAATCAATTCCTCACGCTATAAACCAAGCTAGGCGTCCATCGTGCGTCACTGCCTAGCTTGAGGGGGGCTGATAAGGACAAGTCAAAGGTAGCAACAAATATGGTAGTTTGTACAGCCATAGCAAAAGAATTTCCAGCATCTCGTCTAAGCCACACGCAAAATTGAGTAGCAGCATATGTCACTGTGGATTCATCATAATGGCTGGTTGATTATTATAATTATTGTAAATATTATCTTTCCCTTTATAGCATCTTGAACATCTTTATATATTTGCAAAATTCGAGTAACTGAAACAAGGAAAAATAATTACTATTTCCACCATATTCAAGCATCTCAAATTTCTTTATGTATACTTGTGACTAATGAAAAACAACAATCATATGATGGATGGGGAAGACTGGAAGGGGTGAAAAAAAGGTTAAAAAAAAAACATGTAATGCTTTCATTTTTTTCATTTTTTATTTTTTTTTTATCAATTTTGATACCAAAGTCACAACTATTGTATCATATTTTGGCATCAAATTTTGTTGAAGGATCCGTGTAAGTAGTTATATTTGATCAGCATTGCTGCATATACACATACATGTAGATGAGCCCTATTTTATCCTTTACTGCATTAAAATCTATATTTTTTATTTTTTAGTTTATCCTTAACCTTTAATATAATCAACGATTCTTGATTGGAAACCCTTATATATATAGACACACACACACACATAAAGAGAGAGAGAGAGAGAGAGAGAGTTCTTTTTTGGATGCCCTCATTTTTTCTCATGCAGACAAGTTTTTAAACCTCACGGTTTAAAGAAAGTTAATTTTTAACTCTATTAAACTGCATAGCTTAATAATTCATTCAAAAACTAACTCTTTTAAACTACACGGTTGAAGAGCGTGTCTAACATTAACTTATATTATTTTTGTCGCACTTATGTCACTTATAAGTCCTTTATGTTTTTCGTATATGTATATATGAGATGGATTTCACAAACAAGAAGCAAAGATGTCAATGAATCTGAGAAACATATTCCGAAACAAACTAATTTTCAAAACTGTCACCAATGTTCAAATCATCACCTCAAGAAGGAGAATCAAAACCGCCAGCTGTGGCATGAACGTTCTTCAAATAATTTCCACCGAAGCTATCAAGCCTTCGTCTACGACTCCAAAACATCTCAGAACCTATAAGCTTTCTTTGCTTGATCAAATGTTTTCTAGTTTATACATTCCCTTTGTTTTCTTCTACTCAATCAGTAAGCACCAAAATTTTAGAAAAAATCCTGATATCGGAAGCAATGTCTCGCAAAAACATTAACACACTACTGTCCGTTTGCTGGAAGATTCATTGATAACTTCACAGTTGAATGTAATGATCAAGGAGTTACATTTATTGAAGCTCATGTTGGCTGTGATATGTCAAAGTTTATTCAACCACCCAATTTCGAGTTAATCCCAGGAAGCCCACAATCATTGAAATTAGAGGCTTCGAAAAGAGAGCTTTTGGCCATTCAAGTAAATTACCAATGACGTGGCAATTGGTATTTGTATATGGCATGGATTGGCAGACGGTTCAGCAATCTCCAACTTCATGAAATTGTGGGCTGATATCAATCTTGGAATAAATGGGTATAAAAAAATATGAAGATGACGCATAAATAAATCACACACCACACAACAGAGAGATACAACAATTTAATGTGATTTATGATTTATCTTCAATTGGACTCAAAATTGATAACTAATAAATTAATTTGAAATTATCTTAAATAAATAAAAAAAATACAATCTAAATAAAAATTATTCTTTAAGTAAAATAAATTACAAAATGTTCTTTATTATTTTTTAGTTGACTCAACCAACCCTTTTTATTATTAAACAATTTCTAAAAGTTAATTGCGAATAATTATATCTTAAAGGCCACAGGTCCAATTATATTATTAGGAAGTTAAAATTGAGTTAAGAAGCATTACTCTTGCAAGCAAGAGAAAGATGCATGGCATCATTCATGGAGGGACTTTCTGTTGCAATGATATTATTTGATATTTTTTTTCTTGAAAGAATATTATTTGAAAGTTAAAATTGAAACCAAGAATTTAAAATTTAGATTTTGAAATCTCTGCAGATTAGATATCCAAGTTCATAATCATTAATGATCTTATCCTTTAAAGAAAGCCCAACATTTTTTTTGTAAATTGCATCCTAAATAATGTGGCATGCGATGTGTCATTCACTAAGTAGTTGATAATTTTTCATAAACTTAAGTTGTCAAATGGACGAATCACATTATTCCTAAATGAACAATGTAGATTAATTAAATAATATTATAAAATACTATTTGCTTAAAGGTTTAGATGGGGATGCGAAATCTCACCCTTTAAATACCAATCTTTCTTCTTATTATTATTTGAACTTGGATGAGCCGATGCGAATCATATTCACAACCAGCCGAACTACACCTAGGAGGCTAATTAATCTTATCCTTGAGTTGATTTTGTGAAATTAATTACTAGTTTCTATTTTACTTGAATTGTTTTGTATGATATTCTATCATACATTACAATGGAGTGCTGCTATATCTTACCTAAAGTTTATTTTTAATGAAGGAAAATTGAGAAATGGATTCTTCAAATCAAATATTTATGATATTAAACTTTTCAATCCAATATAGTCACCTATTCTTCTCACAAAGCAAAGAAAAATTCTTGTGCTCTTTACTTGCTCCATTGTTTGTCTAGAATACACAAAATTCTAGCAAAGATTCATAAAATAGACGTGGCGTTAGAACTTTTGTCATTTGCTCTACCAAATTTCACTACAGATAAATGTGCCTTAGTTGAAGCAAAAAATCCATTGATCTCAAAAAAGCATTCCAATGTTGAGGGAAGAAATAAATTTATTTGAGTAATCATGCCATCATCGAATCAGCGATATACCAGATTTCACTTCCATAGAAAGTCTAGCAAATTTTGTAGTTGCATGGTGCTCAAATGCTAATTGATTCCCTTCACTGTCGTCCAGGCCCTCAGAAACGAATCAAACAATGGAAGGTGGCTGAGATTCCAATGTTTGGAAAATTTTTAATTATAGCATGCGTATATTGGACTTCTAAGTTATATCTTGAGTATTTAAGAGTATATAACATTTCATGAGTTGTGAGTGAGATCTATATATTGTTTGTTTGCTCATGTAGTCCTTATATTTTTGGCTATATGTCTCTTTAGTTTTTATATTTTAAAAAATATCTTAGGATCTGTTGTTAAATATGTTATACTCATGCCCTCAATTTTCTTAAATTTTACAATAATGGCCCTTCAACAATGCTCATTGGGATATTAATTAATTTATCTATAAAAAATTTAATAAACAAATTAACTCTAAAAGTAAAATAAATATAAATATAAATTTTTTGTTATTATTTTTTGTTATTTTTGTTATTATTTTAATAGACAAGGATCCTCATTTTTTTTCCTTTGGTCCTCTTCTAACCTCTCTTGAAATGAGTGATCAAGCTTAAGTCTAAAATTTTAATATTGACTGTCAAACATACTCGTTTTACTTTATTTAGAATTAAGCCGACTTTCCTTTTATGTACAATTTCTTTAATTAATTAAATTAAATTAATTGGATTACTAATTAAAAAATAATCATATGATCCTACTAATTACAAAATCATACAATCTCTATATCGATAGCGAGACGAATATTTATACAAACTTTTTACGTATGTATAAACAAATGTCGTAATAAAAAATTAAGTGGATAATAATATAAAATTTGATTTATTTAATGAAGTTGATGTGTATGAATATAATCCAACAATAATATGTTGACAAACTAGTTTATTAAAAAAATTAAAAAATTTGTATCCCTATCATTACTTATTGAGACCATAAATATGAAAAGTCGAAAAAAAAATTATAACAAAACAGAGGATCATGTCATGGAGACTAGTGATGCGAAAATTTTGATTCAGCACCTGGATTGGAAGAGTTTAGGAGGACTAGGAGATTGTCACATTCTTTTAGCTCAGCAGGCAGATGGAAGACTCCAAGAGCATGCTTTGAGTTTAATTCAGTAATTGGGCTAAAAGGGCCCAAAAACTTATTTTTGAGTTTACAAGTGTGCTTTGATTTTAGTTTAGAAACCGGGCTAAAAAAGCCCTAAAATTTGCTTTTCGTTGATATATGGAAGAATGCATAAGCTTGATTCAAGTTCAAATAAAGAAAATAAGATATTGGTAGTAGAAGAGATGAAATGGTAACATCATATTCATCCCAATGGGATAGCGATAATCAAAATGAGTTTCAATTTGAGTTATATGAAGAAATAAATTATTTTTTTGGTTGTGGGTCAAAGTGTCAATTGACTATAGTTTAGAGGTCATTGTGCAAATAATTTTGTTGAGGTGGCTGAAGTTGTTAAGTATGTTTCCGAAAATTTCAAGAAACACCAGCATAAGAAGGGTTGTTGCACAGCACCTGATGTGTGGGTTATTTCTCTTTCATCTCTTAACCAAATTTAGTGATTCTTGTTTCTTTGTAAAGCTTGTAATCTCTTTTGTAAAGTGTAATTGATTTGCAATCAGTTTGAGTAATAAAAGGCATGTTGTTTTTCCTTCAAACAATGAAACTTGTTCATTGTGTTATTAGTTTTCTTCTTTGATCTTGTTCATTCGTTCTCTGTTTTTGCTTCAATCTTGTGACTTCTTTGAGTAATTTTGTTTGAAAAACACAATAATTGGTATTAGAGCCTAGATTAATCTTAGGCAAAGATGTCTCTTCCCAAATTAGAGACTGAGAAGTTCACTATTAGTGGTGATCTCTCTCTGTGGAAAATGAAGATAAGGGCATGTTGGTTCATCAAAGGGCTTGAGTCGGCCCTAGAAGAAAAAGATCCAGATGGAGCAACAAGTTTAAGCCTGATGAAAAGAAAATGCAGATTTTTAATAGAGAACTCAGCATCTTGATTTTTAGTCGTGATAATTTAATTTGGAGGGAGATTTCCGGGGAAACAATAGCCTTGGGTATCTAGTACAAAGTGGAGGCTTTGTGCATGAAGAAGTCATTGGCTCGTAGGCAATTCTTGAAGAAGAAGTTGTATACATTTTCCATGAAAGAAGGTGTCTCAATGCAAGAACATATTAATGTTTTCAACAAAATCATTATTGATCTTGAAAGGGTTAAAAATACTAAGATTGGTGATGAAGACAAGGCTTTCTTCTTACTGAGTTCACTGCGAAAGTCTTATGAGGGCTTAGTTGACACCATGTTATATGGTTGAACAATCACCTTTACATTAGAATATGTGAAGGCTTCTTTGTGTTCAAAAGAGATTCGGAAGCATTCAAGGCACTTTGATATAAAATCTAGTGAAGGTTTAGTCTAAAAAGAAGAACGACAAAAAGAAAAAAAAAAACAAGAATCAACCTAAAAAGAAAGATGAATAAAAAAAAAAGATGAAAAAAAGGAAATGTTTCTATTGCAAGAAGAAGAGAGACAACAAAGAGGAATCAGGTGATGCTGCAATAGCCTAAAATGAGTCTTCTAATGGTGGCTATCATAGTGCCAGTCTACTCATTGTATCAAATGGAGAGATTAAAGGTCAGTGGGTTATTGACTATAGGTTTTCTTTCCATATGAGTTTTGATAAGAGCCTTTTTCATGAATATGAGCCTATGGATGGTTGTAAAGTCTTGATGGGTAACCACAATGCTTGTGAGATTGTTGTTATTAGTTCTATGAAAATCAAAATGTATGATGAAACCACAAGGACTCTAGAGTAAGTAAGGCATATGCCTGGACTAAAGAAAAAACTTATTTCTTTAGGCATGCTAGATAGCTCAAGTTATTTCTTTAAATCAAACCATGGTGGTTTAAAGATAATTAAAAACACTAATGTTGTAATGAAAGGTGTTAAGAAAAATGGGCTTTATGTGCTGGAAGGCTCATCTATACTTATGTTGTTTGCTCTACACATTGAAACTAATGTTGGCAAAGCTAAGTAGTGGCGCCTAAGACTTGGTCACATGAGTGCTAAAGGCATGTTGTGTGTTGATAAAATTGAAAAGCTGGATTTTTGTGAAAATTGCATATCTGAGAAGGCTCACAAAGTAAAGTTTGATTAAGGATTGCATAAGTCCAAGAACATATTGGATTATGTACATGGTGATCTATTGGGGCCTACTCAAGCCCCATCACTAAGTGATGGGAAGTACTTCATGACCTTAGAAAATATTTACTCAAGAAAGGTATGGTTGTATATACTCGAAACAAAGGATCAAGCTCTTGTGTAAAAGCTCTTGTTGAAAATCAGATTGTTTTGAAAGTGAAAGCATTAAAGACTGATAATGGGCTTGAATTTTGTAATAAAAGTTTGATGATTATAGTCAAAAGTGTGAAATTATCAAGCAGGACTGTAAAGTTGACTCCTCAATAAAATGTCTTGCCTGAGAAAATAAATACCATCATTAATAAGACAAGGTATTTGCTAATCAACTCCAAATTAGCAAGAAGCTTTTGGGTGGAAACTGTCATTACAACTTGTTACTTGGTTAACAAGAGTCACTTTGCAGCCTAAAGTTTAAAACATTGGAAAAAGTTTGGACTGGTGTGTCTACAAATTACAAACATTTAAGGGTTTTTGCATGTCCAGCATATGTTCATGTTAAACAAGGAAAGCTTAAAGTAAGGGCTTTAAAAGGGGTGTTTATAGGATACCCTGAAGGGGTTAAAGGGTATAAAGTCTGGTGTGAGGCTGCTCACAAATGTATCATCAGTAGGCTTGTAAAATTTCATGAGGAATCACTAATAAAAAATAAAGATACTACTGTCTTTGATACCAGTCCCTATACTATTGAATCAATAAAGGAAATCGTAGCTGTGAAAGATTCCAAAGATAAGGTGGAGTCATCTAGTGGCAGTGATAATGAAGTACAAGATAGGGATATTACAGAAGGCTCTCAAGAAAGGTCTGAAGTGGATAAACCAAGAGCACCTACAACTAATTTACAAAATTACCAGCTATTAAAGGATAAAACTAGAACAGAGATTAAACCACCTTTCAGATATGCATATGTTGGGACGATTGCATATGCACTCATCAATGTAAAAGATATTGTAGTTGTAGTTGAAGAGCCCAGGAACTATTCAAAAGTAGTTAAATGCAATGGTAGTAGCAACTGGATCAAGGCCATATCTAAAGAAATGGTTTGGTATATGTCAAATATCCAGTGGATATCCATCAACCCGAACTTTTTTTGGAAATATGTTTTAAAAATTTTAATTAAAAATATCTAAACCTAAAAATATAAAAAGTGAATAAAATAAGAAATAGCAAATTCTCTAAAGATGAAGATATTATTCATGAGGTAAGGAACTAAGCTTCTTTAACTTAATGCATAGATTATTATATAGTTATTATAATTCTGTATGGATTATTATAATTTTGATCTTTGGATTAGTGTTTAGAAAATATTAGTCTTTAGAAAATATTAATCTTAATTATTATTGTAGAAACCATCTTGGATGGATGCCAATGGTGGTAAATGAAATGAAGATATTAATTCTTGAAGCTTGTGTAAATAAAAATATGAGATGATAATTGTCGATGGTGCAGCAGTGCTACTTTTACATAATTGTGTTTTTACTTTTAGATACTAGTCTGTCATTTTTTCTTTTTTTTTTTCAATTGAAAGCTTTTTTGAGTTTTGATGGACTTGTGTATTTCATATTTAAATTTGAGAATTTGTGTTAGATTGATGTTGAAATTTTAATTTTTTATTTACATTGATTAAATTTAAAATTAAGTATTATATGTAAAATCTGAGGTTATTGTTATAAATTTACATATTGAACATTTGTAATTTTAAATGTGGGAACTCACAAAAAAGCATCAAATACATATGTGGGTTTGGTAATCATCAAAACCCACAGCGGGCAGGTTTCCTTAAAAAAATTAAAACCCACAGCAGATTGTGGGTGGATTTGATAATTTAAATTTTGTACGGATGTCGATTTAATAATTGTAAACTTGCAGCAGGCGATGTCTATTGCCATTCTTTTCTATGGTGGCTGTGCTTCATTTAGAGCTTGACCAAATGGATGTAAAGATTGCTTTTATACATGGAAAGCTCGAAGAAGAGATTTTAATGATGCAACTTGAGGGGTTTGAGGTAAAAGGGAAGGAAGACCATGTTTGTTTGTTGAACAAGTCTCTCTATGGCCTTAAACAATCTCCTAGGCAATGATATAAGAGGTTTGATGAGTTCATGACCTCAAATGGCTATTTCATAAGCAAATATGACAGTTATGTCTATTTTGGTGGCTCAAATTCAGGTAAAGTAGTTTATCTTCTGCTATATATTGATGATATGCTAATTGCCAGTAGAAATAAAAGTGAGATAGAGAAGCTTAAGAGGCTTTTGAGTGGAGAATTTGAAATGAAGGACCTTGGTTGTGCAAAAAGATACTTAGGATGGACATCATCAAAAATAGAAGTAAAGGTACCTTATTTGTTTCCCAAGAGAGATACATAACAAAGGTTCTTGACAGGTTTGATCTAATGGATACAAAGTATATTTTGACCCCTTTGGGTCCTCAATTCAAACTTTCCAAGTTAAAAGCACCTACAACCAGACAAGATAAGTTCCTGATGGATGACATACCATATGCTAAACAGGAGCCTTAGGTATGCTATAGTATGTACAAGGGCTGACATTGTTTATGTTGTTAGTGTCGGCAACAAGTTTTATAAGTGATCCTAGAAAAGAACACTGGGATGCAGTTAAGTGGATCATGAGGTACCTTAAAGGTAATCTAAGTCATGGTTTAATGTATAGTAAAGCTAAGTAGGGTGATGACAGAGTTGTGGGATATGTTGATTTTGATTTTGCTGGGGATTTGGATGGCAGAAAATCAATATCATGCTATCTATTCATGGTGAGTGATTGTCTGATTAGCTGGAAAACAAACTTGCAACCTATTGTTGCTTTGTCATTTATAGAGGCTGAGTCTGTTGTTGTTGAAGCTGTAAAGGAAGCAAAGCGGCTTAATGGGATCTTGAATGAACTTTGGTTGGAACAAAGGATAGTTATTATCTTTTGTGATAATCAAAGTGTTATTCATCTCATTTAGAATTAGGTTTATCATGAGAGGACCAAGCACATTGATGTTAAACTTCATTTCATAAAAGATGAGGTAGCTAAAGGTGCTGTGATAGTATCCAACCTACATACTGATGTTAACCCTGCTGATGTGCTTTCCGAGGTCATCCCTATTGCCAAGTTCAAGTTTTGTGTTTACTTGATGGGGATTTTGGCTGGTACTTATTAATTACTTTGTGTAATTACTGTAACAACTACATGCTTGAAGGTTTTTTAACCAACTTTTGTGGTAAGGGTCAAACTGTATCAGATCAGCAAGGTGGAGTGTGTGAAGAAATGAATTTTATTTTTGGGACCTAAGTGAAAATTAGAGAGAGCTCATGGGTTAGAGTGCCATTTAACTACAGTTTAGGGGTCATTATGCAAATAAAAGGCATATTGTTTTTCCTTCAAACAATGAAGCTCGATCATTGTGTTATTAGTTTTCTTCTTTGATCTTTTTCATTCATTCTCTATTTTGATCTTGTGACTCCTTTGAGTAATTTTGCTTGCAAAACATGATTTATTTGTTAATTGTTCTGTCGGTACTGTAAATAGTAGAGGAAAAAAAAACAATAACTTAATTGTAAACTTTCTTTCAATAGTAAAAATATTTATTTTATTCTTATGGTTAGTGGTTACACAGGCTAAGTGTTGAATTAAATAAAAATTATGCATCACTTTTATTACATCACCCACATCTATTAAATCTTATAGTTAACCAAATTTCAATGTCAACAATATAGAACATCATATAATCTTCGTTCATAAATACGTCTAGTATTATTTTTACTCACAAACTTCTTCACAAACTTCTAAGAAAATACAGAAATCCCATGATTATTTAATGAATTATTTTTTCATAGAGAAATTCTCAATAAATCAAAATACAAAAACTCAAAGATAAGATCAATACGAGAGAACTGCTCTTAGGGACTCCATACTATTATCTTAACACTATGAATAATTAACATAAATAAATGCTAACATTACCTTCTCTTGAATTGCTCCGCCCGGGGCGACCGGACAGCACGACGTGGTGCCTGGTCGCTCGCATGTTCAAAACCTGCAAAATTATTTTCGGATTCAAACGGTCAATATGATAGCATATACATATGTATATACACACACACTCTCTCCCACATACCGTCTTGAAGTTGAGATATCTTAATATATGAAATGTACCAACTAAGACCCTGCAGGATCCCGAAATATCTGCAAAATTGGGAAATGACCTATACAATTCACATAACTTTATTATTTTTGTTATTATTGAAACTGCGATTCACATATGTTTATTATTATTTTTATAATATTGAAAGTACAATTCAATATCTTTACCCAAAAATGTACAGAATAGTCAGACTAGCAGCAGCGACCACTCGTTGGTAGATCGTGCCAGCAATCTCATCAGCTTCTATATGTATAAGTTAAAAAGAGAGAGAGAGAGAGAGAGAGGGAGAATTGATCCTTTGGTTGCATATAATATATATATCATTAATCTGCACAATGGTAGGTGATAAAAAGAAACGTTACAACAGTCGGCCTTGGTTACAATGTTAATTTACATTGTTCTTGTCGAAATTATGTCACCCATGAGCTCTTTACGATTTTCATATGTGTATATATGAGATGGATTTCACAAACAAGAAGCCACTCACTTTTTGATTTTCTGAAAGAGCAAAGATGTCAATGATTCTGAGAAACATTTTTCAAAATAATAAGTTCAAAAATTGTCGCCAGTTTCCAAATCATCACCTCAAGAAGAAGAATCAAAACCACCAGCTCTGCCATAGACGATGTTCAAATCATTTCCTCCAATTCGCCGAAGCTATCAAGCCTTGGTCTCCAACTCCAAAACATCTTAGAACATTTGAACTTTCTATGCTTGATCAAATGTTTTCTAATTTATGCACGCCCTTTGTTTCCACTCAGCAAGATTTTACGAAAAATTCTGATTTTCTGAAGCAATCTTTAGCGAAAACATTCACCCACTACTACCCGTTTGCTGGAAGATTCATTGATAGCTTTCAGTTGAACGTAATGATCATGGAGTTACTTATATTGAAGCTTATGTTGGCTGTGATATGTCAAAGTTTATTCGACCACCGAATTTGCAGCCGATGCAACAATTAATCCCACCAAGCCCACAATCACTGAAATGAGAGGCTTCTGAAAGAGAGTTTTTGGCTGTTCAATTAAATTATTTTAGTACCGGTGACGTGGCAATTGGTATTTGCATATGGCATGGATTGGCAAATGGTTCAGCGATCTCCAACTTCATGAAATTATGGGCTAAGATCAATCGTGGAGTAAATGAAAATATTTGCAATAGCTTCGTTTCAGATCGCACCTCATTGTTTCCGCCGCGTAATTCACTAAAAGATCAGCACAT
Source organism: Murraya paniculata (assembly GCA_030449075.1). Taxonomy (NCBI): domain Eukaryota; kingdom Viridiplantae; phylum Streptophyta; class Magnoliopsida; order Sapindales; family Rutaceae; genus Murraya; species Murraya paniculata. The sequence goes on along the minus strand of JAEVFN010000018.1, from coordinate 1,000,500 downwards.
AAAGCCACGATTGACATCTAAAGTTGTGTTTAAAAGATTTTTTTTTTTGGATGGCAAGAATATAGCGGCTCTAAGAGAAGGTGAACAAAGAAATAATGATAGGCAGTTTTGATCATGAGTTACAAGCATCGCGTTTTTAATGGTTGTTTCATCTCTCATTTGGCGTGCTTTCATCCCCTATAGCTCGAGAAAGAAAGAGGGCAATTAATGACAAGTTGTAGTCTCATGCAATTTATTATACTATGAATTTGCGGAGCAAGATGAATCCACCAATGATTCCACAATGCATGGGTAACATTTTTGGGTTTGTAAGGGCAGAATGGTCACTAGCCGAGGATGATGACATAGAGGTAACAAGCTTAGTGAACAAAGTGATAAAAGCAAAGAGAAATGTAAGCAATTTGATGAATAATATTGAGCACTTAGGTTTCATTAAGGATATGAATGAAGCATGGGAAGATTCAAGGTCATCAATTTTAACCAGTGTGGTTGGGTAGCCTTATTACAAAGCTGATTTTGGTTGGGGAAAGCCTGTTTGGTTTAGTATCGGGTCGATGTCATTACCTAATGGTACTCTTTTATCAGATACAAGTGATGGTAAAGGAGTAGAAGCACGGGTCGTATTATACGAGGAAGAAATTGACAAATGTGAAAAAAAAAAAACACAATCAATCCATTTCCCTGTGCCTTTAAAAACACAATAGCTATTTATCCCCTGCCTGCTATCTCATGAATCCCCACTTTCATTCACTTGTTACAGAAGTTAATTTGCAAATGGCTATTTGAAAAAAAATCAAGATGACGCATAAAATAAATCACACGCCATACAACAGAGAGATACAACAATTTAATGTAATTTATCTTGGGGGCCGGCCTGATAATTAATAAATTAATTTGAAATTCTCTTGAATAAATAACAAATAATATAATTTAAATAAGAAAAAATAAATTGAAAATGTTATTTATTATTTTAGTTGACTCCACTAAACTTTTTCTTTATCAAACAATTTTTAGAAAAGAAATTACGAAGAACTACATCCTGAAGACCAGAGGTCCAATTATATTATTTGGAAGTTAAAATTGGAGTTAAGAAGCATTACTTTTGCAAGCAAATGCCTGCCAGACCACTGAGAGCTACATACCAAGAAAGGCCTTTGGTCTTGTTATACAAAAACGGTCTCGACTCTTCTCTATCGCAGAGTTACCTCAACACCTGTCTTTATTTGTGTGCCTTTCGTGAGGTCTTTGAGATCTCCACAAGGCAATTGTATCAGCTGTGGATAGCTGAGGGTTTCATTCCTGACAGTGGCGAGAAAACTGCTGAGGAGTACTTGTAGAGGTTTCATTAAAGTCAAGAAGAGAAGAGCGGGAGGTACAATTAAAACATGCTACATTTCGTTAATTACACCGGGTATGTGAGAATTGGTATTGCAAGTAGTGTTATAATAAATTTTCCAAAAAAAAAAAAAGGTAGTGTTATAATAATAATAATTAGTAAATGATAAATTATATGATCATTCTGAATAATAGTATTACGACTAAAAAACGTGCCCTAAATTTTCAGGAGACAAGCTCTCTCATTGCACGCATTAATTTTTATTTTTAACTTTATAAGTAATATTTGTTGATAATTTCGTATAAATTTTAAGAATAATTTGTACTTGTAATAGCTCATCAACAAAAAGTTTTTGAGTCAACAATATTCAGTAAAATAGAAAGAAAGGGGACCAAAAAAAAAATAACCCTTCTATTTTATTTGTTTATTTATCCTATTTGAAAACAGTATGACCGCGTGAGATGTCCACAAGCATCGCTCTCCCTCGTCACGTCACCGCAGAAAAAAATCCCTTCGCTTTAATAATTAAAACGACAGCCAGGTGAGCCCAATCACTAACCCGGAACCCCCTTACCTGTCCTTTCTCTGTTGCCTTAAAAGCCACGTCACTAATTAAATCCCGCCACGTAACCACGGGACGCACACCAATCGTAATAAACGTGGATTCTTAAACTACCGCGTGGAATCAAACAAAAGCCGCCCAAACATTCCCGGAATCCGAAAACAAAAAAAATAAATAAATTTTATAATAGAAAAAGGAGGAAGAAAAAAAAATCACGTTAATTCGATGGCCTCGGTGGCGCGTGCTATCCACTGCCTGTTGGGGGCCGGTCAGAAAGCGGGTGGGGTGGGGGTAAGGAGGGAGCTGACGGGTCAAGTGCGGAGAGTGAAGGTTGGGAATGAGGAGGAGGGTGGGAGCGGGACGAAGAAGAAGAATAATAATAATAATATTGTGTTGCAGCCGCGCCTGTGTACTTTGAGATCGTACGGCTCGGATAAAGCGGGGGTGATCAAGACCAAAAGGGACGGCGGAGATGAAGTTTCGCCGTTTTTTGAAACTTTGTCGGAGTATATTGACAGCTCCAAGAAGAGTCATGACTTCGAAATCATCTCCGGCCGCCTTGCTATGGTTAGCTTTTCCTTTTGGCTTTTTATTTATTTATGTTTTTTTTGCATGTAAAGTAAGATCGTTGGATTGCTTGACTTTCTGATCGGCCAACTAAATCGGAAGATCATCGTGATTTTACTGTTTGAAAGAGAGACAAAATAATAAATAAAGAATTTAGAAGAATTTTTTTTGGTTCATTTATTTAGTCGTGGAGCAATGCAAAATCAACTTTAGCTTCTAAGCTAAAAGTTTATATCAAATACTTGAGCAGTTTTGTTTAGGAACAAAACATAATTTATAATGTTTGTTTATATAAATAATACCTAAGGAAAATCAAATTCTTTTAAGTTAATTACATTTGCACCGTTGATTTTGAAGTCCGGCTACTCATGCTTATCTTGTATGAAAGTGTTTTGGATTGAAAAATAATATATATATATATATATATATATATATATATATATATATATATACACAGAAAATTTATCAGGAACCCTGATTTTAATAAAGTCAGGATAAGATAAAAGATAAAAAAAATACCGATTTTAATATATTATTTTTTTATCTTTTAATTTATTACTAATTTTATTAAAGTCAGAAATCTCTTACTAGAAAACTAACTCTCTCTATCTCTAGAAAATAGCACAAAATTAAATTTAATATAAAAACAACTTAAGACAAAAGTTATTGTCTTATAGTGAACTTTTATTTTTATCTTGTAGTTATTTTTTTTTTTCGTCTTCTAGTGATGATGTGTTATCTTTTGGGCACAAATTACAGTTGTTTTGATTTTGTCAAATGTAACCTCAAACCTCTAACAAAGTTTTTGTTCGAGTTACTTAGAATAAACATTTAAATTTAGCAAGAATAAAACACTTATTATGGCAGAGATGTTTCGATTTGCCGCAAATGAAATTCATGAGACGTGTATGATTGTTGAAAATCTCTTTGCTGTATTTTGTGGCTAATGCAGGCAGGCTATATAGTTCACGCCAATCATGAATCTTTGTCGTAAAGAACACAAGAATTTTAAATTTCTGGTTCCGTTCCTACTCTCAAACACATTCTTTATCTGTAAATTTCTATCGAGAACAAATGATTTTGCGCTGGAATCAAAAATAATTTACCCAGCATTCTCACAAGGGTGCACAGAGTGTTACAGATTCTTTGGTTTTCCCTGTGCAGATTGTGTTTGCAGTAACTGTGACAAATGAGTGTGTGACTGGAAACTCAGTTTTTGGAAAGATGGATATGCAATGGATTGAAGAAGCAGGTGGAGTGTGCTTGGGAGCTGTTGCTTTTGCTGCCATTTTTGCTTGGTTCTCCAGTGCTCGAAATAGGGTAGGTCGGATGTTTACCTTAAGTTGCAACACATTTATCGATTCTCTGATAGACCAAATTGTCGATGGCTTGTTCTACGAGAGTGAGTTCAGCGACTGGTCTGATGAGATTTGAATCATAAGATAAATCTATCCGCAGCTTAAATATGTATAGATCCTGGATAGGATTATATTTACAAAACATGGTGCTGGATGTAGCTCACGTTAGGATTATATTTACAAAACATGGTGCTGGATATAGCTCACGTAGTGGTGAGCGATGATGCTATTATGTATCATCATACTGGCGAGTTCAGCTCTACTTGCAGGGTGCTGCCTGAATATATAAGTAAGGCAAGAATAAAAGTATGCTCCAGCAGACAGCAAGAGCTGCAGACCCTACCATGACATATTTAATTATTCTACATTACGACCTCTTAAGTATATAATATACTGTATATTGTGGTGGAAATGAATGAGAATGCAGCCTATTTGTGTGTATATGATCAATTGGGGTATTGTAAAACTAATTGGCTCATCAATGTAATGATGTACATTGTGATTTTATGTATGAAAAATGGAAGATGATGATTGCCATCTTAGGGAAATATTTATGATTGCGGCGTTTTTAAGCTTCTGATCTATTGCTGTTTTTGGTTATGATCGCTAGCTGTCAACTACTGATTGCTAAGCATAGGATGATTCATTGATTTGGAAGTAGAGACACTCGAGTATGATTGAAGCCAATGTAGCCCCGTTGACCTTCAAATATTTCTTGCGAAAGAAGCAAGAATTAATGATCTCGTCTTTACATGTTGTTCATAAAGTTGAAGCTTGAAGCTTTGTCCCAAGAAGGGTCAAAGTACATTCAAACTCAATTTATGGCAATTAAAAGCAGGACATATTATTCGTAAATGAACTACTTGTAAATTTTATGAGTAATACTAAGTATATTAATATTTAAGTCTTTATTTAAATTTTAATTGATGTGGTATTTAACTATTGAATAATGATTAAATAATTTTATTAGTAATAAAATTTATTATTTAATAAATAAATAACATATAGTATTAGGACTTAAGTTAGAATTTAAATGTTATGATCACTAGCATTGCTCAATTTTTAAATACTAAGTAATGAAATAAAGTTTAAAAATACTTTCTTTAAACAAAAATTTGTATTTAAGATGTTAACTAGTCATCCTAATTCATAGTACGGACTTTTATATTGAAAAAACAGCAAATGATAGAAGTACTACATTTTTGCAAATATTATTTTGTTGTAAATGGCATGATATTATAATCGTTGGAAATGAAGAACAAACTAAATCTTTGGCAAAGACAATGTTAATATAGACGCCGACAAAAACAAATGTTAATGTCAATTAAACGGTACATGAACTAGCACTAATAATCAATCCTCACGTTAATATCTGAGCGCCCACCAATAAAAAGACAAATCAAATCATAGATTAAAAGAGCTATGTATCAAATTATAAAAATTACTTGATGAGTATTGATATTTGGATCGAACGGGGGCATCGTTTTGTCTCGTAACTTCTTTTTTCGTACGCAACATAATGTCGTTTTGTCTCTGTTTCTGTTACTCTTATGTCACCGTTCGATAAAATAAAAACTACTAGTACTAGAAAGCGTCACTGCGTCGTCAGCGAGCGAGTAAATAGCGCAGACACGTGGTTACTTTCATTGTAAGCACGAGTCCCCGCTTAATTTCAGCATGGCCCCCTCTCTCACAAAGCTCAGAGTCAGCAGAGCTCACTCGCTCCCCGTGCAAATCTCAAATATCAATGTAAGCTAACTTTTGAAATTCCAGATCCAAATCCAATCTCATTCTTTTATGTAAAATTTCATGGCAGCCCTCGCCTCCCTCTCATTCTCATCCCTCGCTTCCTCCTCGTCTTTGTCTCCAAAACCTTCTTCATTCCTCGCCACATCTACTCTCAAACCTCTCTTCTTCCTATGCACGCCCTTTGCCGCCAAAATTAGCCCCGCTTCAGCTTCGTGTTTGTCCGTCTCCGGAAACGCCGCTGCTTCGGCGGGCGCTTCCGTTGGCCAAGACTTGCCGGATGACTACGAGGAGTGGATACCGAAGCCGGATCTGAGGGACCGGAGGAGAGCTGGCGTTTTGCTCCATCCGACGTCGTTTCGTGGCCCCTACGGTATTGGAGACTTCGGCGCCGAGGCGTTTCGGTTTATTGACTGGCTTCATCAAGCTGGTTGCTCCGTTTGGCAGGTTACTTTTCCAAAGCGCTCCGTCTCGTAATGATTTTTTTCCCCCCTCAATTGCAGCTTCAGTTTCTAATTTATCATTATTATGATTTTTATTATAATTATGCAATACCGGCTTAATTATTGTAAATGTTCATAGTTTTAAGTTTGCTTGTCAAATTTTGCTACTAAAATATGAAAGCTTATTCATAGAAGTTGTGCAGGTTCTACCTCTTGTTCCTCCGGGAAGGAAGGCTAATGAAGAGGGATCGCCCTACTCGGGCCAGGTGATTATTCTTTTTTTAACCAAATCTATATTGTAAGTTTGCATTTGGTATGTTTAAGAGAGTAGGACAGTAAGGCATAGTTAAGTTTGAAAATGTGATGGATTCATTGATTCTTTGGGAACTTGAAAAAGATGGGCGGAAAATTATGGTAGAATAGTTGAGTTTATTGTGGCTGAGTTAGATTTCTTGCTTGTTTTCTGTATGTTGGTGAAGGAGATTGTCACTAATGAATGCTTTCAGGATGCAAATTGTGGTAACACACTCTTGATTTCCCTTGAAGAGCTTGTTAAGGATGGTTTGTTGGCAACTGACGAACTTCCACAACCAATGTGAGGAACTCTGCTATCCGAGTGGATGATGATGTTGAGTCCATTTACGTATTCTTTGGTCTATGCGTGTGTTTTATTATTATGGGTCTTTTGTGCAGTGATGCAGAACGTGTAAACTTTGCAGCTGTTGCTGACTTGAAGGATCCTCTGATAGCCAAGGTAAAGTGTTTAAAGTAGCTTTTGTTTCTAGGTTTATTCTTATAATAAAACCTCTCATTTTTATTGGATTTCCACTTTGATGGAAAAAAATGGTTGGCCCAGTCCACAAGTGAATGGCTACACAAGATGATAAAACTGTTGGTTAGCTAGTTATAATTCTTCCCTTACATTTTCGTATTAGTTAAAGTCAATTGTTGAGAATATCATGGTTTTATAAAGTGATATGTCACTATCCAGCTTTCAGACAATCATGAGAGTAAAGCTAATGTGCTATCACAACCACTGTCTGTGGTTCTGTGCCATGTTATTCACTCTCTGACCAGAACTCAGAAGTAACACGACCTGGAAATCTACAATTATGAGGAGTCAAGGGCTACACGAGAATCTTATTTAAAATGGACGGCAGGCTGCCATATATCTTTGTTAATTTTCCTTCTACAAAATATATCCAAATTACCACGTACAAATGTTTGCTTCGCTTTGATTTCATGGAGTTTTACCTGCCCTTGGCTTTTGGAAAAACTTTTTTTTTCTTTTTTGCATTAAACCGATGTAGAAATGAAAATCAAAGAATGGAAAAGGAAATTTGCAAAGATCCCGTGACTGTTATATTTTCAAGCATTTAATAAGTATTCAGTTTCTGTTGTGCCAAAAAAAAAAAATGAAATTCTTATGCTGGTCCTTTCCTTAGGCTGCAGAGAGGCTCATCCAGAGTGATGGTGGACTCAAAAGTCAGCTTGAAAATTTCCGCAAAGACCTCAGTGTATCAAGTGAGAAAAATCCCTTCCTCTTTTCATTTCCTTTTATTGTTGTGTGGATATTTTTCGTCAAATTGCTAACTGGTGATGTATTATTGAAGATCCCCAATTCAAATCCCTTTCGCATGCTGTTAATACACTGTGCGGTTAGAATTATCCTTGGATATTAGATGTGTGGATTCCACTCACTGGAGGCTTTTATTGTGGAATTTATTTTTAAGTTGTTCTTTCAAATTGGTAGGCTGGCTTGAAGATGCAGCTTATTTTGCTGCTATAGATGATAGTCTGAATACATTTAGTTGGTATCTTTGGCCTGAATCCTTAAAGAATCGCCATCTTGTAGCCTTGGAAGAAATTTACCAAAGTAAAAAAGATTTTGTAAGTACTGTATTTTCTTTCTTTTCATTTCTAAGGATATTGTCTGAATCTTTCATCATTTTCATTGGCTACTAATTTTTCCTAAATATCTACTTTATGCTAAATCCCTAATGATTGTCAACACTTTCTTTTTTTGTTCAGATTGATCTATTCATTGCCCAACAATTCTTATTCCAAAGGCAATGGCAAAAAGTTCGCAACTATGCACAAATGAAGGGAATCAGTATAATGGGAGACATGCCTATTTATGTAGGTTATCACAGTGCAGATGTTTGGGCAAATAAAAAGCATTTTTTGCTGGTGTGTAGTTCCTTAAAACTGGGGATGTTCAATATTTAACTCTGCTTCCAAATCATTGGGTACTTGATGCAAGTTACAAACTTTTAATATTTGTTGGGCAGAACAGGAGTGGTTTTCCTCTTGAAGTGAGTGGTGTTCCTCCTGATGCTTTCAGTGAAACTGGTCAACTGTGGGGCAGGTTCGTCAGTAATTCTTTTTCACTCATTTGGTTATTTAAATAATTTTTCATAGATCTCTTGATCACATTCTCAGAAGAAAAATTGTCTTTTCATTTTTTCAATTTCTTGACATGTTGTGTTCCAGTGGAGAATCATATTATTGTTTGAAAGAAAATAATTTCATTAGTGTCACAGAAATTGTCACTGGTGTACATGACATTTGGATCTGTATTTCTCTCTGTTTGCGTTTCATTTCCACTGTCCCTTTTAATGGTCTGTGGCTGGTAGTTTTTTTAATCACTCTTATTATCATTATTATTGTGATTATTATTTCCCATTAAGTGGTGAAGTGAGTGCTTGGGGAAAGTAAGTTGACAAGTAATAGTTCTAGTATGTACATGCAAAAATTTGCTGCCAAGTACACTGAATTCTGCCAGATATGGGAGATGGAAAAACATGTGATCGTTAATCATGTTATGTAAACCATGTTACGTCTAAAATTGGTTCATAAGTTGCTCTGATGTTGTTGCAATATTTGCCAGCTGACTGATTAAGTTCACTGTTTAACTTAAAAGCCCTCTGTATGATTGGAAAGCCATGGAAAAAGATGGATTTTCTTGGTGGATTCACCGCATTCGACGGGCACGAGATTTGTATGATGAATTCAGGATTGATCACTTTAGAGGATTTGCTGGCTTTTGGGCTGTTCCATCTGGTGAGATAGTCTTCAACTAGGCATATTACTTTAGCTTTGCTGTACATGTATATTGCAGTAATAAATTACAAAATGTGCAGAGGCAAAGGTTGCAATGGATGGACGATGGAAGGTTAGTATTGTCGAATTATTGACTTGTACTCAAATCACAAGTTTCTTGAATTATCACATAATCAATCTATATTATTTTGATGACAGTAGGTGGGACCTGGGAAATCTTTGTTTGATGCCATCTTCAGATCAGTTGGAAACATCAATATAATTGCAGAAGATTTGGTATGTTTGATAAGATATGATACCAACAATCAATAAAAATCTAGAATTGCGGAACACAGATCTGATGTCAATTCTATGGTTGTTTCCATAATGATTTATTTGGTTGGATGCTTACCATCTGCTCCTCATTAAATTTTCCTCCCTTTTCTCATTTGTTGTGTCTAAAAGTTCCAAACTAGTATATTCTTGACGGATAATGCTCTGCTTTTTGTCACCATCAATAAGTAATGATTGGGTAGGTTTGCTCAAGGAATTTTGTTCACACAGTCATTGATTGCTTCTGCTGATATATTCTCATATATCCTATTTTTATACAACAGGGAGTTATCACCGAGGATGTTGTTCAGCTCAGAAAATCTATTGGGGCACCTGGAATGGCTGTTCTCCAGTTTGGTAATAACTAGTTTGCTAATTAAGTGTACTATTGGCATATTAAATTTTCATCTTCATTGAGTATCTGAAATTTTCACCAGTATGATTTTTTTAATCCTATGCTGCATTTTTTCTTGATCTAGGTTTTGGAAGTGATGCTAAGAATCCTCATTTGCCTCACAATCATGAGCGCAACCAAGTTGTGTACACTGGAACTCATGATAATGACACGGTAAAGATCCTTTATTATGCAGTCCTGATTCATCTTTTTAAAATTCCTCTCATTCGCCAAAAAAACAAGGGAAAATACCGCATAATTTGGAGCATCATTTCACAATCTCGAGCAAAGTCAATTTTTGTACAATGATAGTCACTATAATGACACAACAACGGTCCTTTATTCCTCGTTTAAGAATGAATACTACATTTATTCTTTGCCACTGGTGAAAACGTCATATTTCATCCCTTAGGTTTCCTTATACATTCAAAGGTAATGTTGACCTTTGGTATCGTAGTTAGTGATTGAGATGTTTATTTACTTTGACTGAAAACAATCTTGGTTAGATAATTAAACATGGCCAACTAATAATTATCTTGTCATATCATAGATCCGAGGCTGGTGGGACACTTTGAAGAATGAAGAGAAGTCCAATGTGAGTATTTGCCTTGACTTTGAATCTTTCATATCTCAGCTACGCTACACAGCTGAACATTATGCTCTGTAGTATTACAAGGGTATTGTTTTCACAGGTAATGAAGTATCTTTCTATATCTGAAGAAGACGACATCGCCTGGGAACTCATCCACGCTGCTTTATCTTCAGTGACCCGAACTGCAGTCATACCTATGCAAGATATCCTTCGGCTTGGGGGTTCTGCCCGGATGAACATTCCTGCTACTCAGGTAAAATGCTTACGCGGATGTAAAATAAGTGGGTGATTGGTTGTGCCAAGGGGCTAAGCAAGCTTTTGTGCCAAAAAAAAAAAAAGCGCCTCTTAGATCATAATCATTTATCACCGATTCTGCTGGATACTCTGTTCGATACTCCCATGTACATAGAAAAGCTAATGTGTAATAATTCCAGAGAATGAAGGCAACATTGCTAATATTCAATTCTCTGCTTTGTCTGTGTTACTTTTCTTAATACAGTTTGGAAACTGGAGTTGGAGGATTCCTAGTTCCACAAGTTTTGATCACCTGGAGACCGAAGCAACAAAACTAAGAGATTTGCTTTCAACGTATGGGCGCCTGTAAGGGTGCTGCGATTTTTTGTTAGATTCAGGTAACCACAACGCACTGGGTTACCCTTGTGAATTATTGTATGATACAAGCTTCTGTACCGCAATGTCACCTGTATGAAATAATAATCAGCTTGTCTGACACAGAACGATTTTTCACTTATTCTCAAATTGAATAAAAATAAAAGTTTTGTTCTTGTCTATTAATTCCTTCAATTATTCGTTCATACATAAGTATGCTTGTTTGTCATCATACGGGTAATGGGTCTGATGATTAATCATTTGGCTTTCAAAATCATGTGGAAGGGCATAAAGCTCAAATACGTCAACAGACGTAAGATAGCCTTCTAATTTCAGAATCTTAGTTAAAACTAAGTAAACAAACAAATAATTTCAGAAACTTGAACTAAGTAAACAAACAAACACACACAAAAAACTCCCCGATTGTTGTATTTGTAGAGCTATGCAGCATTCTCAATTGCTTCAATGCACTCTACTATAGTTGCCTTCTTCGACATAGCTGCCATCAGGGCTTCATGAATCGCCTTGTTATTTTTTATAAGTGTTGCAGCAAACAAAACCTGCACCGCGTTCCCATTATCAGCGTTCTATCATGACTCATTTTTGCCGACATTGTTTCTTAATTGTAAAGTTCAAAGCGATATTCCAGCGTAAGAACAAGCTACGCATGTAAATTGTAAAGCTGAGGAGCTTACTGCCCATCTAGTAAGATTTTGTTGCTGGTCTTTGCTAAGCGGTGGCTTGCTCCTATTGATAAATCTCTGGCAACAGAGGAAAGAGACAAGTGAAAACATCAATGCTTTGTGGGTGTATGTCAAGTAATATCTGATGAAAACTCGATCATAGGCGGAGGATTATAAACCTGAAGACTGAAAAGATCGGCAGATTGGCCGACAACTTTATCATATTGCAGACCCTCTGCAGCGAGGCCAGCCATTGCCACAACCGCCAGCCTGAGTAAAATTGCATGAGGTTAATATCACCGGTGATGTTCTTAAAATTGAAGTGCTCGTATACCATACCGATCTTTAACTATTAGATCAAATAGGTTAATTCAACATATTGAATAGAACTTGCTATCAAAGTTTCTGGAGAAAAAATTTGTTAGGTCTCAGTGGGAAACAGATTTTCAGGCGGGTACCTGTCAAGTTCCTTTGCATCAAGCTGTCCGCTGTATATCAACTTTTCCAGCCTTTCGTCGGTAAGATTGACGTTCTCTTTGCCGATATCCAGCGAATATCCAAGAATAGGAAGACCAAGCAAATAGGCAACTATAATTGGACGAAAACAATTTCTAATTAGAAAGCAACCAAATTAACCATGTTGTGTTGACTGGATACAATGCATATTAGCAAGAGTACGTAAGAAATGAGCTGCTTCGTGTCCTGCAACCCTCTCCTGATAATCGGGAAAAAATGAAGAAAATCCTTGGATAGCAGCTTGAAGAAGCCTGTGAGAGCAAAGGAAGTGCATGATTTACAATTGCAAGCTTCCATCAAGAGTTAAGACTCTATTAACACTCATTTTACAGTACTAAACTGTAATCTTGAGAGCCTAGTTACATAAAAGATTAAAGATAGAAGATTCTCGGAAATAAAAATATGCCTTTTTTATCTTACCCAGGAGAAATGCTTCCAACAGCTAAGACCACTAAAGAAATGCTGCCAATTAAGTACGGCAAAAAGAAGCCCCAGTCCTACATGAAGGATGTAACATAAAAGAAATTGCTTAATTTGTAGTTGCAACATGTCAGGTGATGAACACAGGAGAGTGAGCCAATTGAATTAAGTAGATTTTAAGGCAAAAAATGACAAGCTCATGAGATGAAGCTACAAGAATATAAGCTTATTGGCCAAATTGGGAACTGGAAATATCCAGAGGCAGGGGAAGAGGGATGATAAATTGCGGCTTTTGCGTACGGGTTAGGCATGTAGCCTGTGTCTGTCTAAACTGATTAACTTATCACGACAACCCAAAGTTTCATTTCTACTCGAGGAATATTCATAACTGAAGAAGAAGAAAAGAAATAATCATATGCATTTTACTGTTACATGATGAGATTTATGAAGAAGATCTTTTGGTAAGTTTAGTACATGCAACTTTTCCTGATTCGTTACATCTTCGAAACCAGTTTCCTCTTCCGGTTCACATAAATCTCTCTCTCAAAAGTGTGCACGGAATGTCTATTAAGGCAGAAATTCAGACATTTACATCTGATGAAAATTGAAAACCAAAATGATTGGTTTGGATTTGGAAGAAGAAATTCCAGTTTCAAATAAACAAAAGGAATGCTGCTGCTTGAATTGAATACAACAGAGGAGAGTAATTGAAGTTACCCCAGGAAGCTGGCCGGCAAGAACACCCAAAAACCCTGTTGTCCCGACGACTGTGAAAAGAAAAGCTGCCTGTATTACTGAAAGGCATCATCAAACATATTGGAACTTTTGTAATAACAAACAATGAAAGTGAGATTCATACTCCATTTATATATAAATTTTAAATATATCCTAGTCAATCCAGAAAAGTATAATGCTAGGATTATGGACTCACATCATTTCTGACACTCGGGATGGCAAGGTTCTCGGCGTTTTTTATTCCGAGGGATGTCAGCTCCCGAAGGGTCGTCTGATTCACAAAATTTGATTCAAAACTACATATTATCCAAGCACATAGTCACATACACTTATAACTAAGATTTCAAAGCAGCGAACGAATATTCGTGTACATGTATGCATGGGATTGTAGATTTGGCTAATGTTTTGAGTGGCACATTCCCAGAACTTCAACACTTATAATGGAGACTGACTGACCGTACGGCGTGAGACGTAGGGCTGAGAACTCCATCTCTTTGCCCAACCCACTTCTCTTAGCTGATCGAGCGCCTCTTTAACTGCGTTACTATCTTTCTGGAGCAAATACGTATCCATCAAATTTCTAATACGCCACTCGAAATGGCAACTTAAAATCACAAACAGCAACCTTCCATTCCAATGCACATGATTTTGAGCTTTTGGCTCATCAAAATTAGAGTCAAGCAGAAAAGTTAGTCAATGAAATATGTTATAAATTTGAACATTAATGTGATGCATATTGTCCTTTAGATCTTACATTTTTGCCAATTTCAAAAGAATTGTTACAAATTACATTTAAAATGAAAAATCCTGCTACGGGGTACTTTTAAATTGATATACTAAGCACAAACCACCAACCCAAATTCATACACATAACATTGCATTACATGCTCCTAGAAAAACTGAAATCCATTTCAAGTTTTCAATTTAATTTTGATAATGATTAACAAAAGTTAAAAAAAAAAGGTGAAAAGTAGTTTAAAAGAATTTGAACCTTGGCAATGGCGGATTCGAGCGTTTGGAGATCAAAACTACCAGTTGCAGCAGAAGATGAAGACGATGCTCTGATTCTTGAGAAGCAGAAGCGCTTTTGAGATTGATATGGAAAAGAAGTTAATGCAGCATAATAAGCCATCTTTTGAAGGATGAATGAAAGAAGAAAAAAAAGAGCAGATAAGGTTTGTTGGGTTTGGCGCCAGGATCAGTTATCAGTTATTGCTTTTGTAAGAATTATATTCCACCACATCACTTGAGTCCTGAATTAAAGTTTAAAAATGCCCAAAATAATTCAGTTTTTTGAATAAAACATTTAAAATTCCAAAAATTTATCAGTTTCCATTACAAATATTAGATTCCCAAAAATTGAAGAGTGGAATCTAAAATGCCAAATATAATTAGTTTTATGTAAAATCTTTAAAATGAATAAAGAAAATTAAAAGTAGATATAAATAAAAATCCTCTAATATAGATGTCCGTATGAATTTTTATGTAAATTTAGAGTTTTACAATAATACAAAGATAATCATTTCACAACATTGTAATACAAAGATAATCATTTCACAACATTGTAAAAGCGTTTCACAAAGTTGTGAAACCCCAAATCCATATCAAAACTTGTGGAACCATTTACAAGAGGGAGAGAGGACTCTAAATATAAAACACCATATCATATACGATATTTGTCAGCGTAGAATAATTTAGCCAGCAGCCTCTACTTTGGTAATATATTTTTGTAGATAAATTCCCAACAAAGTTACATTTCAATTAGCTAAGAATCAATATTTATCACATCTTCACCAAAATTATGTTCATTTGTAATACGCCTTTTTTTTTTATAGACACTTAACATAAACATGCATCTTGACATAAATTAGTGAGTGGTAGTTAGTTAAACTGATAAATTTTTTTTTCTCAGTTGATTAAGAAATTTGAGCTGGAGTGCATAAATAGGGATTTAAATTTTAATTATGTTATGCTTTAAAAAAAAAACAAGAATTATCAAAATAAAATTCTAGAAAAAATGTCGGGATTTAATTTAGTTGAGTAATGCAATTTGGGATGTCAAAGTTAAACAGTAAAGAGAAAAATAAAAGAAAAATTTATTAAAATGTTATGTTCAAACTCTTTAGAAATGGTAGGGAAAACCCGCTGACGCGAGCCCTAGTATTTTAGGCTGAACTTAGCCTAGTCCGAGCATATTTTATAAATATAAAACTCGAACCGAAAGTCTGAAAAATACTTAAAAATTAATTAAAATAGACCTTTATATATATATATTTAACCCACTCATAACATATATTTATAGTTGACAAAAGCTTGCTAGGTCTAGACTAGACTAGACTCAAATTTAACCAAATCCGGCCCAACTCTGTTATTTTGCCATTATTAAGACTGTTGAGATTGGGATTTGAACCAATAACGAAGATTAAATTGTGAAAAAAAACCGAAGTAAAATTGTGAAAAATTAAAGACAAAAGACATGTTAGGACTAGACCAGACTCGGACTTTGCCATGTCTGACCCAAGCCTGTCATTTTGATATGCTTCAGACTCCTGACTTAAGACTATTGAGAAATGAGAAGGGATTTGAACCAATAACTGAGATCAAGTTGTGAAAAAACTGAAGTAAAATTGTAGGAGAAAAAGACAAAAAAAAAAAAAAACATTTATGGTTGACTTTCCCAAGTCCTGAGCAAAAAATTTTTGTTGAGAGTGGGATTTGAACCCACGCCCTTTCGGACCAGAACCTTAATCTGGCGCCTTAGACCAACTCGGCCATCTCAACATTGTTGTTCGAGGGCACCA
Source organism: Murraya paniculata (assembly GCA_030449075.1). Taxonomy (NCBI): domain Eukaryota; kingdom Viridiplantae; phylum Streptophyta; class Magnoliopsida; order Sapindales; family Rutaceae; genus Murraya; species Murraya paniculata. The sequence continues at coordinate 984,363 of JAEVFN010000018.1, read as the reverse complement.
ACATATATATCAAGTAGTATTAACCATTAAACCACTACTTCAAACCTTCAACACTAAGTGGATATGCAAACGATTTCGATTTAGTAATTGTGCACCCAAGGACAGTTAATATTTTTTAAGTGGAAGCAGAGTGCAAAGCCTCGATGCAAGATTATAAGTTTGAATCAAAGGAAGTGTGTGTTTAATTCAGCGGGAACTTGCGTCTGTCCCCACATGTTCTATCCTCATATACCTACGTAAAGTAAATTATTAACCGTGTCATCCACAAAACCATTACTCACTAAATTTTTACCTCATAAAAAATCTGCCCCCACCACGCTATTCCAAGCACTGTAAATCCTGCAACCAGGTGCCTTTAATGGCCCTTGAAGTCTCAAAACATTTAGTTCTCTGCCAACTGATTTTCCCAATCAAGCATTTGAGAGCGGTTGGCACACACTTCAGCTCAATTTCCCCATAAATATCTGTGGCCCATGTGTGGTCTTTTAATTTCACTTTCAATGAAATAAGTCAATATATAAATTAATATTAATCCGGACTCAAACAACAAGTGCTGGGCAGTGCATATAGATGCATGCGCCTAGCTCTTCCTAACATTCTGCATGTCGTCTTTCTGCTGCTTCGCAACAATATTGTCAATTTTATTATTATTACTATTATTACTATTTTGGTTGGGGAGTTTGGGCCTAGAATTTTTTGGCATCCAACCAAAAAATTTTATTAATTGGGTAATGACATATCTACTAGAAACTCAAGTATCTTTTATTTGCTAGCTAATATGAGACACAACTCAACAATCCTCCCTCGGATGAAATCATTATCGCATTTTGGTCCTTTCGTCCGACACACCTCAGTTGTTCTACCACCACATTCTAGCTACTAGGGTCTGGCTCTGATATCTAGAAATCCTAGACCCAACGTTTCTCTCCCTCCTCTAAACAACAATTTGTATCACGGCCAGACCTTAGTAGTTAGAATGTTATGGTGCAACAACTTAAGTGTATCAAATGAAAGGGTCGGAGTCCTGCGATGGTTTCGTCTAAGGGAGGAATTGTTCAGTTGTCTCCCACATTAGCTATAAAAGCAGAAATACTTGGGTTTGTAATTAGGATAGGTCACTCCACCTAATAGGCTAATCTTTTGGATTTGATACCTGAAATCCTAGGCCCATCCTCCCTCAACATTATTATTATTATTATTATTATTATTATTGTACAGAACTCAAAATGTTTCATTCTAGCTAGTTTACAAATATTCAACTTTGATGTACGGCATGATGCAGCTTGTTACTTGCTCTATAATGAACAATAATCATACGTAACATTCTTCAATTCTTAACTTATATGTACGGGATTCTTCAATTGCAAATTTTTTGTACCACTTGAACAAAAAATTATCACTAAAATAAATCGTCATCTATCTTTCCGTTTTAACAAAAACACAAGAACCCACTGTGCAATACCTAAAAAAAAAGCCCAAGACTCTCTGTAGTCTCTACCCTAAAGTACTTCACCCACATGGTAGCCAATCATCGATTGGTTGTTCTAATTAACCCTAATTTTCTTTTACACGTATGATTTGGCACACACTTCTTTGTACGTTAGAAAATGTAAAACACACCACACAATGAATCCAAGAGCCAAATAGGTGCCCATATCTCTACACTATTTGAGTGTTGGCTATTGCATTATTCGACCAGTAATGAGTCGGCTGTTGGCTTGGCACTGTTATTTTCTGAAACAAAGCTGCAGAATCTACAAAAGCACTCCACAAGTTAACGCCTCTCACTTTCTCTAATTTCTCTGCACAATTTTTTCAGGCTTTCGGTTTAGGGGCACCATGCATTAGCACATGAAAAGAAATAAACGAACGAGAATCAGAGAGAGACGAAATTTTATGTTTTGGTACAGCAAATTATTACCGTTTTCACGTGGTTTTGTTGCCCCTTTTTCTGGATTCTTGTGCTTTTCTCTTTCTTGCATAGTGCATACGAGTCACCAACTAGCTAGCTAGGGTTTTTTCTTAAATGGGATAATAACATCTGAATCCCTGATTTCTTAATTTTTATCAAAAATATATAGCTTATGTACATATATTAACCTTTTTTTTTTTAACCTTAGACATAGCAGTGGAATTTGTTAAATTAAAAAAAAAAAAGATTAGTCAGCTAATCAAGGCAGAGATAATAAGCTTAGTCCTTAGAATCATTATGGAAATAAAGCAGAAACATAAAAGCAATAAAGCTTACAAAAATTCATTAAATTTCCTAGATAAAAGACTATCACAAGACTATCACACTTTTAACTATAAAAAAAAAAAAGTAGATTAAGACAGAGAGTCTCACAAAAAAAAATTATGTACAATCATGACTTAAATTTGCCGTAAAATCATTAACGATCTCTTTCTAGTTTCATGAAAAGCATGAAAAATATGAAAATACATAAACTTTAAGAAGCTGATGATAACTTAAGGACTAAGCTACACATAAATAGATAAGATAAGAAACTAAGATGAACAAACGGGATACTACGACTCAACTCCACCACGGTTCACGGTTCAATTCAATGGAAATTTCAAATATTCAAATAAGGACCTATTTGGTGAGAGCATGCGAACTAAGTTCTTATTGGAGAAAATTTAAAAGCTTCAGTATCTAGATGTAACTAGGCATTTTTCTTAATTTCTTAACATAAAATTAGGTTATTATTATTTCATCACTTCAAGAATCGTAATATCAAATGATTATAAGAAGTATTGTTCCCTAATATTTTACTAGTATCACTTTGCGAAACCTTTTAGTTTACTACTTTTCTGTTAGAACAGTTAGTTGAATATTAAAATACCAATTTTACAAATTGTGGCAAAATACACAAATAGAGATATCAAATAATAGACATAAAATTAATTTACACTCTTAAATTGTTAAATAATAGTTTTAACCATGAATTTATGAGTAATCCTAAATTTATTATAACTATAAAATTATGAATTGATAAAAGTATCTTTAGATATTTTTGTTTAAAAAACGCACAATTTATTCTAAAAAAGACACTTAAATGTGGAAGTGTCGATTCTGTAGATAAGTTTTAATTGATTAACAAAAATATCCAAGGGTATTTTTTGTCAATTCACTACTTTCATAATTATAATAAATTTAGGGTTATTCATAAATTAATGGTGGTTAAAGCTATTATTTAACAATTTAAAGGCATAATAATAATTTTTTATCTACTATTTGATACATCTTTCTTTATTTTTACCATAAAGAGTAAAATTGATGTTTACAAGTCAAGTAATTGGTCAACTATCGGTCTTAATAGAAAAATAGTAAAATAAAAAATTTTGTAAAGTTATAGTAAGAAAGTAATAGAAAACAATATTTCTTATAGTAATTTAATATTTTACAATTATTAAAGTAATAAAAAGATAATAATTCTAAAAATTAATATGCACCACAGGATATTCCTGTCGCTCATCTTTCTGTTTTTTCCGCACTGTATCTGGTTTCTGTGGTCGGATGAGATTGTACGTACGTTCACGTAGTTGACGAATACCGTGTCTCTGTCTTCTGACAGAAAATTTTGTGATATTTTTAACAACTTGGAGGGCGAGCCAAACCCTGCATGGCCGTGGGGTCTTGTCTTCTTGACCAGTTAGAAGCTAGCAATTTCACAGTGCTGTGCAAGCTGTGTCTCTGCGATATGATGCTGACTCTGCAATTTCAATTTTTGTTTCATGATCAGGATAAGCACTCTCGTCCTCCTGTTACAGATTTTTTTTTTCAATTATTTTTAATGGTCATAATTTTGTATTATACATCTAAGGTGGGGTACAAAGAAGACGTTGTGATCAATTACAATAGTAGATGCAATAACTAAACGACTAATAAGGTTTTAGCATTTAAGATTTGCGACCAGATTAATGTATGAGTCGAATTCATGTCGACCACAATGGTTAGAAAAATAACTCACGTCAATTGAATATTGAACTTAGGTTAAAGATATAAGACTTGGATAATCTCCAATTATTATGTTAATTTTTTGGTTGAGTTAGTCCAGTAAACTTTTATAAAAAGACCGACCTGCAGAGAAATATAGACCGGCGTATATATTAATATCTCACATCAACAGAATATTGAAATACGCGTGCAATATGGTACAACAAAATATTGAAAACACATGCAAATGTAAATATTCGACAACAGAATATCAAAGACACATGTTGGAATATCGAAAACATATGCAACATTGTCATAGACCGGTCTATATATCAATATCTCACATCAACAGAATATTGAAAAACGCACACAACATGATACAACAAAATATTAAAAACACATGCATATGTAAATATCCCATGCAAAAATATTGAAAACACATGCAATATGACAGAGATGACAATATCATGCATGTAACACAGAATATAAATATTTTGATATTCTACATGTAAATATCAATATCGATAGAATATATCAATATCCTGCATGTAATATCAATATCGACAGAATATATCAATATATTGCATATAAATATCAACAAAATATACCAATATATTGCATATAAATATCAATATCGACAGAAGATATTAAGATTCTGCATGTAAATATCACTATTTAGAGAATATATCAATATACTGCATGTAAATATCTTTATCGACAGAATATACCAAAATCTTGCAAGTAAAATATCAATATCTCACATCCACAGAATATTGAATTAGGTTACGTATATAAGACGGATAATAAACTAGCTTCTGTACCAATGACAGAAAACGAACAAGATAGAACATGAAAACGAACAAGATAGAACATGAAAACGCATGTGCATGTCAACTTTAGGGCTTTACTTTCTAATCTAGCTCCTATGGCATTGAATATTCTACCACGACATGCAATTGGCAAGCGCCCAAGAAACTAAAAACAAATTCAAGAAATGATGTGATAAAACATGAATTGATAATATTAACACATGATCAGTTTATAGATTTAGAAATCTCAATCAAAATTTTATTAGTCTTGAATTCAACTAAAGCATACTTTTATTTGCAGATCATTGCATAATCATTTGCGTTCTTCATTTGAATAACGACTTTTGGGCAATATCCAAGCTTGAAACTTCTAAGTTACGTGTGCATGTTTTTATTTATTTATTATTTAATAATAACCAATCAACATCCTATATTGCCAAAAACAAAATAATAGACTAAACTAGGATTCATCTGATATAAAAAAGACAAAACTAATGACGCCTCAGCTCCACAAATCCGAAAATTTTCAACCCAAATTACACATATGATAACATTTAATATTTCAGAACAAAAATCAACAGCTTTAAAAACACTATAGCTGGCTGCGGATATACAATATTGATTTTATACGTACGTAACCTTAGAGAAACCCTAATCAAATAATAATAATAATAAGAACAACAGTACGCACCATTAATCAGAAACCTAATATCTCAAAAAACCTAGACTCCAAAAATAATAATAACCCCCAAAATTAATTCCTATCCATAGCCACGGCACGTAGAGGATTCTTCATCTCACACGATAGCTTCAACACCTCACTCAATTCAACTGGGCTAGCCACGTCTTGAACCCACATACAATTTTTAACCAATTGAGCCACCCAAAGGCTCACGGTGGCTAGTCCCAGGTTCTTTCCGGGGCAAACCCTACGGCCCGCCCCGAAAGGCGCGAGCCGGAGGTCCCCGCCCCTCACATCCACGTCAGCTCCCAAGAACCTCTCGGGTTTAAACACGTGTGGATCCTCCCACACGTGAGAGTCGTGGGTGATGGCCCACATGTTGACCATAGCGGTAGTGTTGGCCGGTATCAGCATCCCGTTGCTGAGCTGGACGTCTGACGTGGAGAGTCGGGCCCATGACAGGAGTGGCCCGGGTGGGTGGACGCGAAGAGCTTCTTTGACGACCGCCTGTAAGTAGGGTAGTTTTGCCACGTCAGCATCTGTAATTTTTCTGTTAACAGTTTGGAGCTCAGCGTGCAGCTTGGCTTGTACTTTTTGGTTCAGCACCAACTCAGCCATAATCCACTCAGTTAACAGAGCTGTTGTATCAGTGCCTCTAAATATCATTTCCTGTAACAACAGTCAATAACAGGCGATTATCACTTAGCTCCCTCTATTTTTTCTTAATATCGCACGATTATAAAAAAAAATATTCAAAATCTTAAACTTTTAACTATCAACTGGCAACGACTTTGAACGTAACATACCCATAAGACAGCAATCATGTCATCATCACTGAGCTTTTCTTCACCTTCCAAAGAGAGCAAAACATCGACAAAATCTGCATTATCTCCCAATTTCGTCGAGTTTTTGAGCCGCCGGTGTTCTTCGATGATGCCTCTTACGAAGTTCTTGACCCGGGGGACGAGCTTCAAGCAACGTTCGTGGATACGAAACAAACTCATCCACGGCAGATAATCTGACCAATTAAACGCCCCCAATAACTCAAAACCTTCCCTTACCATTTCGGTGAGCTCTTGAAGCGATTTGCTGTCGCGGTCAAGGCCGTATCTTACGCCGAACACACTTCCCATGATGTTGTTCAAGGCAGCCAACTGGAGGTGTTTCCTTAAAGAGACAAAACCGTTATTTTTCTGTTCGTTTGCAATGTTCTGTAGCATGAGGGCGCAGTCTAGCTGGCGGCCGGGCTCGTGGGCTAGAATGCGCCGTGGAGAGAAAAGGTGAGACGAAGCGATTCTACGCAAGAGTCGCCAGTAAGTCCCGTTGGGAGCGAAGCCGATAGCGCGGCTGAACATCAGGCACTCAGCTGACTGCTTGATCGGACGGTCAGCGAAGTGAGGCGACGTCAAGATTTCCTTGGCAGTGTGAGGGTCAGAGGCGACCACAACGGGGGTCGAGCCGCCGAGGCTGAAGGCCATCAGCTGAGTGTTCCCTCGGCTCCAAGCCAAGGCTGCTAACGTCCGATGAGCCAAGCCGCGGCCCAGAGTGAACAAGCTGCCAAATAACGGAACACCCTTTGGTCCCGGAATCGTAACGGAGCCTCTCTGGTTTCTCCCGTTCTGCCAGGCGACTCCGCCGCTGGTGGAGAAAGCCCAAGTGAGTAGATAAAGCAAACCCAAAGCTAAAAAGAGTGACAACAAACTATATGAATCAAAAAGATTTTGTGAACCAAAGAGAGTGAATACCCACAAAGATTTTTCTCTGTCGATAAACCCTAACTCCATGTTATTAAATATTGTTTAACTCGTAGAACGATTAGTAGTTGAGCTTCTTTTTCTTTTTTTTTTTTCTCTTGATGAGAGTGTAAGCGAGTGAATGATAGCAGGAGGGAAGATGAGTGTATTTATACAGCGAGTTTTACCAAAGTTTCACGTGGAGAGAGAGGAGGGCGGCGGGCGGTTTGCATGAATGAGAGAGAGAATAACAGTGTGCGCGCGCGCCTCATGCGAGCGTTATGATATTGAAGTGAGAGCATTGAATTAATGAGATTTTTTTTTTTCTCTTGGTGAAAGGGAAAATGATGATTAGAAGAGTAACGCTTGATTGCTGTTTGATGAAATAAAACGCATGGAGAAATGTGAAAATTAACTCGACTTGTGAACAGTGCTGTTTCATGCCAAACAACCGTTATACTCGAAACTTGTCCCATAACGTTTTAGATGTTTTGACTACTTAGTTATTCTTGTAGTTGAATGCTTCTTATTTCAATTATTCTTTAATACAAAACTTACAAGTATTTACCTCTCCGTCTTTTTTTTTTAAGTAGATTTTTGGACTAATCTTTATATAGACTACGTCAAGCAATTAAATTAAGAGGAGTTTGGTTAAAAAAAATCATTTAATTTGGGTTTTTTTAAACGTTTGCTCGAACATATTTTAAGTCTTATAAACTCATCTTTCATTATTTTTTTTAAATTTTAAATAATAATTGTAATAAATTATTTATTTTACATGCATGAAAGTATCATTTTTCTAAGTAATTTTCATAAAATATTTAAAAAATCAAAATAATGTGATTATAAAGATTTAAACCAAGACTCTAAAACCATCAAATAATATTTTTATCACTGAATTATAAATCTTTTATAATATAAAATATATGTTTAAATTCTTTTTATTTAACTTATTTAGAAAGGGCTTGGGGTACATTTTAAAAGAATATTTAATGGCTCAGGAGGTGACCCTTCTGAGCCTTAGCTGAGTCCGCCCATGACGTCAAGGTAGATTACGACAAACTTCTTATTATGATATCGGTGGAATTGTACTATGTGTTCTTCTTATTTTGTTAATAAAAAACTTGTTAAATTATGTTAACTTCATGTAATCTTTCATTTTAAGATTTGTGTATGTCATTCAAATTGATTATTCAGTATTATACTTTTTAAAATTTTAACTCGTGCTTAACTGTTAAAAAAATCTTTTGACCAAGCCCTAGAGATAACGAGTCATCTTATGTTCATTTTTTAATGATCCAAGATTATGAATATAACGGAAAGAAGATAAAATGGGTTTAACTGAAAAAGAAAAGAAAAGAAAAGGCATGTGGTTGGTTTAGACATAGGAAACAAAAGGGGAAGCACTTACGGGGTATAAAAAGTGAAACACACATATGGGAGATAAAGCCAAGTTCATTTGATTTTAGCCAACATTGATGAAATTCAATGGATTTTGCAGGAGAAACAACTTCCGGTGCCTCCACAGCTGTCTTTTCACGACCTCTTTGACTGTTAAATTAAAAGATCGACTCGCATCTCAATACAAATAAAAGTGTGTCCTACATTTATTGTTCTCAGGGCGCACGCGAGAAATTTTTGGTTCTTTGTATTCAGAGGGGCGCAGGAAGACAACGATTGAATAGTGGAACCTTCCAAGTTCCAACCTATCTAGTATGTCAATGTTAAGTATAAGGGAGTTGCTAAGTTACAGTTTATGTAATTTACAGCCGCAACTTTTTCGAGTAAACAGTAACCATGTGGTGTTACTGTTCACTCGAAAAAGTTACGGCTGTAAGTTACTGCAGCTGTAACTTAGAAAAATCCTAAGTATAAAAGTACAATACACTTAATGCCAAATTGCCAATGCTTGAAATTTTATATATAGAGAGAAGATATATTTATTTTGTTAAAATGAAAATATTAGTAAAATTAAAAAAAAAACACATATTTTAATATATTAACAGATAAAAAATATTATCTTGAATGTATTGAGATTTGTATTTTTTTATTGTATTTTACTGAAAGTTTCATTTTGTTAAAAATGAAAATATCTTCACTAAAAATTTATTTATTTATTTATTTATTTATTATTATTATTATAGATAATTCTTCTTTAGTACAGACACACTCATTTTTTTTATGCAAATATGTTTTTAAATCATGAGATTTAAGATAATTAATTTTTAACTTTTTTAAATTATACAATTTTATAGTTTATTCAAAAATAATTTTCTTAAACTACAAGATTTAAGAACATATTTGTATTTAAAGAAAAAAAACAAAGTTCACATTTGAGAATGATTATATATATATATATATATATGGTTATATGATTATATATATATATATATATGGTTTATGACTATGACGAAGCAAGATATTTTTTTTCCCCTACAAATTAACATTTAAATCGTGTGAAAATTTTCATTGATAATGATGTTAGATATTGTCTATTAATGTACATAATGACAAGTACTGACCATTTTTCAGGAGTATTTGACATCTATGTATCTCGTTTGGTAAAATGTCCTCAAAATTGATGGACATATATGGTTATGTTTTTTATTACTTTATTTCTTTCCTCTTTCATTTTCTTTTATTAACTTGATTTTGTTTTAGTAATATATGCCTAAATTTTTTTTCTTTCATCAATTTGATTCTCTTTTTAATGGATACCGAGATTCATATTGAAAATAAACAAAAATAAATAAATTTGAAACTCATAAGAGCGCCCATTCGATTATTTCGTATAAAATCATATCATAAAACCTTAAAAGTCAACCTTGGTTTCTTTTGGATATCTAATGATCTTGATTTATTGACTGTACCAAACGTGTTACATATATGTTGATTATAATCGTCACTTAATAGAAATTATTTGTTTCAAGAGATCGATTTGCCTATTAGATAAATATCTTGTAACACTACTTGTAAGATAAATATCTTGTAACACTACTTGTAAGGTTACGTAAGCCCAAGCTATAGTTATTGTGCAAAAATATATATATAATTATGAAATAAAAATAAATAATATGTAGTAAATATAACTTTTGAATAATAATTTTGATAAAAATAATAATAATATTATACATTTTTTATCATACAAATAAGGACGACTTTAGCACTAGGCGGTCGCCTAGGGCCTCAAATTTTAAGGAGGCCCCAATTTTTTGGCATTCATTTATTAATAGGAAAGCCTAATTTTTAGGCATCTACCTATTATTACTCATTATTATTACTCATTCATAATTATTGAAAATTAAGAATTTTTAACAAAAATTCTATATCTGACAATCTTTATTGCAAAACGCTTCACTTTCTAAAAGAAAGTACTATATTAAAACATTAGAATTGATTCTTGTTATTCCTTTAAACTATAATAAAAGCTTCAAAAATATTGAATAAAGATTAATCTCAGTTAAAAAACTTTTTACTCTCTTCTCTACAAAGAAAAATCTTCCTGACAAAATCTATTGTCATTGTTTGATTGTCATATTTATCTCAAGGAGTTAACTTTTTCAGGTGTTGCCGCTCTAGTTATAGTATTTTAAATTATTATTGTTCTTAATTTTTATGCAAATTTAATTTATTTTTATTTATTGTATTAACACGTGGCTTGTATAATCTAGAAAAAAAAAATTGAATTTTGAACTATTTTATGCTCCATTGAAAGTTGATATTGTTGAATATACAAAGGCCTAAAAGGAAAAAAAAAAAAAAAAACACCTAGGACCCAAAATCCCTTAGAGCCGGCCCTGCATACAACTACGAGATCAAACCAACTTAACTTTCAAGATATTGTAGATAAATTATTAAATATTTTAGTGTTGTAAGCGTTTAGGTTACTGCGTAACTTTAATATCAAATAGGGCCATAGTTTACTAAACTAAATAGAGTTGGCAAAAAAACCCGAGCCAACCTGGACTAGCCCTGGGTAGATTGGGCTTGGGTATGAGTCAAAAAAATATAAAGCAGCATATATTGAGCCTAGTTAAAGGTTTAGGAAAAAAGCCTCGGCCTTTTTAATTTATAAATAAAAAAATAAGTCAAATTAAAACAAATACTCAAGATATTAGATTAATATGTTTTTTATATTAGTATTTGTGATTTATTATGTTGTGTTACTAATATTTTGTGTATTAGACTATTATTCTATTATGTATTGAATAATTATCTTTAATTTAGATTCTTTTACATTATTAAAAATTTATTTTAAAAATTAATAGAAAGCCCAGGCTCATCCAAACTTGGACGGATTTTAAAGGATTTGGGCTCGTTAACAATAATATGGGCTTGGACTTGGGCTTGAAAAATCCTGGGTCAAGCCGCAATTTGCCACCCCTAAAACTAAAGTGGATTTTGGAATGCATAATATTGACAATGCTCAACTAAATATTTTGTTATAATTAATTATTAGTTCATCGACAGTAATTTACTAAATGAAAGTAATTAGTTAAGCATCGCCAACCTGAGAAAATGGATTTCTGTCGGTAAGAATATTAATAAGTGCAGCAATTCCGACATGGATTCTCTAAATATATAGAATGCATATAATTTAGGGTATCTTTTGTTATTATTCATCGTTGTTGTACCTTATTATGTGGACACATGAACTCCATGTCATCATCCTTATAGAGGAGAAAAAACATTGGGAAATTTATAAAAATGACCTCAAAACTTTTTTAATTTTTTAATTTAGCCCCCCAAACTTTTTTCTATCATAACTAGCCAATTGCTAGTTTTTTTGACCAAATTGTCCTCGCCAATTTAAATAAATTTACAAATCAATGCCACACATACACTCTCCACACTTTCTACACTCTCTACACTCTCAACACTCTAAAAAAAACACTACCAACATTCACTACAAATTATCAAATCTCATCAAATAAGTGTTGTATAGCTGATGATATAATCATCAATTGATAATTGGGAAGCTTCTTGAGGTTAGTTTCTATTCTCGCACAATACAAACCTTAATGCCAAATTGATATGGTTGTATTGTAAATATTGTTATTTTTCATTCATAAAATAATATAATTTGTAAAAGTGCTTACTTGGAGTAGAGAAACTTAGTTTAAGTAGAGAAATCCAGAAAAAATAAAAAAAACAAGTCAGAAATTCGAAGAAAAAATGAACCCAGATTTAGTGAGACAGGCAGTGGGACAGGTTCCTGTCTCACTAAATCTGGGTTCAGATTATGTGCGACAGGCACCTGTCTCACTGCCTGTCGCACTATGTTGGGTTGCATTTTAGTGGGACATGTGCACGTCTCACTAAGTGCATGTGGGACAGGCAGTGAGAAGGGCCTGTCCCACTGCCTGTCGCACATGCACCTAGTGAGACAGGCACATGTCCCACTGAAATACAGCAAACATAGTGCGACAGGAAGTGGGACATGTGCCTGTCCCACTTCCTGTTGCACGTAAGCATTTCTGCATTTTGGTGAAACAGGCTCCTGTCTCACTGCCTGTCTCATTAAAACAGCTTGTCTCACCAAATTTCAGATATTTTTTGAAAGTCATAACTTGGGCTACATGTGTCTGTTTAGAGCGTATAATATACCGTTTCGAAGCTTGCATGTAGATGAATCAAATCTAAAATCTTGAATTGCATTGTATGAAATGGTTGGACCAAGAATTTATCTAAATTTAATTGTGATGGGCACGTACATATAAAAAATGTGCCGCAATTCTCTTTATCATATTTTGTAGTTTGTAATCTTATTTCTTTTATTTTTTTAAATGATTTTATGTTTGATGGATTCGGTTGTACTTCAATTGTGTTACGACGGTTGGTGGGAGACGTTGGCAGATGGCCGTATGGAGTACGTGAATGCTAAAAATACATCTTTTCTGGTTCGGAAAGATTGTACGTTTGATCAGTTTTTGACAAGAGTGTATGAAGTTTTACAGATAAATCCTAATGAATATACTATGACGATGAAGACAACTTTGAGGTCTAGCAACACAATGTATTATGCATGTACACTACCTATGGACATATTTAATGATGAAATGGTAAATATTGTATTACATATGGCCTCTGATGTGGTAAACTATGGATGTATCACTGTATTTGTTACCACATCTCCTTGAGTTCCGGTCGAAGATCTTGAGCCATTTGTAGAAACTGAATCTTCTTTTCGAGCAAACGACTCTGTCCCCGATATTGAAGAAGAGGTGTTACCACAGCCGATATTGGGGGCAGCAACATTACTCTCCACTCCATGAAAACAATAACTTCATTGATGAGAACGGTATTACATTTGTCAATGTTGAAGAAGAGGTTTTACCAGTAACGACATCGTTAGAGCAACGGTACTCTCCATTCCACAACAATGATTTCCGCAACAATGATGATCCTGTTGATGACACCAACAACACATAAGCTGATTATGTTTTTGCAGAATCGTTCAATAGTGCGAGGCCCACTGTGTCCAATAGTCCAATTGATAATCGGAGCATCGGTCATTCTGATATTCCTAGCAATGATGAGGATGAGCATGAAAATGATATTCTCACTAATAGCAGAGACAGCCGATTTATTCCTCCAATGGCCCGTTCGAGGAGAAAGGCAACAGTTGATTCCCTTGTGAGTCTTGCTCCAGTTTTGCCTTCAAACTTGGTCGGTCCAAACTTAGTTAGAAGTTGTAATTCTGCTAATATTAACGTGGGTAAGCTGTTTGCTGAAAAAAATGAGTTAATACTAGAATTACGGAAAGCTTCCTTGAGGGATAAGTTTGATTTTAAGATTGCATGCTCCATAACGTCACGTTTTGAGGCCAACTGTTCATCGAAATCATGCAAATGGTGTGTTCGAGCAACGAGAGGTTTGAATGAGCAAAGTGTTCTTTAGGTAGTGAGAAGAGTTGATAATGTACACACATGTTCTAATGAGGTGTTGCCTGGTGGTCTTCGACAAGTAAGAAGTCGGGTTGTTGGTCATATTATCGTCAATAAATTTATCCAGAATAAACGGATATACACTCCGAATGATATCAGAGCAGACATGCAGCAGGAATACGGTGTCCAATTAACATACCAGCAGGCATATCGGGCGAAAGAAGTTGGTCTCGAAATAATACAAGGGAATTCTGCAGAGTCATACAACTTACTTCCCAAATACTCTCACGTTTTAACTAAAGCAAATGAGGGTACAGTTACTCACCTACAACAAGATGAAAATGATAATTTCTTATACTACTTTCTAGCTCTTGGATCTTCCAGCAAGGGTTTCATGCAGTACATCAAGCCAGTAATTGCTGTAGATGGTACTCATCTAAAGAGGTTATATCGTGAGAGCATATTTGTGGCAACATGTCTGGATGGAAATAATCAACTGTATCCGTTAGCCATTGGGGTCATGGATTCGGAAAACAATGATGCTTGGGAATGGTTTATGACAAAGCTACATGGAGTGATTGGCGACAGAACAGAGTTAGTAATTATCTCTGATCGGTGCACTGCCATTAAGAGAACCGTTCTGAAAGTATTTCGCACTACTGGCCATGGCATTTGTTTTTACCATGTCAAATGTAACATAAAGTCTAAATTTAGAATGTCTAAAGCTATTTGGGATGAATTTGAGCCTGCCTTTATTAATGCAGCAAAAACATATGGACACTAAGATTTTAAAAAACAACTAAAGGGGTTGTGGATGCTCCATTCGGGGGCGGCTGATTACTTAGAGAATAATGTGGGTACGTGTAATTGGGTAAGGTCTGAGTTTGAAGGTAGGAGATACAGCATCCTCGCCGCGAACATCGCAGAGAGTGTGAATTCATTTATGAGGGAACCGCGAAAATTTTCGATTACTCATCTTGTTGATCACTTTAGAAAAACATTGCAACAATGGTTTTATGACAAAAAAATTGTTGCTAAATCAATGAGTACTCGCCTAACAACATGGGCAGACGAAATAGTTGCTGAGAGGAGAATTTTGGCGGAAAGAATGACCGTTCGTCCTATATCTCAGCATCGATTCCATGTTCTGGGTGGTGGTATTAAGGAAGGGATAGTTGACCTATGTACCAAGACTTGCTCCTGCAGAGTATTCGAACTTGATCAGCTTGTCTGTGCCCATGTAATTGCTGCTTGTCTCACCGTCCGAGTGGATTACATAAGTCTTTGTTCTAACTTTTACTCAAATGAGTCGTTAGTCATGGCATATGCGCAACCTGTAGAGCCTGTTGGCGACATGGAAGATTGGGAAATTCCTCCAGAAATTCGGGAGATGAAGGTTAACCCACCGATCGAAGCACCACCAGCTGGTCGTCGTCCAGAGCTCAGAATACCTTCTATTGGTGAGGATGCAAACTGGAGGACTGTGAGATGCGGGCGGTGCAACCAACCGGGCCATAATCGCAAGAAATGCAAAAATTCCATTGCTTCAAATCCAAACTACTCGCATCATTGTTTACGATAGTTGACTTTGGAAGTGTTATCTTTGGTGTGTTGTACAATTATATAAAATGAAGTATTTTATTTTGTGTAAAATTACATATTAACTATTAAAATATATCACCGAATATGTGTGTCCGAATGTATTATATTCATATATTATAATTCGAATGTCTACAATGGCTTACAGTCCAATATCGCCATTAAATATATCTACAGCAATCTTCTTCCTAAAGTACTACCCATAGCTACTATCGAAATTAAGTTTGAGACCAAACATTAAATACATCGTAAACATTAACAAAAAAATACCACAATCGCCACTTCCAAGCTCTTGTTGTGGCACGTCCTTGACCACTCTAACTTTTCAAGAGTTCGCACTCTGCAGGTCAGGTCGGATGTTGTAGATTCCAACAGCCTCAAGCCATTGAGGGAATATGACTTTCAATGGTTTGAATTGATATAAGTATGTTTTATCGTCGGCAAATGACAATAACGAGTCATAAATCCGCACCCTCTTGGCCTGAAGGTCCGCTCGAGCCAGTACCCAATGATCACCGCCCAGATTTACAGGAATAAATATCTGCATATACATCATCAACATAAATTTATAGTCTTCGTAATGTAAAAAATTTAAACAGCATAAACATTGAGCAGCAATACGCACCACATCGACTTCCGTGAACGGTTTCGACATGATATCTTCTTGTCCATCAATATAGCTATTAGGGTTATCTCCATATTGTAATGAATGGACAACACACTGACCGTTGTTCCATAATTGCTTCAAGAACACCTAATAGGTATATTACATGATGGTTAAATTATTAACTGTGATATCGCCATTAAATAATGAGATAAGAAAATAAATCATTGATTATTAAGTTTTGAAAACTCGTTACCCAAAAATAAGTGTCCGTATGGGGGACGCGCTGAGGTAAGGCATTCGGATACTGCCGTTGTTTTTGACTGATCAAGCGAAAATAAGCGTGAATATGCTGCAAAATACAGAAGAATAGAAACATGTCAATTGATAACATAACATAATATAGAAGAAAGATGAACAACAGTACAAGAATGGAAGGTGTGGTTTTAAGAATACTCACTTCATCACCAAGCCATCCCATTGAAGCGTTGCCCAAGAGTATGTTGAAGAATTTTTGCGACTGTTGGACAGGGCCATCCACGGTGATTCCGCCAGCAAACCACTGATCAAACTCCTGAAATAGCCGTGAATCTTCTAGGCCCCTAGGCGGATTTATATCCACACTCGTTCTTTCATCAATGTCAGAGTCCGTGATTTGGAGTGTGGGTAGAGGCCTGACATTCCTTCCTCTCTTGAAAGGAGGAATTAAGTAAGGACTGCTAAACAAATATGACGGTCTGTATGAACGTCCAAACTTACTTACGCCAGGAGGCACCTCTGTGATGATCTGCACACTATCACCACTGACGTCTCCGTGGGTGAAATCCATAGTCATCCGGGGCCTAGTGATTCGGAAAGATGAACGGATTAAACTTATATGTCATTTAAAACAAAAAGAACGCAACAGTTGCATTTAAATATGCTCACCGTATACGAGCGTCCAATTGGAGAATCACCATGTGAGCGCTTGGAATAACTATCACTGAACGAGGCCATAAATCTCATTACTGCTTTTCTATACTGTTGTTGTTCTCTGCGCTCTGTCTGAAAATCCGACCTTAGTTCAGAAATGGAGTGCTCAATGTTGTCCATCCGTTGAATGAGTTCATCATAACGGGACTTTGTCCTCGGCTGTTGCCACCAAACCAAGACAAAAATGAGAGAGTGTTCAAATCAATTATGTATGACTACTATGAAAATGAAATTTCAAATCATAAGTCACCTTTGAGGCATGTGTGTCGTCAGAATCGTGTGCTGATTCATGACGGTCATCAGCGCCATTTCTCAACCGGATTGTGCTCCACCTGTGTTCGGGTCGTGAAGTCGTGATCCTCCTCTTCTGGCCTTGTAACGAGTGACGCGTTAATTGAAGGTTGATACTGCACAAAGTTACATTCAAACTGAGTAAACGATACCCATATTACTGCACAAAGTGAGTAAATTATCACTAAACGATACCCACATTTAGGACCAAACTTGGAATATATGGCATGTAATCATCCACACTCTTCTAATATTTTGAGGCTTTCTCCTTTGCATCCGGTTTGATTGTTTGTAAAATGTTTCCATGTTGTAATTAATACCAAAATTTAAATTACTGCAATTATCTAGTAATAAAAAAAGTAGCTATATACATAGGTACACATATATTACTTACAAGACGAGAGTTGTCATTGAGATATGAATACACTTCAGCAAAGTTGATCTTAGAAGAAGCGATGGGTTTCCACTGTACGATCCGAGGAATCTTCCTTTTAGTTTTCACGACCCACTCAGATGGCAATCCGCCAATTGCTTCAAAAATTCATGCCTGCAACAACGAAATATATAAACTCATAAAACGTATCATTAAATATTCATTATTTAAAATTTAAAAAATCAACGAGAATATCCATACACCTACACTCTAGACGTAAAGCCATAAATATTGTATTTTTCAATTTTATGCTTGGGTTTTTCGGCATAAGCGTCCTTAAATTTCTTGGCTTTCCCGTTCAATGCATTGTCAAGATTTTCATATATCGTTTCCCATGACAAACAACCCACGGACGACTTCGAAAGTGATCTATGTCATCTACATCGTTAAGTAACGAGAAATTGATTTGACAATGATCTTTTCTTCTATTCAATACTCTGTCTGCAAAGTAAAACAACGCGATCTTTAGCGCATCATTTCATCTATAGCTTTGAAGTCTAACTCCATAAATCTTGACTCGAACTCGGCAAGATTCATTTTGCGAAACAAACCATCAAAATACTTGTTAAGTAACCTGTGCATTGTTTTATGCTCCCTCAGCACATCATATTGACCATAGCAAGGTCCCGTAACTAGGCACCACTCTCCAATAGATAACCATATCAATTCCTCACCAATCTGAAACCATAACTGATTATTGTTCTTACTTTCTCCATGTGCCACTTGCCTAAGCAACACATTATGCACAATTACGCCACTGAATGGAAAGTTTCGACAGTCAATGAAGTGCCCAAATATGTAATCCTTGAATAGTTTCAATTGTCGTTTTGTTAATTTCTCTCGGATGGTATTGACCACTGTATCTAATTTACACATACTTGTGATACGCCCGGGAAAGTGATCGGCATAAGGTACCTTCAGAATCCCCGGTTCTTTCATTGGTCCGGGTGGATTATGCTTCTTAATTTTCAATTTCTCCATTTATCTGAAACAAGTTACAAAATAAAATTGTTATATGACATAATTACATCTTAAAAATCCCCAGCATTAACAACAACAGCAAAAAAAAAAAAAAAATTATGGTTTTTAGTGCAACAGGGCCCCTGTCGCACCAAGAGCCAGGGGCCCTTGGTGCGACAGGGTCGCCCGTCGCACGCACAGCGCGCGCGACGCAGGCACGTGCGTCGCGCACCCCGTCACACCAAGAGCCAGGGGCTCTTAGGTTAAAGTTTGTTACCTAGGGTTTGAACTCTTTTTAAAATCTTGGATTCGTTTCCGGTTCCTCTAGATTATGGTGGATCCGGTTGGATATTAAGTCACTGAGCCTTCGTCGTAGCCATTGATGTTGTTGTTGCCGTCGCCGGTTGCCGGATGCTGTTCGCCATTAAGGATAAGTTTTGGGTGGAGCTTAAGTGATGGTTTGGAGTGGAGAAATGTTAAGGGTAATTTGGAATCAAAATTTAAGTTTTGGTTAGTTATGATAAGAATTTATTTTGGTGGTTAAATTCGAAATTTAAAAAAAATTTTAAGTTATTTTTATAAATTTTCCAGAAACATTGTGGGAGAATTTTGACTAACTGTGAAGTTATTGATAACCATTTTCCCCTTTTTTTAAATTTTATAGAAAGCTTTGATGACCATTTTGAAAACTTGGATTGCCAAGTTTGAAGTTAAACCAAACCGAAAGCCCTAGACGTGTGTTGGGAAGTGCACCCCACCAATCCTTAAAAGGGTCCATTTAGGATTGGGCTTAGCCCAAAGAAGTCCACAAATAAAAAGCGTAACAACATAATATACTGCGCGGGTAATGATATTTTGACATTCTCAAATTATCTCATCAGCCCTCATTTTTTAATTCGTTTTATTATTTTTTAGAATTATCTTTATTAAAACTAAAAAAGAAAAAATTATTATTTTTGTTTAATTTCATTCTCTCCCCCATCATTCTCTCTAGCATAACCATCGCCCCTCACCACTTATCTTCATTGACAACAAGTTCAACATCATTGCCGCTCTCACCACCACCACCACCATCACCACCATCTACCTTTTTCACCATCAATCAATCACCTCTACTAATATATGATGAGTTTCAATATTAGATTTTGTTAAATATTATGAACAAGTGGCGAGCTTTATTATTTTTGATGATACTGGTTTTACTTTTTGTGATTAATCTAAGATTTTTTTTTTTAAATTCAATTTTGAATTCGATTAGCACTTAGAAAATTATTAAGTTCAGAAGTCTTAAATTTTAAAACTGCTGCATCAATCTATTGAGTATAAATAAATGTAAAAATTATCGTAATTCTTCATAAAATATACGTAAAAAAATTTAAAATTTTCGCCAGCATAACTTTTATTTTTTCAACATTTCCTAAATATATTCCATGTGAAATAAATATTCAAACAAATAATTCAATCAAATAACTGTAGTAAATATCACAATATAATTAAATAAATAGTTAAAACACACAAGATTCATTCAAAATTCTCTTATCCATATCAATTGGCTAAGTTGTTCATGAATTACATGACGTAATATCATTGTCATATGCACAGTAATCATTTGCTAATTGTAAACTAGGATTCTTACAAGTTATTTTTCTTTGTAGAAAAAGTAAACAAACCATTAACAGTCCAGAGAAAAATATTTAATTGCTATCAAAATACAGATATTAAAATTTCCAAGTCAACAGAATATGGCTTCCATTTTACTTCTCAGTATCTTCACAACATTAAATAGTTGTTTCATCTTTTATATAGGCAGGTTCTCAAATGAAAAAAGTGCGAGGCTTTACTTGGTGATGATGGATGAACTAGAACAACAAAGGGTTACTGGGATCTTCACCTCCAGTATCGTATCATCTCTTCTCATCCATTGCCGCCTCACGTAACGGGCCGCTAAATTTTGTAGCCAACAAGAGGTTACACTTAGCTTGTATATAACTTCTTGTTTGCTGAAGATATCAGAGCACAGTTTGAATATGAACACCAAAAATGTATTATCGTAACCAAGGAGTATGATCAAGACTGCAGGCTTTAAGTTTGATGATCAGAATTGCCTCAATTTTAATATTGATTCTATAAAAATTCTTGATAATAAAAGAACCTCATCCACCAATCAATACAACCGTTACTAACATTGATTCTATAAACATTCAAAATCAAACATACCTAAAAAAATCAAATCCTAATTCAAAAATCAAACCTACAACTTTAAGAAGAAATGAGATTTACATCAATAAAAATTTTTATGATAAGAGTTTGAAGACGAAGATGATTTTCTTTATTTTATTATGTTCTTATTCTTTTTTCTGCCTTCATTTAGAGTTCGAAGTGTATGCTAGACTTACCGCATTCAATATTTTTTTTTATGCAATGCCTTACAAAAGCCAAACATGATACTGTAATATTTTAATACAATACAAGGCTCTAATAAAGTGCAACGAGGTGTGTCAAATGCGCCTAAGGGTTTAACTGAGGTTGTAGTAAGTTGATTTTTTTTTAATGAATATATGATATGTTATAATTAGATGTTTACTAATATTTACAATTAAAATTATCTATAATTGAAATATTTAAAAAAAAATTATCTACCCTACCTGTAAATTTATAAGTAGAGAGAGATTTAACTAAGTAAGAACGAGTGTGAGCATATATTTTTAAAAAATGCTTGATAGAGAAAAAGTTGAGAGAAAGATGAGAGAAATAATAAAGAAATGGGTACAGAGAAAATGAGTGGATAGAGAGATAAACAACTGAATTCTCTCATCTTTCTTTCCCTTTAATATTATTCTATATTTTTACCACTAGTTCAGAAACTAACGACGAGTAAGCTGATGTTGAAATATACATTTATAAAATCAGTTTTAGATATACACTTTTTAAAAGAAAGATTTAGACACTGAAGATGCTGCAGAATATTTTTACAATCCTGTTAAAATCTTTTAAACTTCCGTTGACAAATATTTATTTTAGGGCCCATGTGAAAATATTGTACAAACTATATTATAATTTATAATTTTATCTAAATAAAGAAATCTAAACGTTATTGACCCACAAAACTAAAATCTAAATGCTAGAACCACCATCTCACGACTACCGAAAGTTTGTAAACAAACCGTCCCCTTCCTGCTCCGAACCGCCGCCCATGTCCTCCGCGGCCGCCGCCGCCGAACCACCATCAGAAGAGCCAGCAAGCTTAATCCCCTCTCTTCCAAATGACGTCGCTTTAAACTGTCTAGCTCGCGTCCCCCGTTCACACCACCCAATCCTCAGCTTAGTCTCGAAACCAATCCGGTCACTCGTCTCCTCCACGCTCCTCTACACCACCCGCTCTCTCATCAACTCCACTCAACACTTCCTCTACCTCTGCCTCCGCGTACCCACCGGCTCTTCCCTCCTCTTCTACACACTCAACCAAAACCCGCATACCCGAAATTACGTTTTCACCCCTATCCCCTCCCTCCCTTCTTCTCACCCACCCATCGGCTCCGCTTTCACCGTTGTGGGTCACAAGATTTACGTACTGGGAGGGTCCATTAACGATGTGCCGTCTCCCCACGTGTGGGCTCTCGACTGCAGGCTGCACACCTGGGAGAAAGCACCCAACATGCGTATTGGCCGTGAGTTTTCGGCCGCTGGGGTAACTAATACGAAAATTTATGTCATCGGAGGTTGTGTGGTTGATAACTGGGCAAGGGCGAGGAATTGGGCGGAGGTTTTTGATACGAAGACTGGATCTTGGAGCCCGGTTTGTAGTGAGATTGAGTTTCGTGAGAAGTGGATGCACGCGAGTGCGGTGATTGATGATAAGATATACGCAATGGGGGATAGAGGTGGGATCAAGTATGATCCAAAAAATTTGAGCTGGGAGAGTGTGGAGAGTGAGCTGGATATTGGGTGGAGGGGGAGAGGGTGTGTGGTGAATGGGTTGTTGTATTGTTATGATTATTTGGGGAAAATAAGGGGGTTTGATGTGAGTAAAGGGGTGTGGAGGGAGCTGAGAGGAGTGGACAAGGATTTACCGCGGTTTTTGTGTGGGGCAACAATGGCGAATTTGGGAGGGAAGTTGGTTGTCGTGTGGGAAGGAAGTGGAGGAAATGGGAATGGGAAGGAAATGGGCATTTGGTGCGCGGAGATTGAGGTGGAGGAGGATGGGGATGGGGTGTTGTGGGGGAAGATTTGCTGGTCAGGTTTGGTTCTTTCTGTTCCTTGTCGTTCATCAATTGTGAGTTGTGTGGGGGTGACATTGTGAGAACTTGGAGAATGGATAGGTAGGGGTGTGTTTCTTTGTTGTTAGTTACTACTCAATACTTGCATTTTGTTATTCTCTTCAATTTTTTGTTAATTTGCTTTGAGTACAAGAGCTTTTTACGGTGATTGAACTAGGTAAGAATTTGTGAATTGGTTACTGATTAACTACTAGATGTTTGAAAGTTACGAAATTTTATAATTTGTGTCATGAAGGAGTAACAGTTTGCTCAGGATATTTAGTTAGTTAAAGGATGCAAAGGCTTGCGGCTGGATTGGAGCAGTTCATATTTCATTTATGCAACTATTGCATGATTATTTTTGAGTTGTTTCCACTATTAGATTGTGCCTAATCTGGAGCAGCCATTTAGACTACTTTGTTGCGTGGTTGGATGCTGGCCACCATTCAGTATTATATACGTTTCCCAATACTAGAGTATTGCTTGATACTTGGTGACTTACCTCTTAAGTGACTTTGGCAATTGACATTCCCAAAATTGATGTGGTTATATACCTTCTTTCTAATTCTTTTTCCTTTTCCAGCTTAGTTATTGATGTGGTTATATACCTTTCATCTGTTTAGGCAGAAGACACAATCTGTCATCTATTCGGCAGTGCAGCGGCAGCAATCTGTCTAAGGTTCTGATGAAAGTTCCCCCGTTTCATCTTAGTTCACTTGTTCCAGCCTCCAAGAGGAGCAAGACCTTGAATAATAAGTTGAGAAATGTAAGGATTTAATTATTTTGTGTGTGTTTGCCCTGTATGTATATTACTACTTGGCTTGCCAAGTGCATATCTTTGTATACAAGCCATGTTCCTTCCAAGTTTGGGTGCCGTATAATCGAAGTCCCAATGGAGTAAATAAAGGTTCATTGATATTGTTATGCAACATTGGCTGTCGTTCTCATTTTGAATTCTTCACGAAGTCTTTTGCGTATGTTATGCTTTGCGCATGTTACCTTAAACCTTAGAGTCGGCGTAGGGAAAGATGAACACGTGACAGAGAAACTGGCAAGAGTGCCTCTTGAGTAAATGATGAAAATTCTTCAGGCCTTGAAGTTTCTACCTTCTCGTAATAATGTGCCGTAATACACCAGCTAATGATATCATATTATAACCAAACCGACACATTTGACAGTTTTTCAAATTAATTATTTAAATTCATAAATGTCATTGTGTTAATAATCTTATTAATTAAGATGAAAAGAAATTTAACAAATTGGTTAGAATAATTTTATCCATATGAAGTGGAAAAACACTAGCTGAGAGTGTAAAAACAAACAGAGACTAATGGAGAAAGCAGTTCAACTTGGCAGCTTATTGTCGCGGACCCGCATACGTAATGCCCATTATGCGCTCTTGTACGCCAGCATCGACAACGTGGTCTTGCGGGAGAAGTGCTCCGGAAGTGTATACAGGGAGCAGAACAAAGCTAGACCCTTTGGAGTTCGGGCAAGCCGACCAGTTGAGTTCAGGGAGCTTGTCGTTAGTCGAGGCCTTAACATTGAAAAGGGAACTAGACAGACCCGTGCCATAGGAGGTCATAACCTCTCCCCCCGTGGCATTATGCCTTATTGTTAACTTTTAAATTTCATAAAAATCGAAGTACAAGTCAATTGTGCGCTTAACAGGAGCGACATCTTCCCAAATCGGCCTAAACTAAACAACTCCTTTTTTCAATTTAAGAAGCCTAAACATGATCCGGGCTTCATTAAGACAGTTTTCGAGTGGAATACATGAACTCAGAGGTGAGTAAAATCTCATCTACACACATTACACAGGGTCGGCTGACATTGTACCAACTGATATATACAACTGCATCTTCATTGGTATTACTGTGAGCCACCCCGATGAATACGATGGAAAAGCATAACATGAACAAGCCTTCTGTTGATAAAATTAGGACTGTCTTTATTTGCCCAAATGACAAAGAAAATGAAGAAGCACCGAAATCAGAAGTTTCTTGATGTCAATATCCAGCAATTGCCATGTCATCCTCTTCCTTTAAAAAGCCCTCAATTTGTTCAAGTGCCTGGCAAGATATAACACGTAAGGTCCAACTTAGGTGAGAAATATTAACAAGGAGAAATGGGTGAAAATAGACAGAAGACAGCAAGACGGGTGCACATAAAAATATAAAATACAATTATCAAGCCATTATGCACTTGTGTGTGCGTGAGATACAATGGAGAGACCTCAATTGCAATAGTAACTGGTGTAAGACTGGATACATCTTTGTGACCGAGTTTTACTCCAATATCTGCACAACACACTATGTATTCAGTACTTCCATCAAATGCATCATGGGCAAATAAAATTGTTTAATGCATTGAAAAAAAAGTTCAATCTCGTTGATGAAATTGTCAAGTCGAAATTAAGAT
Organism: Murraya paniculata; assembly: GCA_030449075.1. Taxonomy (NCBI): domain Eukaryota; kingdom Viridiplantae; phylum Streptophyta; class Magnoliopsida; order Sapindales; family Rutaceae; genus Murraya; species Murraya paniculata. The sequence goes on along the minus strand of JAEVFN010000018.1, from coordinate 958,779 downwards.
AGATTTCTGCCCAAAGGAAAAAGCATGCTTACTCTCTAAGGAAACCCTAGCATTAGCATTTGCATATGCTTCACCTCTCTCTTCCCAAAGAGTAGACAGTCGATTTAAAGCCTGCAGGGAAGTCAAAGGATCAAAAACAAGCTACGAATTAAGTTCATGGTTAACATTTGATCAGTGTCACACCAAATCCAAACAAGATGGGAGATAAAATTAATCAGTTTGCAAAGGCAAAAAGACCACCTCTGTGTACGCATCGCCTGATTCACATTGATGCAAAAGAGGGCGAGAATCAGTTCCTACAGCTGCAATTCTCTGTGCCAAGGCTTCTAATGGTACATCTAACCAGACACTAATCCCCTTCTGCATATATCTCCTGATAAACAACAGAAAATGCATTCTAGTTCACATTACTGACATGAAGAATAAGAAACATGCTTGTAGTTGTAATCATTTATACCAGTTGATGGGCTGTGTAACTGCACCTCCACCAGTAGAAACAACAAGTTGATGCATCAAAGATAGCTTCTGCAGTACCTCAGTCTAACAGAAGAAGAATAACATAATATATTTAGAATGGAAGGCAAAGAAAACTTAGACTAATAACATTGCTAAATAATTACAATTAGGTTACAGATAGTAAAGTTGAAGTCTTGATATTCACATATTTTCACTGTAATTACAAACTCTTAAGTTTTCGATAACTTCAAAATTCATCACAAATCTGGTACCAGTAGTGATAGGAACACAAAAATTAGAACAAAAAATAGCAGAACATCACTACATAATAAAAAATTTTCACTACAAGGCAAAAAAAATCATTAGAAGGCAATTTTTTTTTTTGTCTCATATCTTTTTTCTGCTAATTTTTGTATTCTCTTCTGTACAAACATCATTATTCACAAGCATCATTATCCAATCTAGTAATTAACTAACACTAGGTAAATTGTACTTGTTTTGAGTGATCAAAATCATTTTGAGAACATAACATTATAAAAATAAAAATGAAAAATGGCTTCCAAAGGTAAAATGATATAGCTCAGTCAAATTTCGCCTCCTAGGAACTTCAAAGAAGTAAGCCAACTGTTAGCACAACAGAAGCCAGGAATGAGGGTTGGCCGCTGATAGAAATTAGGAGGACCTATGATTTACAAAATTAATAGATCTATGCTGTTTCAAACCTCCTACGTAATTTATCTTCATTAACCTTTTAAGAAAACAAGCAATTGAAACTCTAATTTTATTGAGCACATTGATAACAACATTTATATATAATATTTATATATATTATAATGCTCCTAACTAACCTCCTTCTCCCTGAAAAAACCCTCTCCATAAAGCTTAAAGATTTCAGCCACGGATATTCCATGCACAGACTGTTCGATCAAAGTGTCACTGATGCAACCAAAAAATTCATGCAGTCCAGTTAATATTTAGCCAGAAACAAATGATCTTATCAAGTCAATCACAAATATGCAGGATGTGTTGCCAGTTGCATTGGTTGAAGTTCCAATAAACCAACAGAGAAATATAACATCCCAAAAGGAGACGAGGTTATTTTGCAGTGGGCATTTATAAAAATTTACAACTACTCATTCCATTAAATTCCTCAGGTTCTTAGATTTGAGTATGACTGGGATTTGAATTCGCCAAATTAAACATTTCACGTAGCTATGATTCCAGAGCATATTCCTTTTCACTTTACCCATCATCCAGATTCCTTTTAATGCAAGAATATATTGTCTAGAAAGCGATTTCAGTGCAAACCAGTCAAAAAATGAATAACCAAGTACTCCTGATAGAATCTTGCCCACAGTTGTTTTTCCAGAGCCCATCATTCCTGCATTTCAAATTTTATAGTTTAACAAACTCAAGTTCTTGTATCATTTGCTGTCTCAATAAAAAAAAAGGACTTAGACAAAGAAACTGACCAACAAGATATATACAGCGTCCATTTAAATAAGGCTCAATCTCTTGTGACTTATTCTGCAATTTTAGTACATCTAGTAAGATACATGCATCAAGATTATCTTAGATGAGCAACAAATCTGAACTCAGTAATTAAGGCCTGAGTTTAATTCACCACACTGTCAGACAAAAAGAGAAGCTAAATAATCAAGGCAGAGGAAAAGATATCTCATCACCAGACTTCCAAAACCAAATTAAAAATCACAATAAGAAATTTCCTGTACCTTTAAAACTTGAGCTTCATCAATAGGAGCACGAACATTTCCAGATTCCAACACTGAAGCTGCAAAGAAACAATTAAAGTGAACTTTTAGTACTGGATGAAAAAACTTGATTTGATAGTAACTACAACTCATCACTAGACACTCTGAATGAGAAAAATTGAATGTCATTCCAAGCTTAAGAATGCAAAATTACTTCCTTTGAATATGTAGCTTGTTTATATTTTGTAATTCATTTTAATTATCTCTTGATCCAGGAAATCTCTGCTCTAATATCTTAATTTTTATCCATATTTCTCCCTTGGCGGTTTCAGGTTTAAAGACCTTCCCTGCAAGCTAGAAAGTATACAAATTTTTGTATTAGAGACAGCATTGCGCTGAGCAATTCTTTAGCTAACCAGACTATTCAACTGAACAGAAAAGGTTTCACATACCATGCAACCTGAATTCCAAATCTTAGCATAAGTCTGACTTCTAACCTCTACCAACCTAAGATTTGAGTAATCCTCAAACAGAGAATCCTACTACTACTACTTGGACAAGCTCACCATTACGCACCATTGGACCTTCAGCACTGTTAATTGCCCATGGAATAGTGTGCATCAGAGAACCAAGATCAGAGGCTCCCATTTCTGGTGCCTCTTTAGCAACCAAAATCCTTTACATTTATGTAAACTTTTTAAAAAGGAAAAAAGTTATCTTCAAAAAAGGAAAATCCTTTCCTTAACTTACATTACTCATTAACTTCCCAGTTCCTACCAATCTAATAATCATACCAAATTCATTCTTGGTTGCAGTGTAGTTATTTAGAAGATAATTTTTTTTGGTTCAATTCACAAAATACTAACCACCAAATCATCAAAATATGAGCATATGAAGCACACAAAATGTTCAGATACAATGGTAACTACCTGGAAAGTTATTGGAAGTACAAGAAACCTTCAAGGAATCATAGCTACGCTGATATGAAGCTATCTTTGGCTCCATTTGTGCTGAAATCAGCACTCGTAGCCTCTTCTCTTCCCTCATTCTCCGAGAAAATCGAACAGAACCGCTCGAATTTCTCGGAAACTTCTCCAAATCAATCCACGCTGGACATTGCAACTTATGCAACACTTTAGCCTCCATTATTCACCTCTAAAAACCAGCTTTATCTCACAAAAAATTTAATGAATCTTTTAAATTAACTGCAGTTTTATTCAATTTCACTGCAAAAAGAAAACAAATAAATAATCACTGAACGAATAAGATTGAGAATCTTATCTCGGACTGAATGCAAGACTCGATTCAATTGAACGTAAACATCAATAAGGAACTTCAATAAATGAAACTTTTGATATATGAGCACTTTATAAGCTAAGAACACATGAGAAATGCTCTGTTTGGATGGTGAGAAAATGCAGGAAAATATAAAACTAATTTTTTTTTTTCTAAACGCAGTATAACATATGCGTTGAAATTCAAAGAAGAACAGAGCTGACTCAGCGTCAGCGAATTTTTTTTTTGTTTAATCTTTTTCAAAATAAAGCCTGCGGAATTTGAACGAGATTCACAATCACACCTAACTTGTAAAGAGCAGGACGCTTCCATAGATTGGTTGTTAGAGTTCGGTAATTTATTAAGTTATTAATTATTTATCCCAAATATATTGCATCATATAATTAATTTATAATTTTAAAAAATAATATTTTGATCACCAATAAAACATCGTTATAATAGAAATGATAATATTATAATATATATAAATAATATTATTATTTTGTGTAGTACCCTAGTATAAACAATATCAATAAATTTTTGTTTGCAGCGATGTCACCGCATTGTAGCCTTTACCGCGGTGGACTTAGAAATTTTATCTAGGAGGGATTTGGTATAATACAATTAAAAAAATTTAAACAAAAATAATAAGTGCCAAATTATTGAATTTTATTGAATTAATAATTTTCGACACATTTACGACCATCCTCGACTCATTTTCAGTTTTAAAAAAGTTACATAGTGTAATAATTTCATTGTCAACTTAATCAACAATTTGAAAATTTTGTTGTTTTCATGCAATGATTTAAATTAATATAATTATTTGAGGCCAAAAAAAAAAAAAAAAAAAAACCCTTACCACAAATAGTGAGACTCTAACTCAACTGAATCTATTTAATTTATATAAGAAAACCTTAATACTTCGTTTGTTTTTTATTTGAACATGAAAAAAAGATTGTGCAATTTTATTTTTGAAAATGTGATGAAATTGGTTGGCTGGCTAATGAAGAAGCTAAAAACCAGTGACTTTTGGCTTGATATTTTAAAAAAATTTAAAATTATAAGATTGACAATTATGGTAATCAATTAAATCATGACTTGAACACGGCTTCCAAATTCAGTACACATATAACAAATTAAAAAATGAACTAAACATATAATATATTTAAAAAGAAAATTTTAAAGGGCCCGTTTGGGATATCTTTTGAGAGGCTTAAAAGTGATTTTAAAAATCTAAAAGCTAATTTTAGTGTTTGGTAAAAAATAATCAAAATCACTTTTGTCAAAATCAACTCCTCCTATAGCTGATTTTGAAAAACAGGGAAAGAGTAGTTTTTAGATTTTGATTTTGAGAATCAATTTTATCCTTTAATACAATTCCATAAATATCCACGATTATAATTACCTAAATCTAAAATTATCCTTATTCAAATTGAAAACAAAATCAATATTTTAATAAATTTTTTATTTTAATTCATCAATATAAATTTATTAATATCAATTTATTGGTCAAACTATTATTAAATTTGTTTCACTATATTATAAATTTAATTATAAATTATTTTAAGATAAAAATAAAATTAAAATCAATATATTATAAATTTTATTTTTAGTTTTTTATGAGAATTTTATTTTTAGTTAAAATTATTATAATACACAATTAAAAATATTGTATGTTTATGTCTTTATATGCATAAATAAATTTTATCCTATATTAATACATTTTAATAATTTATATTTTGTCAGCAGTTTAACAGTAAGATTTACCAAACGTCCATAACTGCTTTAAAAATTCACAGTATTTTTAAAAATAAAATTTATCAAACACTTAACTGATTTTCTGCACAGCTGATTATTATCTACAGCACAGCTAATAATAATTATTTTAAAAACTACAACATTCTCAAACTAATCCTAAATTTAGAAGAAATTTTAAATTTTTAAACGAACTAAATATAATACATTTAAATAAATTTTAAAGATCGATAGGGATGCTAGGTCTGCCTGTGACCTTTACCAACCCAAAAGATTGGTTGGTGCCTTGGTGGTGTGTAGCAACTAGCAACTTGCACTAGTATGTTATGTCTCCTCTTAGATATAATTGTTAATTAAGCAGTTCTTTTATGGTTTCTGCAGTGACTTATAGATCCTTTCACTATTGTTTTAATGTATGTAAGGGGCTCGAATATTTAGCTTTTATTTGTTTATTTTTCTAAACAATTCTAACAACTCGGAATTCAGAAATTAATGCGAGCAAAATACTAATTTTGTATGAGCAACCGGATAATTTTTATGATCAACTTTGTGGCAAATTAAAAATTGAAAATCGTATGAACCAGCTAATTGCACGTGAATCAATTTCTTTTCAACCTCGAGAAATTACAAAGATTAAGAGTCACTATTAGGAGTGATAATATAATCACAAATTTTTTTATAAATTTAATTTGTAGAAATTGATTTAGTATTAATTTATTAATAAAAAAATATGTAAAATAATAAAAATAAATTATATAAACTAAAAGATATTTAACTCAATTAATTTAATTCTATCATATCAATTATAAAATAAATTTATACAATAATTTATAATTATATTATTACTCCAAAGACCGGTGGCAGCGCACGTGCGTAAGCGCCAACAAACCCAACCCGGGCCTTTCTTTTTGCAAATTGAGCCCACCTACCACGGTTTTTGGCTCTCCAATGCTGCCACCAAACCCATCAGTCTCAGTCGTATGATTTGCATCAACCAATGACGTTCACGTGATCGTATTAATTATTGACTGTCAATTTGTACCGAAAATTATTTTTTAAAACCTTGGCTCACGGAATAATAATTCTCATCACGATATGCAAAGATTTTATAATCAAAACTTCCGATCTGGTGACAACAAATTATGGAGGATTGGATCACCTCACCTGCCAATTTATCATGAACTCGTAAATCGTTTACAAGAAATAGAAATTGCATTATGTTAATGACGGTATTAATTATTAATCAAAAAACGATGGTGACTTGACTTTGTTTGTGAAATGCATGCAAGGTTCCGTTGCCCTCGGTTTTGATTACGGCCTCGTGCTCATCGAGCATACGAGATATTCACCCAACGTAAACCACTTAAGCTCACCTATACATTATTTGAAATGTTACCAAATATCAAATAAAATTTGTTTAAACTTCGCCAATAAATCTACTCATATTATAATTAGGAGTTTACTAAAAGTTAAGGATAATACTATACATTTTAAATTTTTTTTATTTTAAAATATTATTTTAAATAATATCGTATTAATTAATTAATATAATTAATTTATTTAAATTTTATAAAAAATTACGAATCACTTAATAAATAACATATCATTTAATATGAAATTTAGAATATATTTGACCACTCAAAAGTTAAATTCATATAATTCACCTATTAGTAGGATTCAATTTGTGGGTCTTACTAATTTGCTTAGTAGGGGAGCCAAGACGGCTCTCGCTGGAAAAATTTCACCCAGCAGCTGAGTTGACTAGTCTTCTATTCTTCAAGCCTAGACTAGGATAGATTCCTCTTCTCAGGGCTTTTATAATTGGGCTCTCTATCCTCGAGCTTAAAAATGGTTTGACTTTTCCAATGATCATCCTACATGATAAAAATAAAAGGTTAGGGGAGCCGATATTATCAAACGAAAAGAATGTAACCTATCATGTCCAAGTGATATTGAAAATCATCTTCTACGAATGTATACTTGAACGCGGATTTAACATCTCTAAGAATTGAAACTCCTACTAACTTATTGAAATCGGTTACATTTTCTCCATGAAACCCATCTCTTCAATCTTCCAATATTAGAACAAAACGCAGCCCGTTAGCGAGATTCTTGTAGCACCCGTTACCTGACGATTTCAATTACAATCGTATTACGTGTTACAAACAAGCTCACGGACAAATTATCATTAGCTGCTTACATTGTGATACTTTTCTTGCGAACATGCTTTTAAAAAAATTCTCGAAAGCTAATGATTTAGATGGTGCGGGGAAGTTGTTTGATATAATGTCTGAGAGGAATTTAGTTTCGTGGTCTTTGTTGGTTTCTATGTATACCAAAAAGGGTTATGGAGAGGAAGCTTTGATGGTGTTTATTGGGTTTTTAAAAGGTGGTAATGGGAGGCCTGATGATTACATTTTATCTAGTGTTATTTGTGCCTGCACGCAATTGGGTGGTGGTGGTGATAGTGGTATTGTGGGTGAGCAAATGGATAGTTTTGTTATTAAGAGTGGTTTTGGTCGAAATGTTTATGTGGGTACATCGCTGATGAATTTTTATGCAAAAAATGGAATTATAGATGATGCAAAATTTGTTTTTGAAGGTTTAGTGGTGAAAATGGCCGTTTCTTGGACTACAATTATAACTGGGTAAGTGAAGAGTGGGAGAAGTGATTTGTCGTTGAACTTATTTAATCAAATGAGGGAGACCGATGTTGTTTATGATAAGTACTTGCTTTCTAGTGTGTTGAGTGCTTATTCAATGCTTCAATTTGTTGCAGGAGGAAAGCAAATTCATGCTCGTGTTGAGGAGAAGAATGGGAATGGATGTTTCAGTTATTAACGCGCTTATAGATTTTTATTCGAAATGTGGTAGAGTGAAAATGGCTAGAAGGCTTTTTGATGAGACTGAAGTTAAAAATATTATTTCATGGACCACAATGATAGGGGGTATATGCAAAACTCTTTTGATAGAGAAGCCATGAAACTGTTCACAAAGATGACAAGATTGGGATGGAAGCCTGATGACTTTGCTTGCTCTAGTGTTCTCACATCATATGGTTCAGTTGAGGTTTTAGAGCAAGGGGGACAATTGCATGCTTACTCTTTGAAGGACAATCTTGAGTCGGATAATTTTGTGAAAAATTATTTGGTTGATATGTACGCAAAATATGGTTCATTGACTGAAGCAAGAAAAATTTTTGATGTTACGGCCGATCGCAATGTGGTCTCATATAATGCAATGATTGAAGGATACTCAAAACAGGAGAAACTATCTGAAGCATTGGATCTTTTTCATGATATGAGGGTTGGATTTGTTCCCCCAGGCCTCTTGACTTTTGTTAGCCTCCTCGGATTATCAACTTCATTTTTTCCCTTGGAATCAAGCAAGCAAATTCATGGTCTCATCATCAAATATGGGGTCTTCTTAGATGTTTTTGCTGGAAGTGCTCTAATAGATGCTTATTCCAACTGCTTTAGTAGTAAGGATGCAAGACTTGTGTTTGATGAGATGATTCAGAGAGATATTGTTGTATGGAATGCCATGCTTTTGGGTTACACCCAACAGTTGGAAAATGAAGAGGCTATCAAACTCTACCTTGAACTATTGCTATCAGAACAAAGACCTAATGAGTTTACTTTTGCTGCTCTAATCACTGTAGTTAGCAACCTAGCAAGTCTACAGCATGGTCAACAGTTCCCTAACCAGCTTATAAAGCTGGGTCTGGACTTTGATCCATTTATTACCAGCGCACTTATTGATAAGTATGCTAAATGTGGAAGCTTTGAAGATGCTTATAAAACTTTGGTTTCCACATCAAGGAGACTTTCTTGTGAGGTACACAGTCTTCTGAGATCGCCTGACTTATTTTCACTGCAATTGGAGCACCAAGTTAGTAAGTAGATAGCCTTTTATTTTCATAAAATTATATGTGTTATGTATCTTGATTCTTGGAGAAATGAGAATGAAAACAAATTTAAGGTCAATGAAAACATGGGGGTAAAGAAAAAGAAGAAAAAGATTTTTGAATATATTAATATGTTCTCTCTTGGTTCTTGAATGTTTCTTTTAATATCTATTTTATGCCTTTTAAGTTGTATTTCTATAAGATCATTTGCATTCTAGGACTTGTTTTTTCCTTTCTTCATTTTTTCAGATTCTAGAAGATATTTTTTTTTCTTTCAGGTCCTCCTTTAACCCTTCGAGTAATTGTTTATTCCTCTTGTTGATTTTACCTTATAACAGATTGAAGTAAGGATTGCCTGATCTCAGGAAGAGAGATAAGGGGGATCTCTTCAAAGGCACCAATACATGTCTTGCCTAGAGAACACAATTCATAATGCTAATATCATTTTAAGGTCGTATGTCGTAAACAAGATTGATCAAATTATTTTTGATTGCCGCTTCCCAGTTAGGCCAGTGCTATTTTAATTTTCTCCCTTTTTTTTTGTTGGTGATTTTAAAGTCTTCTCTGGTTAATTTCTGTTATAATTCCATTGGAGTTTCATGAATGGTATCTGTAAACATGGATTGCACTTTAAATAAAATATTGCCACTTTAGATCTGGAGCTGTAATGCAATAAAACTAACTCTTCATTGCTAAACTAGCAAAGCCGATGCAATGACACTGTCCACTGGGAACAAAATCCACAGTAGAAACTAGACACTTGAAACAAAAATGGAAATTCTAAAATATAGCTTTCACTTTGCATGCAATGAGTATGGAGTAGTAATCAAGAAGATTCTCCAGCAGCTGTCACCAATAATCCCAAAGTCATACCTTGTTGTACGCTACACCATGCAGCTATGTACATAACTGTTATCTGCATTTTCTTCATCATTCAGTGCATAACATTTAGCTGCTAGCTGCTGGAGTCCGAAGCATTCAGTCGAAGCACCACAGCAAAAACTCCCACAAGAAAGCTCTACAGAACACACTACCTAGAGATCAAACTTGCTGTGGAGAAAAATATTTTCTGGGAATTGACTTCTAACATCCTACAACCCCTTTTTGTATATAGGTAGCTTGAGCTTCTAACATCCTTAACCAAATCCAATTGTATGAATTTTTTGCACCTTTTCTATTGAATGGAAAATCACAGCCATTTTCTCTTTCCCTTTCTAGCAATTAGCAAGTTTACTATTCTTCTTACGAGCTTCAACGGTTTTTTCAGTTTCAAAATAAAAGATATTCTTTGAGTAGTCTTTTGGCTTCAATTCAAAAATATGGTTGTGGTCGTAAAAATCAAATTTATGACGTTGGAACTGATAAACAATATGTATTATTTGACAAATGCCCTATTTGGAACCTATTTGGAAATGAGACGATATAGCTTTTAAAGGTGTAAAAAGAAAACTATAATTAAGAAATAAAAATTAGTATGTAGACTACTTGGTGACCCATGTTGCCAATCTCATAATAACTTATTGCACACATAAAGCGATTGCAATTTTTTAATACTTCATGAATGGTATTAAGAGAATAGATTAACGAGATGTAAGAAATATTGTTTACATATTAGATATACTATATAAAGTCTTAGAATTACAAAATTTTTTAGGTCAATTTACTGATTTTATTAATTATTATTATTATTATTGTGGTTGTTGTTATTGTTTTTGTTGTTATTGTTATTATTAAAAAGAAAAGGTGAACCCTCATCAAACAACCAAATAGACTGGGCTGTAAATCCGTTTTGCCCAACGGGCAACGGGCGTCGTGGGCAGTTCGGGCTCAGCCCAGAGTTTTATCTTCAATTAAAACCCTTTGCTGTTGTCTTCGCGTACATTCTTCTTCTTCTTCTTCTTCTTCTTCTTCTTCTACCTCATAAACTTGCTCTGTTTCTCAAATTAACACAGAGACAATCGTCACAGCTCAATCTGAACCGCCGGTTAACCGTTGATCTGATTACCTGTTTGATAATCCTATCTCTTCTGCGACAATGGCGACTGTTATGCAGAAAATCAAGGACATTGAAGATGAAGTAACTCTGTTTGACTTTTACTCATACTTATTAATAATTCAAATAATTATTTTTTCTTTCCAAAAAATCATTTTTTTATTTTTATTTTTGTTTTATTATCTCTCAAAAATATATTCTTGAAAATTGAGAATGGAATATACGATACTAGAATATGAACATTTGGCTTTGTTTGTGTGTATTGTAGATGGCAAGGACTCAGAAGAACAAAGCTACAGCGCATCATCTTGGCTTGCTCAAGGTACATAAATTTTGTTGTTGAATTGCAAAGTGTGTTGCAACGGAAAATTTCAATCAGATCGTCTTAGGTTTTTGAACTTCCACTCACCCGCAATTTAGTGAAATATTCCCCTTTTATTACTTAAAATATTGATTCCTTTATCATTCATGAAAATAATAATTTGAAAACCTTCAGATGAATCCCCACTCTTTTCACAACTTGTGATGAGCTTGTAAGTAATTTGTTACCTTTAAAAAATACCCTATGGCTAATCATGCTTGTTGCTTGCATAGAGTGAGTTGTTTGTGGAATTATATACCCCAAATATTTCCTTTTCTTATATAAGTAATGGACATTGCTTCAGTATTTTAGGGGAATATATTCCACTTTTATGTTTTGATTTGGAAGAATGTAGTGTTCGGCCAATTAGAAGGGTTTTTATCTTTTACGACCTGATATTAGTTTTAACGTCTGACTGGTTATGTTTTAAAAGATATTGGATGCTGCTTCGAATTACCTCTTGTGTTTGCTTTACTAATGTATCTTATGACTTACTTTAGACCCAATCCTTCCCTAGATTAAATAATTTTGATAGGAATAAGATTATATCCCATAACTGGATGCCAGAGGAAAGTCTATTTGGCATCATAATTATAAACACTATTGAATTTGATGTTATAGTTGACTTTTGATGAGCACCTTGTTAGAGGCTGATGTCAGACTGGTTTTCTTTATATTCAGTTGAGGAACTGTGAAAACCTAATTTTCCAGATGTGATAGTTAACATGTCAACTATTGGTTATGTATTAGAAATTATCTAACCTTGCTGAGTCCCAACTCCCTTTGATCGTCATTCACACTCACCTCTTGCTGTTTCATTATAATTTCCTATTTAGACGGTGCTATATGTGATTGCTTTTGTGCTTTTAGGCTAAACTTGCAAAGCTACGAAGGGAACTTCTTACACCTACATCCAAAGGTGGTGGTGGTGGTGCCGGGGAAGGTTTTGATGTCACTAAAAGTGGAGATTCTAGAGTTGGTCTTGTCGGTTTCCCCTCAGTTGGGAAATCTACACTTTTGAATAAGTTAACAGGGACATTTTCAGAGGTAAGAAATTGTAGTTTGTGATCTCATTAATGTGTTCCGCATTAAGGGGATGGGAAAGATGAGATGAAACTTGTTTATTTGTAAAATTTCCGCTTCCGTAGTGTGACTCCACTTCTTTCCCGTTCGCAGGTTGCTTCATATGAATTTACTACTTTAACCTGTATCCCAGGTGTGATTACATATAGAGGTGCCAAAATTCAGGTATTATTAATTATTTGTACTTTTATTTTGGCCAGTGCCACAACCTAAAATATAAAATGGTATTTGGTTTATCATTTCCAGTTGAATGACGAAAGTTATGTCAGGAGGTTGTTATATTCTTGTATCTAAGTAAAGGAGCTTCAGTAAAGCATAATGTGTATAATCTACCTTGTTATATTTCAGTTGATCCAGGTCTTATTTTTCTATTGAAAAACCAAAAAGTGAGAGGGAGCAAGTGTGAGAAAGAATGTGAACTTAGATTTTGAATCTTTTATTGAATTCAAATTCACTGATAGATATGTATGATCCATAGGGTTTCATATATCAAGTTTTGTAATAGGATATGGGTTCAATGCTGCTTGTATAAGTTTCACAAATTTGACTTATTTGAGAATCTGATAAAAAATAACGGAGAGGGAATTTGTTATTTAACGCATGCCATCATGTCAAAATGTTATTTGATGAGTTCACATATTTAGATCAGATTCATGATTTTATAACCCCATGGTCCTCAATATTCCTTCCTAAGAAAGGTTCTTTCTTTAAAGATAAATATAATGCTGCAGCTATTATGATTTGCAGTTGTTGGATCTTCCTGGTATCATCGAGGGTGCTAAGGATGGGAAGGGTAGAGGAAGACAGGTAATCATAATACATTTGGTGTAAACTTTTGTTTTGTAGAGTCTCTTTCAAGCATCATGCTCTTTTTGTAGCTGGAAATTTTTCAATCTTGTCTTTGTTATTGTGGTTGTTATTGATGATGACGAGATTGAATGTTTATTAGTCTATTATTTTATGGTTCTATTTTTAACATCACCATTTTTTTGTTCTTAATGTGTTTGTATGCAGATCTTGTTGTCTAGTTTGAATAATTCTGTTTCATTTGCATCTTTGTTGCTTTATTCTTTCAAAATCATTTCATTAAAAAGTCATTTCTTTGTAATTCAGGTTATCAGTACTGCTAGGACATGCAATTGTATCTTAATTGTTCTTGATGCAATAAAGCCAATAACTCACAAGCGTCTGATAGAGAAAGAGCTTGAGGGATTTGGCATAAGGTAATCTGAATGTATCTGTTATAATTTCATGCGCTAAGCTGGTGTTCTGGAATACTAATTGCTGTTTATTTCACTGTATAGTTTCTCTGGTTTCATGCCTCCATCTGTTCAGTTGTCTTTCAGTTTAATGCTAGTGCTAATAAATTTTAAACATTTTGTACCTGCTGATTTTAAAAATTTTGAGCCAATTGTTTTTAGTTGGTTGGCATTCTCTGTTTTCCTCTTTGCCTTGAAATTTTTAGTAACCCAGTTCCCTAAAGGGCTTTCTATTGCTATTTGCAATACATCAAGCATTCCTTTGATATTTGATAAATCATACAGTACTTGGTCCTGCTCTTCTCCGTGTAATTTTCTAAAGTTATACTATTCAGCACTACCGAATGGACCGTGCTACTTTATTAACATCTATCTTATGCCTCTTAAGTCACATTTATAACAGTATCTGCATTTGAGAACTTAGATGTCTTTTTTCCACACTCCAGAACTTACCCTCTTTTACTTTGTGTAATTGTTATTTTTTTCAATTTAACCTTGACCAGCTCACTTTTGTGCAATCACATATTTTTTTGATCAATTTGATAAGTTGTATTATTTTAATAGGTTGAACAAACAACCACCTAATCTGACATTCAGGAAGAAAGATAAGGGGGGTATCAATTTTACCTCAACAGTTACCAACACACATCTTGACCTTGACACTGTGAAGGCAATATGCAGTGAATACAGAATTCATAATGCTGATATCACTCTGAGATACGATGCAACAGCTGATGACCTTATTGATGTCATTGAAGGCAGTAGGATATATATGCCTTGCATCTATGTCATAAACAAAATTGATCAGATTACTCTTGAAGAGCTGGAGATTTTGGATAAACTTCCTCACTATTGCCCAGTTAGGTAAAGTTCCTTCCGCTTATATTTGTTTCTTTCTATAATGGTTTCAAGTCTTTTTGTCATTGATCTCTGTTCCATTATTCCATTTGGAGTTTCCTGAACTACTATAAAATATGGCTGTATCAAATTGAAAACATTTACTGCTTTCTTGCTATAATATTATAAGTGAGTACGCTTTCAAGGATTTGCTGGGCTCCATTTGCTCATTTGTTTTGTAAATTGTGATAACTATTGTGCAGTGCACATCTGGAATGGAACCTTGACGGTTTGCTGGAGAAGATATGGGAATATCTTAATTTAACTCGTATATACACAAAGCCCAAAGGGATGAATCCGGACTATGATGACCCTGTGATTTTGTCATCTAAGAAGAGGACAGTTGAGGATTTCTGCGAGCGAATTCACAAAGATATGGTTAAACAATTTAAGTAGTGAGTATTCTTTCCCAAATCTTATGGCTCCAAAAGCTTCAATTTCTTAGAAAATAAAGAACATTGACATTGGAAACCAATTTGAATTCATTTTTCAGTCCCTTTTCTTATACTACACTAAATACTTTGATCTGGAAACCTGATGTGCAGTGCTCTGGTATGGGGGTCCAGCGTAAAACACAAGCCACAAAGAGTTGGCAAGGTTGACTCTATGGCCTGATTCTTGTGTTCTCTGTTCCTGTCTTTATTATTATTATTATTATTTTGGCATTAATTGTATTTTTGTTTTTCTATTTCATCTTCACATCCTTTGCTGATCTAACTGGAAATATTTGTGCTTTATAATCGTCAGGAGCATGAGCTTGAGGACGAAGATGTTGTTCAGATTATCAAAAAGGTGTGATTCTCACAAGAATTGAAATTTGTTGGTATTATAAGACAAAGTTGCTTTGCTAAACTTCATCTACTTTAAGGAGTAAGAGCCTGTTATTAGATTAGGTAGACCTAAGGGACAGCTTGATGTGTAATTAAGTCATTTTGTGGTCAAGCTCTTTGGTTGTGATCCACTATGTTGCCTGGTTAGAATCTCCTGTGGTAATATTTTGTACGACACTTATATCAAAGACCGTGGTTTTTGTGCATTTTGGGACTTTCTTCTGTCCAGAGTGTTTTTTACCTCGTCATTCATCTATTATGAGGAAGATTATGTAAGATTTGAAGACTGCAAGTGCACTATTACAGTATCACTTGTATTGGATTCAATAATCTTGTTGTCTAAACGGGTTTGTTAATACACTCTATATGTCTTTGATTTTTTTTAAGAGTTGAATTAGTCGGAACAAATATTTTAGTGCTGCATTACAGTGTACACAATTGTTCGCACAAAAAGTTTACACTTTACATCCTCATACTATTCATTCGAGGGCACTTGTTCATTAAATTTTGGTGATGCCAATTAAAAGATTCTTCGTAGGCATGTTTTCTTTTTCTGCTTGGGAATTATGATCATGTGCCTGAGGTCAGTCTACAGATAGGTTCAGATTGATCCAGAGCCATAAGCAGAATGATCAATGCTCATCATCCTCATGCTATTCCGTAAGAAGAATCAATTACTTACGTTATTACTCCACCAAGTTGATAATTTATACAAGACAGATCACAAAAATACAATTCGCTAAATACTCCACTGCAAACTTAGCAATAGGACACACTCTTCCCCAAGAACAAACTCTATGACAAAAGCAAAGGCTTTGGAACAAAAGACAGGATAGTGATCACTGTGCAGTAACCTGCTAACCAAGAAGTCCTCTGGAAATCTCACCAGCATGCATCATCAAGGATTCCCGGATTCTGTTGCATGAGTAAGACAATTATAGAGCCTAAGATTCTGTTGCATGAGTAAGACAATTATAGAGCCTAAGATTGGGAATTTCGGAAATTTTATGGAACAGCCGTTAATGGCATATGTGTATGAATTAAATGAATAGACAAGCATAGGAATACATATATGATAGACTTACATATCTTGTTGAAGGCTACAATATCACAGCTCTGGACATATTCATTTATCGGCTCAGCCATCAGATGCTCCTCAATGAGATTGTCAACAGACACCAAATCATCCACAATGGTAAGCATTATCTGCAATTTCTTTATGCCATATCCAACAGGTACAAGCTTGGCTGAGACATCAAACATGTTCATATTATAGCTTGAAGTCCAGAAACTAAACTGTAAGTTTAATGTCAGCTTGTCCAATTACATTTTTCTGATGGAGAAAAAAATAGAACATGGTTTCAGCTGCAGCAAGCATTAAAGATATATTTATTGACATCAAATATAATGGAAATTATAGCTGAAATGCATATAGAAAAGACTTACATGCTCCCCAGTGCAACCCTTCCATCTTAATGCTGCGTACTGCTTCCTCGAGCTTTTGCATATCAGTCTCATCATCCCATGGCTTTATATCCAACAGAACTGATGACTTGCCAGCTGAGAATGAAATACGAGGAAACTCAGAATGTAGAATAGAAAAAACTATGCACAAAATCGCTGGGCCTGTTGTTAATAAACAAATTAATCAGTCAATAAGAAGAGAAGGTTACATTCTTTCTTTTTGGCAGTTGCTTTGATGGCAGCTGAGCGTTCTTCAGCAGCCTTCTTTTCCTCCTCTGTCTCCTCACCAAAGAGATCCACATCATCATTATCATCGTCAGCAGCAGCCGCCTGAGAATTAAGTACAGCCCAATTTCATAAACCAAGGTAGGAGCATAATTG
This sequence comes from Murraya paniculata, assembly GCA_030449075.1. Lineage (NCBI taxonomy): Eukaryota > Viridiplantae > Streptophyta > Magnoliopsida > Sapindales > Rutaceae > Murraya > Murraya paniculata. The sequence goes on along the minus strand of JAEVFN010000018.1, from coordinate 941,406 downwards.
ATATAAGTTCCCAAACAAGCCAAGCCCCTCGAAATCCAAACCCCATGATTATAAAAATTCATGGGAGTCCAGAGCAATGGAAAAAGACTGAACCCGTAATAACCAAAATGATTGTTCAATCGTCATTATAAATTAAACGTACAAAAGGCAGTCATGTGCCTATGACATGAATACAGAAACAACACTACTTGCCTTTCTGTCACCGGCTGGAGGAGTTACAATAGGAGCAGATCCCTCTACAATGACACCAGACCCTTCTGCAGAAACACCACTGAATCGGCAATGCTCAGAAGTAAGCAAAAATGTTTCATGGAACAAGAAACTATTCAAAATCTATTACAAAATTGAACACAGCACTGGGAACTTCTTACAAGATGAGAAACTTACGAAATCCTCAAAAGCACATCAATGTGGTTGTACCAGCGAGACACATTCACATATTCAGATGACGGTGGTTTAGAAAGCGCAGCATAAACAGTTATATCATCCTTTGAAGCTTGGTACCTGATAAAAGCACAACAAATGGGAAATGATATTTCCCGCCATAACTTCTCAATGAAATTTCCACATAATAGAAACACACCCAGTAATGTAACTGCGAGTGAGCAGGTAATCGTCAAGTTTCTTCAAACCAGTGTCGGAGTTGAGATCGTAGAAAGTTACTGCCATTGCCAGCGAAGTCTGTAGTCTATTTCTGGAACCATAATCAAAGAAAAACAAAAGTAAGTGCCACTGTCTGCATCATAAACGTATAATTTTTGAAGAAAAAAACCTATAAAGTTCACTGTACTATCTCTGCTTGAGTGAAACAAAAGAAGAGCTCAAACCAAATAAGCTCAAATATTTTATCATAAATGGAATTGCTTTATCCTGAGTCTCAGAGAAGTGAATTTAAACCAAGATTGTACTTTTATAATGAAATGAATTTCAAATAACAACACTTCAAGCTGCCTAAATCGAATGCAAATTAAAAGGTTCATGAAATTTACTAATTAAACAAATAGTAATTAATTAATTAATTAAACACCAAAAAAGTGAAAAATTAGAGATTAAATTTTACCTTATTATGGCCTGAGTGAAGGCTGAAAACTAACAGAGAGAGCCCTGGAAATTATAGAATGAAACCGAAGAAACGAGAAGCCATAAGAAACTGGCATCCAATGCGGGTTTGACACGTGGAAAAGCTGATATTTTTTTAATCGTTTTTCATTTAGTGGAGTGGAGAAGCTCGTACTCCTGATTAAATTCTAAAGTCAAGACGGCTCGGCCTCTCCCTCTCTTTCAGAACTCAAAACTGCGAACAGGCCCTCACTAATCGGCAACCGGCCGCCGGTATAGCGCCGCCGCTGCCGCCGCCGCGTTCTCTGCCAATTACTGGTCCAAAAAGTAAGAATTTATTATCTTCAATTCGGATCTAATTCGGTGATTTGCTTAATTGTTTGAATTTCATTCCGTCTGTACTGATTTGTAGTCCTGAATTTCTAAATAGTTAGTGAAGAACTCTTTTTCAATTAAGCTGCATTTAATAAAGCTTTATTTTGGGTATTTTGCTCATAATTTTAGAATTTGCAATTAAGCTATACATTTTTTTAATTTTGGTTACACTCGGTTATATTTAATAAAATTCGTCATGTTGTATATAAAAATAATCTACATCAGAATTTAGAACAGCTTGTGAATTGTGATATTCTGGCATTGTTGATTGGAATCACAGGCACGATTTGTACCAATAAAAGAGAAATCGATTACGTCGGCTTTAGTCACTTTGATTGTTTGAGATAAAATTCTTGTATTATATAATAATATTTTGGATTGTATTTGAAAGGTGGCACATGCCCAGAGCCATGTAACAGAGATGAACCCGAATTTGTGAAAAATGTATCGGATTGGGTTCTTAGTTTGCTAACTTCAATGATAAAAGGATAAGTTTAAATGCTGTTTATAGGTTATTCTTGGTCATAAAATTGAAAAATGAATATTAAAAAGATATATGGCCCTTTGAATAGTAGCCAAAGCCACAGTTTCTGTTGTATCTGCTCATAGTCTGGACTGGATGCCATATGGTGAAGCTGTAAACAGTAAACTCCAAAACATCTTGATTATGTAATATGTAAGTTAATTCACTAGTGGCGTTTAGGCTCCTAATCTTTTATTTGAAATTATTTCATATTAAAACTTATGGTTTTGAGCTTTGGCATGCGTACTACTCCCGTGAACTGAGCACTCAGTTGTGTCTGGGTGTGTTTTGGTAGGAATGTATCAACTTAAAATTTTTAATCGCTAGACCACGCCGCTGTCGGTATAATTTACAGACCATGCTGTGCCCCTTCTGGGTTGTTGTTTAGTGAAGCAGTGGCAGTGGCAAGAAGCTTCTGGAGTCAAGTGCCTTCTGCAATTTTAATTTTGGTATGCAGGTTTTGTGCTTTGGTATTTTTTTATTTTAGTATTAGCATTCTGAAATTTTGAGTTGGGTAGGGTTTTTATGTTTTGGTAATTGCTATTGGTATCTGATTAGTGTTTTGTGTCTATGTATGTATATATATATATATTACAGTAACTGCAGCAAAACAACCCTAATTGGGATCTCAACATGCACTCTTCTCCTCATGTATCATCGACTCTGTACTTCATTATGTCTGTCCAACGTCTCAAAACCCAACTCCCTATTTGCCCTCCAAAATAACCCCATTAAAATTAAACGACCACAACAAAGATTCCATCACTCCCTGTATCTAATCACACATTTTTTCTCATCTAACATCAGAATGAACCATACCCAGACCGCTCCAGTTAAGAAAGCTGAGCTTTTACGGTCCCTCGAAGCTTCATTGGGCCATGCCTTTGATTTAAACCCAGTTTGTCCACCTCCAACTCCTTTGATAATTGTAATTAGTGGGCCAAGTGGGGTTGGCAAAGATGCTCTTGTAAAGAAGCTGAGGGAATCATGTGATTCGCTTCATTTTGTTGTGACCGTTACTAGTAGACCAATGCGGCGTGGTGAAGAGAATGGGAAAGATTATTACTTTGTGTCAAAGGAAGAGTTTTTAACATTGGTTGATAAAAATGAGCTATTGGAATATGCATTAGTATATGGGGATTATAAGGGGATACCAAAGAAGCAAATGAGGGAGTATATGGCAAAAGGGTATGATAGGACATTCAAGGGGCTCAGACTTTGAGGAGGATTTTGGGGGCTTCAGCGGTGTTTGTATTTTTTATGGCGGAGAGGGAGATGGCGTTGGTGGAGAGATTGGTTGAGAGAAAGACTGAGAGTAGGGAGGAGTTGTTAGTGAGAATTGCTACGGCTAGAGAGGAGGTAAAGCATGTGAAAAATTTTGATTATGTGGTGGTGAATGCAGAGGGGAAGGTTGATGTTGCAGTGAAATTGGTTGAGAGTATAATTGATGCTGAGAAGGCGAAGGTTCAGCAAAGAAGTGCTGTCATTTGATTTGTTGGAGGCTTTTGATTTTCTTGAGAGGTAGTATTCAGGTATTCTATTCATTATGTAATGGTAGTTTCTTTATACTTTGGTTCTGATCAATTGATTGTTGTAGTGATTTTAGAGATAGAAGAGCCGAAATATAAATTTTATCAATCCGCTATCCATGATCTCAGTCAACACAAAGCTATAAATTTACATCTTCAAAACTAATAAAATTTACATCTCATCTCACATTTCTAATAGTCATTTCATTACATAGAACAAAAATCAAAGAGAAATCATCAGATTGACCAAAGAAGCTAGCGGCGAGAAGCAGCAATAAATCAATGTCATCAATCATCATTGTTTACATCTGAAAATGAAAAGAAACAGAACCCAATTAAGAATGAGTGAAAAAGGAAAAAAAAAAAGGTGCAGCAGCACCACCACCACCACACAAAGGGTAAAGAGATTGGTCCTTCACTTGATCGTCAAGCTTTTACAACGGTTGAGCTACACATAGAGTAGAGTGATTCGTCCTTCACTTGATCGTCAAGCTTTTACACAACAGTTGAAGTAGCTCAAAAAGCTCCTCCTTGTCTGTCCAAGAAGAATCGACCAGGAAAATAGTAAGAACGAAGCTAGCCAAATCAAGAAAAGATATTTCAGAAATTGCAGCACAAATACGGCAAATGATTCACCAAGAATATGTTCTATAAAGTTGCTGTTCATCTTGAACTAGCCATTTATGAGGGAGCCCCTATAATCTTCTTCACTTGTGGAAGTTAGTAAAGATGTCCATATGTTCAGTGTAACAGAACATCTTTGTTTTTCTATTTTGCTGTTCATTTTTTCAAGAGACAGAAGAAATAGAAATACTGAGTATGCGAAAATCCTTATTTTATAATATGCAGACTTGAGTTGGGACCATTGCAACACTCCAACTAAAGACTAACTACATTCATTTCTATATTGTACATTGATGATATGCCAACCCCTAGCCACCTAAATTGGTTTGTAGATTAAAACTACTATTGCATGTGCACAACTCGCACTCTTGTGTGGCCTGAGTATATAAAGACACCATCTTGCATCAAGTATAAAAATTATGTTGCCCAGTTCCCTATTCATCTGGGCACACGTCTCTATCACAACATATTGAAAATGATCTTTGAAGAATTTTAAATTATTAAAGTACTTAGATCCTAAGAGCCCCACATGTTTATATTAGAACCAAGCCACAGACTCACATGCAACCATTACAAAGACTTCAAAGAATTTTGTCTGACATTCACAGATTTTGTACTTATTAGTTTCTAAAATCCTAATTTTTTTTTTTATTTTTCGCGCACAAATAATTTCCCAAGATCTATTCAATATGTAATCTCCGATAGAATATTGACTAGGACGGAACTTAAGGTTTAAGCTTTGATTATTAGCAGTAACACCAACATCATAAATAAGAAAACATCACTTAAAAAACAAAAGGGAAGGAGGCAAAAAAAAAGGGCATTGACCATTTCACTTTGCACATCAGGTTTATTATTTTCTATATCTTCCTCTTACTTAAACAGACCGTTTCTAATCAATTAAGTAACGAGTGGCTTAAAATATACAAGATTTCCGAACTGGCAAGGCCGGATAAACTTACTCAACCGACCTATGTCCTTTTACTTCCATCACTCAATGAAGTTGATCAATTAAATAAAACCGTGTTGATTTGTAAGTTAGCTGCTACCTACTTATTAGGAAATATCGACCCACAAGATTTAATAACAACAGCTAAGTGATCACCCTGCAATCATATACAGCACATGTATGCTACTGCTCTTGCTATTGTTTATGATGTCTATCAGATTATCTCTATATCTCCATAATTAAAACTCACTAACTGTCATTTGCATACTTGCACTGAATCTATCTATCCAATTATGTTGCCCGGAAACCCTGTTTTCGGAGAGCCTCATATCACCATGAAATCAATTCCTATTTCCTAACTTGGTACAATCAACCAATCAATTCCTTACAAGTGTTGAAATTGGCTTCATTCTTTCTCATTAATCTAAATATCTAAAAAAAAAAAAAATTGACCCGCAAGTCTCACCACATCAATCTCACATAAGATTTTCTACAAAGATAATGAGTGAAAAAAAAAGGTGAAAATTTCTTACCGTTGGAGAGTGCTGGTGGTGGCTCTGATGAAAATGGTGTTGCTGATCATCTTGATTATTGTGGGCTTTGTTGTTACTGGGGGCAGTTGGGTTAATGAAGTCTTCTTCATTGCCAAGACTTGCTCTTGACACGTCCCTTTTGTTTTGCTTCCTCATTTCTCTAATTTTTGAAAAATCCAATGAATAATCAGGCACCTGTCCCTTCTGGTCCCAGTCCCCAAATTGCGGCACAGATAGCCATGGAGCATTTTTCTGTACAAGAGAATGTAAAACATTAATCACATTAAGAGAAAACTTCTTTTTTGTTTTTCTTTTTAATGATTGCAAGTGCTTATTACTTTTAAAAGCAATTCCCATCATAATCTTCAAACTGTAATTAATTATCACTTCAAGAACCATTATGGATCATTGATCAATGAATTCTTTTAAGCATTTTTAAAGATTTAACACTCCTTGTAAGGAATCGAAATCTGTGGACTACAAAGACAGTTTGCATGTGTGAAAGAAGCAAAAGAACCTATGAATGCAAAGATCCATTAGCACGCATCCCAATATCCAAGGAGAAAAATAAAGGCAAAAAAAAATCAAAAAAAGTGGCAGCTTTGACTGTTTCTCAGCTTTGACAAAGTACCATGATTGCTTCTTTGAATATCTCACTTAAGAGAAGTAATTACAAAGGAATTTCACTTTATATGACCAAAAAGTCAATTAGAAACAACTAATAACATCACCAAGATATACGAAAACTTAAAACTGACATAATCAGAGCCTTTAGAATTTTTTGTTCTACAAAAAAAAAAAAAAAAAGCTTAAAAAATTTTCAAGTAATCGAACAAAATAAAACCGACCTGACAATGAAAACTGGAAACTCATATTCTTTCAAAGCTTGGATTTTTAATCATCTGAAATTGGAAAATTTTTGCTTTAATGGAAAAAAAAAAAAAAGAAACAAGAAAGCTTTTTCATAAGCAAATTCATCAGAAGTTCACTAACATGCTAAACAAAAACTCAAAAGATTTAAAGTTTCTCATTCTTTTCCATAAACTTTCTCAGCAAACAAACACCCCAAATGAGGAAATAAAAAAGGCAGAAACAGAGTTAGAGAGAGAGAGATGGAGAACCAAATACCTCCTTACGATCTTCCATGTTCATTAATTGTGTGATGTTGGAAATGAAAAGAGTGGGCTTTGAATTCTCGAAAGTTGGAAAAGAGAGAGCTAAGGCTTAGAGCTTGATGCACAGTACTGATGGAGATCACAAGACAGATGCACAAGAAGCTTTTAATATATAGCCCGAGGGGCAGAGACAGAGAGAAAGAGAAGTGCTTTTGGGCAGCTTTTAGTTAAAGTGCTTTTTAACTGGTTTTGAGAAACTGCAGCTGTGCAAATGGAACAATAACTTCCGGCTCCGTATCCTTTATATATTCTCTAATAAGGCCATAATTATGAAGCAGGTTCCTAATTGAAGTATTATTAGAGTTGTTATTATCTTGTCAAACTTAAACTAACAGAAATTCTATTAAGTATTAAGGGGAAAAAAAAAGAGAAAATTCTATCTATTTATTTATCGTATCAAGGATTTTAAGTTTTAATTTAACACGACTCTTAATTCAAAAGTGTCACTCGTTTAATATTTTTCTAATACATTCTCTAAAATTTTACTTATTTAATATGTTTTACAATATTTGCAGTCATTATCAATCTAAATTCTAAATAGTTTTGGTCCAAATATAACTAAATATTTTTAAAAAATAACAAATATAATATATATAATTCTATTTGTCAAAACGTAGCCAACCAACATAATATGATTAATTGAGTAATTAATTCTTTTATAAATAATTTTTTACGATGAGAATTCTTAACCAAAATCTAATAACAAATTATTAAAAGATTTATATAAATTCACATTATTGATATTTGATAATTATGTCATTTTATATTAATCTAATCTCAGTAATTTTACATTAAGTTCGCATAAGATTTACGAGCTAGTCTCACAAAATGCCACCCCTTTGACCGTAGTGAGATGAGCAAATTGTATGTGTATTATTAAAGCTTTCTATTACTAACTTGTTAGTTAAAAACGGAAAAAAAAAAAAAGAAAAGTAATTTAATCCTTTCAATAGAGGTCGGGGATCAATCTGAAATAAATGAAAACTTATATCCTTATTTAATAAAATATAAACAATAGGGACGTGTTTGTTATCATCCCATTGTGAACAGCACAATGACAGCGCGATAGAGATTCGTTCGTGTCTGAGTCAGACACTTGATTGCATGCAAGAGCAACAGCCAATCGATTCTACAAAATTACAGAAATAGATTCGTGTTGTTTTTTGAATTACGGAACTGCCACTTTCGGACACGCTTTCGGCTCGGGCCCTTTTTGGGTGGCGTGGCTTTATCTGCTCTTGCCAGCTGTCCTCTCCAGCGCCCTCTTGCCAGCTGTATTAATATTTTAAATATTTATTTAAAATAAAAAATTTTGAAATATGTATTATGTAACGGTACTCAATTAACCAATAAAACTTTAACTCTCATCATGCCTTTTGTCTATTTACTGCTTATTTGCAAGTTTCTTTTTATGACTAATTTTAATTATTGGATTCCTTTACCCATTTGTTTCTTTAAGAGATTTTACTATAAGAAAAATTAAATCACATAGATGCTTTTATATATGTTCTATAATCAAGTAAAATAAGATAAATTTTTGTTCAGTAAAAAAAAAGGACAGAATCAAAATTTTCTGATAATCTAGCTTTTTGAATAAAATATTAGGTGTGATTGGTTGTTATTATATAATAATGTAAAATAGTCAAATTATATTATAAGTTAAAAGTACACTAATGAATTAAATAGAATAAATTGTTGAAAATTTTTTTGTTTTAGCATAATATTAGTCGTTTTTCAAAAGACGTTTCTACATTTAAATATGTATTTTTTGACCGACCAAAAAAAAAAATAATAATGCTTTAGTCATTCTATGGTTCTATTTGCTGCTTATAAAATAATAATATAATACTCCTTCTATTGAATACGACAGATTACTTGTACTAGTTGTCAAATATTATACTAGATGTAACTTCTAACTCTCTCAATTCAAGCCCCAAATTTTTTCTTGTTAATTTATTGCAATTTGTAAGATTTTAAATTTGTTATCAATGAAGTGATATAATCTATTCATTTACATATTACCTACGTATTTTCATTAGTGTATGTTTAGTATGATTTATTTAATAATTATAAGTATTTATTTAATTTTATAATTTATTTTTAATTTTTCTTGTAATTTAATTGTTCTTTTAACAGAACTTTTAAAAATTAAATAAGTTATTTATTTTTACTACTAAAAACTCAAATTTTAAGCCTTTGAATAGAGCCTAAAAAGTTTTTTTAATATTAAAATATATAAAATATCCTTTACTTATTTGACAATCTTATTTCATTTCTTTTCATAGCATGACTTTAAAAAATTTATCTATTCAAATAATTTTTTTTAATGAAAGCTCTTATTGATAACAACTAAAATTTTTTTTAGTTAAAACTCTAGATAAATAACCTTTATTTTAAAAGTTGTATCAAACAAAGTCTTAGTTAATTTTTTAGGGTAATAAAAAATTAATTTATTTTACCAACTTGTCAGTCTTAACTAATACTTTTTAAAATAATGGCAAAAATAATTAAAAAAAAAGGGTATGGTTATTTCTATTCATTCTCCATGAAATTAATTACACTACTCTCATATTAAATATAACAAAGATAATCAAGTGATAATATGATGATCATTATTTTAAAGATCAAATAGCGTCTTAATAAAAAGTAACAAGTCAATTATAAATTTTGTTAAATAATAATATTAGAAATCTTAATATTTTAGTCCCAATTCTATGCGTCACCCATCCATTTAAATTTTATAAACAACGTGTGTAATAATTATCATTATTTAGGATTTTGTAAATTTGGTCACGCACCTAGGTGGTGAGTTTGGAGCCAAATGATTGTTGTTATTAAGTCTATGTTATTGATTTAATCATGCTCTTCGGAAGCACTCCTCTGGCTTCTGCTATTACACGCAATTATTTAATCTGTCATATTCCATCCCTTAACAGCTTATTATATAATAATTGAAGGCTCATTAAAATAATAAGCAGACATCTACGATAATGGAATATCATATCACGAATTTTAATTCTATATTTGTGCAATATTTTCAATAGATTATGGCTTTATTTAGAAACTCACAATCACGTACTCTGGAGGGTGTTATAAAATGAGAACACCGAAAGTGATTATTTCTAGGAAATTTCTTGCAATTAAATCCAGTACATATGTATGTTAAATTTGTTTATTATTTAAAATTTAAGATTACTCTATAATTTTTTTACCAATTTATTCTTTATTTTTTCATGATTCTACTATGCTTGTATAAACTTAATTTCATACCGTTAGTGAATCAAGATCTTTTAAAAAATAATAATAATAAAATAATAAAGTCAGTAGTTCATTTTAGCCCAATTGGTTACTCTAATTTTTTCAATATGACAAATTCAACTAATATATTCACATTTAAATTTCAGTTAGAACTCACTTAGATCAATAACGCCATCGTATTGTCCAGATCTCAACCCTCATAAATTTGGAAGAATATAACAGTTCTACTCACAAATTACCAGGAGAAAAATCAACTTTCATCTATATATATATATATATATAATTAGAAGGTGAAGGAGAGTCCTAGACTCGAATCCAAATTCTCAAATTAAAGTTGAAATATACATTATTTAGAAAAATACACCCTAAAATATATATGTATAAAGTATAAAACTAATCATCCCCTAGACTAGAAAAAGAAAATGATGTTGAAACATACAATATTATTTGAAAAATAAACACTAAAACTAAACATAATGGAGGCAGGGCCTCGATAGTTTGTGAATTTTAGAATAAGTGTGGCCCGCAATTTGGGCCCAAAAGTCATTTGGTACAGCCCCAAATGGTTATTGCAAAAGCTTTGAGTATCCCAACATTTATTTTCTAACTTGAGTCCCAACTAATATGGCATTAATTCATTTAATGGTGGTTAAGTAATTTTATTAGTTATAAAATTCATTATCTAATAGATGAGTGAAATATGGTATTGAAACTTAAATTATGATTCAAATATTAAAATCTCTAATATTATTGTTATACTATTTAGTCAAAAATAATATTTTTTATGAAAGTATAAAAAATAAATTTGATTTTCCATTTTTTTAAAGAATTTAGATCATATTTTTCATGAAACCATATTTTGATTAAAAAAGTTAAGAACTAAACTGACGAAACAAAAACGATAAAGAACAAAGTTTGAAATGATAATGATCATTGATCAAAAGAGTTAATGACAAATTAGGGTTTTACTCTCTTTTATACATAGAAAGTAAATTTATCAAAATAGACAAAATAAATTATTTATTAAAATTATAATTACTCAAATAAAAGGAGTTGAAAAAGGGCATGCAATTATGATGTCTAGAAATAAAATTAAAAGTCCTGAAAAAGCCTAAAAATTAGGCAAAATTCTTCAAGCTATAATTTGAGACCAATAAAATAGAATTTCGAGAAACATAATACAAATGCTTACATTCGTCCTTACATAAACTTCAAAATAATATATTACATATCCAAAAAGGACTCACGCTCGTAACTCAAGTTATAGCATCGAAAAAGTAAAAAGATCACGTCATATATCATGAACTTTGGTGGCGGTAAAGTACGAAAAAGTAAATTGAGCTAGTTAATATGTTTTAATCCCGAATAAATTTACACAAGCTATTTTTCACAAAGACTGTCGCTTGAACTAGTGTCATAGGCTTAAATTTTGTTTTGATCAATGATTACCTTTAATACTTAAAGAGCTAGTGGGATTAATAAAGATAAACATATATTATTTAGACCAAAAAAAAAAAAGAATTATTGTCATCAAATAACGAGTTTGCACGACCATCTAGCAATTTGCCATGCATCTTAAAACTAAGATGTCATTCAAGTCAGCCTCGGAATTTAAATAATGAAAATTGTGGTATTATCAGCAATGATGCTGCTCAGACAAATTTGGCATAAAAGATAATAATATTCAAGAATAGTGAATATTTATAAATTTGTGGATCAAGATGCTTCGATGTAATTGTGGAGTCTCTCAATTTCAATAAAAATTTTGTCGATAATAAAACAAAAAGCCGGGGGGGAGAGAAAATAATTGAGTAATTTACTTTAAAAAAAATTTAAAAAGCTTCTCACATCCCCTTTCCAAAATAATTCTCACGAACCACAATAACATGTCGACGATAATCTCACAATAGCTTACACGTGGCACCTAATGAGATGGGGGTATCACTCATTGACGGAATTTACACCACAAGACTAGCGCGCGCGCTATCTCCAGTCTCCAGCCTCGACCTTTATTTATCTCTTTTTTTCCTAAACCACAAAAATTAAAATATATTTTAACCGCTGCAAATAATTAAAAAAACAAACTATAATTCCTTCGATATTTTGTTTATTTATTTATTTAAACATCTATATTTCATTAAAAGGCGAACAAATACATGCATTTCATTAATGCATATATAATTTTACAATTAGTATATAACTTCGTACTCCTTTTTGAATATAGTTATCTATTTATATTTAATTATTCTTAATTAAATATACTGCCAAAGTTTTAAAACTATTTAAATTAAAAATGGAAGGATCTTTGAATCAATTAACCATGCCTCACGTTTATATATATTTTTAATTTTATGGAGAAACAAAAGGATAAAACCCAAAAAGAAAAAAATCCCCATTTCTAATTTATCATTTTTTAAAAAACATTTTGTCCCATTCCTTAAATTCTTTTTCTTGTCAAAATCACCAATGTCTACTTGAAAAAATTCATATGAGGTTGAGACTCTTGAGAGTGAAGGAGTGTCTCTGAGAAACTCACACTTGGCCCTCCAATACCCAGGAATTTTCCTTCACTTTCTTTCGGTTTCCCTGTATCCAAACATGGACGTAACAACCACCACCACCACCAACCTCCGCTCCTCCTTCTTCAGCACTTTGCAGCCTCGTTTCACTCCATTTTCATCCAGACAATCCTTCACAAACTCAGTCAATTTCACCAAAAAACAACGACCCCGAATTACATGCCAAGTGTCAGCTGCCACCGTTGAAAAGAAATCAATCGCCGAGGCACAAAGCGACGTCGAATCACTGTTTTCGAGTTCAGCCGATGAATTCGAGAACGAGAAGTATTCAAACAAGCAATCAAACACGGGGGCGTCGAGTATCTCATCTGGGGTAAAGTTAGAAAACATAAGCAAGAGCTACAAAGGAGTGACTGTATTGAAAGACGTGACATGGGAAGTGAAAAAGGGCGAGAAAGTTGGCTTAGTGGGCGTTAATGGAGCTGGGAAAACGACCCAGTTGAGAATTATTACAGGGCAAGAGGAGCCCGATTCGGGGAATGTGATAAAGGCGAAGAGTAATATGAAAATTGCGTTTTTGAGCCAAGAATTCGAGGTTTCGATGAGCAGAACGGTGAGGGAAGAGTTTATGAGTGCGTTTAAAGAGGAAATGGAGATTGCTGGGAAGTTGGAGAGAGTGCAAAATGCTTTGGAAAGTGCGATTGATGATATGGATTTGATGGGGAGACTTTTGGATGAGTTTGATTTGTTGCAGAGGAAAGCACAGGCTGTGAATTTGGATACGTTGGATGCTAAGGTTAGTAAGTTGATGCCGGAGCTAGGGTTTACTGCTGACGATGGAGATAGGTTGGTGGCATCGTTTAGTGGTGGGTGGCAGATGAGAATGTCGCTTGGGAAGATTTTGTTGCAGGTATATTTTTGGTTTAGATGTTGTATTAATGTGTATTTATCATTACTTATACTTGTTGATGTATAATGTAATGTGTGAGTCTTATCAATGATTTGGTGCTTAGTGAATGCTTGGGATGATGATTAGTGTTTTGCAAAATTTGATTAGAAGTAGAGGTGAAGGCAGTGTTTTTTTCTTAGGAAATTTCTAAGATGATGGGATTGTTGTGACTTCCTCAATTTTAATGTTGGTTAATAGTGTGGCAGGGTACATCGTTGAAGTTTGTTTAACTCTTTGATTATTGTTACTGGAATTAATATTCTGCAAACTTGATTTAGGGAATGTGTGGGATTGAGGTGCTGTAGCTTCTAATCCAAGGTTGTGGAATGGAATCACAGTCATTAGTTCTCAAGTATAAGGGACTTGGTGGTTGATAAATACTAGCTGTTAATTAAAAGTATTAATAAGTGTGGTACGGGTGGTTGATTGTTGACATATATCTTCATTTGCAGGATCCAGATTTATTGCTTCTGGATGAGCCTACAAATCACCTTGATCTCGACACAATTGAGTGGCTTGAAGGTTATCTCGGCAAGCAAGATGTGCCAATGGTTATCATATCTCATGACAGAGCTTTTCTTGATCAACTGTGTAGTAAAATTGTGGAAACTGAAATGGGTGTGTCCAGGACGTACGAGGGAAATTATTCTCAGTACGTATTGGAAAAGGCAGCGTGGATTGAATCTCAATATGCTGCATGGGAGAAGCAGCAGAAGGAAATCGAGCAGACGAAAGACTTGATAAACAGGTTGGGTGGAGGGGCAAACTCTGGGCGTGCTTCTTCAGCTGAAAAGGTAAAATGCATACGCTGAACCTTGACTAGCACAATCTCTTCAGTAGATTTACTATTAACATCTTTCTCTTACCGAATCATCATACAACATCTTAATAACTTCTAATTGAAAGTCTGAATGATAATATTTATGAGATGCGGTCTATTTCTCTTATCTTATCGATACCTCAGTTCCTAACTCAGTGGTTTTTAAATCTCTTCTCTGGGAAAGAACAGAAGCTGGAGAGGCTTCAGGAAGAGGAACAAATTGAGAAGCCATTCCAACAGAAACAAATGAAAATTAGGTTCCCAGAGCGTGGAAGAAGTGGTAGATCTGTCGTTACAATTAAGAACCTGGAATTTGGATATGAGGATAGAGTGAGTTGGCTTACTTGATTACATAAGGATGTGGAAGCTGAAAGATTTTTTGTTTCTGTATTAGGACCAATGCATTTTTAGCTCTGACATTGCTTGCTTTGTGTGGCAGCTTCTGTTTAATCGAGCAAATCTCACAATTGAAAGGGGAGAGAAAATTGCTATCGTTGGCCCAAATGGTTGTGGTAAGAGTGCTTTGCTGAAATTGATAATGGGTTTAGAGAAGCCAAGAGGAGGTGAAGTTCTGCTTGGGGAGCATAATGTCCTACCAAACTATTTTGAGCAGAATCAGGTGGGTTGCTTTCATCAATGCCATCCCTTTTCAGTTTAAGGCAATAATTTCTTTTAACCTTAATTTTACCTTCAGAGCTAAACATATTTCCATTACTGATTTGAGTGTAATTGACTTTTCATTTAGGCTGAGGCACTTGATTTGGACAGAACAGTACTTGAGACAGTAGCAGAAGCTGCAGAGGACTGGAGAATTGATGATATAAAGGGTCTCCTTGGTCGTTGTAATTTCAAAGCTGACATGCTTGATAGAAAGGTTTCCTTTTTGAGTGGTGGTGAGAAGGTAAAACAGACATTAGTTTAATACTCTTCTTTGAATTTTTTCGCTTCTGATAACAGTCATGCAACTTTTGTGGGTTTCACTAAAAATGTTGCACTTTCAAGCTTATGTTGAAAATTGCTTTCATCGTTTGAGGGGATTTGGTTCATAAATAGATCATCTTACTATATTAGTGTTTCCATATATTACCTTCTAAGAAGGTGAAACCCTTATGGAACTTTGGTGAGGGCCTGATCGATTATTTGATGAATGGAGTTAAATAAACTATCATCACAGTTCCTGTCATTGCTTTGCTGTCAATTCCAGAATCCTGTCAATGTGCATTGTTCTGCTGCTGTGTGTTTAACTTCAAGAAAGTCTTCAATTCCAATATAATTTCAGGATGGGAGCAACTTTCATTTGGAGATTACACATTTACTTCAGTTGCTGTTCCACACAAAGATGGAGTTAGATATAGAATTTACTAATATACATCTTGTGCTGATGTGGGTTACTACATTACAATCTTGCCTGGCAATAACTTGATCTTATATAGGTTTTTCTTGCTTAATTGACATGTCTTTGATTGGTCCATTGTAATTTGAATTAAGTGCTCAAATAATGCGTGTAATGTCTGTGTAAACCAGTACTTGTTATTATTTTTTCTTTCATGCTTGTCTTTAAGATGACAAACTTGCAATGCATTCTGTCTTTTGTGCACCATTTCTTTTTATTGCTCGACTTCATTTTGCTTTTCCCACATTAATTTTGGCTTAAAGCTGAAACCTCTGTTGTCTTCTTGTTTCTAGGCACGTCTTGCATTTTGCAAATTCATGGTAAAACCATCAACTCTTCTTGTTTTGGATGAACCAACTAATCACTTGGATATTCCTTCAAAAGAGATGCTTGAGGTTTGATTTCTTTTTTCTTATTTGTAATCTTACATTTTATTGTACTAAATCTTTTATTATTCATCATATAATTCAAATGTATTCCACACACTGAAATTGGTCTATCAGGAGGCCATATCAGAGTACAAGGGCACGGTAATCACAGTTTCTCATGACCGATACTTCATAAAGCAAATAGTTAATAGAGTAGTGGAGGTTAAAGTCAGCAATTTACAGGATTACGCTGGCGATTACAATGTATGTTTCGCTTCTTTCTCTCCATTGCTTTTAGTTCCTCCACATCCATATTTTCTTGAACATTTACTTTCTTTTAAACTGTAGAATTAACTTAAACTGGAGTTTTTTGCCAATCTGAATTTTCAAAAGCAAGTGCAGCGTTTGTGGTTCCTGATTCTTTGAAATTTTAAAAATTAACAGTATTACCTAGAGAAAAACCTTGATGCCCGGGAGAAGGAGCTTGAACGTGAGGCAGAACTCGAGCAAAGGGCTCCGAAAGTCAAGGCCAAATCCAAGATGTCAAAAGTAAGTTTCTCTCTTTGATTACATCATGAGACGGATGATCTCACTGTCTTAAGTGCCATCTCACTTTCTTCTCCTACTAAAAACAGGCTGAGAAGGAAGCTCGAAAGAAGCAGAAAATGCAGGCCTTCCAGGCAGCGAAACAAAAATCGAAAGGCTCGAAGAACGCCAAGAGATGGAAATGAGCGATAAACCCAGTATATTATACCGAAGATAATCCATTGTTCGTCTAATTTCGCTGAGCAAAATTCCAAGAAGCAATCTGGGCAATGGTGACTACGCAAACTAGGGGTCTGCTGTACATAATATGTATAGACATACTGATTGTAGTTGAGAGTTAAGGGCTGAAATGGGAAATCTTTTGGTAGAAATTTGTGATTTTCAGCTTCCCTGGAAATTTCTGCCTCAAGAGTAATTTATGGCATAAACCTTATACAAATTGTATTTTTAGAGCCATTTTTAGATCTGCTTGTCCCTGGATAAAGTGGAATCTTACTGTTAAAATTTAGTTATTAATCAACTAAACATTGCTTTCTTTTCTTGAGTAAGAGTCGTGAACATTAATATTAGTCTGATTTGCATAAGTTAAAAAAAAAAATTGCAAAAACAAAATTCCATTATTTGAAGAGAACACTTTAGGCTGTAACTTTCATGTATTATATCTTTGGTTTTTGGTGGCTCCTTGTGACGAACTCAAGAACTTTG
Organism: Murraya paniculata; assembly: GCA_030449075.1. Classification (NCBI taxonomy): domain Eukaryota; kingdom Viridiplantae; phylum Streptophyta; class Magnoliopsida; order Sapindales; family Rutaceae; genus Murraya; species Murraya paniculata. Next base: position 924,081 of record JAEVFN010000018.1, on the reverse strand, counting down.
ATGATCTCTGAAAGACAATCATTATTATTTATTATTCTCTCGTGTCTACAAATTAGTGTTAAATAAAGCTTGAACTCAAATCAAAAGAGAATTTAGGTCTGTTAAGTTTGCACGGTGACACACCTTTTATTTTATTTGTCTTTCTTTGGATTATGGTAAAAATTTTGAACGCACCCCTTCGAATTCCTTTGGTTTTTTAATATCTTGTTGACATCAGCATGTTTTTGAATTCGTCTCGGTTAAATATCAAATATTTACTAGTAATTGAATTATTAAATATCAAAATTTAATTAAGAAATTGATCAAATAATCGTTAATTCTCTCTTTATATTCAATCAGAAAAACGATTTGCTTTCTTAATTGATTTTTTAAGTGGGACAAATACAACTACTAGCAATTAAAATTCAATGAATTATTGGACATGTTCGGAGAAATTGAATTGAATAAGTTTGAAGCAACGTCGAAGAGGTGGATCCAGAGTAACAAGATTCAGAATATTGAAGAGGCTAATCCAAAGCAATGTTGTGGCAACAATTAAACGGTATGCTGCAGTGGTGGAATATAAACCTAAAAAAGGAATCTGATATGCTACCTAGGATAGCAATGGTACTCTTAAATTCGTAAACCCAGTTCAAACTCATCAAAACTCACCCGCTGCAGGTAATTTTACGGGTTGCGGGCAGGTTTGATATTAGAACTTAAGACTCGTACTATGTTGCAGGTGGGTTTGATATTAACTAAATATCCAATAGATACTCGCATGGATATCCACCAAATCCGCAGTTTTTTTTTAATATTTTAAATATAATTTTAATTGAAAAAATAATTAAATTTAAAAATATATAAATTAAATAAATATAAATTGTAAACATGTCACGTGTGGTGTGTGTAAATTGCAATTCATAACCTAACGTAAAAGAAACCAAAACTATTTCTCTTTTACCCGTAAGCAACAACTGTAAAACCTAGCCTTCCAAATTATTTCTCTTTCACCCGTGAGCAGTAGCCGCACACCCATTTCCCTTTCACCCGCGAGCCGCAGCTACACACCCATGAATTTTTCATGACATTTGTGGTTTTTTTTAATGGATTTATATATTTCATATTTTAATTTGAGAATTTGTTTTGGATTGATGTTGGAATTTTAATTTTTATTTACATTGATTAAATTTTGAATTGAGTATGTTATATGGAATTTTAGGTTATTAATATAAATTTACATATTGAAAATTTGTGATTTTAAATGTGAGAACTCGCAAAAATCTACTGAGTACTATTGCGGGTTTGATAATTGTCAAAACCCGCAGCTGGTGGATTTTTTTAAAAAATTAAAACCCGCAGCTGGTGGGTTTTCTTAAAAAATTAAAACCTGCAGCTGGTGGGTTTTCTTAAAAAATTAAAACTTGCAGCGGGTGCGGGTTTAGTAATAACAAATCCGCTAAGCCTAACAAATCCGATACCCATTGCCATCTCTAATGCTACTGAGTTATTAGACATAGTTGGTTTAATTGAATAAGTCTAATGTAGTAGTATAGTTGAATAAGTCTAAGCTGGTAGAGATATTATCTAGTTAGTCAGGTATGCCATTCTTGATTTGTGGGAATTATTTCATTGCATTCCTGTTATTGTTTTGCTTTGTTTGACTCGTATAAATAAGCCACGGTTGAATAATAAAAGCATCAATCATTTTACTAAAAATGATTGTGTTACATCTTCGAGGGATTCACTTACTTGAATTAGCAAACTGTAACTTTTCGTTCTAGAGTTGCAGCACAGAGTTGCAAGAGTAAGATAGAAAGTTCGGCTCCAGAGTTGCAAGAGCAAGATAGAAAGAGACAAGCATAGTAAAATTAGTTTGCCGATAAATAGTTTCGTTCTAGAATTGGAAGAGCAAGATAAAAAGAGATAAGCAGGGTAAAAGTAACTTGACTGTACCAGAATCAAGATAGTTTTTATTAATTTCCTCCAACATTTTAAATTCTTTCTTTGGTCTGATAGTTTTGCAAAGTAATCAAGCAATACAGTATGAGAATTTGTACTTAAGATTTTTTTTTTCAGTATCTTTTATTTGATTTCTCTTTACATTTTGCTCACTTTTTGGAGTACTTGAATTCTTTCCTTGTGAATGCTGAAAATGAAAATTCCACATGAGATGAGAGGATAGGTAAGAATACGAAACAAATGACAAATGTATACTCATATTTATTTATTTAACTAATATGATATGGAGTAACAATATTTGAACAGAAGGATCTGATACAATAATAATAAAACAATTATAAAATTATATGGTGTTATAATATGAAGTCAAAAGTTAACATTATTTTTCAATTAGCACTATAATAACGTATAATTTTATGTTGTTTTTTGTCACAATTTTTTAATTAACAATTTTTTAAAAAATTCGTTGCATTCTCTTGTAAATAACTAAAAAAATGTAAGGAGAATTTATGCAAACGGCCTTTAAATTTGATAAGATGAACATACTATCTAAATTTAAAAAGTAATTGGAAATTTTTGCTGGGTCAGGCCAGCCAGTACGGCTAGGACAGCAGAGACGTATTATTTATTAAGTTAAGACATTATCTTAGGCATTTTTTTAATTACTTGCCAAATATATCAAACACATGCACATATCCCACTCAAGCTCCAAGAGCTTGTTTCTGTAGAGCATGACAAGTCCTAGTACCTGCCTTCTTGTTGGTGTGTGCTGAACTACAATCAGGATAGTGACAGAAAATTTACTCACGGAGACAACATTATAGCAAAAATAAAATTCAATGAGTAAGAAAATTCACATCACTAAACTTGTAAATATACAAGAAGAAGAATTTTATCCTTAAATCTTTGAGACAAGTGCAAGAATTTTAATTGAGTATAATTCAAAAGAAAACTCAAAAGAAAATTGAGGATAATTCATCATTGACATTAACCAAACATACGAACTCAACTATTTCATTATTGACATTAACCAATCATACATCATAACAAATTAACTCGTTCATTATTGGCATTAAGATTGGCATTAACCATCTTAATGTTCCAATTGTAAGTTTATTAGTGCTAAGCACAAGAGTATCTTTACTGTCACTCATCTAGCAATTTAACTAAAGGATATATTTATAGTCAACTCGAGAAGTTTAATGACGGGCGCCCTCGCAACTTAACTAAAAGGCCATATATAGTAAACTCTATCAGTTTGATAGCAGCATCTGGGCTCAACTGTTTTTCTATATCTTACCATTGAGCCATTTGGATTGAATTTGAACCTAAACACCTATTTATTCTCTGCCATGTTCATGTTTCACAAGTTTATTTTAATTTCCTCCAACATTTTAAATTTTTGCGTAAAACCTATTTTTCTAGTGCTCTTTCTTTCGGACGAAAATACAACAAACAAATTTACAAAATCTAAATGCTCTTGTTGGCAAGTTCGATAGCTTATAAAAAGAAAAAAAAAATGAACAGATTTGTTGGAGAGGTATGCAATAAAAGAATTTGCACCAAAGAAAAATTTCGTTCATTTCTTTTTGGTGAAATTTTGTTCACTTTTTCGGTGTGATTGGAATTTTCAATTTCCATGTGAATTTCAACATGTGATGGTTGGTAGGATTTGTTCATGTTTATTTACCTAACTTTTTGTAATATTTTGACACGGAATTTAATCTCTTTATTAAGGTTGAAGCTTCTTTTTTTTTTTTTTTAATTAGCAGGATGAAAGCACATATAATTACATATATTATTTTATACTTTTATTCAATTAGAGTTATAACTTTAACGTTGTACTATTTTTAATTTATAAGATATTAGGCTGACGATAATAATAACAATAAGAATTATTAATTATTTGTTTTTGAGGGTTGACTAAATTAGACTTACATTTATATATTTTTGGTAAGAGGATATAAAGGCATAGAGCCAGAGATATACCATAAATTTTGGGAAAGTGGCAAACGCTCCAATATTATTAAATAAAAAAGGGAAAAAAAAAACAAGTCCAATATTATTAAAAATCATTGATTACTCATGTTCAGAAATTAAAAAAGAATTTATAAAAAATGAATAAGGAATGTTTAACCCATAATTACATCTTCTAAATCCCTTACGATTTAACCATTGATATTCCCTGTGTCGAATTTTGCTTTCAATCTAACTAAGAAAAAATGAAATTATTAATATTACGATTTTATGCTTTCCCTAATTTTAACCTTATGATGTCTTATGATCTCATCAAATGCATATATTCACACGACTTATCCAATATGCATATTCATTGTAGTTGAAAATTAGGGCTGAAATTTGAAACATATATATAGTGGTAGAAATTTGTGATTTTTTACCTCACATGGAAATTTCTGCCTCAACAAACAAGCTGTAATTTATGGAATAAACATTATACAGATTCTATCTTATGGCCAACGTTAGATGTGCACAAAAATTTGACAGTTTATCAACTAAACATAGCTTACTTTTTAGGAGTAAGAGTCGTTCACATGCATTGAGTGCAAGAAATTAGCTACTATTAATTTTCGTTAATCATACTGCAGTTGCATATGTTCTTCCATGTAATATTTATAGGAGTTTATGAGCTATAAACTAGCTCAACTTAGAAACTAGCTCGATAGTTGAGGTTGCCTACGTTTTACATATTTAATTTAAATTCAATACTCAGTCAATGTGAGATATATGTTTTAACATCCCTATCATGTGCATGTTTATCGTTTTTATTAATTTTTATTACGTGATAAGATAGTGTGAGCCTACTCATGCATGAGTTTGACTCTGATACCATATAAAACTTTATAAACCTAACTCAACTCAAAAGCTAGCTCAATAATTAAAAGTTATCTAAATTTTATATTCTTAACACAAGTTCAATAGTGGAATATTTTTCCTAATAATATTAGGATATAATTTATTAACCATAAATAAATCGTTGAACAAGTTCAAATTTTTAAGATATTTTCAAATTTTAAAGAAACCTTGGGTGGGAAAAAAAAAATTTCCGTATTCTCTCACGATCATTTTCAGTGCATTTATTAGTAAACGCGGTCGTTTAATTCCAAACCGGGGCGGTAAACTGTTTGTTATGTTCTGCCGCAGCCTCTGCTCAACAGAAACCTGAAGCCCCACCCCACTCAGCAACTCGCACTACGTCGTTTCAGTCGGAAAAAAGCTAGTACTTGTATTTGTGGTGATATTTAAGGAACAAAATTAAAATTAAAATTAATTATTAATATTATTATTATTCTATTTAAGGTCGAAATTAAAAAAAAAAAAATTACAGAAGAGTGAAGAAGTGATGGGGAAAGTGATTCTAGGCATGCCAGGACCTTGGGCTGACGATAATCGTGAACCGTCCGATCATTACACTTCTAAAATCGGCGGACTTCCTGTAAGTATTGGACTTTCACTTCCCTTTTTTACGTCAGGTTTATTAACATTTCTTAATTTTATTATATTTTTTTAATTAATAACAGGACTGGCCTGCTTCTTTGGATGCTATTATAAGCTCTAATCTGCTTCAGTGTGGTGCTTGCGGAAGCAAACTCTGTCTTGTTGCTCAGGTTTTGAACTCTGCAAACCAATATAAGTATTATTATTATATTTTTATATTTGATGAAAATTATGTTATTTTAATACATAATGTGTTTGGGAGTGAAATCCTGTTGTCCTTGTTTAAAGCACTTCTTGGATAAGCACTTTTGAGAGAAGCAATTTTTGGTGTGTTAATTGGGAGTGTTTTGACTTTCAAGTGGAAAAATGTTTTCTGCAGTGACATTCCCAAGCACAACTTTAGCTCGTTGTAAAAAGATATATTTTTCTGCAAGTTAATAGAATTGTTTGTTTTGATTAGAATTATATTACTGTTATTTGTTTTTCTAATTTGTTTGCGAGTGCCTTTGGCATTGTCAAAAGTGCTTTTTGGATGAGCATTTGATGAGTGTTTTCTTAGGGAAGCAGATTTAGGTGATTTTATAGTAAGTGTTTTTGGTGGAAAATGCTTTTTACGGGAACGTTTCCAAGCAAAACCTTAGCTTGCTATAGAAAATGTTTTCTTGATTCTTTTGTTTTCCAGGTTTATGCTCCAATTTCAAGCGAAGGTTTGAAGATTGACGAGCGTAATGTTCTTGTTTTCGGATGTGTAATGCCAGAATGTGGGAGCAGTCCTCTTAGGTCTTTATCAGCATTCCTTTTTTAATCTGTCATTACTGAATTACAAGTAATTACTTAGGTTTTTATTCTTTATATAATGTTATTTTGGTAGTGTATGCAGTTGGCGAGCTCGTCGTGTTCAGAAATTAGATAATGTGAAGGAATCCTGTATTGCTTCTCAAGAAGTGGCTCCTTCTAGTGCATTACCTGTTTCAGTTTCAAAAACGAGCTGGTGGGATGATGAAAATGAGGAGGACGATGACGATGTGGATTTGGAGGAGTTGGGTAAAGCACTTTCTGAAGCTGCAAGCGCGGCTTCTCATTCTAAGAAACCAAATGCTAATAGGCATTCTAAGTCTGCTGTCAAGCCTTCACATTTGAGCCCACAGGCTAGAGTAGTCGATGTTGACACACCAGGTATAAATAATCTTTTCTTTTTTTTTTTTCCAAGAAATCTCTCTGCATCTTATTGCCCCTATTTGCTGTGTTGTTTGTACTTAAGACAATTTATTCAAACTCGAGCTGTTAAGCTACAACTTTTATTTGTTCATTTTTTTTCAGTTATACCCTGCTTTTACATTTATACTCAGGAAGAGCCATCCTCTAAGGACGATGCTTCTATTTGTTCAAACTACTCTTCACTTTCCCTTAAGGAGAAACAAAGCAATGTTGATGATCATGTTCAAGAAGAAAGGTGGGAAGAGGAACATTATGAGTATGATAGAGCTTTGACTGCTGACAGGACTTACCTCAAGTTCAAGAAATGGTTGGATGCGTACCCACAACAATGTTTCAGGTATCAACTCATTGGCAGATTGGACCTGAATAACTGAAATATCATTTCATTGATAGCGTAGAGATAGCCGTTACTGATTTGGCATAAATCTGTGAAATTGTTTTGTTTGCTCTGTCACGTTCAACATGGCAGTTGATAGAAACGGCTTCTTGATCAAGCATATGAATGAGACTCTTGGTTGTAATAACAAGCTCAATGCTCTTAATCTAGAAAACAATTGAACTGGATCTCTAAGTGGTCTCTATACATCTACTAATGCAAAAAAGAATAATTAAAGGGGAGGGGATTTTTTAAAATTAATTATCTTTCGGGTGTCAACTCGAAATCTGAAGTTCTTAGTTGTTGATGCATAACCTGATTTATCCACCAATAATTTGTTTGTAATTGTTGGGTGTTGACTTGAAATTTACATTCGTAATTGTAGGTCTCCTATTATCTATCTACTTTTTATTGTTTTTACAGATGGCTCTTCTTTATGCATGTGTAGTAATTTCGAAATCTGAGTGTTTTTCTGATAGCTTGACGCATTCAGATTCTGTGTCTCAGTACTGATGTTTGTTTGGCTTATTGTAGCTGTTCCTTCTGATGTATCTTTGTGTGCTCAGGTATTCGTACGGAGGAAAGCCCCTTCTTGCTATGGAAGAAGTTGGAGACGCTGGGAGGTGCAGGCTCTGTGGTGCTTCAAGGCACTTTGAAATGCAGCTGATGCCTCCATTAATATATTTTCTACAGGAAGCTGCTAATGATTGTCTAAGTGGTTCGCTGGAGAACTGGAACTGGATGACGCTTATTGTGTTCACTTGTTCCAAGGTGAGCCTTCGACTCTACTCTTTGCGCTTAATGATAATTTTTTTACCCCTTGCGTAAATGGCTTATTCGATTAAGTAGCTGCTCTCATAAAATTCTGGACTGTGTTGTATAATCCTTCAGGGCATAGGGCAGTTAAGCCACATCAATATGCTAAAGAGGGGTAATTTTAGGGGTAGGTACTATTAAGTTACCATATTGCTGTAAGCAACATAGTAAGAGAGCCTTTGATATTGCTAATTGAAAATCTTGCTTTGAAATTAGGGCAATAGGCAGACCCGATATGTTTGTTTGTCGATGCTATGAATACTCATTTCCATATTCACTGACCTTAAATGTTTTCTGACAGAGCTGTTCTAACTCAATTGAGCAAGAAAAGACTAACAGAGGAGGCTGGTTGGTGGCAGAGGAGGCAGTTACAGTACAAATTGAAAAATCCCTGAATGAATCTGCTCAATTCAACTATTTCTCATGATCTTTATTTTTGTCAAAGACGAACTCAGAGACACAAAAAGCATGACCGAATCGTCATTTTTTGTTTAGTTTGGGAATAATTTCCATGTCTGCTACACTATATGCTGATTGTTGCTTATTATGAGATGCGTATCAGTGGTTTCTTGATAATGATAATATCTGATTGGAAGCAGGAACTCATTTTACTTCAATTTAATTAGAAACTCATTTCATTTCACCAAGATCCTCGTAATATCTGATTTCAACAAGATCCTCAATAAAGCAAAGAAAAACAATTCTCTCTCACATTGAAACTTTATATATTACAATGGCTAATGCATTTTTTTTTTCCTAAGAAACTTCAATAGGTAGCTCCAGCTGTGATTACTCGAATTTCTTTATCAGTGACAAGTCATTCAACATTTTCTCAATTGCCTCGTCATCGTGAGCCCGTCCCCTGGTCTGCATGTAGAAATACTCCATCATCAAAATTTTATGAAATCAAATGACGTATTAGACACTTTTGATAATTATGGTTTCTTTTGAAGTAAAAGCCACACATAATTCTCTCCTAAAACCTAATAAAAGCCAACATATTAGCACCATGAAAGCATCGGGTTTGTTAACTAAATTGATTGCAAGCAGATTAGGAAAGAAAATGGCAGAAAACGCGAGCACTAGCAACAACAGAACAGCTCAAATGAGGAAAAGATTGAGCAGTGAGAGAATATAGTAGTACCTTTATAGAAGGTACCATAGCAATGGCTTCCTCCACAGTCTCGGGGCAAAGATTTCCAAGTACACACAGCTGCAAAAGGAAAGAGTGTGACTCCAATTTAATTTCTCTAAGGGGAGATAATAAATACAGAAATCCTAATTCAGCAAGTGCAGGGCAATTTACCTCGAATTCAGCCAACTGGTATCTACTAAGGATTCTGAAAACTGGTTAAGATCAACATTTGGTAGCAATATGTGGCAGCATGATTTCAAGAAGAACAGAACAACAGTACCGAATGAATTTTATTAATCACTTAACCAACAGAAAGCAACATCTTTTCAGCTTAAAAATAATATAAGCTGCGCCAAGGTAACAGAGACCCGATAAAACAAAATATAAATGGACAAACCACCTTAGTCATTTACAAAAATTTGAATTTCAGAAACTGACTATAAAATGGCTTAATCATGCTAATCAAATCAGATGAATTACGTTGAAGATCAGATTAAGGATAGATAATGTATTTTCAGAAAATGCATCCAGTATATGAACGTTAAAAAGAAAGTTACAAGAAATGGTCCCAAAAAAAATATAGATATGACAACCCACAAAGTATTATATCTTCCACCTAAATCCCAAAGTACAGAAATTTCGAAACTGTCATATAAAAAATTCGGCCAGAAACCATTAAGCCACACACGAGCTTAACTGTGTATGCAAACTCACAAGCATGAGAAAGGAACAAGAAATTTGTGCCAACTAACAAGGAAGTTATGCCAACTTGTTTGAGTTAGTGTAATGGGCTTTCTGAATCAAGTCAATGAGTGAAATATCTTCAAAGAGAAATGCTTATTCCAGATGAATAAAAACAGTTTCAATAATCAGTATTATCGACACTTAGTTAAGAAAAAGTTCAGACAACGGAAGCGATAAAAATTGTAAAGCATGCATGGGTTTGTTCGCCCCCAAGCAGTTAGCATGAGCATATATTTCAGGAAATAGCAAATGAAACACTTATTACTTCTATAAACTTGAAGGATACTCTCGCACTTGTCTAACAGCATCAGGATTCTTGTAGCGACTAAAGCGCTTCACATACTGCAGTGATTTCTCAAACACTCTGCAAAATAAAGATTACACATTAAAAAAGAAACTACACAAGCCATGCCAACTTTTACATGCACAAGGTGCAGCATTGGAAATTGCCTCACTCCAATCTACTAGGCACAGGGGCTAGAGGCAAGATACTAAGTAAACACCTTTTCTACATAAATTCAATTGGGTAGCTACTAGATTCAGTCACGCAACTCTTACTCGCAAAACCCTATTTCAATACACATTCAAAATTTGCTACTTCGAATAACTAATTTTCATATCCCACGAGCAAAATAAACTTCAAATCATAATAACAAAACATGGGTAATTTTTCGTTTTTTCCTCTCCATAAATTAGTTTATTTTACATGACTTAAACAAGCAACCAATCAACTATAAATTTTTAGGAAACAAATAGAAAATTTAGCGCTAAACGTAGCGGATTTATTCAAAGAGCGGTAAACTCACTGGGAAACTTGATTCATGGGATCATCAGAAGTCTGCTGAAGCTGCTCATACTTATGATCAAGAATCAATGCTACTTCACAATTCATCAAACACTTGGCCTTCAAAAACTCTGACAAGATCAACCATCAAAATCCGTACAAAATCAATAAAATGTTCTGAAAAAGACAGGAAGATAAATTAAACATATACCGTCTCCAATTTTAAGCTCGGCCGCGTTCTCTTCTTCTTCTCCCGACATATTGAAAGCTCTTGGGTCCTTTTTTTATTTTTTCCTTCAAAATTCAGAATGAGAGAGAATTTGACTACCGCGGTTTATATCGTGCGTACTGCTTGGGCTAAGTTCGTTTAAATTTGGCTTGTGACAATGAAGGATAATAACACAAAACCCCTGAGGTTTAAAATTATTACATCTAATCCAAAAATTGTTACAAAATTACAGTTACCTCCACTCAAATTGACCGACGTTAACCTTGAGATATGAATAAGCAAAAGTGAGTTCAAAATGACTGATTTGAAATATGATACTTGATTACTGTGTCCCTTTTGATTTTTTTTTCCTCTCATCACTTTAGTTCATTATTGACATGCATTTGCTTTAAAAAGAAAAAAACTACTATACTATGCATAATGTAAAATAAATTTACAGCTGCATAATGGCCTAACCAGAACAAAACTCATTTAAATATTTAACTGGGATAATAACATCAGTGTCCAACTTTCTTCTCCTTACTACTAGATCCAATCTCATGATCCCAGAAAACAAAAGAAAGAAATTTTACGAGAAAAGAAGATTAGGAAAATTCTATTATTAATTGCAGCTTTCTCCTGACCTCCTAAAAAGAAAAAAAATGCTCAAATTATACAATCCCGCAATCAACCAAGAATGAAATGACATAATTTATCTTACTCTTCATGTCGAGTTTGTCTGTTAATAAACCGTTGAGAAATAAGTGGCAGTAGGAATTTTAATCATTAATTAAGACATGGTATTGCTTTTGGCTAATTACATGTCATGAATCTTTTACTTTGAAGCGATGAATGGACATTTCAAAACTTGGTCATATAAACTAGGACATTTTTTCACTCATTGAATCTAATCAATGGACATTTTATTACACTGTTTTGATTACATATATTATCTTGACAGTAAAACAAATCAATGGAAGCTTCCTTGTCAAATGCCAACTAATGGCCAGCTTTGGGATTGCCTGAGCCTGCTGCTATGACTCCCATCCCGCCTCCACCATCCGATGTAGTACCCATTTTTTCATGGTCACTTGATTCGCTAAAAGGAACTTTCTCACCATCCAACTCCTTGACAAGTTCATCAATTTTGCGGAATTGGTATGGCCATCTTGCATTGTAGAGAAATTGCCGGAGATCAAACCTGTTATCCTCTGGTGAATAACTCTGCAGGAAGTCGGGAACGTTAACTTTTTCTTGAAGTTAAAAAGAAAAACTAAATGAAATTCCTGCCAAAAGAATATTCTACTGCCCCCGGCAAGTTTAAGTTCGTGTACCTCAGCATGATATGAAGGAGTTAACACGGTCATTTTGTGCCGATTAATGGAGTAGTACTTGAAAAAGTGTTTTACTTTCTCAGCTACCTCTGATGGAGTTAACCTAGCACCCCATCTGTAGCAGAGATTCTGCACAAGTAATACTAAAATAATGAGTTTCTTACAAGTTGAATTGGACGTTTATAAATACTACTTGGAAAAAATTCGTATTGACAAGTAAATGTTTTCTTAACAAGGTGGTTCATTCTTTGTATTTCTCCATGCTTCTTTATGTGCCTAATGCAGTTCATTCCTTAAAAACAGAGGTATAAGTTATTTATATGTCTACATATAAGTTCAGTAAATGGCAAACTTAATCTAGCATTTCAAAATCAAACCTTGAACATTGATACTGGACCACAATGGAAAATTTTCCTCAACCTTCCGTACACGGAGAGTTCCTCATATGTCATCCCCATGTCCACTTCATCCAGCTGTTTCATGAACAATGTTGGGTTACTATCTGTTTGGGCTGAACTTAATATAATTGAAATACTACAATAAAAGAAAGGAAAAGTAAAAAAAAAAACTGTTAATAGAAGCAAAGGCAGGTCAAAGCATGCAATATACAACTAAAGGAGGGGAAAAGGAAAAAATGATGTCATATGAATTTTCGAAAGACAACTTCAAAACCTTTAATAAAACTAGAAGGTAAAACATGGGAACAGTGGAGAAAAAAATGTAGATATTATAGGCAGATAGAGAAGAATTTGCCCAATTCATGAAAGAGAAGACCATGTATTTGTATCAGAGATGTGAATGTGCTTAGGTAAACATTTAGCACGTTGTGATGTAAAACATTTCCATGCTAAATTATACCGTTCAAAAAGTATGCGGAAACTCACAAAAAGGAAAAATCAATGAAATTAACAGTAAATAGATTTGTGAAGTAATACTTGGCTGTAATTTGAACGTATGGGCTCCAGTTCAGCAGTAGGTGGAGCTGCTTCTATTTCTGCCAAGGATGAGTAACCAAGACGGGTTGCAGCCCATCGCAGAAATGTTCGTAGATCCTGTTTACTAATGCTTCCAATGGGATTTATATCAGCTGAGCTGCAATCATACTGGAAAGAGACTAAAAGTCAGTTATCATACGGAAGTCATCAGGACAGATAAACCATTAGTCACAACATCCGGATTATAGATTTCTATGCTGAATCATAACTTTTGGAGTTAGAAAGTAGATAGACCTAATATCCAGAAAAAAAAAAAAAAAACAAAGGTTAATTCAGCTACTTCATAAAGACAAAGGGATAAATGAAGCTAGCTAATAAATGGTTTTCCTTGCTTTAGAACCAAAATCTAATTATACAATCATGCAATATCTGATTTCCAACATATGTTAAAGATAGTATACCTTTGTTAGATAACCACGCAATCCTTCGTCGACGTTGGAGCTACCCAAAACAAGATAAAATCCTTGTTTATTATGAACCCAAGGCAACAGTGAAGCTAACATAAATGCCAATACCATTCTGATTCGAGCTTGGATGTTTTGTAAACCTAGGTTCTCAACGTTAGATCCTCCATCTACCTGTGAGAGCAAAACCAAAATAAATGGTTAGTCTGAAAGAACATTCTGATAACTATGGTATTTACAATCCCAGTTGAACAACCAGCAACAATCCTAATGTACAGCTGGAACATAGGCATTTGATGCTCTAGACAAAATGGAAGCCCTTACCGAGTTTCTTTTGTGCCATCACTGTATTGAAGACAAGGAGGGGAAAAAAAGAGGACTAAACTGAGTTTTCAACCATCTTTACCTTATAACGAGGTCTCTTTCCTGTCAGTGTTTGAAATAAAGATAGAAATGCAGAAACAACAGTGTCTATGGAAAAATCAAGATGCCAGGAGCCAATCTCATCTGCTAGCTTCTTTGCCCGCATTCTTGTTTCCTGAGAACTATAAAAAACAAGCCCTGTTATTTAGAGAATATAAACTTGCAAATAATCTGTAAGATAACTTCAGTCAGCTTACTAATCAGCTTCTTTATCCTAGTCTTGTGCAGGGATTCCTCTTCAAGTATACATGTCTTAGTAATTATACTGTGTTAGATGGAGACTAACTCAATTTCGGACTCGAGGAGACCAGTTGAGCCTTAGGCTTCGTATACAAGCATAAGATGACTCTATGACAATAGCAGGAAGCGATCCTGATGCATGTACCCACCTGTTTTCGGATCCCATAAACACTGTATAAAATATGCGTTTGGCAAATTCTCTGCTTTCGGTAGGAAATTCTCCATTAGCATAACATCCAATTCGTATAGCATCAGCTTTGACTTGTTCATCCCCGTTTGCAATCTCTGAATAAAAAACAAAATGTGCTATGACCACCAGATGATAATACTCTTCTCTCTAGTTCATGTTCTTGAGATATGGTAAGAACTATTATTCTGCCCTTGCTTTATTCAAAGAACTTATGCTAGCTGGCAGTGGAGGTCCTTCACAAGACCTCCAAAATGAATTTTGTGGTCATAAGTAACGTAAGATTATCAGCTAAAAGCTTGCCCCAAGAAATGCTGGAAATCAAACTAGATCAATTTACAGAAACAGTAAGTATGTCTCACTAGTTCAGACTTCCATTTTCATGTATCACTACCTACGATCAATGTGTATGAACACCATCATCTTTGCTTCAAACAACCTATTTCATGGGCCAGAATATCCTTTGAAAGCATCCTTTATATGGTTAAATTCAAGGACCAAGGAACTCTATCTATATACCTTACACCAGAATAACTATTTCTAGTAAAAACTGAACCATTCATGCCTGGATATTCATATCTGAATCAACTGAATCTTAGCTGATTTCTATGGTGTGTGGGTGTAGAGAGACATGAAAGATAGACTGACCTTTTACGACAAGTTGGCACATGCAGCCAACTATAGCAGCCACAGAGGAACTATCTGCGCCACCAGAAAGAGGAAGCAAAAATCCAGAAGCCCCACTTCTTCTTAAATAGTCCCACAGCCAGCAACCAGGGCCAAATGCTATTTCCTCCTCGGGAGAGTGATACGTGATCTACAGTTAATCAATCACGGTTGATTAAGCAAATTCAAATATCCTAACGGAAAACTCATGATTTTAATAAATTCGTTGGAGATGAGCAGATGGCATCAAACTACACAATATCATATTCAGCACAAAGCTTCTGGCCAAATTATTTTCATCAGCAGCATATATCTCTGAATATCTAGGACCTAGCTTTCACAAGTGAGTTATACCAGAAGACTTCAAAAATATATAAAGAATCCTCAAGCTATTAGGTTAGGATAACCAATTGACAGTGGCAGAAATTTTGTTTTAAGATCATATGATCTGGACTGAGTGAACGCTTACTGACCTTAAGTGGACCGGAAAGTGACATCTTCAGGTTAAAAGGTTGACAAAGACTGTATTGCACTGCTACAGATGATATTTTGGTTTTGCAACTTGCTTGTTCTTGAAAACTACTTATAGATCCTCTAAAACCAGCAACCTGCAATTAAACAAACAAGGAATTAGAGACAGAAGGTTTTCATTTTTCTTATTTCTTGTTGGGAATGGAACATAAAATACTGATTTGTAAAATGTCACAACTTTGTACTGATAAAAGGTTCCCGAAAAATGAGTGCACTAAGAGACAAAATTTATAAAGCACAGAATGCATAACATACACAAATAAACACTAAGACAACAAAAGATCATAACCTACCGCATCTAGATCTACTTGAGCAACCACAACCTCAACATCCTTCAAGGAAAATTGTGAGCCTTGAGCAATCATATCTCCATTCACAACGACACATGAGCATCCATCTGTAATGAGTAACTTAATTCAACTCCATTACAGTGAAGAAAATGTATATATTCTGAACAAAAACAGGAAAGAAAAATAAACAGCACGTCCGCTCTATCAAGAGCATGTTACGTACCAAAATAAAGGCGGCCACCATCACATCCTTGATGATTACTGTACATGTAAACTCCTCCACGACTATGAGTAGCACTTATAAAAGCACGAATTCGATAATCAAGCTTTCTCAACTGGTGGTGACTTCCACTGGCATTCATAAACACTTCAACCCCATTCAATGCAAGGTCAGCATGAGGGGGAATAGGGGTAAAAAGCTCTTCACAAACTTCAACTGCAACAGCCCTAATAAGAATATATAGAAGATTCTACAAGTAAGCATTTTGGTTTAAATAGCATTCACTTGCAAAACAATCAATACATCAAGTGTATACATGCTTACAACTTACGTGTCTAAAAACTGAATGAATCCATAACCAAAAGGAACTGATTTCTGACACAAAGCCTCAGAAATTTCATGCGGAAGTTGGAAGTCCTCCAGTTGATCCTTTTGCTTCCACGCTGTAAACCACCGAAGCTCCCTGTAATTTCCATCATTTGCAAGCCACAGTTTAGGACGTATCACTATAATTTTCCTGTTTAAACACAATACTTGGCAATTATAACGCTCCGATCCCTTAATCACTGGCATTCCAAAGCTACATAATATCCCATCTGTCCAATCACCTAGCAATAAATCTTTCAAGCACTCCCATCTGCAAGCAGCAAAAGATCTCAATTACCATTTTGTTACATTGAAAGGCAAAATTCTAGTCTCAGCTTTAAAAATTGAATCTTTATCATGAATAAATTAACTTTAGTCAAAGAAAGTAAAGTGTATATATATATATATATATATATAAATTGAACTAAAAGCTCACGCGTGAGTGACAGTATCGAGTTCCAAGAAGTGATCTTCACAGCCATAACCAGTGATTTCAAGCTCAGGACCAAGCCGAATGACGGCACCGGCTTCTTTTGCCCTAGCAATTGACTCCTTAATGTTCTTCAAGTTACAATCGAAGTCCATTGCCCACTGGTTCAAGTTACACGTGGCCACCTTTAACAGCCTCATCTTTCAAATGCTACAAGAACGAACGAACAAACAAACAAACAATATTGTTCAAATCTAGGCACTCGTATATATATTTGAGAGACTCAACAATTTTGCAGATAGAGAACAAAGGAATCATTCTATGTTTGTGCTTTGGTGGGTGTCAATTGCAAGGTGGAGAGTGAAGAATATTTTTCGCCTTTAATTTAGCCCACCTTTCTTCAATGATGACGTTCAGTGGCCAAGAACTTGAATATTGAAGTAAATTTGAATTTTAAAGGAAAAAAAGCGACGCAATTTATAAACTATTGGTCTTCGAATTTTCTTCCTATAACTGAACAAAGCTTCAATTCAATTTGAAACTAATGTATTGAAACTAAACGAAACTTGATAATCAAAACTCTGGTGAAACTCGATGTGATCTCGCAAACATAACTAACGAAGCTTGTAACTATTTTCCGAACTCAATCTCAGTAACCAGACGGCAGTAATAAATATATTAAAAGATACAAGAAAAATTACCAAAAAAAAAAAGTTGAAGTGTGGTCGGAAAAATAAATCTACATAGTGAACAAATAAAACATCTTGATCAAGAGATACCTACTTAGGCCGAGTTGATGAGTTGACTCGGGGAACACGGTGAGCGAGCGACCGATATTGAGACAAGATCAAAACGCGGGGTGACAATAAAAGCAAAAGAAAAAGTGTCTGTGAAAATTATAGAAAGCCATCGGAAGGTGGAACTGACAAATATCAAGGTAATTATCACATGGATACCCTTTTCTTTAACTAAATATTAAAACATTTTATTTAATTTAGGAGAATATCAAATACCCGCTTAAATTAAAAATATTTTTAAAAGAGGTAATGTTTAAAATAATAAGAATAGTATTTGTATTAGAGTAAGCTTATAAATCAATGACATTATTTTTCAAATAATGATATTGATCATAAATGAATTATATTATTTTTATAATCAAAGTTTTTAGAAGGATTGTTATTTTAGTTTTCGATTTAAAAAGGTCTATTAATATTTTTATTGAGTTATTAAGTTAATTTTTGTATTTGTTTAATTTTGTTTTTCTCAATGCCAGTCCAGTGATGTTGAAAACAAGATTTTTTATTTTTTATAATTTTTTTGGCCCAATTTTATTCTAGTGTGAGTGTGTGGCTAAATTTTTTTCAATATAAGTTCTTGGCTTTTAGTGTAGGACTCAGCATTTGCATAGGGAAGTATTATTCACTCAAATGCGGTTAAAATTTACCAAACAAGAAAAAAAAAGTGGGGGTGTAAATCTCAACGTTCAAATGAAGTGTTCACAGTGCTTTTTTAATCGAAAAATGGTAAAATCTCAAAATGTGTTATTGAGACCGACCAAATCATGAGATAAATGTCTCTCTGGTCAAGGGAACGAAGTTAATAATGTGCAAATGCAATTCAGGTTAGTTTTTATGCTACCCTATGTTGTCAAATATTGCTAGTAAATTTTGAGAGGTTGATTTACACTGTGATACTACCTATCTGTTCTTGTTTTTTTTTTTCTTATTCCCAAGTTCATAGATGCTTTACTTTACAAATTAAATTTTACTTATGTTCCAGTTTTCTTTTTACATCATTTCTTCTTTGACCTAATACAATATGAAGGAAAGTTGGAAAGTGTTTGGTGATAAACAATGATGCAAAATTTTAAAATTATTTGCGGGGACAAAAAATAAAAGTAAAAAGTGGTAGCAAAAAAAGTGCAGTCTATTTAAATGTAGAGCTAAAACAAACAGTCCCAAGCAAATCCATGAACCATTACCTGAATTAGCAAATTAACCTTGCAGTTAAATCTAGTCACAATCACTGAGGAAAGTAAAGTCACAGAATCTGCAGCAGCAATATAAATATGCTAATCAAATCTAAACTCATATACTAAGGTAAGCTAGCTTTAATAGGATAGGATTAGAGTTTGCTGAAACAAACTCTTCATCTTTCCAAAATAACATAAGCAGAGCAATGAGACAGAACCTCAAAACACGCTTGCCGCCTCATATGATGTTGGAATAAACATTATATATTTTTAGTGATTGAATGAGTCATGTAAATAATAAAATGCCAATCATCAGGTCATATAAGGTGTTTAATTCGTTTCAAGATTTTTCTATGGTATTGTATGAATTTTTACGGTATTGATAATACGGTCATTTTGGACTTTTGGGTTTAAATTATTCAATCTTCACCATTAATTTAATTTAGTGGATAAATAACTAATTACTTAATAATTAATAGATAATATTCAAGTTCATGGATGTAATTTTATTTTTATAATTTGATAAATTTTTTTTAAATCATTAACAAAATTAAAAATTAAAAATGCAAATATGCAAATTATTCAATCTTCAACAATACATCTCAATTCAGATCCTTTTTGGCATTTATAATTGGAATGATATAATTTTGAATTATTAGTTTTATTCATTGTCTTTTTTTTTTTTTAATGAACTTACTCATTGGGTAAGATTGAATTGAATTAATTGTTGCAATATCGATTAATCTAGAAATTTTCCTGTTGGAGAAAAGATAATAATAAGAGGATAAATTAAGATTGAGTAGTTTTAATATTAAAATAAATTTATTTTAAAAAGAAATATAGAAGTTTCAATATACCATGCTTGTTTCTTTTTTATTATTTAATCTTTAAAATACATTTTGATTATATTTGATAACTACCAAGTTTAAATTTTAAATAATTGGAATTAAAATATTATCTTAATTAAATATTAATTTTATGGACTGTTGATTAAATCTAAGGATGTATAGGCTTTATTTGGTATTGAGGTACTGTAATTTTTAAGCTACAGCTGCTGTGGAAAAAATAGTAATTATGAAATAAAATTAATATTATATAGTAAATATAATTTTTCATAAAATTGGTAAAAGTATAATAAATTTTTCATCATACAATTATAAAATCAAATCAACTTAGCTTTGAAGTTACAATAATTAATGTTTACTAAATACTTTAATACTATAATTTTTAAGTTTCAACTGTTAAACTTCAATCCCAAACGAGACTATAGTGATGCTTAGTTTCAACATAAAATGGTATCAACTAAACAACTCCGACCGTGAACCCACAAGCCTATAATTACTAACCCAACCCAGATTTGAATTTTCAACCCAAGCATGTCCAGTACCGCATTTGTAGTGCACAAATGGCTTCAAAGTTTTTAACAAAATATTAAAACCATAGGCTTCCATTTAGTCTCAACATGCTTTTGGATTATTTCTGCATCTGAATAAAAAAGAGACGCATAAGCTACATTCACCAATGTTTTGTAAACCCATTATTATTTTTAACTAAAATCATCAACAAAGCAAAATAAATAAATAAATAAATAAATAATTAATTAATTAACATGCAGCGGACGGATTTTGAAGGAAGCACTTGATTAGAGTGGGCTTGCCCAATTCATTTTGCTAATGGGCCTTCTCATGGCTAAATGCCCGTTTTTAATTTCTGTTGAAGTAGGCCTTAAATTTCTTATAAAACCCCTTTACAAATTAACTCCTTTCTTATTTTAAATTAAATTCAATTAAATAGTGAAATAAATTATTTTTTTTAACGAACTTTTTGCACCCACCTAATTTTATAATTTTATATTTATATTTTAAAATTTAATTAAAAATATATTTTTTTAAAAAATATAAGAGTTTAGAATTGTGAGGATAGAAATATATAATAAGAAGAAAATAATTTAAGATTTTAGGATTTTTATGCATTTTACAAGGTTGGGGCTGTGATAGTAGATGTAATCCAAAAGAAGAATCATAAATGTTGTTAATGGAGTTGAAGTTACCAAATCCAGAGGAGCTGGCATCAAGTTATGCCTAATTGCTCCACATATAGTTCCTCACTACACTCTTTCTTCAATTAAAATTTTTATTATAAAAATATAATTTGATCAATTACTTATTTGACCTTTTTTTCTCTCCCTTCATCTTCTTCCTTAACCAAAATTTATTGAG
Source organism: Murraya paniculata (assembly GCA_030449075.1). Classification (NCBI taxonomy): domain Eukaryota; kingdom Viridiplantae; phylum Streptophyta; class Magnoliopsida; order Sapindales; family Rutaceae; genus Murraya; species Murraya paniculata. Next base: position 903,126 of record JAEVFN010000018.1, on the reverse strand, counting down.
ATACATGAAGTAATTATTACATTTAACCAGCGAAATTTTTCAAAAATTAACAAAGTCAGTCCTATTGTAATTTAAAACTAAAAAAAAAAAAGAAACAATACCCATCATGTAAAAATAAAAAAAGAAAAAGCTTCTATACCACTTTGAATCTATATATATATATATATATATAAAATTTCAAAAGCACAAACTTTTAATAATAATAATAATAATAATAAAGAAGAATCATAATTTTCAATTTACCTCTTGAAAGTATAAAAACGTATAAAAACTTTAATTTATCTCTAAAATCTATTAAATTTAACCGTTGATTGACATTAATATAAAGCATCACTAAAAGGCTCTTCAAACGAGATTTTATTTATCATTTGAAAAGTTATATAAGCAAAATAGTGTTCCAAAAGATTATTCAAATAAAATTCTTCAAATGAGATTGCCATTCTTTTTTTTAAATAAATCTCAATTAAAGAGTTTCATTTAAAGAGCCTTCAATTTAGTATTATATTATTTTTATCTTCTTAATCTTGAAGAGAGAGATATGTTATAATTGTTACTATTTTGGTGGAGAAAAAATTTAATTAAAATAAAGAACATATTTTTATTTGGAGAGTCTTTTGAGAGATTATTAATTTTTTCACTCTTTTATTTACCACATAGATAGACAAAAAAGTATTTAACACCGTAACTAGATATAAAGTAGTGAAATAAGAAAGAATGAACAAACGGCTATTGTCGGAGCACATATCCTTTTTTCCCCTTTTGTTTTTTGAAATAAAATTAATTAAAACTTTATTTGTGACGCTGACAAAAATACCCTTTAATCCATTAAAAATAAAATTTAAAATCTCAGCAATAATAGAATAAATGGAAATTTCTACTTTTTTCTTTTTTTCTTTTTCTCTACCTCAAATTAAACTAAAAATAAAAATATAATAAAATTAATTAATATTAAAGTAACAAAAAAAAAAAAAATCTCTACATCAGCCAACAATTAATGTTACTATAATCAAAATTAAGTCTACGAGACAATCAAAAGATTAAAATTTCAAAAATTACTTATTTTTGTCTCTCTTCTTATTTCTTTTTTTAATTTTATATTTAAAACATAAAGAATGAGTCGAGCCGAAATAATTTTTATTTTCTCCTTATTTTTTTATTCCTTTTTTTTTTCAATTGTTTTCACACATAACAACTCCGCAACCACTTGCAGATCCAGTTTCTGCAACCCCCACTTTGGACCACTATCTAAAAATGAAACTTAATTTCTACAAATCAAAGTCCAAAAATCATAATCTTCATTTCCTTCTTAGAGAAACACTTGGTCTTCATCAAAATATTCCAATCAAAACCCTAATAAGCAAAACCCACTCAAATTAACAACATATATCTTTCAAAGCATGCCCAGGAAAACCGATTGCTAAGTTTGGCTATGCCAAGCAAGCCCATGGCCGCGCGCGGTAATGCCAAGCGAATAAATATTGATAATTTCAATGATTAGTTTGGTTTAAGAGTTTATTGGAGGGTTTAGGAAGAAGCTAGGGTTTGTCTAAAGGAGCAAATGAAATAAAATTAAAATTAATAATAATTATTATTATAAAAAATTATTTTAGACTAATGCCCAAAAGTAATTAAAAAAAAAAAAAACACCCCTTTTTGTTGCAGCTGTTATGTTTCCATGAAAATCCTGGGGAAAATGAAGCGTGAAGAAGCGTAGCTAATATGGAAGCGTCAAGATTAAGGGGAAAAAAAAGGGCGAAACAAGAAATCTGTTTTCTCCATAGGGATGGTAAATTGTGGGGTTGGACTGGGTTTTTTTGTGCCCACCTCAGGGATATGGGCTTGGCCGGTTCTATTGCGGGCTTGGCTTAGACTCCAGTTGGGCCTGAGCTTTTACATTTTAAAAAATTTTTTGTAGTTGTTGTATATTTTTAATGAGTTAATAATCAGTAAGTTGTTATAATTAATAATGACTTAAAGAAAATGTAGTGAAAAAAAGTACAAATTTAATTTTTTTAATATTTGATTCGCTAATTCAAGCACCCTCATAAATAATTAAGACTTAATAATGAGTTTAATATTATAATTAGGGATTTTGAACCATCATTGGTTTGTGAATTGGAGATTTAAATTTTCTTCACATCTGAATCCACTTGGTCCATCAAGACGGGGTTATTTTTCATAAAACCGTGACATCCTAGCCTAAGTTGTTTATTCCATTTTCCTACACCATTTTTATTTTCCAATAGTTATCCACAGTTATAATATTGGCTGAGCAGTTGAAAATATTTGTAATGTCTTTCTTCCATTATATTTCTCATTTCTACAAGAATCTTCCATTATACTTTCCTAGGCCCTAGCAATAATTCCAATCCTATTGTAAATTTCCTTTACATCTGAATCCATTTGGGCCATTAAGAGAAGGCTATTTTTGTGAAACCGTGACAACCTAGCCTAATTTATTTATTATATTTTCCTGCATAATTTTTTCCTTCCAATATTTATTCACAGTTGTTACATTGTCTGAACGATTTAAAATATTTTTAATGTCTTTTTTCCACTACATTTCTTGTTTATACAAGAATCTTTTTCTTTCAAGTTGTATCTATATGTTTTACCCAGCTAGCTACTGCCCGATAATTGTACCGATAATTGTACTTTCATAGGCCCTTGCAAAAATTCCAAGTCTATTGCCAATTTCCTCCACATTTGAATCCACTTGGGTCATTAAGAGAGGGTTATTTTTGTGAAACCATAACAACTTGGCCTGATTTATTTATTCCAATTTTCCATACAATTTTTCCTTCCAATATTTAACCGGAGTTATTACATCGGTTGAAAAATGCCTTTTTCCATTACATTTCTTGTTTGTACAAGATTCTTTTCTTTTCTAGTTGTATCTGTTTGTTTTACCAAGCATCATCCAATAATTATACTTTTTTCAGGGCCCTTGCAATAATTTCAAACTTATTGTCAATTTCCTCCACATCAGAATCCTCTTGGGCCATTGAGAGGGAGTTATTTTTTGTAAAACTATGATAGTCTGGCCTAATTTATTTATTATATTTTCATGCACCATTTTTCTTCCCAATATTCATTCACAATTGTTACATTAGCCGAACGATTTGAAATATTTTTAATGTCTTTTTTCCACTACATTTCTTGTTTCTTCAAGAATCATTTTTCTTTTCAATATTTGTCTACATTTATTACATCAGAGGGACAATTACAAATATTTTAATGTCTTTTCCAGAGTTACCTACCGCATTTATTAAAAAATATTTATTTTACTAATTGTATATGTTTGATTTACCCAGCTACTATCTGATAATTATACTTTCCTGGGCCCTCACAATTAATTCCAAATCTATTATCGATTTCCCCTACATTTGAATTTTTTGGGTCTATTTTTTCACCATTTTTCTTTCAATATTTGTCTACATTTATTACATCATAGGGACAGTTACAAATATTTTTAATGTCTTTTTTCAGAGCTACCTACCGCATTTATCAAAAAATATTTATTTTACTAACTGTATATGTCTGATTTACCTAGCTACTATATGATAATTATACTTTCTTGGGCCCTCACAATTAATTCCAAATCTATTATCGATTTCCCCTACATTTGAATTTTTTAGGTTTATTTTTTCATTATTTTCCCTTCTAATATTTGTCTATATTTATTACATCAGAAGAACAATTACAAATATTTTTAATATCTTTTTTCAAAGCTACCTACCGTATTTATTAAAAAAATATTTATTTCACTGACTGTCTACTTATACATCTACCATCGGACGACAATTTTACTATGATGGGCCCTTTCATTAATTTCAAATGTATTGTCAATTTTCTTTTGGGGAATTTAGAGAGAGAGAGGGAGGTTCTTTTATGTGAGAAAACACTAATCTCCACATCAGATTCAATTTTCTTTCGTGGACCCCTGTATTAATTGATCTCCAACAACAATCGTCTCATTACTTCTTGAAGTTGACTTGGGCCACGTCTATGTTGCAACAATGGTAAGCTACCACATTTTTGTCTTTATTCTAGGTAACATTGTCTTTATTCTACTATTTGATAATTGTGCTTTCCTGGGCCCTTGCGATAATTCTAATCCTATTTTCTTCCAAATCTATCTCCACTTAGGCCATTGAGAGAGGGTTATTTTTTTGTGAAACTATGACAACCTGACCTAATTTCTTTATTTGATTTTTTGCACCGCTTTTCCTTCCAATATTTACCTACAGTTATTACATCGGTTAGACAATTTAAAATATTTTTAACATCTTTTTTCCACCACATTTCTTGTTTCGGCAAGAATCTTTTCTTATCTAGTTGTATTTATTTGCTTTACCTAGCTACTGTCCGATAATTATACTTTCCTGAACTCTTACAATAATTTCAAACCTATTGTTGATTTGCTCCACATTTGAATCCACTTGAGTCATTGAAATGAGTTATTTCTTATGAAACCATGACAACCTAGCCTAATTTATTTATTCTATTTTCCTGCACCATTCTCTCTTCCAATATTTATCCACAATTATTACATTGAATGTACGGTTGCAAATATTTTCAATGAGTTTTTCCGCTGCATTTCTTGTTTTGTATAGGAATATTTTCCTTCTAGTTGTATCTATTTGTTTTACCCAGCTACTATCCGATAATTGTACTTTTTTAACCTTTTACAATAATTGCAAACCTATTCCTAATTTCTTGCAGATCTGAATCCACTTGAGTCATTGAGAGGGGGCTATTTTTTGTGAAACTGTGGCAACTTGGCCTAATTTATTTATTCCATTTTCTTTGACGACTTTTCCTTCCAATGATTATCCGCTTTTATTTCATTGACTGAACAGTTGTAAATATTTCTAATGTCTTTTTTCACTACATTTCTCCAAGAATCTTTTTCTTTCTAGTTGTATATGTCTGCTTTACCTAGTTGTTATCCGATAATTATACTTTCTTGAGATTATATATAAAGGAAGTCAAAAGAAAATTCGAATTTTTGTTTCGAATTCGAATCTTCGAAATTCAATCGATTTTGATTCTATCCTATTCTCAATATATAGAATATTTTCTGTTTCTGAATTATGTTTCTGAAAAGATATTCGTTTTTCAAACGCCGAGGTGTCAACAAATACAGTAATCCGTTCCTATATCCATGCGACTTACTATTCCATTTGAGTTGGGTTACGTCGGCGTCTCCCCGGAAGCTTCCACACTTTTGTTTTTATTCTAGGTAACATTGTCTTTATCTTACAAAGATAGACACATTTTTGTTTTATTCTATAAAGATACATTTTTTTAGTAAACAAAAACAAATTATAGAACTGAGATATTTTTTAATATTTGAGAGTTGTCCATTCCACTCGTGCTTCATGAAGGAGAAAGGTACTTAATTCATAATTGAGGAAGGATTGAAACTACTTAATTCATAATTGAGGAAGGATTGAAACTAACTCCCACAATATTTTTACGGAGGTTTGAACTCTTGCACTTAGTCTCACAAATTGTAAGTGCAAAGATTCTCCCACTAAGTCAAAGGCTTATTGGTCAATTAATTTGATTATTAAAAAGTAAACTTGCTTGTAACAAAAGTGTGGTGATAGTTAACAACATGCTGGTCAGATGAAAACAACAATTGAAGGTCAGGTAAAACAACATGATAGTGACAAACAATTTACATATTAGAAACAACTTTGTCCAGGATATTAGTAAATTAGAAGGCAATGGACCAACAAATAAATAAAAACAATATTATTTTCAAACAGAATATTTAGATTGATAAAACATAAAAAGTTAAGATGATAAATTGATGATCACATAATAGAAATTGATTTTGTATTTCAAGAAATTAATTTTTTTAAATGAACCAATGAATATAATAATTTTCTTTGAAAAGAAGAGAGCAAGAAATTTTTTATTTTTTAGTGATTTTTGAGATTTAGTATAAATTAAAATATCACTTTATTCGTGTATACCTAAAACAACCTCCGCGGGTGAGAGTAAAAGTTAATTGTGGACACGCAGCAGTCAAAGCTTTAGAAACTCTCTCTCCTTCGAATTTATTAAGAAACAAAGACGGGTAACAGTGGCAGCTGGTTTGTGTGGAGTTGGGCTAGCTAAGTGACCTTTTGAGATCCAATAACTATTTTCCCAATCGGATGCCTTTTGCCTTATCGCAATAACATTTAAGTAATCTTGAGATCCAATAAATATTTTCCCACAATTCACAGCAACTTTGATTAAAATTAACAAGAGGAAACATGATTGATTAGTCCAACAAAGCTAATAACATTGGCAAAAAGAAATGGCAGAAAATGGCTGATGGGAAAGTAAAAGGAATCTCGGTACCAAGAACCACTGCTAGGGTGGTTGATACGGACAGTTGGGGCACATCATTAATTGGTTGAAAACAGTCAATTGATAGACTGGTTGATACAACGACCTCAAATTTGTACATAACAAAGATGCAATAAATTGCTTAATTAACAGTTGTAAGAATCAGCAATCTGCCCCAAGCTAAAGACAAACAGAAAGTGATTCAAAATTTGCTCTGTTTTGGCATATGCCTCAACTTACAGCATTGCTAACTTTCGGATATACTTTACCTTGATGAGTTATAATTTCGCCGTCAATTGCCTATGTGAGAGGCCATTTTCATGTAATAACGATCGGAAATTTTTAATTCCCAACCAAATTGTGATCCCCTACTATCAATTTTAGCCTTAATTACTGCCTCAAGATCAGTGTAGGATTTTTCATTGAAATTACTAATTCAAAATTTATGAACCCACGCTTAGTTATCGGCTCTGAGGTCAATACGCAACCGGACACAGCAGTTGCTGGTCACTGACTAAATTGTCCCCTAAATAATTTCAGCCGTTAGATTAAACAAGGAAGTATTCAACAACCATGAGGAATAAAGACAAAAAGTGTGGTAAGGTACAACTGTGGCAACAAAGCTGGACCCATTTAAACTTTTAAAGAATCACCCATACCCGAATCTGATTGGATCCCGTCGACCCGTCTTCTTCGCCCGGTTTTTCCATTTGAATTGTCCGAGTTACAGTGGTTGGGGCATCAATTTGGGCATGGAAACTGCGATTTGTTTGATCGTCTCTGCATCCCAATCCCATCTGTCTTTTTCCCTATTCTGCTTCAATCTTTCTGCTTTAGTAAATGCTTTAGTATTATGGCAATCTTTCTGCTTCAGTGGTTTTCGTGTTAATTAATGTGGATCATGACCAGCAATTTGTCTTGTTGCTAATGTCCAGCTGTTATTTTCCAAATACTGGAGTTTCCAAGAAATGAATAATTTTAATTAAATAATAAAATTATTCAATCCTAATTTGAGTGAATGTAATAAATTAATAATTTCATTCAATACATAGGATAATAATTTTTTAATCCTTTAGAACTAGGGGTGGGCATCGGTTCGGTTCGGTTCGGTTCGGTTTCGGGATAAATTTTCGGTTTCGATTCGGTTCGGGTTTTAAATTAAAAAATCCGTTCGGTTTTTTAAGAAAATAAAAACCGAACCGGAATTAATAGTTCGGTTCGGTTCGGTTTCGATTTTTCGGTTCGGTTTCGGTTTTTCAATAACCATTTGCTTAATAGTTCGGATTATCAAATCGGTTTTTCGGTTCACTTTAACTTGTATACATAACTTACTATAATTAATGTATAATAAACAAAAATAAAATAATTTACAAATTTGTATTTGCAAAAAAAAAAAAATACAAGAATTTTAGACTAAAATTGTTTACCTTAACTTGCACACAAGGCCTACTATAATTAATGTATAATAAACAAAAATAAAATAATTTACAAATTTGTATTTGCAAAAAAAAAAAAAATTGCAAAAATTTTAGACTAAAATGATGAATTTTCAGAATCATTATCACTAGTTTTAATATCAAAACTTTTGGCCCACAACAAAACTAAAGTAAAATAAATTTCTACGTTTTAATATAATTTACCAAAAAATATGGATTGTGATGATATCTTGCTCTGCTGACTTTCGGTCAAGGACCGTTTTGAAAAGTTTGCAAAAAAATTAGGACATAACAGAAATTCTATATGTAAACATTTCCTAAATATTGGGCCATAATAAAAATTATATAAAGTATAGGGATCTATATGATAATCGGATCGGTTCGGGTTTTTTAAATTTTAACCCGAAAACCGAATGGTTCGGTTCGGTATTTTTATATCGGTTTTTTTAGGGTAAAAACACCGAACCGAAACTGAAAAAAACCGAACCGAACCGGATTTTTTCGGTTTCGGTTTGGTTCTTACCCACCCCTATTTAGAACCCAATGAAAATTTAAAATTAATAATTAATCAAATAAAAAATTAATCATGAATAAAAAATAAAATTTATAATAGTAAAAAAATTTTTCTCTTAGGGTAAAGGACACCTACACCTCAAGGTTTGGAAAAATAGTCATAAAGACCTCTAAACTTTTAACAAGAGACATCAAGACTCCCTTTTAACTATAATATACTTTCACTCTATAAACCCCAAAGAAAATTAACCCCAAAATTTTATAACAAATAGAATATCACATTAAAATAAAAGTAATAACATATACATTTTAAAATAATTTTAATATGTAAAAAAATATTTTTATACTTTACAACCTATTAGACTTATTTTATCATATTAAAGTAATTTTTAATAATAAATAAGAACATATTATTAAAATAAATAAATTAAAATTATTTTGAATATTATGTAAAAAATAATTTTAATATTATTAACATTGAGATATTTTATTAATTTTAAAATCTATTTAACCCAAAGATTTATTTAAAATCTTTATAATAAATACATCTATATTATTAAAAATAAATACAATAATTTAAAATTTTAATATTTATTTTAAATGTTAAAACTAATTTAATATTATTAGTCTACCAGATGAATTATATTATTTATGTTAAATTTATATTAATTAGAAAACTTTAAAGTTAATTTTTTAAAGTTAATTTTTTAATTATTATATTCAAATGATATTATGATAAAAAATAGATTTTAGTATCTCTTTTTTAGAACGTAGGGTTTTTGTGACAATTTTCTCAAATCTTGAGGTGTATGTGTCATTTTCTCTTTTTCTATTAAACTTTAATTATGTAAATTCAGCTTTTTCTAAAATATGCATTTAAAGTAGTCATGTGAGTAGATATTATTGACTTGAGGAAGTATAATTTGTACTATTTTATAAGTAAATATATACATACATATTTTAACAAAACTATTCTTAAAATAAAAAATCTTTCTCTAAATTAATAAATATTTATTTATCAATAAAATTAATAAAGTATTAATTTCCTAATAATTTAAAAAAATTCCTAATAAATAATAACCTTGTGTCATTTTTCTTATCCATTATTATCACGCTTTAGATTGAATATTAAGGTTGTTCAATGGCTTTGAAGGATTTACTTATTGACTCTACTGTCGTCGCTCGCATCCAAATCATAAAATAACAAAGTTTTAATATTTTGAACGAAAATGCTATTTCCCCCGATTTGCGCCCCGAGTCAAATCCCGAATCAAAAACTCACCGTTTTTGATTAAGCCAAAAAACTCACCGTTTTGATTAAGCCAAAAACTCACCGTTTTGATGTCAAAAGTATTTTACTTTTCACAGTAAAAAACTCACCGTTTTGAAGTCAAAGCTATTTTTTCTTTTCACAGCCACTATCATCAAGGTCTCCAACCATAACTCACAGCCACCATCGATTGAGGTCTGCAGCCACAACTCACAGCCACAATCGCCTACAACTACCGGCCATCACGCGTGCCTAGCCACCGCCACTACCTTCGCTACTAGTCACACGACAGCAAGCACTCACAAAGCAACTCCAACAACATAGCACGCCTCCCCCATCACGCAATAGCCACATCAACTCACAAAGCCATCTCTCAATTCTTATTGCGTGACTTGATGTTTTTGTTCTGGAATCATGTAATGCAATTTCTCAAGTAATCAAACAAGATGCAGAGACATATACGTTACCTTGTTTTACATGGACCATAATTAAATAATATTAAATCATACTTAATTTTAATTTTTCTTTTCTATAACATGCATATATCTCTAGCTCTCTCAGTTCTTATTGTGTGACTTGATGTTTTTGTTCTAGAACCTGTCATGTAATGCAATTTCTCAAGTAATCAATCAAGATACATAGGCATATAGCAAAGCTCACTTGCAATTGAAACTCAACTTTGAGGAACCAAACAAATCTCCACTGTAAAAGTTGAAACTCAACTCTAAGGGACAATGTTCATAGCTACTGCAATTTGAGGTATCATTTTTTCACATTTATCTAAGCTAAATCCAGTTGCCCAAGACGACGAAAACAATTAAGGGGTTCTGCACATGGGTTTTGTAGCTGGATTGTTGTAGTTGAAATGAAAATTGAAGGAGAAACCGAGAAAGCAAATGTTCGACACAGTGCTCGAATTAAAAAAATTCATTATCAAAACAGTGTCGTTTTTGGGGATTTTTGGGACTTGACTCGGGGTTTGACCCGGGGCAAACATCAGTGCTCTATTTTGAAACATAAATCTACATTATTTTAGATTTTTATGAGATATCTTGTATGATATTATAGGGTATTTTTGCAAATTGGAAATAAATCCACATCAAATCAATGATTTCACTAATAATAAAATTTTTTAATCTAATCCAATGCATTGAAATCCAACATTATTCAGTCTATGCATCGGTAGATTTGTATAAAAGTCTGTGAGCATAACATTAATTCTTTAAACTATTGCCTTATATTAGATGTTTTATCACATATTTAGCTCAATTTTTTGTATTATTAAAAATGGATGTGACTCTAATTTGATATCGGATCAAGGTAAAAACTAAATCTTCCTTATTTACATTTGATAAACATATGTGAATGAGACATATATGTCAGGGGATGGTTTATTTTATTTATTATTCATTTATGTTTTTAAGATATTAATAATTTTTTTCATTGTTTATGTAGCTGTTGGCATTACATCTCACTATGATTTTTTACTAAGTCATAGATAACCTGAAATCTTGCAAAGTTTGTGACATTTTGTTGATGAACTTTCCTTAAAAAAATTATACTTGATAAATTGTGGTTTTTTTTTTTTTTTTTGTCTTTTTAGTGAACTCATTTTGATTTATTTTTCAATGCACTACTTTTTTTCGTGTATGAATCACGATAATTTTTTAGAATTTTAGTTATTGTTATGATTGGGTTTTTTATGAATAGATTTTTGTTTTCAAAAAAAAAAAAAAGATTATGGTTTTTGTTGTAATGTTTACAGGTACCAATTTGATATAGGACTATGATATAATGATTTGTTGTTATGTTTATTGGAATGGTGGTAACAATTCAAAGATTATGGCTTTCTATGAAAACTAGTCAGATAATTGTGATTTTTTGCATCAATTGGATATGCTAATTTGTAGTATGAAGATTTAATGATTTTGTTGTAACCAGCAGCATTTGATTGCCTTCTAAATGGTCTTCTAAATAACGCTATTCTTGAAAAATAGAAAATTAAATTGGATCTCTAGATCAAAATTCCAACCCTTGTAAATAAGCGTATGTTTGTAATTTTATTAACGCATCCATGGGCAAATTGGGTAATCAATAATTTTTTGATGACATGTCCATGTCAATATATTGACTTGTATGTTGGAGGGAGATAATGGTTATTATAAATTGAAAATAATTTTTTTGTTAAAATTAATACTATCCGTAAATAATTTGGGGTTTAAGTATCTTTTTCAAAACATTAGAAACTTTTATGTTCCTTTCCCTAAATGTTTGGAATGTATCAGTTCTTTTTCCTTTATATTATAAAATAAAGTAAATACGTCAATAAGAATACAATTTATTTTGATTCTAATAACTGTAGCTTAAGTAAATAATTTATCTTAATTTTTATTTTTTTACTCTTATGGTGCATTTAATAATTTCGAATCGGAATGGGCTGAAATCAAAATGAGTAGGAATGAGAATGAGAATATGGAATGGGAATTAGAATAAGTTATTCACTTAAACTATATGAATCGAAATCAGAATGAACAGAATTGCCATTAATATATTTACTTTATCTTGGATCAGAATTGGAATGAGTTTGATAGTAGTAAATTACTAAAAAGTACTTAATGAATTATTGTAATAATTGTTATTTTATATTTTAATTATAGTGATTATTTATTCAAAAATTATAATTATTAATATATTATTGGTAATAATATATTAATTTATTAATTAATAGTAATAATTATATTAATTAATCATAATAATAATATAACAATTATTAATAATTATTGTTAATAATATATTAATATATTAATTAATTATAAATGAGGACAAAATGGACATTTTTAATTTTGAGAAGGGCAAAATGGTCAATGCTAGGAATGAGAGACTCATTCCCACCCCCTCCTTTGAGAATGAGTCTCTCATTCCTCATTTCCAAATTGGTTGATGTAGAAATTTGGTCTAGTCGGTTAGCGGCTTGATACTAGACTCCGGCATCACCATTAAATTTGTTTGGTGGGGAAGTAACTTGTTAATCTCCAAGAACATCCAGCAATAATGAGCAAATAATCCATGAGCTAATAATCCGTAAGCAGATAATCAGTGAGCAGATAATCCATGAGCTGAGGATTTGCAACCACCCGAAATCACAAAGGACAGTTAGGAGGCTCCGGATGTTTTTTCGGAGAAAATCCTTTGATGCTCAAGTCAATAATCGGGTCTCTTGAAAAAATTTACACCACAATTCTTATAGCTTAATTATCACTTCTTCTTTTTAATGATAAAGCTCTTTGAAAGAAATCTAAAGAAAAACTGAGAAAACATTTTAGAGGGAGAGAAAAGAAAAGAGAAAAGAAAATTCTTTCATAGAAAGGGAAAGAAATTCTATGAATTGCCAGTCTAAGAGAGAGAGAGAGAGACGGAGAGAGCCTCACCCCTTAGCGTGATTTTTCTAGGATTTTTATAAACACCTAAAACCCATGTCCTTAAATCGTAGCAATAATCATTAATGGATCAAACTCGTCCCCTGACTTTTCGGATGACTGGTTTGTTTTGACTAAGTCTTGCTTTCTAGTGACCACATGGTCGAGATGATCTGCTCGAGAATAATCTCCTGGTCGAAGTAATGTGCTCAAGGTCACTAAATAATCTCCTAATCGAGGTGATGTGCTCAAGGTGACCATAATTACCTCATGGTCGATGTGTGTGCTCGAGGTCACCAAATAACCTCTTGGTATCCTGTCAATTATTTGCTCACCTTTTACTTTAAGGAGAGCACAAGTCATCTCATAATGTCTGAGTAAATAACTTATTGTGATCACCCTATTTCTTTTCCCAGACACCAGTCCCCTAGTTTCTAGTATTGAGTGTGAAACAAATCAAGACTAGAAACTATAAAGTTTATAATTTTTACAAACTTAAAACCTTAAGAAACTTATTTTGCTTCCTCTATTGACCATGACATGAGTGAGGAGGTATTGTTAATTTAAAGTTTTATCCTTTATCTAGAACAAGTTTCAACGGTTTTAACCTTTAACTGACTTAAGCAATTTTAAACCATTCTTATCAGTTTAAGGTCTTATGTTTTACTTGGAATAGGCTTTAAGGCTTTTAACCTTGTATTGACTTAAGCAACTTTAAACAACTCTTGTCAATTTGAGGTCTTATGTCTTACCTAGAGCAAGTTTCCTTTTAACTTTTAACTGACTTAAGCAATTTTAAGCCACTCTTATCAGTTTAAGGTCTTATGCCTTACTTAGAATAGGCTTTAGGGTTTCTAATGTTGTACTGACTTAAACAACTTTAAATAACTGTTACCAGTTTAAGGTCTTATACCTTACCTGAAATAGGTTTTAAAGTTTTTTAACATTTTATTGACTCTCTTGCTTTTTCTTGTCCCTTATAAAATATTAATAAATTTCATCTATAAACTTTGCTTAGCTTCTCAATACTACCCTAGCTCTCCTTTTATTAATAATTCTCATATTGAGTAAGTTTCAAGGAATCAAGTTGATAGAGTTAAACCATTAGCCCTTATATGAGCACAATCAATTTAATACATATAAGCTATCCTCATCTCACATAGTAAGACCTATAGAAATAATTAAATTTTCAAGGAAAAATTTCATGTAAATCAAAATATAACTTCTAACCTGTTTTGACTCCTGCAAACATATGCCCTCAGGTATTCTCATGTGAAGCTTTTGCTTCAAACCCTTAAATATGGATTTGAATTTGGTCATTGGCCTCTGGGCAGTGTTTAATCGATCTTTACTCCGATCAATTTAATTTGCTAATCACTTCTATTTCGGCCAGATCCAAATTGGTAAAGACAATGATGACTTTTTATAGCGTTCCCCATAGACGGCGCCAAAATGTTGACACTGAAATTTGGTCGAGTCAGTTAGCTACTTGATACCTAACCCCGGCGTCACCATTAAATTTGTTTGGTGAGGAATCAGCGTGTTAATCTTCAAGAACATCCAGAAACAATGAGCAGATAATCCATGAGCCGATAATCCATAAGTAGATAATCAATGAGCATATAATCCATGAGCTGATCATCCATGAGCCGATAATAAGTGAGCTAAGGATCTACAAGCATCTGAGATCACAAAGGACAGTTAGGGGCGCCATATGTTTTTCCGGCGTAAACTCTTCGATGCTCAAGTCAGTAATCAAGTCTTTTGAAAAAATGTGCGCCACAATTCTTGTGGCTTAATTATCACAGCTTCTTTTTAATGATAAAGTCCTTTGAAAGAAATCTAAAGAAAATCTGAGAAAACGTTTTAGAGAGAGAGAGAGAAAACAAAAGAGAAAATAGAATTCCTTCGTAGAGAGAGAAATAGATCCCATAAACTGCCAGTCGCGGAGAGAGAGAGAGCCTTCCCCCTTGGCATGATTTTTCTAGTGGTTTTATAAACACCCAAAACCTACGTCTTTAAATAATAACCATTAACTCATGCCTTGACTTGATGAATGGTTCGTTTTGATTGAGTCTTGCTTTCTGGTGATCATCTGGTCGAGATGATCTGTTTGAGGTCACTAAATAATCTCCTAGTTGAGGTGTTGTGCTCAAGGTGACCATATAATCTCCTGCTCGAGATAATGTGCTCAAGATCACTAAATAATCTCATGATCAAAGTGGTGTACTCAAGGTGACCAGAATTACCTCCTGGTCGAGGTGGCCTACTCAAGGTCACCACAATTACCTCCTGATCAAGGTGTGTACCCAAGGTCACCAAAATAACTTCGTAGTAGCATATCAACTATTTGCTTACCTTTGCTTTGGAGAGCACAGTTAGGGGTGGGCAAAATATCAGACTCGATATGAAAAATTTCAGGTTCGGATCAGATTGGATTCTTAATGAAACCTGATTAGATGAATTCTTCAAAACCTGATCGGGTTGTGATCGGATCGGGTAAAACCGAAAACCCGATCGGGTTGCTTTAAAAAAAAAAACAAAACAAAACCTAAAGTCCTAAACACTAATGCCACACACACATTTTCATTTCAAAATGTACACTTCACAAATCACAACAAATCATATTAGATTACATTACACAACACAACACAAAACACACACAGCCACACACACACTAGTCGCTCACAATCACAGCACCGGCACGCCGCCGACAGCCACTGTCACAGCCACAAAATTTTCCCTCCCTTAACTTCTAATCTCAAGAAGACAAGAAAACTCTTCACGCACCTCAGGTCGCGGTTTCACACACACGGCACACACACATCTCAAGCCATCAAGAACTCTCTTCATGGATCACTGTTATGGTCACCGCTGAACACTGCTGCTCCACATCTGCGAGATCTGCTGCCACCAATCTGCTGCTCCAACCCGACAACTGCTGCAAGTGTAACCCAAATCTAGCACCCGACCCGAGTTTCCCTCCCCCCTCTTTGAGTTTTGAAGCTTTGGCCTTTGAGTTTTTGATTGATATTTGATGGTATACTACTATACTATATAGCAAATTAGCAGTAATATCTTATAATTACATGTGCATTTGATTGTTGTAATTATGTATTTTTAAATGTTAATAATAAAATCAAGAAAATTGGCATATTTATGATTTTTTTATGAATAGATTTTTGTTAATTGTTAATAACTAACAAAAATTTTTTTAATTGTTAATAATTGAAATATTGTTAATTGTTAATAATTGTTAACAACTGTTAATAATTGATTTTTTTTAATGTATAGATTAGGTAGATTAAATATTAAAATAATACCCAACCTGACCTAATTTGACCCAAACTCAACCCGATTCGTATCTAATCCGAACCCGATCATATCCTAATTTAACCTGACTTTTTGACCCGATCCAATCCGATCCGAATATATCGGATCGAATCTTGTTATAAGTTCGGGTTGCATTCGGATTAATTTTTATGCATTCGGATTAATTTTTATCCAACCCCGACCAACCCGAAATTCTATCGGGTTGATCTGAACCCGATCTGACCGATTTTGCCCACCCCTAGCATGAGTCACCTCATAATGTCTGAACAGATACCTTATCATGATCACCTTATTTCATTCCCCAAACAGTGGTGAGCCCCACGATTCTAATTTCGACTCCAATTCACGACTCTATTTTATGAAGTAAACGTTATCAATGATTTTAATTCTGAATTTTAATTCCCTAATTCGAAAAATAAACGCATCAGTATTTCAGTTTATTCTAATTCTGAAAAAGAAAACGCACCTTTAATCTTCGTAGGTTTCATATAGGTACAGTGATACCGAATCGATGACATCAATAAAATGATAGAGGATGCCAACAGAGGAAAAAACTTCTATTATTTGAGTTCTTGAAAATAACATGGCTTGCATACTCTCGTGCTTGGTTTATTTATTAATGGTGGGGCTATTTGCCTCAAAAACATAATCTGAACAATCATATTATAATAAAATATTTTATACCTGAAAAACCCAAAACTTAATTTATTGTTAATTGAGGACAAGTTTATCTAACTAATTATATATATATATATCTCTTAACACTCATAACTTTAATTTCTTTTATTCTAATTTCATCATTCGATATTAGTCAAATTTGTTTCATAGATTAATAGTATCAAAATAATTGCACTTAACATTCAAAATAACTTACAAAAATGTATACTATTTTATATATAAGATTATTACAATATTATGTTTGTATTTATTATAAAATTTTATTTAAAATTAATTTTGGGTTGTTATAATCAAAGGATATAATAGTTAAAAAAGAGTTTGTGTGATTATTTATAAAAACCAAAGGTGTTATATGACCGTTTAAGAAAACTTTAGGGATGGGAGTGCTTTTTTTTCCTTTTCAAATTAATTGTTTTGTATGTTTATATATTAAAAAAGTATTATAAGTATTTTCTAATTTAATTTTAAAAAATTTTGGATAATTAAATAATTAACAGTAATGTTCTAATCAAAACTTATTTTGCATTAATATGTCTTCGAACTTTTTTTTCCCCAGAAAAGGACAATTACGCTCCAATAATTTAAGAAAATTTGAGAATAGACTGCAACAGGCTTGTATACACGATATCCAAGAATATGCAAAATCAAGAAGATCATCTGAAAAAAGCGAAGTAGGGCTCTAAAAAAGGTAAAGTTCATTATACCGATTACGAATATTTTCAAAGTTCATTATACTGATCACTGTAAGATTTGATTTTCAAGGTCGTTTTCCAAGTTAGAAACATGCCCATCCCGGCCAGTGGAATGAGAAGCACGTGAGCATGCATGCTTGTATCTTGAACAACAACAAGACAACTAGATTAACTTTAGAATTGAGAATTGCTGACTGCGTGTTCTTCTGTGCATGTGTTAGCCTTGCTACAGGAAGCAAATGCAGGAGCATGGAGGAATTATTAAAGTTATGTCTCCCACTACCAAAAGTGGAGTGGATCATTATTAAAGTTACGTCTCCCACTACCCAAAGTGAGTGAGATCATTATTAAAGTTATAAATTGCGTCATGCTGTGACCTTTTTTCCGTGGTGGGAGACATCTTTTGTAGCATTGGCTGCGGTTCTTGACTGTTGGACAAGTAGGCCTAAAATTAAGTACACATAAATAAGACATCTTTTGTAGTATTGGCATGTCTCATTATTTGAAGTCTTGGTCATTGGAACGTAACCCATGACATCAATAACATGATAGAGGATGATGACATCAGCTCAAACGATGATTGAGGATGACATCGTGGAAAAAACTTCTATTAATTTAACTTCTATCAATATAATCTAGACGATCATATTTTAATAAAACATTATATTCCAAAAATACCGCAACTTGCGGGTTGTTTATTTTTTATTTGGTCTGAATCTTAATTATTTTCATAAATTTATTATTTTTATTTTGTTTGTTTTTCATAACTTATGTCTGATTATAAGATGTTTACGTTTGAATGAAAAAAGTTAAATATTCAAACTTTTATTTGAATGTTAAAACATTTTAATGGAATTTTAATATTCTTTCTTACTAATATCCCTATTAAGTAAATTTGTTTTCTATTATATAAATTATCCTTTTATTATTTTTAATTTATCTCTTTTTTACATACTTGTATTCAACTATTATTATTATTATTATTATTATTATTATTATTATTATTATTATTATTATTATTATGAATGTGAAATTTAGACATAATAGAACTTTAGGTGAGTGCATTTTATAATAGGTCCATCTCTGTGCATTTATATTTACTATTTTTATAATAGATTTTGAAGTTTATTTAATACATTAATTTTTAATTTAAATGATTAAACAATTATTGATTGATTTATGTGATTAACAAGAAAAAATGTCAATATAATATACTAAAAATAACATTATAAGTATCATTTATTAATGTAAAAAAACACGTGTGTTTGATATATATTTTATTTTTCATGCTTTGTTAACAAGTTTTGTTAATATTTATGAGGTTGTATATGTCAAAATATCATATTTCAGATGTTTATTAAAAAAAAAAACAATTTAACACCTATATTTGACCATTGAAAAAAAAATATGTCATTCAGATATATGTATTTAGATTTGTTTAGATTTCAGTCAAATTCAGACCCGTTTAGATTTCAGAGGAAAAAAATAAACACTACCTTAGTTTATTGTTAAGGATAAATTTATCTAACTAATTAAATATATTTCTATTGGCACACGTCACCTAAACTCTAATTTCTTTAATTCTAATTTCATCAAATCTAAATCTTGGATTCTTATATCTACAATTATTTTCTCTGACAAAGTGAGTTTTGCTATATCTCCGCTACTTTGTTACCGTATTTTTAGCATAAATAATACAATCTTACTATTATGTATGTTCTCTTCAATTGTTGTTCATCTATCTATCAAGTTAATAGTACTTAAAATCTTTAATTTTACCGAAAACTCTTCGCAAAATTTTGTTACAAAATTCTTATATTCAAGAAAAATTGCGCAAATGGCTCGTATTGTTATTTATCGTGATGTAAGCCTTTTTTTTTCCCCTTTTCTTAAAACAATATGGTGGTCTAAGAAAAAGACTACTATGAGTAGACTGTATTGGAAAGGGACAAAAAGATGCTAAACTTTCACAGAAAAACTTTTACAATGCAGTGGTGAGAGAGAATCAGCAGTGTGGAGAGCTATTAGAAGGAGGAAGAGATTCAGAGACCAAGTCCTTTACTGAGTGTAGGGGAAAACAAGTATGTATAATGCAATTAAACCGCTTAAGGGCTGTTCGGAAATTTTACGAGTGCGGTGAGTAGAAATTAATTTTTGAACTTTCAGTGCCAACCATGTGCAGCCGTATATAATATTTGTACGTATCCCAGAACACTTAATTGTGTTATATTAATTCGGTAAATACTTTTTATATCCCATCCCATCCCATCCATAGTTTGTAAAATGAATTTAGTTTTAGTGTTGAACTTTTTATTAATTCTTTATAAAAATATAATTAATATTGTTAGATAAAAATATAAAATTAATTAAAACTAAAAAAATTATAAAGAATTGAGTACAATTTAATTTAGCAATGAATTTAAATCCTTGTAAAATGCCTCTGCGCATACCTGTCTCTCAATATTTTGCTCAACTTGATAAATTTGGATAATTCAAAAAGTTCAATTCCATGCTACGGAGTTCCCGTTTCAACTTGGTCGTATCTCCAGCACTGGTTTTGGCTTGACAAATTGCGTCGTGCATGTCTTCATCATTAGTTTCGCATTTATTGCTTTGTCTTAATTTGCTATATAGCCCACACTCCTAACTTTCCAGACATATTATTGCTTGCTTTTGTTTTGTTGCGATAATGTTTCACGTGATTTTGCTTTAATATTTTAACTTAAAATGAAACAGGTTTTTATCAAGGATTTTTCTAAGTTACAGCCGGCGTAATTTACAGTCGCAAAAATTGTGCGTGAACAGTAACCACGCGTGTTACTGTTCACGCGCAATTTTTGCGGCTGTAAGTTACGCCGGCTGTAACTTAGCAGCTCCCTTTTATCAATATTTTGTAACTTTTTGGTCAAAGTAGTATCATTATTTGTGTTTACTTATTAAAGAGTAGGGAGTGTGAATTATTTTTACTTTAATATTTATTTACTCATTTAAAAAGAAGAGTGAGGGTTTTATTTTATAGATTTCACTTATTTTTAGAGTAAACAGTGAGATTTGTACTCCCATAAGAGAAAATAGGAGTAGAAATTTATTGTTACCTCTTCTTATTTATTCTTCTCTTATTAAATATAATTATATTTGCTAAAATAAAATAATTTTATATTTATTTAAAAATAATATATCATATTTATTTAAATAATATTACAATATTATTATTTAAATAGTATTACATGCATTAAAAATAATAATATTAAACTTATTTAAATATAATGTTATTGTATTTAGTTAAAAATAATTATTCACATTGATTCTAAGATAAAATTAATTAAAAATAATATTATTATATTCATAGAGAATTAATAATATTGCAATGTACTATCTTTATTTGAAAATATAATATTATTATATTTATTTAATTTTAACAATATTGTACTTATTTAATATTAATGATATTATTATATTCATAGCGAATTAATAATATTGCTATATACTATCTTTATTTGAAAATATAATATTATTATATTTATTTAATTTTAACAATATTATACTTATTTAATATTAATAGTTATTAATAATAAATAGTTTATTCTAGACAAATATTAGTCTTGTACTATATTATTAATAATAATATTTCATTTGTGCTGCTCTTATCAATAATTTTTAATTTATATAATTAAAATTAAAATTAATAAAAAATTATGATTTATATAATTAAGAATATTAATAATTATTATTAATTTATATAATTAAAATTAATAATAAAATAAATAATTTAATTTATAAATATATTTTTTATTCGCTTTGTTATTAAAAATTATAATTCTTTAATAAGAATAAAATTATAATTTAAAACAATTCACTCTAAATTTAAGATAAAATAAACACATAAATAAAATTCGAGCAGTACACACAGCTATATATAGCGGTTCCACTTTCAGCTGCTAGTACACAGAGCTCTCTTTTCGACAACTCCAGATCTTCTTCTTCATCAGCGCAAATGGATGGTAAAAGGGACAATGGAAACGACAACGCCGTGATACAGATTAACACGGATACCGAAGACACTCATGTAGCAGAGCAAGCAAAGAACTTGAATTCATCTGCTTCAAGGAAAGATGAAGCAGAAGAGGAAGAGGAAGAGGAAAAGGAGGAGGAGGAGGAGGAGAAGGAAGATGAAGATATAATAATAGGTAAAATAAAGGAAATTTCACTCGTGCTTGAGTTGATTATATTTGTGTCCATAATGTGGTTGTTAATTGTCAGCTTAACTTTGAAAAAGTTGCAAAACCATGTCATATGGGATCTAGAGTTGTGGAAATGGTGTCTGTTAGCATTGGCGATACTCTCTGGTCCTCTGGTTAGTCGATGCTTCATCAGTATTATTGTTTTCCTCATTGAAAAAAAATTCATGCTTAAGCATTTGGTTCTGTACTTTGTTTATGGGTTGAGGACAGGTGTGAGCGTTTTTATTTGGTTGACTTGTGTTCTTTTAGTCTGGATCTTTTTGTTTGACCATGGGCGTGGGGTTAAGCGATCAAAAGAAGCTAGTAAAATTCTCCATCACATTACAAGGACTCTTGCTTCTTTTGTTGCCGGGGCTGCTCTTTGGTTGGTGAAGACTCTCTCAGTTAAGTTAATAAGTGTTTCTTTCCAGAGCAAGCGATTCTTTCATCGGATTCATCAATCGATCTTTCATCAGCACGTTGTTCAGGTTCTTTCAGCTCCACAAAAGAATAAGGTTAAGAAATTACGGAACTCAAATACAGCGATGCAGTTTATTTCTAGGATTAGCAAGGGGAAAAAGGCTAAAAGAATTACGTCAGTAGAGAAGATTTTTGCTTCTATCTTGCAAGGATTAATCTGTTGCAGGATCAGTGACTTAAAGCCGCCAAAGTCAAATGAGTATGATGGGGCTAATGAGATTAAAAGCGAATCAGAAGCTAAGGATCTTGCTGACAAGATTATCAGGAAGCTGGAAACGCCTCAAAGCGAGTGAGCCTAATTACTTGAATTAAATTAAATTCCAGTTTCATATTTCTTTCGGAATCTATCCATCTCACTGTTTTTATTTTATTGTTGTTAACAACGACTAGGTTTATCGAGAAGGAGCAGCTTCAGCAGTTCTTGGACGATGATCAACATGTGAAAAAAATGCTGAAATTGTTTGGAGCGGTCAAGAGCGGAAAAATCGATAAGGCAGCTTTTAAGAAATGGGTGGTAAGATTCTTTGGATTTAGATTGAATATCAAATTGAGTTGTGCTGATTTTATTATGATCTTTAGTCACGTCGAGGCGATACAATTGAATCAAACCAAGCCGAATCAAATTAAGAAGTTGAACCATTTCAGGTAGTCTCAAAATTTTCGAACCAAATGGTTCAACTAGTAAAAAGTACAATGAAGAACAAAACTAAACATAAATCAAATCCAACCGCATTGAATTAAAATTTGGTTCCAATTTTCTGAACTGATCGGGTTGGGTTCAATTTTATGCATAGAAGTAGGTATGTAGTTCAGCTTAGACCGAACCGATCAGAATTGGATTGAATCAAAGCAAATTGAATTAAATTTAGTCTATGTCCGGTTCAAAAATTTTCAAACTGAACAGTTTAGCGTTCAGTTTGATTCATTTTGGCTCTTGAGGAAAGAATGACCTTAGTTAAAAAAAGCAAAACGAAAAATCAAACCAAACCAAAAACAAACTGAATCTAAACAAATTAAAATCTAGTTCTTATTTAATTCCTAATTTTTAAACAGTTTAGGTTTGTTTAGGTTTGGTTTGAATTTCGTTTGATTACTATTTATAGTATTATACAGTTTAGATTCAATTACATGCTATTTTTCTATTCAATAACTACTAATCACACTATTAAAAAAGCCAAGCATAAAGTTCAAGTTAGCACTGAATAAGTTTTTTGGTTAGAATCATTACACATGAACGATTATTTATTTGTACAAAATTGGATTTAATGGTGAACTAATGTTTATTTTGATTTTTAAAAAATTGTGATTACTAATTATTAGATAAGAATATACTGTTATCATTTAATGTTATAAATGCACTCAAGCCAAAAGAACTTGAAAAAAATTAAGAGTACAAAAAAATTAGCACTAATCCAAATTCATTTTTACGTAGCCCAAAACATTGCATTGTCATTTATTACCTACAATTTCTACTTGACTTGTCATGCATAATCAAATCATCTTGTGATGAAGTTCTTGTCATTGCAGATAAAAGTTTATAATGACCGCGAAACTCTGAAGCGTTCCTTAAATGATGCCAAAACTGCCATTGAAGAGTTGAACAGGATTCTTTCAGGAATTGTGATTGTCGTGATCATCATAGTGTGGTTGCTAGTGATGGGTCTTTTGACTTACAAAGTATTTGCCGTCATCACATCCCAGCTTTTACTTCTAGCATTCATGTTTGGTAATACAGCCAGGACTTGCTTTGAAGCCATCATATTTGTATTTGTGACGCACCCATTTGATGTGGGTGATAGATGCTTTATTGACGGAGTACAGGTAAATTAGTTAAATTGATTTTCACTCTAGATTACGTTTATAAAATCGGGCTCTGTTTGCATGACGCACACATTTTAAATTGCAGATGGTTGTTGATGAGATGAACATTTTGACAACGATCTTTTTGAGATATGACAATGAGAGGATTTATTATCCAAATTCAGTTCTAGCTACCAAACCCATCAGCAACTTTTACAGGAGCCCGCGTGAGATGGGTGACTCTGTGGAGTTTGCAATTGATGTTTTCACATCAGTTGAGATCATTGAAAAATTAAAATCTAGAATAAAAGAGTAAGTCATTTCTTTTGAGATAACAACTATTAAAGGGTTAGGATTGTTGAGGCTTGTGTTTAATACTAATTTTCGGTTTTTTTTGTGCTTATTTTTTGTCCACTGCAGCTACTTGAACAGGAAGCATAAGCATTGGAGTGGAAATCACAGTGTGGTGGTGAAGGATATTCAGGATGTGAATAAGATGAAAATGACTCTCTATGTTACTCATACCATGAACTTTCAGGATTATATGAAGAAACTTAAACGAAGATCCAAATTAGTCTTAGAGCTAAAGAAAATATTTGAAGAACTTGGTATCAGATACAATCTTCTACCTCAAGAAGTTCGTGTCAGGGACGCGGGCCGCTAACCTGTGACCAATTAAGCCCAACGTTTAGAAGTTTCCAAGCCTGTGTGCAGTGTGTTATAGTTTAAATTTGTGGCGGTAAGTTTAGTAGGTGAAATTTGCGTTGTGTTTAGATTTGTAGATAAAAATGAGTTTGGGTAGTTGAAACGTGAGGTGATTGATGAGTTTAGGTGGTGAAATATATGCTTATGAACCGTTTGCTTCATGTATTATTAAATAAATGCTCTTGTGCTTCCCGTTAGTTAATGCAGCAAGAGGTGTGCAGGAGTTTCTAAGTTGAGTTGGAGAGATTTTAAAGTATTTATGTTGTACTATATTTATTTGATATATGTATAATATGTGTATGAATTAAATATAACTATTAATTATATAATTATTTTTTTAAGATAAATATTTTTGTGTTACACATGTAACACATGAATGTAATATGACAAAAGTACTTTATAATCTTTTGTTGTCTAGTGGGAAGAAATAAAAATTATAGTAACGGATGAAAAGTGAAGTTGTTTGATTGTTCAATTCTCTAACACCATCATCATGATCGTGGCTGTCTATATCATAGTTATTCCTTATAGAACTCGAAACAATCTTGCTAACAGTAGGAATGGCAATTTGTCCTGTGCCCGACCTGATCAATAAAATTAAAAGTCCGACCTTAAGAAAAGTCCTATCATTTGTACTTTAGATCTAATTCAGGCCACATTCTAATTTCATTCATGTTATGTTTTATTTTTTATTCTCTTAGTTACAATACCATGAATTTAAACAA
Source organism: Murraya paniculata (assembly GCA_030449075.1). Classification (NCBI taxonomy): domain Eukaryota; kingdom Viridiplantae; phylum Streptophyta; class Magnoliopsida; order Sapindales; family Rutaceae; genus Murraya; species Murraya paniculata. Next base: position 877,510 of record JAEVFN010000018.1, on the reverse strand, counting down.
AAGAAATGATTTTTCTAACTTAAAATAATTAACAGCACAAGGCAAAATATACAATACAATTAATTACAGAATAATTCACAAAACAACTAATTAATAGGAACGATTTTTTATAATTCAATTCCACGATCCAACATTAAAAACATACAATTTCAATTCCACAACCACAACCACAACCACAACCCAACATATTAAAAAAAAAACACATGTTTTGTACAAATAAAAATATACAATTCAATTCCATAACCCAACATAAAAAAAAAAACACGTCTTATACAAATAAAAACACATAATTCAATTCCACAACAAAACATTAAAAAAAAAAAAAACTACTTCAATACTTGTGGGCCACATTCATCTTCATCCACAAATTCCTCTCTAGTAAAAATTTCACTTTCGAAGATTCTACCTGTAAAAAAAAAAAAATTGAGAAAATAACTAAATCAATTATTTAAATATTTTGTATATTGTTTATATTCATACCTTTGGAGCTCGCCCATAGCCAATGTTGAGTGCACATAAGCGCTTCTAATGTCGTAGTATGAAGTCTACTCTGATGTGGAGTCAAGAGTCTACCTTTAATGATAAATGCAGATTTAGAGGCAACGGTTGTCACAGGAATAACTAAGATATCCTTGGCCATTTGAGCTAAGATAGGGTATTTACCTTGGCTCACCTTCCACCAATTCAAAATATCAAAGCTCAGAGTGGATTTGACTAAAGGCTCTTGGTCGGATTTCAATAACATGGTACTTCTCAAGGTCGGATTTCAATAACATGGTCTCACTATTTTGGTTTGCAAATACTCAAACTTGCTTATATAAAAAAAATTTACGGCCAGTACGCATATTAAAATTAAAGTGAACATCGACTGAAGAAGACTCACTGACAATCGCATCACTCACATTCCCATTCTTACCTTCATAAAACTTAACCAAACTATTACTTAGATTGCGTACCCTTTGGATCTCATTTACAGCACCCTCACTATGAAGTTGTGGAAAATAATAATTAACCAATTACATCTTAAACCTCGGGTAAAAAATAACAGCCATCAACAAAATCCCATGTATTTGGGCTCAATATTTATCAAATTTCATAATCATTTGACTAGCCATTTGTCTAACCACAGGCATATCAAAAAATTCTCATTGATCCAGATTAATCCTTATTTCACATATCAATGAAAAAAAAAAGATTACATGTGGGATATTGTGTACTAGAAAACAGCCCTGTCATCTAGTAAAACAAAAGCAAATATTCTAATATCTTTTCAGCCATCTCTCATTCCTCATCTGTTGGCAAAGAAGTGTGGTGTTTGTTGTGCTGCTGCAATCTAGAAAAAGGATTTTTATATTTCATAGCAACATCAAGCATATCATATGTAGAATTCCATATAGTTACACAATCAAGCGCCAACTTTTTCTCACACTTGACTTGTAATTGACGTACAATCATCTCAAAAGTTTTTATCCTCTTTAGTGTTCCTGTCCAGTAAGCCACACTATCCCTAATCTTTTTAAACCACTCCTTAATCACTTTCATCCACTCCTTCACAATTAGGTTTAAAATATGAGCCACACACCTCATGTGAAAAAATTCCCCACCCATTAACATAGAATCAACTGGAATCAATCCCATCAATCTATCAACCATAGCATCATGGGTAGAATAATTATCTAAAGTCACAACTGATATCCTTCTATCCACATTTCAATCCAACATACATTTAAAAAATTCTTCAAAAGGAAATTCATCGGTATATGGAGTTGGCAAATATACGAACCTATTCATTATCAAAAATCTAAATTTTAGAATTAATTAAATTGAATTCAAAATAAATAAACATAATATCAACTTTGCAAATATATGATCCTATTCACTACCAAAAAACTAAATTTTATAATTAATTAAATTAAATTAAAATAAATATCAACTAATAAGAAAAGTACCTTAAAATTTGACATTGCAACCGCCAAGACTTGTCCACAAAATGTCCCGTAACAACTATCTATCCCTTATTTTAATTACTAGTAGTCCACATATCTGTAGTAATTGCCACCCTACTATCATTATTCCCCAACCAAGCCATTGTTTTTGCCTTTTTAGCTTGATACAATTTAAGAATCTCACTCTTTAAATTGTTCCTACTCAAATTCTTCACCAAGACATCAAATCCCTAAATGCATCCTACTCCACAAAATTAAGTGGTAGCTCATGCTTTACAACCAATGTTGCAATCTTTTGCCGAGCACCGATTGGATCAAATTCTCTAATCTCAACACAAGTTGTTCCATCATCTTTCCTCGTCATGCTAAGAGTTTTTTGTAGGCTATTAGAAACTGAGGGAACACCCTTTGCCTTACATCTTTTCAAGAGTTTATCCAAATGCGAGGTTCCATTATTATTAGATGCTATCAACTTAGCTTGACAATGGTTACATTTCGCCTTCAACTCACCATTAATGGTTACCTTTGAGAAGTATCCTAAAAAATAGGAAGGTTCTCGCACCTCTCGCTTTTTTTATTGCTACTTTGTTGTACCCCATCATCATTACCGGATGTCTTTTCAACCCCTTCAACCTCTTGAACCCTTTCGACCTCCTGAATGGCATCATTTCTATTCTCTTTGCCCACATGAAAATCCTCGTGTGAATTCAATTTTCGTGCATTCGAATTTGACATTATGACCGAAATTAATTGTGTAACAATTTTAAATTAATTTATAAACTTAAAATATGATTGAACTTATAGATTTTAAGTTAATTTATAAACTTGACATATGATTAAACTTATAAATTTTAAGTTAATTTATAAACTTAAAATATGATTAAACTTAATTTACAATTACAACATAATAATTAATATCTATAACCTTATATAGCCTTATATTTAGCTAAAATATAATATTTACAGTAACTGCATAATTATCATGAATATATTTAACTAAAATTCTAAATTAATTTATAAGCTTAAATGAAAAAATCAATTAATATTTATGAAATTACCAAAGCTAATAATGGCTGCAGAGGCTCAACCCCTATCGAACTCTCAGTCCCTTCTCGAGCATGTGCGTGGCTGACAAATTTATAGACCAGGCGAGCAGTGGGAGACGGTTTGCGGTCGCGGCTGGTTGGTTGGTTCACGTTGCGGCGTTGTGTGGCTAATTGGAGCAGGTTGCTGGTGAGACAGTGGGAGACAGTTCGCGGTCGCAGCTGATTGGAGCAGGCGAGCAGTGGCAGCGGCATGGCAGGTGCGCAGTTGATGGGGACTGTGCTGGCTGCTGGCGCTTGACTTAGGGTTTGTCAATTGAGTTTGAGTTTGGTAGTTTGTTGATTGTGATAAGTGTATGTGTTTGTGGTATGTGATGTGTGCGTGTGTAATACTGTGAGGCGTGCGTGTGTTAGTGTTTTTTTAAAAATATAACCTGACATGACCCGAGATTGGCCCTAAAAGTTTTGGCCCGAACTCGATCTGAAACCTAAATATTCGGGTGAAAGTCTGAAAAATTTAGGTCAGATTAATTGACCTAAATTTAGAGTTGGGTCAAATTGCCATTCCTAATTGATAGGAATGATGATTGGGCAATTAAAAATAATAATTTTAATAACACTAATATACAAATTTTTTTTTATAAAAATAATATTGTTAAAACTATGAAAAAAATCATTTTAGTGACATTATTTATTTATTGATAAAAAATAATTTATTAATTTATCAATAAATGAAAGTTATTAATTTAAAAAAATTTATATTTTAATCATTTATGTCATCTTGGCATGTGTATTACTCCTTTAACCAAGATTCATGTATAAATTTCAAAAGTTATTATGTATATACAAAAAATGTTAACAAATATAAATTGTACACTTAATGTAAGTACATCGTAATTGCATAGAACATAAATTGGTGTAAGTACATTGTACTATGTCTTGTATGAATTAATGTAATTACATTTTACATAGATACATACTTCTCGAATCTAATAATCTGGAAGATAAACTATTTCAAATGCTTAAAATACATACAATATAAATTCTATAAATATATCAGTGATTTATTTTACTTTTAATCTCAAATGATTATATGCATATTTTGAAAAAGAGTTGAATTGAACAAATTAAAGTTGTAAAGAAAAAAACTCCTCAATATTAGTTATATGTTATTTATTATTAACATTTTTCGTATTTCACTTATTATTAATTTATATTTTTCTACTTGGCATAAAGCGAACCTCAACTTAACCAGCTCTTCAGGGGCGTATGATCGCCGAACAATCTACAAATGCATACAGCACGTGAAGTCACTTATACTGACACTTAGGCCTTCATGCTTCGATGGGGACACTGTGCGACATGACGGTCGCCGGATTAGATTTATTTGAATGATTGTTAATACTAGCTGTGCTTTCTTTGTCTTTTTTTCACTCAGATTGATTGAAAATTGGCAGCATTTCATCGGTCCATTTCGTGTAAACATTGATCTCAAACAATTAATACTTGCCAGCAGAAAAATATTGCTTCTTGTCATAGCGAGCAGCCTGGAAAGGGAACAAGCTAGCTAGATTCCAAGTTAACGATTCGACCAATTGAAAATTGATTTGCCATAAGCACTACATAGGGAAGATTCTCTTCGAAAAAAACATAGGCAAAATTAAAGAATTATATGATTGAAAGGCTTTTAAAAGTTATTTTGAGAAGTTAAAATACTGAATTATCATATATTATTATATCAACTACATCTTGAGATGAAGTTCCTCTCTTTGCTTGCAGATACATAAATATTATATGTATATGAGGGTCGCAAAACTCTCAAGCGTTCCTTAAATGATTCCAGAACTGCCATCAAAGATTTGAATAGGAATTGTTCAGGAATTGCGATTATTGATAATCATTGTTTGGTTGCTAACGATGAGTCTTTTGACCTCTAAAGTAATTGTCCTCATTACATCCCAACTTCTGCTTCTAGCATTTCATGTTTGGTAGTACAGCCGACACTTGTTTTGAAGCCATCATATTTGTATTTGTCACTGCAACCATTTGATGTAGGTGATAGATGCGCTATTGCGGATGGTTGTTGATGAGATGAATATTTTGACAACAATCTTTTAGTACTAATGTTGGGTTGTTATTGTCTTACCATTACACAAGCTTAATTTCTTTTTTAATTTTCTTTTAAATTTCCCCAAAATCTAAGATTTGTTTTTACATTATATGATATATATAAGGTCGTGGCGATGCTTATTTTTTGTCCACTTTATTTTATGGCAACAATTTGGCGAACAACCGTAAGCGTCGGAGTAGAGATCACAGTGTGGTGGTGAAGGGAATTGAAGATATAAACAAGATGAAAACGGCATAAACTTTCAGGCCTGTGAGCAGCAAGTTAAACGGACATCAAAATTAGTCTTAGAGCTAAAGCAAATAAAAGCAAATATTATGAAGATGTCGAGATCATACATAAACTTCTACCTCAAGAAGTACATGTCAATCTAGGACCCACCACCTGCATGGTGATTGCCTGGCGTCTTTGTGCAAATTAAATAATCTACGCTTGACGAAATGGTTAACTTTTTACGAGTATTTTCTTTTCGAATAAGTGATGGTTAAAATGTGTTGGTGTAATGACTATCCACTCAATACTCTCCTGGGCTAATCGAAATGTAATGGTGTAATGGGCCTGATTAAGATATTTTTGGGCTTTCATTTGTGAGTCATGGTGTGAAAAGCATGAGTGAGCTCCGGTAAAGCCCAAACGACTTAACCTGACCACGATTTTAGGCTACTCTAGCAAGTGAAGAAATATTTAAAATATTTTTCTAGTTCAATTTGGAAAATTAAATAATTAACAGCACTATTCCTAATCAAAATTTATTTTCCGTGAATATGTATTGAAATATTTTTCCTCATAAAAAATAGGAAAAATGACAGCTATATTCTTATAATATAAAAAAATGGTGACGAAAATCCCTAAAGTTTCAATAAAAAATTTTAAGATTGGAAGAAAAATGTTAAATTTAACTGTTTAGTCTTCAAGCTCCGTTTCCAAATTGGAAACATGCCCAACCCCCGGAATGGGGAGCATGTTTGAATCTTGATCAACCTGAGCTGGAGAAGCATCGTGACTTACCACAATGTTAACACAAGAATTAAAGGGACCCCCTTCAAACTTTGATAAATCCACAACTAGTTTAACTTTAGAATTAAAAAATACTAGAGCGTGTTCCTCTATGAACGTGTTAGAAAAAGGAGGTCTTTAGTTGAAGCATACACATAATAATGAATAAATGAAAAATAAAGTGCTCCAAGAGCAACTAAAAAACAAAAATTCCTTGCTATAGGAAGTAAATACAGGATCATAGAGTTTCGACTTCTTTCTCACTTGTAAAGTGGAAGTGGAATCCACATTGTCATTTTTGTGAGTAAGTTCATTATCAAAATTGGATTAAAATTTAGTACTGAGTTAAGTTTTTGTTCAACACTAAATAATTGGTTATGATTTACTTTTTATTTTTTTATTTTTTATCTAACAACTATTAATTCGATACTCAACAAAAATTTAACTCAAACACTAATATGAGCTTGTTTTGTTTGTTTGTTTGTTGTTCTCTATTCAGTTATGTTTGCTGCTAATATTTCTACCAACATCAATTCTATTCCTATACTGAATGGCTCTAACTTCAAATCATAGCACGAGAATCTCTCAGTAGTTCTCGCAGTCATGGATCTTGACCTTACGTTAAGGGTTGATTCTCCCCAATCTCTTACGGATGAGAGTATCCCTGATGATAAAAGGGAAATAGAAAGGTAGGAGAGATCAAATCGCATGTGTATCATGATTATGAAGAATGTCATTCCAGAAGCATTCAGAGGCTCAATAACTGAAAAAGCAACTATGACTAAGGAGTTCCTTGCACAGATTGAACAGAGGTTTGTTAAGAATAAAAAGGCTGAAATTGGTACGTTCTTGACAAGCCTAATTTCAATGAGGTATAAGGGTAAATGCAATATTAGGGGAGTACATCATGGAGATGTCTCATCTTGCTTATAAGCTAAGAGCACTTAAGCTTGAACTCTCTGAGGACTTGCTAGTGCATTTGGTTTTAATATTCTTACCAATACAGTTTAAGGTGAGCTATAACTGTCAGAAAGAGACTTGATCTCTGAATGAGCTCATATCACACTGTGTTCAGGAAGCTTAAGAAAGATAAGATAGAAAGTGCTCACTTTGCCTCTACCTCTAAGGGCAGGGATAAAGGCATGAAAAGAAAGAAGGTTAAGGAAACTGTAGATACAACTCTTCAAAAGAAACAACAAAAGAAACCTAGTGATCAGGAAGGTACTGGTTATTTCTTTTATGGAGCTCAAGGGCATAAGAAGAAGCATTGCACTAATTATTACGCATGGCGTGCTAAGAAAGGTATGCTTTTTAGTTTGGTTTGTTCTAAGGTTAATTTAACTTCGGTACCTAGACACACATGGTGGATAGATTTTGGTGTAACCACTCACATCAGTTTGTCTATACAGGGTTGCCTGAATTGCCGAAAATCCAATGATGGTGAAAGATACATCTATGTGGGCAATGGCAAGACACTTGAAGTTGAAGCAATTGGAAAATATAGATTATTAGTAAGGACCAGATTTTATTTAGATCTTGATGAAACATTTGTTATTCCATCTTTTTGACTGAATTTGATTTCTATTTCTTTTTTGGAGAAATTTGGTTATTCTTATTCATTTGGGAATGAAAAATTCTGTCTGTTTCATTATTCAAAATTAGTTGGTTCCGGTTATTTGTCAGACAATGATAATCTTTATATGCTTGATACGATTGCTTCATTTAATGAATCCCTGCACTTAAGTACACGAGGTGTAAAAAGAAAATTAACCAATAAGAATTCAGCTGCGTTATGGCACATGAGATTGAGTCATATCTCCAGACGGAGAATAAAAAGACTTGTGTCAGAAAAAATTCTCGACCCCTTAAATTTTACAAATTTTGATATCTGTATTAACTATATCAAGGGGAAACAAACCAATAAAAGGAGATTTGAAGCTAATAGGACTTCAGATGTCCTAGAACTCATACATACAAATATTTGTGGAGCATTCCCTACTGTTGCTTGGAATGGTCAACAATATTTTATGACGTTCATAGATGACTTTTCTAGATATGACTACATATATCTTCTCCATGAAAAGTCACAGTCTTTGATATGTTAAAAAATTTTAAGGCTGAGGTTGAGAACCAACTCGGTAAAAGAATTAAAAGCGTCAGATGCAATCGTGTTGGTGAGTGCTATGGTAGATAGACAGTTCAGGTGAACAACGTCCATGACCATTTGCTAAATTCCTAGAGGAATGCGGTATCGTCCCACAATACACTATGCCGGGTTCACCCACTATGAATGATGTTGCTAAAAGACAAAACAAGATGCTTAAAGACATGATGAGAAGTATGATTTGTCATTCTACCTTATCAGAATTACTCTGGGGAGAAGCACTTAAGACTACAGCTTATATCCTTAATAGGGTTCCAATTAAAGTGACTGCGAAAATCCCGTACGAGCTTTGGACAAGCAAAAAGCTTAGTCTAATGCACCTGCATGTTTAGGGATGTCCAGTTGAGGCAACGCCTTATAGGCCTAATGAGAAGAAACTGGACTCAAGGACGGTGCGTTGCTATTTTATTGGATACTCTGAATGATCCATGGAGTATAAGTTTTATGATCCCACAACTAAGTTGATCTTTGAGTCAGAAAATGCTCAGTTCTTTGAGGATGTCGAGTTTACGGGGGGAGATACAATTAGGGGCTTTATCTTTGAAGAGTAATATGTTGATATTTCTATGGGTGTCATTGGCATTGATTAGGATCTCATTCCTGACTTTGGTCAAGACACAACAAATCAAGATAATGTTGGAGAACTCCCAATATAAGAAGTTGTTCCTAAAGAACAAACTGTACTACCTTAAAAACCTATGTCATTGAAGAGATCCATTAGAGAAAGGAGAAGTGCAATGCCAGACGATTACCTTGTATTTCTCCAAGAACATGAGGTAGACATCGGTGTGATGGAAGATGATTTGATTAATTTCCATCAAACTATAGATAGTTCTAACTCTTAAAAGTGGATTGATGCCATGAATGATGAGATGAAGTCTATGGAGGACAATGACGTATGAGATTTCGTCCCATTACCAGAAGGTACGAAATCTATTGGTTGCAAATGGATATTTAAGACCAAGAGGGATTCGAAAGGCAATGTGAAGTGATACAAAGCGCGTCTTATTGCAAAAAACTTTACACAAAAAGAAGACATCGACTAGAAAGAGACTTTTTCTCTGATTTTTTTGAAAGACTCTTTCAGAATCATAATGGTATTAATGGCGCATTTCAATCTTGAGTTACAACAGATAGATGTTAAGACATCGTTTGTCAATGGTGACATTGATAAAACATTCTCTATGCTGCAGTCAGAAAACTTTGTATCCGGAGACCCAAAGAATATGGTTTACAAACTTAAGAAATCCATCTATGGGCTCAAACAAGCATCTCGACAATGGTATTTTAAGTTTCATCAAGTGATCATCTCATTCGATTTTGAGATGAATTTGGTCGATGATTGTATATACTATAAGTTCTGTGGGAGCAAGTATATATGTTGATGACATTTTGCTTGCCAGCAGTGATATAGGCTTATTGTATGACACTAAGAGATTTCTAGCCAAGAATTTTGAGATGAAAGATCTTAGTAATGCTTCTTTTGTATTAGGCATACATATACACCGGAATCGCTCTCGGGATATTCTTGGATTATCACAAAAGAGCTATATCGAAACAGTTTTTAAGAGATATGGCATGCAAAATTGCAAACCAAGTGATACCCCTGTAGCTAAGGGAGACAAATTTTATCTCAATCAGTGCCCTAAGAATAATTTTGAGGAAAAAAATGCAGAAGATTTCTTATACGTCAGCGGTAGGAAGTCTAATGTATGCTCAGGTTTGTACACGACCGAATATTGCATACATTACTGGGATGTTGGGCAGATATTTAAGCAATTCAGGAGTAGACCATTGGAAAGCAGCCAAACGGGTCTTACGGTACTTACAGAGAACATAAGACTACATGCTCACATATCGGAGGTCAGATCAGCTTAAGATCGTTGGGTATACTAACTCTGATTTTGCTGGATGTCAAGATAGTATGAAATCCACTTCGAGTTACATCTATATGCTAGCTGGGGGTGTGCTGTCTCGTGGAAGAGTGCTAAACAGTCTCTTATAACCTCTTCCACTATGGCAGTAGAGTTCATAGCATGTTATGAGGCATCTAATCACGGAATATGGCTACGAAATTTTATCGCCGGACTGCGTATAGTAAATGGTATTTACATACCACTCAGATTATTTTGTGACAACAAGTCAGCAGTGCTGTATTCCAATAACAACAGGAGCTCGACGAAATCAAAATATATAGACATCAAGTTCTTAGTTGTTAAAAAAAGAGTTCAGAGTGGATAGTTGTCTATAAAGCACATTGGTACAAACTCCATAATTGCGGATCAGCTCACTAAGGGACTGCCACCCAAAACGTTCCACGAGCATGTTACTTGTATGGGTGTCATGGCATTAAAAGATATTCAGTTTTAGTGGGAGTTTGTAATTTTAGGTGCTCTTATGTTATAGACATTTTCAGTTATTTTGATTTATGGATATTTACGATTATTTTCTGCAAAAATAAAGTTTTAGTTTATACACACTCTAATTTTAGTATGGTTGATCTCACTAAGATTTAAGGTGGATTAGTTAGAAATAGGCATGTTCAGATCACATTGCATGAAATTTCCATGCTACACATCCACATCATGATCTATGTCATTCAGTTGTATTGGTATAGTGACTATTGATGGGTCGAATTATGATAATTGTAACGAAGGCCGCTTTTATCCTATGTTGATATGATCGATGGATCGAATTGGTTATAGATACATTTTGGCAATGACAGTAGGATGATCTCATACGGTTATTTTTCCAAAGTATAATTATAAGGTTACACATATACCCCAAGTGGGAGATTGTTGGATTTTTTAATCCAGCTTGTTGGATCTTTAATCAACGTTAGACTTATGTATGAATAATTATGTATTGTGAACTGTCAAATAAGGTTAAGTCTAATTAAAAGTGATCTATTTATGTTTTCAGTATTATGGACTTTAATGTATCTAATAGAGTGTGGGCCTTTACCGTGTAGAGACCTAATGATATTTTAATTTTATGATGGACAGAATTAGATATACCCAATGACAACAGGAGAATGTTGTCTATATAAGTGGTCATGGTCCTCAGGTCACACGTATCATTGTATTTCTCTACTGACATCCCATCATTAGAGAGAGAGCAGTGAGAAACTTAAAAGATTATCTAGGAGAACGTGCTGATCTGAAAGGCTAACCACACAACCCTAGAGAGGAATTCAGCATTATGGATTTAGGTACGCTTCCGCGTAATCTATTATTGATTCTTGGTGATACAATATGAATATTTTTGGGTTTTGGGTGATGGTTTTCACCAAAGATTTTGTCTTAACATGAGATTCATAAAATCTTAATCTGATTATGATTTTCTCATGATCTGATTCCTAAGTAAAAATAATAGAGTAATGATAGACATCTCAAATTTTTTATCATAAATTTCAGCCCGAATGATGTGTTATTAATTGAGTGGTTAGTAATTCCTTTATAAAATCTAAGTGAATTAAATGTATTATCTCACCAACCAATTAATAAATTTTACATTATTTGGGATAAAAAACTTGGGATGTGTAGCATTACTCAAAATAATATGCGGTGATTAGTTATTAATAAATAAAAGAAATTAAAGAAATTAAATCATATCCATACACTACAATTAAAAGAGACATGACGCATGACATTTAAAAACTTAAAAGAGTTTAAATCAGGAGAAAATCTTAATTCAAGATACCGAGTACTTTATTAAGTGTAGAGGGAAACATATATGTTATAATGTAATTAAACCACTTAAGGGTTTTTTAAAATTTTAAGAGTGCGCTTGAGTAGAAACAAATTTTCAAACTTCAGATGCTAACCCATGTTTAAGTATCTCAAAACACCGAATTATGTTATATTAATTCGGTAAATGCTCTCCATATCCCATTTCATCCACAGTTTGTAAAATGCCTCAGGGCATCCCTCTCTCTCAATGTTTTGCTCAATTTAACAATTTTATCCTTGAAGAATTTGGACAAGGGAGATTATAAATTTACCATTAACGAAATCATACGTGCTGCTTATCCTCTATTATTTTCTTCATATCCAAAAGTTCCTTTAACACCAAAAAATTTTCCTATAAGGAAAAGAGAAATAAATGAGTCATTTGTTTAATAATTCATCTTGATAATATAAGATATATATTTATTATAAAAAAATATTTAAAAATAAAAATGTATAAAAAAATATTTTATTATTAATTTTTTTACACCAAATTGTATATTTCTTATTTATAATACTTAAAATTTTTTATTTTTATTTTAATTTATATGATTTATTTAATTTATAATAAATATAAATAAAAATGAATTTAAAAATAAAAACAACACTATAAAATTATACTACTTTAAATAGTAAAATAAGTAATATATATTAATTTAACTAGGAGAAACTGACAAATTCGCTTTTGACAACTCAAATAAATCAATTCGATGCTACAGGAGGTTCCCGTTTCAACTTGCTCATATTTCCAAGCACTGGTTTTGGCTTGACAAATTGCACCATGCATTAATTGCTTTTACTTAATTTGCTATATAGTCCCAGACTAACAACTTTGCACACAAATTATTACTTGCATTTGTCTTGTTTGGATAATGCATGTTTCACTTGTTGGACGAGTAGGCATAAAATTTTTTTTTTTTTTTTGAAAGGAAACTACTATTAATTCAGCGAAGAAAATAGATACAGCAATCTTGAAGGGTATGAACCCCTCCAAACAACAGTCTCACATCTCTTTATAGCTAATCTAGCTAAAGAGTGGGCAATAGCATTACAAGATCTATGCGCATACTGAAAACTAACATGCTCAAATTTCTCCGATAGTCTTTGAGCTTCTGAAATGACCCAATAGATCTCAGATTTGCAACCCTGTCTGTTGTTTACAAGATTAATTACTTCTTGGGAGTCTGATTCCACAATCAAAGATCTTAACTGCGCACCTTCAGCAACTTGCAGACCCCATTCCATTGCTTCTGCCTCAGCAAATGTAACATCTCCATAAAATTTTGAGGTTTTAATTGCAGCTGCTACTACTTGCCCAAAGTCATTTCTAATGACAACCCCCAGCCCTGAAATGTGATGTTCTGAGCTAGTGGCTGCATCCACATTGACTTTGAAAAATCCTCCTTGGGGAGGACTCCATGACTTCTTAACCGAAGCCTGCTGGTTGCTGATGGATGTAGGAGTTGGCTGATGGTATCTTTTATAGGCCTCCATCACAGCTTCAGCCTTGGCCAATAAGACTTGGGAACTCTCCCTTTTTCCTTTGAGTAAGAAATGGTTTCTCGCATTCCACGTAACCCAAAAAATTGTTACAATCAACTCGATATCAGTCTTGCTTCTTGATTTATTCAGCCCATACAACAAACTCAACATGTCTTGATCAACAGCTTCTGTGAGATCATCTTTAAAGTGAGTAAGTTTCCAGATCTTCTTTGCAGCCCTGCATTTTACTAGAGCATGGAAAACATTCTCCAAGCCATTTTCACACATTTGGCAGACGGGTTCCTGAACTACCTTTCTCTTCCAGAGATTTTCAGCTGATGGGAGAAGGTTGTTTGCTGCCCTCCAAGCAAAAATTCTGATCTTCTCAGGCAGAGCAAGAGTCCATATGATACTCCACTGATTCTTCCTAGCTTCTGAGCTTGTTGGAATGGCTGGAAATTTCATTCTTAAAGCAATCTGGTACCACTTTTGACAGTGTACTGACCTCTTTTATCATAGTGCCATAGCAACTCATCCCTCGTTGGCCTTCTAGGCAGGGGAATTCTAATTATTGAATCAGCATCCAACTTGTTAAAATGACTATAAATCAGCCCTTCATTCTATTGGTTCTCCCTATTTATTAACTCAGAAACAAGAGCATCAGCTGGCAACAATGGTTTGGACACAGGTTTGAAAGTTACTGGTCTGGGGATCATTAGCCTTATAAATTTGAATGTCTTGGCCGTTTCCAGTTCTCCACCTTGAGCCATTAGATATAACCTGTCTTCCCCATAAGATGCTTCTCCAAATAAAGGATGGATTAGAGCCCAGCTTTGCATTAAAAAACTCTTTGTTCTGAAAGTATCGAGCCTTCAAAATTCTCGCCACTAAAGAATCTAGAAACTGCAGAATTCTCCATCCTTGCTTTGCTACTAATGCTTGATTGAAGCTTGACAAATCTTTGAAGCCTGATCCTCCTCTGCACTTAGCCTGACTCAGCTTCTCCCACCTCAACCAGTGAATATTCCTTTTATCACTTTTAGATCCCCACCAAAAGTTGGCAACTACTCTCTGAATATCATCACAAATACCCATTAGGATTTTAAAGACACCCATGGCGTATGCTGGAATGGCTTGTGCTACTGCTTTAATCAAAACTTCTTTGCCCCCACATGAGAAAAATTTGTGCTGCCAGCTTGAAAGTTTGTTATAGATCTTCAGTTTGATGTCATTGAAAAAACTGCTTCTCTTTTTCCCGATCATAGACGGCAAGCCTAAATATTTTTCATGCCTTGAAACAACATTGAGCTGAAAAATATCTCTAATTGCTGAAGCTTGTCCATCTTGGATATTGCCACTGAGGAACATAGAGGATTTCTCAAAGTTGAAGAATTGTCCGAATGCTGCAGAGTAACAATCAAAGATCTTTTTTAAATTTCGGCAGTCAGTAGTTGAGGCTCTGGTGAAAACTAGACTGTCATCCACAAATAACAAGTGGGAGATTTTTAAATCTTTCCCAAATGACAACCCATGAATAAGCCTTCGATGTTCAGCCTGCAACAACAAAGAAGAAAAGGCCTCTGCACATATAATAAATAAGTATGGAGATAACGGGCACCCCTGTCTTAAGCCTCGCTGAGGTTGGATTAATTCGCTGACTGTGCCGTTTATGATAACGGAGAAAGAAACAGAACTGATACACCTTATGATCAGGTTAATCCATTTTTCAGAAAAACCAAGGCTCTTCATAGTTTGCTCCAGGAAATTCCATTCTAATCTGTCATAAGCTTTGCTAATATCAAGTTTCAATGCCACCAAGCCATTTCTTTTTCCTTTACAATGTCTGATTTTGTGGAGACATTCATAGCCTATAATGATGTTGTCAGATATAAGCCTATTGGGAATGAAAGCACTTTGCATAGGAGAAATAATTTTTTGCATGATCTGTTTAAGTCTGTTTGCTAATGTCTTAGCAATTATCCTGTAGATAACATTACAAAGGCTAATAGGCCTATAATCAGAGACTTTCCTAGGTTTCCTAACCTTTGGAATCAGAACAATATATGTATGGTTGAGAGGGGCTATGGTACCTTGCTTGTTAAGGATGTGGAGGCAGGTAGTGATGACCCCGTCTTTAACCATTTGCCAATGCTTTTGGTAGAACACTGCAGGCAGCCCATCAGGTCCTGGTGCCTTCGTTGGGCACATTTGAGATAAGGCTTCAACCACATCTTCTGCTTTGAAAGGAATCTCTAGCTGCTCGTTCATTTCACTAGACACTCTTGAAGTGATCCCTGAAAGAGCTGCTGCTATTTGATCCTAACTTGGCCTGGAGGAGGTGAATAAATTTGTGAAGTAGTTGCAAAACTCATGCTCCACTTCTTCTGCATTCTCAACCCATCTTCCTGTTGCATTTTCAATCCCCCATATTCTGTTCTTTTTCTTCCTGGATGATGCTTTATTATGAAAAAATTTTGTATTATTGTCCCCTTCCTTAAGCCAATCTGCTCTTGAGCGTTGTTTCCAATAGATTTCTTCATCCATCAACATGTTTTGGATTTGCTTTTCCACCCCTTTGGTCTGATTCCCATCTTCGTATTGCACCCTTCTCTGCTTTAAACTCTGCAACTGATTCATTAATTTCTCCAATTTCTTTTCTCTCCCTTTAAATTCTCCTTTACTCCAGTAACGCAGCCTAGCCATTGAGTCTTTAGCCACCTTCTGAAACAGGGGAACAGGATTGTCGCTATTCCAGCAACCATGCCTCTTCCATTCATCCTTAATGATATCCTTGCAAGCATCATATGGGCTCCACATATATTTATAGTAGGTACGTGAGGATCGGCTTCTTTTGTAGTTCATTCCCCTGCCTCTTCCTTGAACCTCCATCAACACAGGACAATGATCAGAAGTCCATGTGTCAATATTCATAGCTGCACAGTCAACAAAACTGTCACTCCAAGCTTCATTACACACAAATCTGTCCAGCCGCTCTTCCACAAAATTTGGTCCAAACCTCCCATTACTCCAAGTAAAAGGGTACCATTTGTATCCTACATCCCTTAAATCACAATCTCTTAAGGCCTCTCTAAAGTTGCTAATTAAGCTTAAATGCTTCTCATTCCCACCACTCTTTTCATGAGGATGTAGGATCTCATTAAAATCACCAAAACACAGCCAAGGGTTAGTAGATAGACCTGCCAACCGCCGCAAAAGAGTCCATGTGTGCTTTGTTTCCTTCATTTCTGGGTGCCCGTAAACCCCCGTGCACCTCATTTGCTTCTCATTTGGCATTTGAATTTCACAGTCAATGTGATGCTTGCTGTAGGATTTAACTTGCACACATGTTTCTGAGTTCCAGAGCATTGCTAGCCCACCTCCCTTCCCATTACTATTTACAACAAAACAGTTTTCAACATTTAGTTTGTTACAAATCGCATTCATTTGCATAGTCACTATTTTTATCTCACACAGGAAAATAAGTTGGGGACCATACATTTGGAGAATTTTTTTTAATGTTAGGTACGTTCGGGAATTCCCCAAACCCGAACGTTCCAGCTGAGTATTTTCATGGCTTCCGGCGGGGCTAGCTACCAGCCTCCGCCAATATCTCTGCTGTGATTGAATCCGTAACGTCCATTTCCTCCCTTGCCAGTAGTTCCCAGTGCAATTTGATTTTCGCTGCTGGTGAGCCATGCTGATGTTTCTTTGTTTCTGATTTAGTTGGGCTGGTGAATTTAGCTTTCTTTTGTTTCGGGCTTGGCCCCATTAGCTCATCACTCAGCCTTTTTAGAGGCCTTAGCCCAACTTTGGTTCCCCCTTCCTTATTCAAATCTCAGGCCTGCCGCTTCCACTTCCTTCTGTTGGGCCGAACTTGAGCAGATTATGATCCATCATCTATTTCAGCTTCCTCCTCTTCTTCATGGGCTGGTTTTGTTATGCTCATTAAATCATTTCCTGACCTCACAATCTCCTTGTACACCTCAATTGAAGCTGCCTTTAAACTTTCCCTCTCTTTTGCATTTTCATTTCCCGCTTGTATTCCCATATCTCTAGAAATTGTTACATTTCCAGCTATCTCTCTTTTCTTTTTGCCGTCTGCCTGCTTCTTTGTCAGTGATCCTATCACTCCTTCCATTAATTGCTGCTCACCTACCCCTTCCACCTCATCAGGATTAGCACACTCCTTGGTTTGACCCACCTCTTCTCTAACGGGTCCTGACCCGGTTGCATCAACCAGGTTTCGCTGGCTCTGCTTCTGTGGTTGTGAGAAGCCATGATGCTCTGAGCTTTCGGATTTACCACCTTCGTTATTCCATCTGTCTTTGCTGCGAAACTTCTTTGAGCGTCCCCCAACCATAATTGCTTTCATCCACATCCCATAAGATAATTCCTCTTTTGGTTGGCCCTCGTACTTGACACACTCCTTGTACTGGTGACCAATATTCCACAGCAAAAGCAGAAATCGGGCAATCGTTCATACACCACTGGCATTGGAATATCTGTCTCACCTTCTTGTTTAAGAAAAAGGATTTTCTGCAGTGGCTGTGTTATGTTGATTGAAATCCGTAATCTTGCAAATTCCCCTATGCACTCCCCATTCTCATCAGCTTCAACTTCCTCTACCTTCCCTATCTTTCCACCCAATTCTTGCAGAAAAACACTCTCTATGCACACAATTGGTACGTTGCGAATTTGTACCCAAAAGGATGCATGCGTAAAGGATTGTTTTGTGACCTCCCCGATTCCTTTTGGCTCCGTAAGAACAATCAAGGCTCTATCAAAATGCCAAGGGCCCCCCGTTATCACTCTTCTTTTATCAGCTTCTTCAGCAAACTTAAACATGAAAATATTGTTACCTAAGCTCTCAATCTTAACCTCTTTAAACGTTCGCCATACTTGCTGTAATGCAGTTTTAAGCCCCTCTTGATTGACTCCTCTTGTGAGAAGGACTTTCCCAACCAGGCATCCCGCTAGAACTTTTCCCCTTTTTGCTTTCATGTTTACTTTCAAAGTCACCTTGGTTCTGTCTTCCTCTTTTATAGCTATCGCTTTACATTTTCATATTAACTCCTTTGTGTCCATGGTAGCTGAAATTTAAGACAAGAAAGAATCTACACTCAGCCAGCTATAATGACCCCGTGTTTAAACCCCTTACCAACTTTGCTCTCACCACAACTACATCATTGATAGCAATCCGAACTAACATAGCTATGAAGCCACAGCTAAAAACACTCTATCTCGGAGTGACCATATGAGTCATCAAGACTTTTAAGGAACTTCCATTCAAGCCTCTCTATGAGAAAGAGAGAGAGCTTTTGTGAGGGAAGACTTGGTTGGACGCCAAGATCGTTGACTTTTTATTTTTAAGAGAACAAAATGTTCTTGTTTTCCATGATTAATAAAGACAAGAGGAGAAACATACTTTTAATGTTCTCCAATCTCCACCTTTTGTTTCTGCGAGTAGGCATAAAATTAAGTGCATATAAATAAGCTTCTAAGTAACCCATGACATCAATAACATGACAGAGTATGACATCAGTGGAAAAAGTCTGTATTAATTTAAGTTCTTCAAAGTAACATGGCATGGCAACTCTCATAACTGATTTATTAATGGCGGTGCTATTTATCTCTAAATTATTTTCTTTAGCAAAGTGAGTTAACATAGCCCTCGTTTCGGAATGCCTCCATAACTTTGTTACCGTTTTTTGTCAAAAAAAAGAAGCTTGCATAAGTAATAAAATTTTACTATTATATATGTTCTCTTCGGTAGTTCACCTATCTAGTAAGTTAATAGTACTTAAATTCTTTAATTTTATTGAAAATTCCTGGCAAAAATTTGTTGGAAAATTCTTATATTTAAGAAAAATACACGGATAGTTTATATTGTTATCTATCGTGACCAAAAACTTTTGGTTTTCCTTTCCTGAAATAATGTCGTGGTCTAAGTTAAAAAGACTACCATGAGTAGACTCTTTGGGAAAGGGGACGAAAAGATACTAAATTTTTTACAGCAAAACTTTTGTAATACGGTGATGAGAGAGAATGAAATGCGAAGGTCGAGATTTTATTGAGTGTAGGGAAAAACAAATATGTGTAATGCAATAAAACCGCGTATCCCAAAACACTGAATTGTGTCGCATTATATTCGGTAAATATCTTTATTCCATCCACTCTTTGTAAAATGCCTCAACATATCCCTTCCTCTCGATGTTTTGCGCAATTCGACAATTTTTTATCTTTGATGAATTTGGATAATTCAAATAGATCAATTCCATGCTACGCACATAAAGGGAAGTTCCCGTTTCGACTTGTTCATATTTCCAAGCACTGTTTTTGGCTTGACAAATTGCACCATGCATGTCTTTACCATGACTTTTGCATTTATCGCTTTGTCTTAATTTGCCATAGCTCACACTTATAACTTGCCACAAAAATTATTGCTTGCTTTTGACTTTTTTGGATAATGCATGTTTCAACGTGTGGTTGTTTTAACATTTTAAGTTAAACGAAACAGGCTTTTATCAAGATTTTGTAAAACTTTTTCTGTCAAATTCGTATTGCTGCTCTATATGTGGCGGTTCCGCTGTCTGCTAGTACACACAACTCTCTTTTAGACAATTCTAGCTCTTCTTCCTCATTACCGCAAATGGAAGGTAAGAAGGACAAAGGAAACAACAATGCCGTGATACAGATTAATATAGATACCGAAGAAACTCATTTAAGAGAGCAAGAACAGAATTTGAATTCAGCTGCTTCAAGAGAAGATGAAGACGAGGAGGAAGAGGAAGAGGAAGATGAGGACGAGGAGGAGGATGATGAAAATATAATAATAGGTAAAGTAAAAGAAATTTCACTCATGCTTGAGTTGATTATATTTGTGTCCATAATGTGCTTGTTAATTGCCCGCTTAACCTTGAAAAAGTTGCAAAACCATGCCATATGGGATCTAGAGTTGTGGAAATGGTGTCTGTTAGCATTGGTGACTCTGTCTGGTCCTCTGGTTAGTCGATGCTTCATCAGTATTTATTGTTTGGGCCTATCGAAAAAAATCTTCATGCTTAAGATTTTGGTTCTGTATTTTGTTATCGGCCGAGGACAAGTGTGCGCGTCTTTTATTTGGTTGCTGGGTCCTTTCTCGTTGGATCTTCTTGTTTGACCATAGGTAATGGGGGGTTAAGGGATCAAAAGAAACTCCATCACGTTACAAGGACTCTTGCTCTATTGTTGCTGGGCTGCTGTCTGGGTATGTGAAGACGCTCTCAGTTAGTTAAAAGGTTTCTTGTCAAGCAAGCCTTCATCGATTCAATCGATTTCATCTTGTTCAGTCTTCAGCCACAAAAGAAAAGGTGAAAAGTCGGAACTCAATACAGCGATGCAGTTTTAGTTCTAGGATTAGTCAACAACGAGAAGATTTCTTGTATTGCAGGATTAATCAGTGCAGTGGCTTAAAGTCTTCATTGTCAAGTGAACTTGAGAAGCGAGTTATGAATTAAAAGCGAATCAGAAGCTAAGAATCTTGCCGATAAGATTATCAAGAAGCTAGAAACGGACCCTCAAAGCGAGTCTAATCACTTTAATTAAATTAAGTTGCAGTTTCATATAGTTTCTTTCTGAATCAATTCATCTCACTGTTTTTATTTTGTTATTGTTAACAATGACTAGGTTAATCGAGAAAAAGCAGCTGCAGCAGTTCTTGGAAGATGAGCAACGTATGAAAAAAATGCTGAAATTGTTTCCGCGAGGGGTCAAGAGCGGAGAAATCGATAAGACAGATTTTAAGAAATGGGTGGTAACATTTTTTCGAATTTGGATTTAATATTGAATTGAGTTTAGTTGTGATTGATTTTATTATGATCTTTAGTCACGCCAATAACGAGGTGGAATTGAAAAAAGTTTGAACCAAATCAAATTGAACCGAGTTAAATTTAGTTTATTTTTGGTTTTCAAATGTTTCAAATCGAATGGTTTAATATTCTATTCAATTCTGTTTGATTCTTATTAAGAAAAAAATCAAATTAGTAAAAAACACAATGAAAATTTGAACAAAACTAAACGTAAACCAAGCCCAACCAAATTAATTCAAATTCAATTTGATTTTCCAAGCTGATCGGGTTCAATTTTATCATAGAGATAGACATTTAGTGTTGACCCAAACTTAATTGGATTCAATCAAAACAAACTGAATTAAATTTGATCTATGTTCGGTTAAAAATTTTCAAACCAAACAATTTAGGTTTCAGGTCGATTTCTTTTGTCTCTTGAGGAAGGAACCAAATTAGTAATAAAACATACAATAAAAAACCAAACCAAAAATAAACCGAGCCTAACGAAAACAAATTAAAATCCAGCTCTTATTTAGTTCCTATTTCTAGAACAGTTCAAGTTTGATTTGATTTTTTTTTTTCCATTTATGGCATTGTATGATTATTGTTTAATTATGTAATTTTTTTAATCTAATAACTATCAATCACACCATTTAAAAAGCCAAGCACAATGCTCAACTTAGCACTGAATAAGTTCTTTATTTAGATGCATTACTATAGAACTCTTTTTAATTAAATGGTAAATTTGTATATATAAACATAACGATTATATATTTGTACGATATTTGGATTCATGATCATCTAATATTTTTTGTTAATAATTTTTAATAAGAATACCCTGTTGACAAAATCTTAATCATTTAATGTTATAAATGAACTCACACCAAAAGAACTTGAAAAAAAGAAGCACTAAAAAATTAAAACTAATCCAATCTCATTTATACGTAGTGTCCAAAACACTGCGTTGTCATATATCACCTACAATTTCTACTTCACTCGTCATACACTATCAACTCATCTTGTGATGGAGATCCTGTCTTTGCAGATAAAAGTTTATAATGACCGCGAAACTCTGAAGCGTTCCTTAAATGATGCCAAAACTGCCATAGAAGAGTTGAACAGGATTCTTTCAGGAATTGTGATTGTCGTGATCATCATAGTGTGGTTGCTAGTGATGGGTCTTTTGACTTACAAAGTATTTGCCGTCATTACATCCCAACTTTTACTTCTAGCATTGATGTTTGGTAATACAGCCAGGACTTGTTTTGAAGCCATCATATTTGTGTTTGTGACGCACCCATTTGATGTGGGTGATAGATGCTTTATTGACGGAGTACAGGTAAATTAATTAACTTGAGTTTCATCCTAGATTATGCCTACTTTATGAAATCGGGCTCAGTTTGCTTGACGCACACATTTTAAGTTGCATGGTTGTTGATGAGATGAACATTTTGACAACAATCTTTTTGAGATATGACAATGAGAAGATATTCTATCCAAATTCAGTTCTAGCTACCAAACCCATCAGCAACTTTTACAGGAGGCCGCGAGAGATGGGTGATTCTGTGGAGTTTGCAATTGATGTTTTCACATCAGTTGAGATCATTGAAAACCTAAAATCTAGAATAAAAGTGTAAGTTCTTTTGAGATAACAACTGTATGTTAAAGGGACAGGATTGTTAACACTTGTCTTTAATACTAATTTTCGGTTGTTTGTTATAACGTACTGCTGATGCTAATTTTTTGTCACTTTTTTTTTATGCTAATTTTTTGTCAACGTTATCTTAGTGCAGCTACTTGAAGAGGAAGCATAAGCATTGAAGTGGAGATCACAGTGTGCTGGTGAGGGATATTCAGGATGTCAATAAGATGAAAATGGCTCTTTCTATTACTCATATGGAAATGGCTCTTTATATTACTCATAAAATGACTTTCAGGATTATATGAAGAAAATTAAACTCGGAGATCCAAGTTAGTCTTAGAGCTAAAGAAGATTTTTGAAGATCTTGGTATCAATTACAATCTTCTACCTCAAGAAGTTTGTGTTAGCCACGCGGGCCGCTAACCACCATGTGTTGAATATCAAACTCGATATAAAAAGAGACCAACTAGCCAAAGATTGAGAAGTTAGGTGAGCTTATGTGAAATGAGTCTGTTTAGATTTGTAGTGGTAAGTTTAGTAGGTAAAATTTGTGGTGTGTTTAGATTGGTAGATAAAATGTATGGTGAGGTGTGAGTTTGTGTTGTTGAAATGTGTGGTGATTGATGAGTTTAGGTAGTCGAAATATATGGTTATGTTCTGTTTGTTTCATGTAGAACTAAAGCACCTGCTCCCCTTTGGTTGACGCATCAAGAAGTGTGCAGGACTTTCTATGTTGAGTTGAGAGTTTTTAGAGTATTTCAGTTGTATTATATTTATTTAACATATGTACGATATATATGATGAATTAAATATAATTATTAATTATAGAAAAAACAATATTTATATCCTCAAAGTTTGAAAAAATGATCATCAATACCTCTAAGTTTTTAAAAAAGAATATCAAGATCTTCTTTTGATCATAATACTCGTTATCTCTATTATTTTAAAAAGAAATTGACTCTAATATTTTATAATAAATAGAAATATAGCATAAAATAAATGTAATAATACATACATTTTAAAATAATTTCAATATTAAAAAATGTTTTAATATTTTACAATCTATTAGATATGTTTTACTATATTAAAGTAAATTTTATAATAAATAGAGTCACAATATTAAAACAAACGTATTAAAATTTAAATTATTTTGAATATTATGTAAAATAATAATTTTTACATTATTAGTATGTGAGAATTTTTTTAATCATAGAATATATTTAATGCAAATATTTATTTAAAAATATCTACTACAAATAAAAATATATTGTTAAAATAAACATAATAACTTACATATATGGATTTATTAAAATATTAAAATATTGTTAGTCTACTGCATAAATTACATTATTTATATAATATTTCTATTTATTAAAAATTTTAAAGACAATTTTTTTGGGATAATAGAGATAATGAGTATAATGGTTAAAGAGAGGCTTTTGTGTCTCTTTTTTAAAACTTCGGAGTGTTAATGACTATTTCTAAAACATTGAGGTGTAGATATATTTATATTTCAAAATAAATATATAAATGTATGTATGTATAACTAATGGAATTAGCACAAGGCCAAAAGTTTTCAAGATTATCACTCAGATTTGAACTAAAAATATCTAAATTAATTATTATATATGGTTGAAAAGATAATTTTGTCTAGATTGTAAAGAATTTTATAGAATGAAATTTGGACTTTTCTTCTTAAAGATATTCAAGATATATTAAACAAAGATCATAACTGACGGGAATAAGCACAAGACCAAAAGTTTATAACTATGTTTTTTTTTATTTTGTAAATTAACTGAATTAATCTAAAATTAATTAGATTGGCTAGAAATATAAATGTGTCTAGTTTCTAAATAATTTTACAAAATCAAATTTGGATTTCTCTTCTTAAAGATATTTAAGATAGAGTCAACAAAGCTCATATCTTTCAATATATGCACAAGGCCAAAAATTTTTAATTAACAGGATCAATTCATCAAGATTTAATGACAAGACTATCTGTCTCTAGAAACCTCTTTGAGTTAAGAGTTTAATTAATCTTACGATATTTAATTTGGAGTTCTCTACAACAAGTTATGGTTAAATAAATGCTGAATATTTAAATTAAAAATATAATAATAATAAGATACTACTCATTAGGTTACCTATTTGAATGGCTTATGTTAATTTTTTTTCTCTTCTAACTAAAAGTACAAGCAAAATTAGTGACACAATCAAGCAAAAATTTTAAAGAAAAGTAAGCACATGTAAATGATACAAAAAATTCGGTCAAATAAATTCCTCAATCAAATAAAATTTAACATACAAACAAATTATGAAGTGAATAGTATTTTACCTTAAGATGATGATGATCTGACAATTGCTCTGGTGGAAGAAGAAAATGTGATGCTGCTTCTGTGATGATGATTTCACAATTTTGCTCTACTGCAAGAAAAAAATTTTCAAAAAAAAAAATTAAAATGGCAAATATATCAGCCCATGTATAGGCATGCCTCAGCTTGTTAGACTTTAACCAAAACTGCAGCCATTCCCATCTTTCCTTTCACATGTATTTGCATCAATATCATGATCATAAACAAACTGTATTTTCATTGTAATCGACTAACACAAAGTTTCAAACAAATGTTTAGTTCCAAACAAGAATTTTACAGAATTGAAAAGTTTATCAAGGTGCAAAGCCAAAAATAATTATATATAAAAGAAACCACTCTAGATATCTGAAAACGTTAAAAAAGAAAAAAAAAATCATACCTTCATGGGGCATAGGGTTTTGATTAATATGTATTGATGAAGGAAACAGTAAGCCAATTTACCTAATATTTGTTCTTTAATATTATAACAATTTAATATAACTTAAAGAAATGATTAACTCATGAAATTGAGAGTTACTTGAGAAGATAAATTCATGAATTCGGTAATAATTGATCTTAGGATTTCTTAAGATGCAATAATGAAGGTGATAATGAACTGAATTCTCCATAGAGTAAAATCAAATGGCCTGCTCTTTTTTTTTTTTTTTTGTGGTACACACTTTTTTTTTGTTATGATCTTTTTTAAATTTGATTCTTTTATTAGTTAAGATAAGACATCTTTTTTTTTTTTTAAACGTTATCCAGCTTTTGATTTTAAGTCAATCCGATATAAAAGTTTAGTCTAATTAAATTTTAGTTAGTCTAATCCATGTTTTGAATAAAATTGAACTTATATATTCTTATCTAGTTTTATCTAGCTTTTAAGTCAAATTTCTAAAATCAAACAAAAGTTGATTTATTCTAATTAATGTATATGTTAATCTTATCTACATTTAAAGATTAACATAATTTATGCTTTTTAAAATAAGGTAATTTAGATTTATTGTAATTTATTCTTCAGCTTATTTATTTATTTAATTAGTTATATGAATAACTAAGTGTGTATCACAAAATTAATTTAATATAACATAGTCTTATAACTATATTATATGCTCACTCTTAATTAAGTATAATAATATCTTCAAACTTTAAATGGTAAACTTTATAAAATTATGAGTAAACAATTAATGTATCTCCTTAATTATTAGTAGAAGTTGCTAATCCTGTAATTATAAGATATAACATAGCTAAAATATTATATAAATCATGTGACACCCTTCATTGTGTTTTCCTTCTTTCAAGCAAATTTCATACATAAGTATATATGTTTGAAGATTATATGTTTAATATCTACTATGAAACATAGAACATGAATACTAACAACATGAAACAAAATTACAAATTTCTTGTTAACATATGTTAATAATCAAACTCATTTGCATTGAGACTATATACTAAAATATAATTTTTATGTGTGTGTATATATATAACTCAATCTATAATATTGTACATTAACATATGTCCAATAGCCCAAGATCATGGTCTAGACATTTCTTATACTCTTATTCTTAACATTAATCTCAAATTTCAATTCCAATGTTTATTTTATATTTAAAAGTAAATTGGATGAATTAAATATTATAAAAGCTAATCGATGATAAAAACAATATAAATAAGATAGTAATATTACTATAAATCACATATGTCTTAGTGGTACTTAAGTATACTATGACCATGAAAATTATATCAGTAATTAAGTTAATTACTTCAAAACATATAAGGTCAACTTATAAGAAAAATAACAAAGTTCTATTTAATATAATTGGCTCCTTATACTCATGCTATCATTATTTCTAAACAAAAGTTAAAGAGGATGGAGATCACATATAGTAAATATAAAATTATATACTTTAAATTTTATTAACATTACATCTTTCTAATGATGGTCTAATTGATTAGTGGTTGCCAATGAAAACAATTGCTTACGGGTTCAAGTCTAATAAAATACATTTGACATTTTTCTTTTATATTTAATACTAATAAATAATAGTATTGGCGCAATCTTTTCCCCT
The DNA here is from genome assembly GCA_030449075.1 of Murraya paniculata. NCBI lineage: Eukaryota > Viridiplantae > Streptophyta > Magnoliopsida > Sapindales > Rutaceae > Murraya > Murraya paniculata. The sequence goes on along the minus strand of JAEVFN010000018.1, from coordinate 850,132 downwards.
TCAATTAATTTTATTAATTTTATACTATTTTGATCAATTATCTGGCGTAGCTATAACTATTAATGTATTTTCAATAATGGTTAAAAGTAATTGAAAATAGTAATTTATTTCTACCACAAGTTTGGTAAGTTGAAAACGTCATAGTTCAAATTGTACCACCTAATTATTTGTGATACTCACTTGTGACTACCTTGATATTTGGTGAAAAAAAAGATATAGTATTTTCGATTGCCGAATTCTTGCTATTGTAAATAACAGTGGTACCAATGCTTACCGCCAAATATTTCAAAATTTTACTACTTATTTTCAACCGTTTTCTTATTTGGTCGAAATTAAATTTTCATTATCAATTGTGAAATAGTGTGGTCATAAATAATCATATATTTCTAGCAAATTTAATAAAGCTATTGAAAATATTATTTCATTTTCGACAGTAACTTCCTATCATTGAAAATGGTATTGACGCCATTGATCTCCCACAAAAAAATAAATATTAGTGATCAATTATTAAGTTATTTTTAATTGTTCTTCCCCATTGAAAATGTGGAACATCACTTCATTCATTTAACGATGAATTAATTTTTATAATCGAAAACAATCATATTTTCAACTAGATTTTCCCTGTAATGAGTGATGTTGGTAAAAAAAAAAAACTTTTTTTCTTGTAGTGTTTATTGTTCTCACCAAATTTTTGCTAGTATCTGATTCGAACCAAATAAGTGGTTTTCACTAGATACAGCTCAAATCTGATTCAAATAAATGAATTTATATTGGGGAGGAGCTTGTAATAAGTTTGGGTTTAGGTGCAGGCGGTTTAGCTGAGGTATACTAGTTGGTGAGCTAAAGTAATATATGTAGTGAGCTAAGGTGGTCATATAGAGAATAATAAGGAAAGCTCAGTGGAGCCCCGCATGAGTTAATTTAGGGAGTTGTTATGGGGGATAATGTGTACTTAGGAGTAGCTCAGATGTACTCGGCGGATAGCTTAGGTGGTCTCATAGAATAATTAGCTTAACTAGAGTAGCTTAAGTAAGCTTATAAGTGAAATACAATCTCGATCTCAAATTGAAAATATAGCAAAATAAACATAAATATAAAGAACACTCAATATTTATGTAGTTCGGTCTTTGGCCTACATCTACAGGAGCAAGCCGTCACAAATCCACTAAATAAATGAGAGATTATATGAAATTTTACATTATCGAAGATGAATAATACAAGTTAGATAGCTATATAGAGATATATGGTGTTGATGAAGATGAAGATAGTGAATAAAGATATAGAGGGTGATAATATGATAGAGAAGATGATGAAAGTGAATAATAGAAAATGGCCTCCCAAAAATAGAGAAATGAGTGATGATCTTTTAGGTGGAGAGAGAGAGAGAAAGAGAGTGAGTGAGAGTGGTCCCAAATATGAGTGAATAAAATATTTATATAATGGAGTCCAATGATAAGGAGAATACATAAAATTTATTGTTAGATGTCATGCTTAGGTCACAAGAGAGAATATATCTAGGGCTTGTGTTATATTTAAATAAAAAGGACACGAGTATTCCTTTGGCCATTGAATTCTTTCACATAAAGATAAGTGTCCAACCTTCGCCTCTGAATTCCAAGCCCATATAATACAGTAAATTATTCCAAATGACATCTTTATATTGCTTCACATATTATTTCCCTTTTGTCCTTATAATTGTTCATGTGTCTTTTATTTATTGGTCCAAAAATATCTATCTAAATTTACCCCCAAACATTTGTGTGCACATTTAAATCAATTCTTGTTTGACTGCTAAAATAATAATGACACAAATCAGGCAAGTTTGTTCAATGAATCATAAATAAAATCTCAATTTCATGTTTTTGATTAATGAGTTGTAAATTACGATAATGATTTTGTTTAGAAGTCATTATTAACATAGAAATTGGTTTTAAAAGTTGGTTTTAGTATTTAGGTGGGTGTGTAGAGTATAAATTTAGTTTTTAAATTTTAATAGTGGATACAATAAATGGATTTAAAGAATAGTTTAGTGGATTCAAATAGTCTCATCCTTTTAAAAACATGATCTGATTTTGAGAATCAATTTTATAAATAATACAATTTCATATATATCCTCAAATACATTATATAAACCCAAAATTACTTTGATTCAATTAGGAAATAAAATTAATAAAGTTAAGGACATCATTATTATTATATTTTTTTTATTCGTACATGCTCCTTTACAATAAATCTTCTTCGCCCTATCAATTGTTTTAATATAAAAACATAAAAGAAATCAAATTACTAAACACAAATAATATTTTTAGTAATTGTTTAGTAATTATTATATGTTCAATTAAAACCTATTATCTAATCAAAGATCAGTTCTATGCTCACCCTTTCTTTTACACTTTTTTTTCTTGTAGGAGCTTGTAGTTAAACCGATCAATCCAATAAGACTGAAATTTTTGAGTTTTGGCAATAAAATAGTGTGACGATGATGATGATGATGATGATGATGATGATGATGATGATGATGATGATGATGATGATGATGATGATGATGATGATGATAATAATAATACTTATTATTATTGTTATTATTGTTATTGTTATTATTATTGTTGTTGTTGTTGTTAATGTTATTGTTATTGTCAACTAGCTAGATGTCTTATTGGAGTTGTGTTGTGCATGTTATTACATATTCTTTAATTCTGAAAGTTTATGGTAGACTGAACCCAATTTTATAGAAATAGTTATGATTAACTTTGATGATTATGGGAAGAAAGTTAAACGGAGATCCAAATTAGTCTTAGGACTCGTCTGGGATTGTTTTTGGAAGATTTAAAAACGATTTTGAAAATCTAAAAGCTAATTTTAGTATTTGATAAAAAAAAAAAATCAAAATCATATTTGTCAAAATCAACTTCTCTACAGCTGATTTTGAAAAGAAGAGAAGAAGTAGCTTTTAAATTTTGATTTTGAAAATCAATTTTATTTTTTTTATACAATTCCATAAGTATCCTTAAAATTCTTTTCTAAATCCAAAATTATCCTTATTCCAATTAGAAACAAAATCAATATTTTAGTAAATTTTTATCATAATTCATCAATATAAATTTATTAATATCAATTTGTTGGTGGAATTATTATTAAATTTATTTCACTAAATTATAAATTTAATTATCAGTTGTTTTAAGATAAAAAAATAAAATCAATATATTATAAATTTTATTTTTAGTTAAAATTATTATAATATATAATTAAAAATATTGCATGCACATGTTTTTATATGTATAAATAAATTTTATTCTACATTATGTACATTTTAGTCGTTTGTTTTCTCTCAGCAGTTTAACAATAAAATTTACTAAACGTCCATAATTACTTTTCAAAATTCACAATACTTCTAAAAATACAATTTACCAAACACTTAATAGATTCTCTTTACAATTAATTATTTCTACAGTACAGGTAACGATAATTATTTTAAAAGATACAATATTTCCAAACATGCCCTTAATAGCTATAGCCTGTAGCAAAGCAAATAGTTGAAGATCCTAATTAAGGTCAAATATAAACATCTACCTCAAATGTTCGAGTCAGCTACTAAGACCCACCACCTGCATGGTAATCGTCGGGCTTCTTTGTGCAAATTAATTGTACTCGTTTGAATCATAGTCATTCCTTCAAATTAATGTTTTGAAACTATTTACTCTCCTGCTACTAAGTACTAACTAAACCAATGGGCATTGTCGGGAAAAAAATTAAAACCAAACGGGCCTAAATAGCCCAAAAATGATATGAGCGGTGCTACGGGCTTATAAGAAACCACATAACAATTTTAGCGTGATTGATGGAGTTACTTATTTTATACGAATTGACGTAGCATAAATTTATTGGCATAAATTTATTAGTTGGATGAATATATAAAATAAAAAAATAAATTATGTGAATTAAGAGGTAATTAATATACTAATTAAATTATATTCTATTAATTTGTGTAGAATAATTTTGTATAAAAATTTGTAATTCTATTTTTACTCTAATTTTAATATTATTATCCTCATCTCTCATCTCCAAATAAACTTTCATTTTTAATAGCGCTCTCTTTCACTCCCCTTCTCAATCATAATTGATTTGGGAAAATTAAAAAAAGAGAGAGGCTTGACACAGATAATCAAAATCATTCAAGAGGGAGGAAAAATAATAATTAACCTTAGATTGTCTTGTTCTTAATTTACTTGGTTTGATGACCCTCTGCCTTGCATTCAGACATCATTATCTAGAGATTATTGAGGTTTTTCTAATTACATGTTAGGGTTGGCAAAAAGCAGGCTTGGGCCGGGTTTTTCCAAGCCCACTATAAAATAAATGTGAGGACCGGGCTCATTGCGGGCTCGAGCTTTCATTTATTTATTTTTATTTTTTAAAATTGTTGTAAATTTAAAATGAATTAATAATCAACAAGTTATTATAATCAACAATAAATTAAAGAAAATAAATATTTCAAAAGAAAATGATAAATAAAGAAAAAAAAAGCAAATAAAAGTTTAGAGATTTAATTTTTTAATACTGATTCTCTAATTCAAGCATTCTCTTAATTAATTAATGCCTAAGAGGGAGTTTAGTATTATAATTTTAGCGTTTTTGAATCATCATTGATTTAAAAATTAGGAAGTTAAGTTTTTATTTTATTTTTTTAATTTTAATTTATTATTCTAATATATAAATTTATTTTTTAAAAAAATATAGCGGACTTGGGCCTGCCCCAGACTTTTTTTCTTAAGCCCGTGTCCAGGCCCTCACGTGTGAGGGCTGGGTCGACCCGGGTTTTTTTGCCCACCCTAGTACAGATTCATGCAATCTTTTGTTTGGTTTATGTAACTCTTTATTTTACTATATTTTTCCAATAAAATTCTTAATTTTGATTGAGAAAAGGGGAAAAATAATTGTTTTTCTTCTTTTGTCAAGATTTCAAGCTTTATGCAATAAAATGCATAAAGTTGTAGAAAAAATTTTTAGTTGGAGAAGAAGGAATGAGGTTAATTTTGAAATCTTATTGGGTTTAAGTTGATATGTAATTGTAAAACGTACTTCACGAGGGTGTAGCTAGAAAAGGAATGAGGCCAATAGTTGTAATTATTCTACCATAGAGCCCAAATCCAAAGCTCACATCTAGGGGTGGGCAAAATCGGATTTGGATCGGGTTCGGATCAACCCGATCAGATTTTAGGTTGATCGGATTAGAGAAAAACTCATTTGAATTCAATTCGAATCTATAACCCCATCCGATCCGATCCGAATATATTCAGATCGGATAAGATCGGATTAAAAATTCGGATTGGATCAGGTTCGGTCAAATCGGGTCACACGCAGATAATGGAAGACAAAAGTTTGAAAATATCAAAAGCCGGTTTGCAGCACTCCTTATTTTCTTCATCTGAATTTTTCCCCTCAACATAATATTTCTATCATCAATTTTTCAAATAATTTTTGAGTTACAAACAAAAATCCTAAACCCAAAAAATAAAAAGAATTTAAAAAATGCATACATAAATTATGTATTAGGAGAGCAGAATCATGCTTGAGTGGAGGGCAGTAAATCGCGGTGCAGATCGGTCGTGGTGGCTAGTGGATCAAGAGACAGAAGCGGTCACGGTGCAAGGCAGCAGGTCGCATCAGCGCGTCGTCGATCGCGATGGCTTGGCGCGGTTGCGTTGGATCGCGTCAGGGCTGTTGCACTGCCGTCCCATGTGCTTCTCAGCGTCTGTGTCTACCGTGCCGTGACTGCCGTCTGTCGTGCTATGTTTGGTGAGTGCTGCCGGCTGCCGCTGCGTGTGTGATTGTGTGTGAAGACGCGACTGTGTTGTGTTGAGTGCTGCGTGTGTGAGGGCATGATGTTTGTGTTTTTTGATTAATTGCTTTTGTAATTTGCAAATGTATTTATTTATTTATTTTTTTAGCCAACCCGATCGGATTTTCGGATCGGATCGGATTTCATCCGATTCGATCACGATCCAATTGGCTAAATGCTATTCGATCGGGTTGGCTGAAAAATCCGATCCAATTCGAACTCGATATTTTTCGAATCGGATCGGTTCGGGTCGGATCAGATCGGTTTTTTTGCCCACCCCTACTCACATCAATTGTTAGAAAGCAATAAACAAAAGGGAAACAAAAGAACAAATCTGAAAGAAGAAAACAAGACGAAAAGAAGAAAAAGCTTATTATGAATGGCACTATGGCAGATATTCTTTATTTTCCTTTTTATAAATTATAAAAAAAATTGTTGGGTCATCTATGTTGTGATGAAGAAAACTTACGTTGTCGAGGTAGTACGTCTCTCCAACTAAAACTTGCCATGAACAAGTCTGGTTGGTTTTAGAGTGTATAGGAAAAATCTAGTCTCATTTTTAGAGCGCCACCAGCCTCATTCTAAATAAGATAAATTTTGACGAATTTTTGAAAAATGGGGTGGAAATTCTTTTTTAAGAAAAAATAATTTCAAATTCTTAATAATATGGGGTTTGGTTTTTACTCTCTACCTTACCCTCATATATATAAATATGCATATTTTTTAATTATTATTTATTCAAATATTTTATGTTGTTGTATGATTCAAGATAATATTCTAATATGTTGGAGATGTTTTTTTTATTTTTAATAATTTAAAATTCTTTACAATATGCTATTGATAGTTTTATTTGAGTTATTTTAACTTTTATTTTATAAAATTGTATATAAAAATTTATTATTAAATAAGTAAATAGGAATAAGGTGAGAATGGATAAATTAATTTTTATGGGAATTCAGAATTCTCTATCTCCAAATTCTAAATTTATTGAGACATAAAAACAAAATTGTAAAGGAGTTCGAAATGGAGTAGCCTCCCTAATCCCACCCAACCCATTGTCATTACTAAGGGCTGACCCGTCACTTTAAAATGATGGATTCGGTAAATTAAAAATAAAAATTTTATTAGTCCTACTACAGAACCCTCAGGACCTACATATGTAAACGGCAAATCCTGATTGGCGAAGTTTAATGTTGCAAGAAAGAATTCATTCGGACATAAAGCATAAAAACATGTCTAGATTTGCAATACCAGGTATCCCTTTTATTCTTATCTAAAACAGACAAAAATATGTACTTTTTGCAATTGCGTATAGAATGTGATGGCTTTCTTACGAAGCAGATTCAAAATTCTTGTCTTCTGCTAGAATTAAGTAATCGAATAATTAAAAAATTATTTTTATAGCTTTCTATTCTTCTAATCCGCCCCGACAAAAATATGGAATCCAATAAAAAAAAAAGTGGAACAACTAAGAACAATAACGAAGAAATGATTATTTTTATATCAGCGGTGATTAATTTCTTCTTTTTTATTCTTCTTTTTATCTTCTTCACTTTTCCGTTCTCTCTCTTTTCTTCTTTATTCGTCTTCTTTTTCTCTTCTTCACTTTTCCATTTTGAATTTAAGCTCCACAATAGAACAAGTCCAAAATTTGTTTAAAACCTTAATTAATCATATAAATGGGTTGAATACAATTTTTTCCCAACATGAACTTTATTAGAAAAAAAATTTAATTATTGATTAATTGGGTCCTTAATAGTGTCATTATTATAGGTTTTTGATATATAATTTATAAGGAATTTGGACTGAGGATTAATCGAGCTTTGTATTGAACTATTTATAATATTATGTTGATAACTATTAAATAATATGTATATACATAAATAGTAGGAGATTATAAAAGGTCAGCTCAGCAACGGTTTCAAAATCCTTTGAAAGTTTTAATTGTTAACTTTTTATATTTTGCTGAACAATGCACACTTGTTACCAACTAACAATCATTTTCCGAAACCCACACACAATCTGAATTTCTTGTTTGTATTGATTCTTAGAGTCTTCGAGTACCTAGCAAATTTTTAATTAATTAAGAAAAGGTTTGGTGCAAAAGTATCGGTTGTTTCTCTATATATAGCGATTCCCGCTTTTACTACTACACGCAACTCCTTTTGACAACTCTAGCTCTTCTTCCTCATTAGCGGAAATGGGAAAAGACAAAGGAAACGACAACGCCGTGATACAGATTAATTCAGATACCGAAGAAGCTCCTGTAACAGAGCTCGAGACAAGATTGTTGGACCCCACTAAAGCCCCCGCTTCTACTCTACCTGAGAGCTTGAAATCAAGTACTTTAGGAAAAGACGAAGATGAGGAGGAAGAGGAGCAGCAGGAGGAGGACAAAGACGAAGAGGAAGAAGATATTATAGGTAAAATGAAGGCCATTTTAATTGTGTTTGAGTTGATCACATTTCTGTCCATAATGGGGTTGTTGATTTCTAGCTTAACTGTGACCAAATTGAAAAGTCAAGTCATATGGGATCTAGAGTTGTGGAAATGGTGTGTGTTAGCATTGGTGATTCTCTGTGGTCGTGTGGCTAGTCAATGGCTTATCAATATTATCGTTTTCCTCATTGAAAAAAACTTCTTGCTCAAGCATTTGGTTCTGTATTTTGTTTACGGATTGAGGACAAGTATAAGCGTTTTTATTTGGTTGACTTTTGTGCTTTTAGTATGGATCTTGTTGTTTGACCATGGGTACGGTGTTAAGACATCTTCAAAAGAAACAAGCAAAATTCTTCATCATATAATTACAAGGACTCTTGCGTGTTTTCTTGCTGGGGCAGCTCTTTGGTTGGTGAAGACTTTCTCTGTTAAGTTAATAGGTGTTTCTTTCCAATGCAAGCGGTTCTTTGATCGGATTCATGATTCCATCTTTCATCAGCATGTTGTTCAGGTTCTTTCAACTTCACAAAGGAAGATGGATAAAAAGTTTAGGAACATAAATACCGCGATGCAGTTTATTTTTACGATTAGAGACGTGAAAAAGGTTAAAAGAATGACCGAGGAGAAGATTTCAGCTTGCAGCTTGAAAGGCTTAATAAGTTTCATCAGTGGTTCAAAGTTGTCAATGTCAAATGAGCTTGATGATCAGGATGAGATTAAAAGCGTATCAGAAGCTAAGCATCTTGCTGATAAGATTATCGCCAATATAGGTGCCGACCCTCAAAGCGAGTAAGCATATACCTAATTACTTTGATTAAAATTAAATTCCACTGGCAGATTTTTTTTAATTAATTTCAAAAAATAAGTAAATAGACTCTCTGTTTTTATTTGTAATGTTAATAACGACTAGGTTTATTGAGAAGGAGCAGCTCCTGGAATTCTTGCAAAATGAGCAACATGTGAAATATATGCTGAAATTGTTTGTAGGAGCGGCCAGAAGTGGAAAAATCAATAAGTCAGATTTTAGAAAATGGGTGGTAAGTTTATTCTTTGAATTTGGATCCAATTTTAATTCCCTAGTCTAGTTGTGTTAATTTTTATCTAATAATCTTCTACCACGGATGTATTTATAAACCGTGTACATTTAAGATTTAATCATTGATTATTTCTTAATCAATAACTATCAATGACACTATTTAAAAAAAAAGGTTTAGTACAAATCTGAGCTTAGGACAAAGGAATTCTTTTAATTACTTAGATGCCTACAATTTCTTCTGAACTTGTCATATATCAACTCATCTTGTGATGGAGATCCTGTCTTTGCAGATAAAAGTTTACAAGGACCGCGAAACTCTGAAGCGTTCCTTAAATGATGCTAAAACTGCCATAGAAGAGTTGAACAGGATTCTTTCAGGAATTGTGATTGTCGTGATCATCATAGTGTGGTTGCTAGTGATGGGTCTTTTAACCTACAAAATAATTGCCGTCATGACATCCCAACTTTTACTTCTAGCATTCATGTTTGGTAATACAGCCAGGACTTGTTTTGAAGCCGTCATATTTGTATTTGTGACGCACCCATTTGATGTAGGCGATAGATGCAATATTGATGGAGTACAGGTAAATTAATCAAATTAAGTTTCATCCTAAATTATGCCTACTTCTGTAAAATTGGGCTCTTTTGCTTGATAAACACGTTTTAAATTGCAGATGGTTGTTGATGAGATGAACATTTTGACAACAATCTTTTTGAGATATGATAACGAGAGAATATATTATCCAAATTCAGTTCTAGCTACCAAACCCATTGGCAACTTCTTCAGGAGCCCGCCGGAGATGGGTGATTCCGTGGAGTTTGCAATTGATGTTTTCACGTCAGCTGAGATCATTGGAAAACTAAAATCTAGAATAAAAGAGTAAGTCAGATCTTTCAGATAACTACATAGTAAGGAGCATGTTAAGACGAGCCTACAAGAGTCTAGACGGATGATTTTCAAGTAATTTTATTTGACTGGTCACTTGAGTTAGAATTTTGGGAGAAACAGAGGATTAATAATTAATATAGGCTTTGACCACCTCTTTTACTTAAAAAAAAAAAAAAAACTGGTTGAGATTTGTCTTTAATGGTAATGTCAAGTAGTTATAATATTAATTAAGAAAGCTTAAGTTTTTTGTTAACTTTATTTTATTGCAGTTACTTGGAGAGGAAGCATAAGCATTGGAGTAGAGATCACACTCTGATGGTGAAGGAGATTGAGAATGTGAACAAGATGAAAATGGCTCTTTATGTTACTCATACCATAAACTTTCAGGATTATGCAAAGAAAGTTAAACGGAGATCTAAGTTAGTCTTAGAGCTAAAGAAAATATTTGAAGATCTTGATATCAGATATAATCTTCTACCTCAAGAAGTTCGTATTTGGTACAAGGAACCACTACCTTCATGATACTCGTAGTCGTATCTTGCTTCTTTGTGGGAATGTGCTCGTTTATACGATAGTTATTCCTTCAAAAACTGGCAACAATCTTGTTATTAATTAGGAATGACGACTGGTATAGCGTAAATGTATTCTAGTGCTTCATGTTCATACATTCTTAAATTCTCATTACCTGAAGAAAATTCAAAACAATAGTTGCATGTTCATATGTATTGTTAAATTTTCAAATTAGTAGGAAGCATTCGAAGGTTAGAGCATTTCACCGAATTTATTCCTTCATAATTGTTTTGAAGTATGTCCAAGTAGCTTTTGTTGCCTCACATGTTGAAATCATCCTGCATTGACACGAGTCAACTCCATTAAATATAACATTGAGAGATCTTGCATTATAATTTGACAAGACAAATTCAGTAGCTGTCCATTATCCTTCAGGCTTTTAAACATCGTTCCCGCTGGCACCATGTTTGGCAGGAGCACTCCAACCAAGTCTGCTCTATGCCCCATTCTTTTTATCAATAGACTTGATAAAATCCTTTCCATTTGTTAAAGTATAGAACACCATTCAGCCCATGAAACATTCTATTGTTAATTGTGAAATTTCTGCACCACTTTTGTTTTGTGATATATACATCTAATCATCACAAAGTTTTGATATGTTTTTTACACCACTTTTATTTCTAAACTTGTATCAATCAATGACTTCGACACTAATTTACCTCTTACTGAATTAAAAGACTATGTTTTTTTTACAAAATTTTGAAAAATAAAAAAATTAAATACAAGAATACCTTTAAATTCAATAAAACAAATAAATCTCAAAATTTAATAAGATAATTTTAAAATGAAATTATAATTATAAAAAATTAACGTTTTATAATTATAATTTTTTGTAATTATAATTTCACTTAATTTTTGTAGTTTAAGTATATGGAAGTTTACAAAAATTAACATGAAGAGAAAAGCTCCCTATAATTATTGTAAACTTCCCTATAATTGATATTAAGAAACTTCCTTGTACAAATTAAATGAAATTATAATTATAAAAAATTAATATATTGGATTTGAGATTTATTTAATTTATAAAATTCAAGGGTATTTTTGTAATTATAATTTTTGTTTTTCAAAATTTTTAAAATAAAATGATCTTTTAATTTATTTAGGGGTAAAATTGTCATTTTCAGTGTCAAAGTGGTTTATTGATACAAACTTAAAAACAAAGGTGGTGCACAGAATATGTCAAAATTATAAGGTGGTTAGATGTACATATGACAAAACAAAAGTAGTGCAGAGATAATTTCCTTTGTTAGTTTAAAAATTTTATAATGGAATGGAGTTGGCAAGCAATAAGCAAGGAAGTGGCTCTGTCTGTGATGGAGAAATATTTGTAATTAATAAATATGCTTAATGATGAGGAAATATTTTTTATTAATAAATATGCTTATTGTGTTTAGCACATTATGTAGCTATTATTGCATTTGAAATACTATATAAACCCTTCTTTGTATCAAGAGCAAGCTTTCTTATAAGCAATAAAAGAAGTCATGTTGAGTGTAGTATTAAGTAAATTTCTTCTTTGAGCGGTAAAATTAGAGTTGTGAACTCCATGTTTTTACTCAACATTTGGTGTAAGAGTGAGGTTATTGGTGCTATACATAATAGTGTAGCATATCAAATCGAAGATCTCAAAGAGAGGAACACGATGTTGTAAAGGTTAAATTGATTAGAGGCCAAACACGCTTGCAATTGTCGTTAGAATTCCTACCTAGAATTTGAGTTGACATTGACCCAATTGACAATTGACTGACATTGGCCGTTGACTGAAAGTTGATCTGAATTCCTGCCAAGGTCTTTTCACTTTCTAGTTTTATCCTTGTGGTTGAAATTTCCAAACTCTGACTCCTTGGTGGAGTTATGTTGAGTTGTGAGAAGTTTGTAATTCTACAAGATTGTTAGTCAAGCTTGTTTGGTGTAGTTGAAATCTTGCCAACACGATAGGTGATCTTCATGTAGTTGGAGCAATCAAGATGCTTAACAACCAAAACTATAACACGTGGGCAACGTGTATGGAGTCTTACCTACAAGGTCAAGACCTTTGGGAGATTGTTGGTGGTAGTGAAGCTACAAAACGAACGACGGAAGATACCAACGGCATTTTGTGAAGGTGGAAGATTAAGCAGGCAAGACAATGTGTGCTTTAAAGACCACAATTGAAGAAGAAATGTGGAGCACATTCGGGGTGCCAAAACACCGATTGAAGCTTGGGACACTCTTCCTACACATATTTTAAAAAAATAATACAAAACTTCAACTTCTTGAGAATGAGTTCCTATTGATTGCGCAATATAACATGACGATTGCTTAATACTTTCACAAGGTGAAGTCGATATGCCGCAAAATTTCAGAGTTATCTGACAGCTGCTGTTGGGGAAGCTAGAATAGAAAGAATAATTGTCCATGGTTTGAGACCCTAATACCGAAGCTTTGTTGTTGTGGTACAAAGATGGCCAACACAACCATCACTTGTTGAGTTTGAAAATATGCTTGCCGATCAAGAAATAAGAGCTAAGCAAGAGGGAGAAGTCTTGCTAAAAGTGAAGGAGAAAGCACTCTACAATAATAAAAGGTAACCCCAGCAACACAATAGATGTGGTCTAAAAAGAATGATGACAAGACAAAAAGTCATCAAGGAGAGGGAGGTTCTCGTCTAGGGGGAGCTTCAAAGAATTGTTGTAGTAATAAAAAGCTTGACGGTGAATGTTTCAACTGTGGGAAGAAGGGCCACATGGCCAAAAGTTGTTGGTCTAAGAAGAAGAGCCATTATATTTCAGAAAAGCCACTATAGAGGGATGATGATTGGAGTCATTTTATGTAATATCAGCAAAATCTGCATATGTAAACAAGACAAGAATGAACGGGACAATAGATTTGTAGGGATGACCCGCATCTACAAGGATTTGGAAGACCCAGATCTAGAAAAATTTTGATGCGAAAAAATATCTACATATTAAAAATTACAGATTTGGATCAGGATACAAGTGCATCTAGAAAACTAGATATCCAGATCTGGTTAAGTTTTATGTTAAATTAAAAAATATATATTAATTTAAATTAAAAACAAATCTAACTTAAGCCCCTAACCCTAATGTCAATATGGCATTTACACACACACACACTCACGAACCCCTAAATCCATAAGGATTGTAACGCCGTTAGCCAATCACATTAGCCTCGTGTCAAAGCCTCGCCTGAGCCTATTGCTGCCACTGCATGCTGTACGCCTTATTGTCGTCGAAGCCTCGCTTGAGCATGCCGTTGTCGCCGCACGCATCGCCGTCGTCCAAGCCTCGCCTAATTGGATCTTTCTTGCCAGTAATTTTCTCTTTTGTTTATGTTTTTCTAGTACTATGTATTATATGGCATTTTTTTTTTTTGGTTAATGATTTGGTATTTTGGTTGATTGTTTGATTGTATTTAATGAGTTCAATCTAATGTAACATGTTTAAACTTCAAAATTTTGCTGGCTCAATTTAAATTTCTTTGCTAATTCTATTTAATTTACTTTTGATTAATTTTCTTTGTTAATTGCTTTAATTAACTGCATTAATTTTCAATATAATGTAAATGCTTAATCTCTCTCTTTTTTTTTTTTTTTCATATATGCTAACTCACTTTACAAATTACTTTAATTAAGTGTTGGGATTAGGATTTAATTTGATAAATTGTTGAATTTTTAAATTATATTTTAAATTATTAAATTTAATTTTTGTGGATCCAGATATCTAGGATATCCATTCGCAATCCAAGAAGATATTACCAGCATCCGGATATAAAAAAGTCAATATGAATCCAGATTTGGATGTACCTACATTCGAATCTAGATTCGAATTTTGCCATCCCTAGATTTGTGCCACATACGGTTGGATTACGTTTGCTATTCCAAGCTCAATATAATGGTAAAGTAGTAAATGTTTGAAGGACTTCCTCAACTTGATGTGAGAGCAAATACTATTTGTGTCGAATGCCAGTATGGTAAAGCACATGAATTATCTTACAAGGAATCAAAGTAGAGCAAAGGAACCATTAGAATTGATATATTTTGATGTGTTCGAGCCTATCTAGCAACCATTAGTTGGTGGAATGCAGTACATGGTGACGTTCGTTGATGATTTCTCTAGGTATGTGTGGGTTTTCTTTATGAAAAAAAACCCGACACATGCTCAAAGTTTAAAGAATTCAGAGTTAATGGAGAAGTGGGAAAGAAGATCTGCTACTTCCATATAGATAATAGGCGAGAATATAGCTTACGTGAGTTTTCTCAATATCTACAGGAATGTCAAATATGCCATCAGTACACTTGTGCCCATACACCACAAAGGAATGGTGTAGCAAAAAGAAAGAGCTGGCGTCTTGTAGAAGTCTATTGAAGCATGTTACATGCAAAGAATGTACCTAAAATGTTTTGGGCCAAAGTTATGACAACTATAGCCCATGTAATCAATAAGCTTCCCCAACCTAGGTTGGAGTTTGTTTCACCCTTTGAGAATTTATGGGATTCGAGTAATTTTGTTGTGTTTGCTATGTATTTGTTCTTGATCATTTACGTAGCAAGTTTCATAAGAAAGCAGTGAGATGTTTCTTTGTGGGATATGATAGCCAGAGAAAAGACTAGAAATGTTGTGATCCTACAAGTGGAAGGTGTTACACTTCGTTGGATGTGATGTTTGATGAAGCATTTTCTTGGTGGTCCTTAGAAAAATAGGTATTGCTAAAATCGAGAGAATTGGAAGTGTGGCTACAACAAAAGAAAAGGGAATATATTGTGCAAATCTAATTAATTCCTAATAAAGCTAGTGATGATGATGATGATATTAATGATCAAGGGTCAGCTCATAATCCTTGCAAACTAATTTGATTTGGACTTGATGTAATTCCTAATGAAGCTTCATTAGGACATGATCTAATTTGGACAATATGTTCCTCTTTCTTATGTTGTAGCTTGGCTTTAAATTCTCTCGATTCTTGCAATACTTGTTCTTCTGAGGACCACTAAGAAGATACTTCATCGAACACCACATCTTGTTAAGTGTAACACCTTCCATTTGTAGGATTGCAACATTTCTACTCTTTACTCTGGCTGTCACATCCCACAAAGATACATCTAACTGCTTTCTTATGAAACTTGTTGCGTAAATGATCAGGAAAAAAATACACAGCAAACACAGCCAAATACTAAAAAATAACTAACTATAGGTTTCATGTCCCATAATTTCTTCAAGAGTGAAACAAACTGCAACCTAGGTTGGGGAAGCTTATTGATCAGATGGGCTGCAGTTCTCATAGTTTTGTCCCAAAACCTTTCAAGTACACTCTTTGCATATAGCATGTTTCGACAAATTTCTGCTAGTGCTAGTTCTTTCTTTCTGCTGAATTGTGCTGTTATGGTGTATTAGCACAAGGATATTAGTGGTATACTTGACATTCTCGTTAATATTACAAAACTCACATGAGTTGTATTCTCCCCCATTATCTATGCGAAAGTAGTGGATCTTCTTTCCCACTTCTCCTTCAACTATCTCTTAGAAATCTTTAAACTTTGATAATGTGTTAGGTTTTTCTTTCATAAAGAAAACCCACACATACCTAGAGAAATCATCAATGAACGTCACTATGTACCGCATTCCACCAACTGATGGTTGCTTGACAGGCTTGAACACATCAGAGTGTATCAACTCTAATGGCTCCTTTGCCCAAAACTTTAATTCCTTTCACTGTAATTGATGTAATTTTCCATACTGACATCTCAGACAAATAATAAATGTTCTCATATCAATTTTAGGAAGTTCCTTAAGCATTAACTTGTTTACCATTATACTTAACCAGGAATAACTAACGTGACCTACTGCATGTGCCATAAATCTGTTGTCTCGTTCATTCTTGTCTTGCTACATGTACAAACTATGCTGACATTACATATACTAACTCTAGTCTTCATCCTTATATCATTGGTTTTTCTGAAATATTAAAGTTATGATACACCTTAGCATCTCGAGGGTTGAATAAGACCTAGTGTGGCTTGATGACGTCAATTGTGACACTAAAAGTAGATTTTTCTTCATGCTTGGACTGTGATAGGCTTCTTGGAATGGTACTTGGTTGGGACTATATCGAGGCATAATTACGGTTTTACTGATGTGAGCTATTGGTAACTTCAAGTTGATGGCTGTCACTACCACTCGACTTCCTTGATACTCAAACAAGTTCTTTAATTTTTATTTCTCTCCGGTCATGTGATTTGAGCAATCTAAATCAACAATCCAGTCATTCTAATGATCCAATCATTCTAGTAGTCAATTTATTCAGTGGTTGTCACTGTGAGAGCCAATTATTCTTCCTCCACAACAAATGATGCTTCAGCATTCCAGACATCTTTATTTCTCTCTTTAAAGTTAGAAGTAACCACATTACTCTCAACGAGCTTCTTCTTCTTAGACCAACAATCTTTGGCCATATGGCCCTTCTTCCCACAGTTGAAACATTCACCATTGAACTTTTTATTATGATCACGATTCTTTGAAGCTCCCCCTAGACGAGAACCTCTCTCTCTTTGATGACTTTTTGTCTTGTCATGATTCTTTTTAGACCCACCTCTGCTGCATTGTTGGGGTTACCTTTGCTTTTATTAGTGTAGAGCACTTCCTCCGTACCTTTTAGCAAGACTTCTCTCTCTTGCTTAGCCGTTACTTCTTCATCAAGTAAATTTTCAAACTCAACAAGTGATGGTTGTGTTGGCCGTCCCTGTACCGCAGTAACAAAGCTTCGATATTGTGTCTTAAACTATGCACAATTATTCTTTTTATCCTGGCTTCCTTAAGAGCAACCATTGGATCTAACTCTGAAATTTCGCAGCATATCGACTTCACCTTGTGAAAGTATAGAGCAATCATCATGTTACATTGTGCAATCAATAGCAACTTGTTCTCAAAACATTGTAGTTTTATATTGTTTTTCTTTGAAAAACATGCAGCAAGAGCATCCTGCTGTGCTCATAATTTATATATTATTTTAATATTTTCCTAACTTAAATTTATGTTAAATTGTATTTTATTAAGTTAATTTTTATCTTATTTTTATATTTTATTATTTTAGGCATATTCTGAGATTAAAGAGAAATTAAATTAGAATATTTAGGAAGAAATCTGCTAAAAAGAATTAGAATCGAAAAGGAATAAAAAACTTTAATTGAAACAAATCAAAGGAAGATGCAAGTTAATCATCATGCATGCATTCACGTGAAGCATTATGTCACGGGATGAGTTTGATGCGCAGCAACCCGTGCAGCACTTAAACAACTTTTAAGCACAAAATCACTAAGTAAGCCTTTGAGAATTTCTCAACCTAGCTAAGCGGAAAAGCTTAAGAGGAAGCTAGTGAGAAAAGAAAGCAATATAGGCCAATGAAAAGATTTTATTACTCAAGAGAGCTTTTTACAAGAGAGCTTTACACTTTGATTGTTGGTGAGTGATGGTTTCAAATGCTAAGTGCCATGCCCTATTTATAGATGAGGATTGCCCATTCTAGAGGTTTATTTATAAGTGGGCAAGTTGGCAAGTTGCACAAGTTGGTATGTACAAGTGGCTTATTTACAAGGTTGTAGAGATTTTTAGAAGATGGGCTAAGGCTTGGGCGTTGGACTTTGATGACTTGACGCTTGGGCTTGAGATGCGGGCTTCACCACGGGCCGACAAGTGTGTGTGAGGCGGCCCAACGCTAAATGTATTCCACTGCTGTGTATATCTCACCGTTGGGTGTATTTTTACTGAGTGCAGCTGTGCGCGCCAAATTAACCTTCATTCGCGGTTTGTTTGGACGGCCCGTTACAATTAGGAGGCAATAGAATTGGATTATATCATAAAGATGGCATGGAAATTATGAGAATTTGGCACAAGCTTTAGCTTAAAATTGAATTTGGTGGGCTTCACGTGATGGGCTTAATGTCGGCTTACTTTATTGTTTTGTTTTATATCCTATTAAGGATATAAGGCGGTCAACATTATTAATAAAAATGGCCAACAATTGAGACCAAAAAAAATAAAAAAGATGGCACGAGCAAAAGCCGAGAGAAGGACAGAACCGAATAAGAAGAGAGAATTAGAAAAAGAGCAGCAGCTGCAGTAATTAGAAGAAAAAGCCGAGAGCAATAGGAGCAATTTGAAGGAAGAAGACTTAGATTGAGCTTTTCTTTCCCTTTTCTAATTTTCTAATTGTCTTGTTTGAATGTTCCCAATTAAATTTATGAATTGGCCTGCTTGAATGTTCCAAACTAAATTTATGGCTTCTCTTTATATTTCTATGAACTAATTTATTTTGCTAGGGCTACGATGTAGCCTAACTATGACGATTTAATTCCATAAATATGTGTTTTATTTTTATTTTATTATTTTATGATTAAGTGTTTGTTATTGTGCTTAATGCTTTTAAATATCTTATTAATATTTGAATGATTTGAGGATACATAATGAGACCAAGAGGGGATTTATATATTTTTGCTCTATGTAATATATGCCATGAATAATATGGGAGACAAAGATTTACTAACCTGATTCATGCAGTTAATTTAAGAATACCACAAAACTTAAGAGTTTTCATTTATTGTAATGCACTTAGAGATATACTATATTAGTATATGGGAATATACTTGATATTGCTTGAGAAAGAGTATCAAAGGAATTAGGGTTATTCAATTGTCAACATGGGTAATAATCTTCAATAGCATAGATGGAGAATTAAATTGGATTAGTTATGGTGAAATCAGATGTCCTAGTGTCTTAATATCTTGGTAATTTATGTTATTGATTGCATCTTTATTTAATTTTTAATTGCTTTATTTTATTTTAATTTTTAATCTAAATTCGCTTATTCGATTGTTCAAATAAATTTGGGTTAGAATAATTTCTGTAGCTAATAAGATATACAATCTCTGTGGGATGATACTCTACTTTTCATTATATTACTTATACTAGCTAGTACACTTGCTAATTTACACAACATGTCCTAAGCTTCATGTTTTGGCATCCCGTATGTGCTCTAACATTTCTTCTTTAATTGTGGTCTTTAAAGCAAATATTTCCTTGCTTGCTTTAATCTTCCACTTTTGCAAAACGCCATTGGTATCTTTAATTGTTGATTGTATAGCTTCGCTACCACCAACAACCTCCCAAAAGTATTGACCTTTTAGGTAAGACTCATTACATGTTGCCCATGTGTTATAGTTTTGGTTGTTAAGCTTCTTGATTCCTCTAACTACGTGAACATCATCCATTGTGTTGGCAAGATTTTAACTATACCGAACAAGCTTGACTATCAATCTTGTAGAATTACAAACTCTTACGACTCAAGATAACTCCATCAAAGAGTCAAAATTTAGAAATTTTGACTGCATGGATAAAACTAGAATGTCAAAAAATCTTGGGAGGAATTCGGATCAACTATCGGTTAATGGTCAACTTTGGTCATCGATCAACATTGGTCAATGGTCAACTCAAATTCTGGAAAGAAATTTCGGCGGCAATTGCAAGCGTGTTCTGTTTGATTAGTCTGATTTTTGCAGATTCGTGTTCCTCTCGCCCAGATCTTTGATTTGATATGCTACACTGCTATGTATAGCACCAATAACCTCGTACTAATGTTGATTAAAAATGTAGAGTTCACAACTCTCATTTTTACCGCTGAAAGAAGAAATTCACTCAATACTACGCTCAACACAACTTCTTTTATTGCTTGTAAGAAAGCTTGTTCTGGACACAATACAAGCTGACATTGAAGAGTATATATCGCATAACAAATGCAATAATAGCCAAGAAATGTGCTAGACACCCTCAACATAGTTATTAATCACAAATATTTCCTCATCACACACGTAGTCCACTTCCTTGTTTATTGCTTACCAACTTCATTCAATTATAAAAGTTTCAAACTAATAATAGAAGGTTACATGGGCAGGATCTTTTCAACTGGGCTGGTGTTATATACTTTAAAATGGTTATCTTAGCTCGATTAAGAGGTACAAGGCTCGGTTACTAGCTCATGGTTTCTCTCAGTAGTACGGACTAGACTATAATGAAATATTTAGTTCGGTAGTAAAATTTACAATTGTATGAGTTCTACTTGTGCTTGCAGCCAATAAAGATTGAAACTTGTGGCAGATGGATGTGTAGAACACCATTTTTCATGGAGAGCGAGATCGGAAGATCTCTATGATTCAACCAATGGACTTTTAGAACCAAGATCATCCTGAATATGTATGTAAGCTTCTGAAAGTACTATACAGATTGAAACAAGTACCCAAGGCGTGGTATGGTAAGATTGCGGAATTTCTAACTCAAAGTGGTCATTCAATAACACCTGCAGATTCCAGCTTGTTTGTTAAAACTAATGGAAGAATGTTAGCTATGGATGATTTAATTACAACTGTTGATAATGAGGCAGAAATTTTTTGAAGAAAATAGAGCTTATCAATTCGTTTCCAGATGAAGGAACTTGGACAACTTAAGCATTTTTTTGATCTTGAGGTTGATCGCACATAAGAAGGAATATTTCTCTGTCAGTAAAAATATTCTAGTAATCTACTGAAGAAGTTTGGGATGCTTGAATGCAAGCTTTTCTCAACACTAATGGAAACAAATGGCAAGATGTGTGCACATGTAGGAAAAGGCTTGGAAGATGCAATAGTGTATTGACAATTGGTAGGTTTCTTATCCACTTGACCTAACATTTCTTATGTCGTTAGTCTAATGACTAGATATATGTGAAATCCAAAGAAGCCACATTTGGAAGCAGTTCGACGAATACCGATATATGTGAATAGTATAATTAATTATGGTTTTCTGTGCAAGAAAGATGAAAATTGCAAGTTAGTTAGCTATTGTGATGCTGACTGTGTAGGAGATCACGATACTTGTTGATCAACCACCGAGTATGTATTTAAACTAGGTTTTGGAATAGTTTCTTGGTGTAGCAAGAGACAATTGACTATGTCTTTATCAACGGCGAAAGCTGAGTACAGAGTAGCTGCCATTCAAGATGCACATGGTTGATACAGCTGATGAATGAGCTATATCAACCAATCGATTATGCTATTCCATTGTTTTGTGACAATCAATCAGCAACACATTTAGCTGGGAATCTAGTCTTTCATGCAATAACTAAGCATGTGGAGGCACAGTATCACTTTATTAGGGAAAAAAGTCTTGCAAGATGAAGTTGAACTACGATACATCAAGACGGATGAGCAAGTTTCAGATTGGTTCACTGAAACTTTGATTGCTGAAAAGTTTGGAAACTTTTGTCGTCTGCTGAGTATAGCGAAAATGATAGAAACTGGTGTTGAGGGGAAGTGTTGAAGTATACAACGCCAGCCCAATTGAAAACCAATTGAAAAGATCTAGCCTTCTATTGTTAGTTTAAAAGTTTTATAATGGAATGGAGTTGGTAAGCAATAAGCAAGGAAGTGGGCTATGTGTGTAATGAGGAAATATTTATGATTAATAAATATGCTTAGTGTGTCTAGCACATTGTGTGGCTGTTATTGCATTTGTGATGCTATATAAACCCTTTCTTCTAAGCTTGTTCTGTATCCAGAGCAAGCTTTCTTATGAGCAATAAAAGAAGTTGTGTTTCTTCTTAGAGTGGTAAAATTAGAGTTGTGAACTCTACATTTTACTCGACACTATCTAGCAATGGTAGATGTGAAGTAGACCATTCTTCGATATTCATCCCTATAAAAAGATACAAAAATCCTAATAATCTCACCAAATAGAAGTTAACTACATCACTCTGCAGATATCACTTATAAGATCGATCTAGTTTTATAAGCTTAGCCAAATTTAATTAAATATTTCTCAATTTCTTCTTGCATAGCTCTCTTAAATTGATCTGCTTGCTGACTCTCGATAGTTTCTTCATAGATCTTTGGTTCTTCTTGATATAGATCATCCGCTGCTGTAAAAACATATGCCATTATATCAGCATAGCCCAACCGCTTTACTGTCTTTGATACTCTCTTTTTGTCTATCCCTTGGTAGTCAATAGTTCTTAGTACTAGCTCGACCTTCAAACTTTTCATAACTTCCAATTGCACAATTTTTTTGTGCATCACTTGCATTTTCCATTGCTTGATTGCCAGCGAGCTCTAAACCCTTCCGCCCATAAGACTTATCTAGTCCTTGATCCTTCCCAGATACTTCATCAACATATTTTTTGTTTCTTGCATCACATTTGATTAAACATCACATCTCTGGTGATTGTACTCTTTGGTGGCTTCACGTCGGGACACTAGCTATAGTTTGTAAACCTTAACTCTAATTGGATACCTAATCAAAGCATATTTCAAGGCTCTTATAGTTTAGGCTGCAGGCTTTTCTAACCACAATTCTATTGTACTTGTCAATTTAATTACTAAAAATTAGAAATATATATTTTGGTGTCAATAAAAAAAATTAATAATAAGATATTTTCTTGTACTTTTTGTTACTTTTTAAACATTTTTCTTATAACAAAAATATATTTTAGAGTAATAATATAGCCACAGACTCTTGTACAAATTTATTTTGTACAAACAGATGTGGCATAATTTAATTGGTTGAATTAAATATCTCTTGGTCCACATGACTTGTTTTTATTATTTTATATTTTCTTTCAAAATTAATGCTAAATCAGTTCGTACAAGAGTTTGTGGCTGTATCATCACTCTATATTTTATATAAAGCAAATCACCTTATTTACCCCTTTTTTCTTTAAATTTTTTTTGTCAGGGAGTTTTTAGGTATTATGTAAACAACAGAAAATAAATGGTATATATTGATTTCAGTAGAGGAGAAACTGATCATCCCCCTTTTTATTAATGAATGGTAGAATCTTAGTTTAATGGGGCCATAACAACGAAACTATAAATTTGAGTGAGCTATAACATCAAATTTATAAAATTGAAGAGCCAAAGAAGAGAATTATAATAGATAAAAGATAAAAATTTGATATACTATAACAGCATATTAAGCTAGTGAAAATGTAATGAGTCTTCTTACACCTTTGATCTTGAATTTTCCTAGAGAAATCACGCATGCTCATATGATCACCAAACAATCTAATCGAATGCATGCAACATGAGTTTATATATATTTATACACTTCGATGAGGACACTGCATGCAACACGACGGTCTCGTCGGTGAGCCCCGGGCCAAACTGATTGATTGAAATTGGCAGTTAGGTTTATTATCCTGTCTGAGATACCCGCTTGTTCGGATTAGATTTACTAGCTCTACTTTCTTTGTCTTATAGTCACTCAGATTGATTGAAAAATTGGCAGCATTAAATTGGTCAATTTCATGTAAATATTGAACACAATCTTTTAATAATTGCCAGCAAAATACAATAAAAAGCTTAGATAAATTCATAATCGATTTATAATTTAGCATGTTCACCAAGTGAGGATTGGCAAAACCTATTAATTAATTAAGGTTTTAATTTTTTTATTATTAATTTACTGAGATTTTCTTGTATACTGATTTCCTATCATAGCTAGCCTGGAAGGAACAAGCAAGGTTCCAAATTAAAGAGGTTTGCTTGTGCATGTGAACTGTGTAATGTCTAATACGTCTCAAGCTACTCGTCTTGTGGTCTAATTTCGATCGATTGAAAAAATTGATTTGTCACATGCACTGCGCGTGAGAATTTTTCCTTCGACCACCCCCCCAAAAAAAATTAAAAAAAAAAAGATAAAAAAGGAAGGCAAAATTTAAGAATTACGTGATGAGCACACTAATTATTTCTGGACGGGTTTTAGAATATCAACTGTACTGACGGACAGATAGTTAATTTGGATAGTTGATTAATATGAAAACTTATATTTAGTGATGTTTGGAAATACTGTGAAGAGGCTCAAAAATAATTTTGAAAAGGAAAAAATAAATTTTAATATTTAATTTTTTTTTTAAATTTATTGCTTGACAATATCACCCAATCTTAATATCACCCAATCTTAACACAGATTTTGAAATAAAATCAATGAATTTAAGTACATCATCATTATTATGATTTTTTAAATTCAAATATATGCTCCTTACCATATGTCTTCCATACCCTATCAATTACTTTTAATATAAAAACATAAAGGAAACAAAGTTAATAAAGTAAAAATATTAATTTTAGTAATTATTATTTTTAGTAATCTACTCAAACACTCTGCGTTTGTACCATTTTCTTTCACCTGTAGTAGGTTGCAGTTAAACCAATGAACCCTTCGACATCTATAATATTTGAGTTTTTGTTGGGTCCATATCATTTGGGGATTCAAAAGTCTAAAGTCTAAAAAGAATTATTTGTTATGTAATTAATAATAAACTTTGGATTTCGATGAAATTTACTATGAAATTTGCCTTAAGAAACGAGTGGATGCCGATGCGCTAGTTGAGTTTTAGCGTGAAAGAAAAAGCAAGCGATGGAGAGAGAGAGAGAGAGAGAGAGAGAGAAGATAATAGAGGTTCTTAATTTGGGACTAATAATTTTAATTTTTGAATAGACGATCTGAAGATAAAATTATCTCTATTTTCTTTGAAAGAGAAGATAATAGAGGTTCTTAATTTGGGACTAATAATTTTAATTTTTGAATAGACGATCTGAAGATAAAATTATCTCTATTTTCTCTGAAATTTTGACAGTAATTTTTTGGCATCGCCCTCTACAATCTTACTGGTTTTTATTTTTATTTTACCCTCTCTTTGGCTATTATTTGAGATATTTACTTGTTAGAGCGATAGATATTAGGCATGTTATTGTAAGCCAACGATATTGAGATTCTTGATATTGTTAACCTCTAATATTATCTAGAGAATAATTTATCTTGTAATCCCATTAATATAGTGAAAGATTATATTGGACTACAGTCTCGTGGTTTTTCCCGCTTTGGATTTTCCACATAAAAATCTGTGTCTCTTATGGTTAGTTTATTGCTTTGGATTGTGTTGGTTTATTTTTTGGCCTATTTATTTGTGATACACATCCTATTTTAATCACACAAAGAGAGAAAAAGTTTTGTTTCCGCCTAATTTGCAGCTGCTTGTGTAAGTTCCTTTCCTAATAGAGTGGTATCAGAGCTTGGTTTTATGGTTTTATTACTTGTGTGATTGAGATGGAGGAGTCCTCGGCATGCATGATTAAATTAAAATCATGGAATTACGGTATTTGGAAGTTTAGGATAGAAGATTTGTTGTATATGAAAGACTTACATGAGCCCATTGAAGGCGGAGAAACTAGACCCACTGATTTAGATGATAAGAAATGGGTGCAATTAAACCAGAAGGCAGTGAGTACTATTAGATTATAGATTGATTAGAGTGTGTACCACCATGTAGCGAAGGAATTCAGGGCTGATGTTCTTTAGAGAAAATTAGAGACGATTTATGAGCAGCCGACAGCACAAAATAAAAGCCAATATAATGAAAAGGATTGTTAACTTGAAATAAGAGGAAGGACGTAGTATAACTGAACACACTAGTGAGTTTCAGGGCTTAGTTGATCAGTTGACTACTATGAAAATTATTTTAGATGATGAGTTACAAGCATTGTTATTGCTTAATTCTTTGCCTGATAGTTGGGAGACATTAGTGGTGTCAGTGAATAATTCAACGCCGAACGGGAAATTAACCTTGGAAATGGTTATAGATAGACTGCGGAATGAAGTATCTAGAAGAAAATGCGTTGAAGCAGTCCCCTCTGAGTCAGATGCACTTGTTTCAGAAAAGCAAGAAAGGCGGGGAAGAAGCCAAAGCAAAAATTTCCGCCAGCAGAACAATGATAACACCATAAGAAGATCTAGGTCCCAAAGGAGAAACGTCAAGTGCTTTCATTGTCAGAAAATAGGTCACATTAAAAGGGAGTGTAGATTATGAAAAAGAGAATAGGCGAAAGAAAATGGTGATGCTCAGAAAAATCATAAAGAGAAACACTACGGTCATTGTTGAAAGTAATATGGATATTGTTTATGATGAGAGCTCTGTAAATCTCACTTGCCATACCAATAAGTAGGTGATTGATTTGGGTGCTTCATTTCATATTACCGCACATCGTGATTACTTCACATCCTATGTTAATGGTGATTATGCTATGTTCGGATGGGAAATGAGGGGGCATCCAAGATTGTGGGCATAGAAGATATTTACTTGGAAACCAACAATGGCTGTAAGTTGTTGCTCAAAGATGTCAGACATGTACCAGATATTCGCCTTAATTGAATCTCTACAGGCAAACTTGATGAAGATGGTTATATTAACCAATTTGGTGAAGGAAAATGAAAGCTCACTAAAGGTTCCCTAGTGTTAGCTAAGGGGAAGAAAGTAAACACTCTCTATGTGAGAAGCCAAGATCAAGAAAGAGGACGTGAATGTGGCTGTAAAAGATTCTGACATTGAGACATGACACAAAAGGCTTGGTCACATTGGTGAGAAAGGGTTAGAAACTCTTACCAGAAAAAGATTTCTACCTAGTTTTGCAGGTATGTCCGTCAAAACTTATATTTATTGCTTAGTTGGAAAGGCACATAGAATAGCTTTTAAAAGCTTTTCTCCATCTAGAAAGTCCCAAATACTTAATTTGATTCATACTGATGTTTGCATGATGCAAAGTAGATCAATAAGAGGTGCACTTTATTTTGTAACTTTTATTGATAACTGTTCTAGAAAAGTGTGTGCTTTTTCTTTGAAATCTAAAGACCATGTGCTTGATACTTTTAAGTTCTTCCATGCTTATGTTGAGAGAGGGACAGGAAAAAATTAAAATGTGTCAGGGCAGACAATGGTGGTGAGTACAGAGTACCATTTGGGTAGTATTGCAGATCCCATGGAATAAGAGTTGAGAAGACTGTACCAAAAACTCCTCAGTAGAATGGTGCTGTAGAAATGATGAATAGAACAATTAAAGAGAGGGTTAGGTGTATACTTTCTAATGCCAACTTCCTAAATCTTTTTGGGCAGAGGCTATGCGTACTGCAGTTGATTTGATTAACCTTTCTCCTTCAACTCCATTAGATGGTGATGATCCTGAAAGAGTTTGGACTGGGAAAGATGTTTCTTATAAATACTTGAGAGTGTTTGGTTGTAGAGTATATGTTCACATCCCTAAAGATGAGAGATTGAAGCTTGATGATAAAGCCAAAGAATGCATTTTCTTAGGCTATTGGCATGAAGAATTTGGGTACATATTATAGGGTTTAGTGGCTAGAAAACTGATCAGAAGTAGAGATGTTGTGTTCCTTGAAGATCAAATAGTTGGTAATGCAGAGAAGAGTGATGAGTCTCAGTCATCTCCAGAGATTCATATTATTCCAACTTCACTTTCTCCACCTGTAGTGCATGATGATTATAGGGAAGCTGAAGAGGATAATAATGATGGTCTAGTAGAACCAGTTGACCAAGCACCTCCAGAACCACCTACTCCATCAGTTGGGCTAGAATTGTGAAGATCCACTAGAGAACGGCGGCCTTCCACTAGATATCCTCCACATAAGTATGTGATGCTTACAGATGTAAGGGAGCCAGAATGTTTTGAAGAAGCTATGTCTTATCAGTATAAAAATGAGTGGGTTAAAGCCATGCAAGAGGAGATGAAATCCTTGAATGAGAACCACACTTATGGCTTAGTAAAGCTTTCTAAAGGAAAGAGGGCACTGAAAAACAAATAGGTTTACAGGTTGAAAACTAAAAATAACTCGCGACAGCGGTACAAGGCTAGATTGGTTGTGAAGGGTTTCGGTCAGAAGAAATGTGTTGATTTTGAAGAAATATTTTCTCTTGTGGTGAAGATGTCTTCTATCCGAGTTGTTCTGGGATTAGTAGCTAGCTTAAATTTGGAGATTGAACAGCTTGACGTAAAGATAGCTTTCTTGTATGGTGACCTAGAGGAGGAAATATACATGAAGCAACCTGAAGGGTTCAGTGTTAAAAGAAAAGAAGAACTTGTATGCAAGTTGAAGAAAAGTTTGTATGGGCTGAAACAGGCGCCAAGACAGTGGTATAAGAAGTTTGATTCCTTTATGGAGAATCATAGTTTCAGCAAAACTATGTCTGACCATTGTGTTTTTGTGAAGAAGTTTGGTGATAACAATTTCATCGTTCTTCTACTTTATATGGATGACATGCTGATTGTTGGCTGCGATGCAAGTAAGATTAACAATCTGAAAAGAGAGCTTAGCAAGTCTTTTGCAATAAAGGACTTGGGATCGGAAAAACAGATTCTTAGCATGAAGATTTCTAGTAAAAAATCTGGGAAGTTATGGTTATCTCAAGAAGCATATGTTGAAAGGGTTCTTGAAAGATTTAACAAGAGCAAGGCAAAATCTATTTATTCTCCACTTGCAGGCCATTTCAAGCTTAGTTCCGAGCATTGTCCTACAAGTGAGAAAGAGAAGCAAAAGATGAGAGGAGTTCCTTATGCTTTAGCAGTTGGCAGTTTAATATATGCCATGGTTTGGACGAGGCCAGATATTGTTCATGCAGTTGGTGTAGTCAGTCGATTTCTTTCTAATCTAAGTAAAGAGCACTGGACAGCAGTGAAATAGATTCTTAGATATCTTATAGGCACTTCTAAGGCATGTTTATGTTTTGGTAGTGATAAACATGTGTTACAAGTGTACATAGATACAGATACAGATATGACAGGGGATGTTGATTCTAGAAAATCTCTATTAAAATATTTGCTCACCTTTGCAGGGAGAGCAGTCTCATGGCAATCCAGACTTCAACAGTGTGTTGCTCTGTCTACCACAGAAGGAGAGTATATTGCAATAACTGAAGGTTGCAAAGAAACCTTGTGGATAAAGAATTTCATACAATAGTTGGGTGTAAAGCAAGATAGCCATGTTGTGTATTGCGACAGTCAGAGTTCTATTCATTTGGCAAAGAATTCGACTTATCATTCAAAATCCAAGCATATTGATGTGAGATATCATTGGATAAAAGACGTCCTTGAAAAGAAACAGTTGCAGGTTGAGAAGATTCATATAACAGAGAATGGGTCAGATATGATGATAAAGCCATTGCCCAAAGAGAAGCTGAAAAGTTGTATGTAGAAAGCGGGTTTGGTGGTGCCCCCCATATGATCTGGAGAGGGAGATTTGTTGGGTCCATATCATTTGGGGGTCCAAAAATCTAAAGTCTAAAAATGATTACTTGTTATGTAATTAATAATAAACTTTGGACTTGGATGAAATTTGCCATAAAATTTGCATATAAAAATAAGTGAAGCCCTAGTTGAGTTTAGCGTGAACAAGAAGCAGTGAAGGAGAGAGAAGACAGTAGAGGTTTTTAATTTGGGATTAGTAATTTTAATCTTTAAGTAGATGATCGGAAGGTTAAAGTAACTCTGTTTTCTTCTAAAGTTTCGGGCATCGCCCTCTACAATTCTACTGATTTTTATTTTTATTTTATCTTTTTTTTTTGCTATTATTTAAGATATCTACTTGTTTATCCTCTCTTTAACTAATATTTAAGATATCCACTTGTTAGAGAGACAGATATTAGGTTGTTACTGTAAGTCAAGAATATTGAGATTCTTGATGTTGTTAGCCTCTAGTATTATGTAGAGAAGAATTTATCTTGTAATCTCATTAATATAGTGAAAGATTATATTGAACTATAGTCCCATGATTTTTTCTGCTTTGGGTTTTCTACTTAATAATCTCTCTCTTATGGTTGGTTTATTACTTTGGATTGTGTTTGTTTATTTTTCTGCTTATTTATTTGTAGTACACTTCATATTTTAATCACAAAAAAAGAAAAAAAAGTTTTGTTTCGACTTAATTTACAGCTGATGTATGAGTCACTTTCCCAACAGTTTTGACCATAGTATATTCACCCGGTTTCTAATATATATTGTGCAACTATTTTTTTTTTTTTACAACACTGTTGATAATTATCCGATTATACGTAACTTTTAAGCCCTTGTTTATTTATTTTATAATGGATAAATTTTATTCAAACAAAGGGAAACTACTGCGAAAACGAACGGATTGAGCTCTGTGGATTTGGAGCCATAAGAAAGGGCATGAACCCAAACCAGAACTAAACCAACACTTAGCATGCATATGATCTCAAAACAATCTGCAAATGCATGCAACATGAATTTATTTATACTGATCACACCATGGCCCTGCTTCTATAGGGACACTGTGCAACACGACGGTCTCAACGGTGAGCCCCGGGCCGAACCCGAAAAGTACACCCCAGTCAAGCCCTTCACCGGTGGTGGCTTTCCCTTCTTCAAGACACTTGTTTCTCATCTCATCAAGAATGAACAGAACACATGCACTTGACATGTTACCATATTCAGACATAACATGTCGGCTAGCTCGCAGCTTGTCCTTTTTCAGGCCGAGTTTTGCCTCGACCTGGTCGAGAATTGCCGGACCTCCAGGGTGAGCAATCCAGAATATCGAGTTCCAGTCACTAATACCAAATGGAGTAAATGCATCAACCAAGCTTTTCTCTATGTTCGCTGAAAAAAATTCTGGAACATCTTTCTTCAAATGAACTGTTAGACCCGCCTCACGTATGTGTCCTTCGATTGCACCATCAGAATCAGGCAGAAGCGTCTGCGAAGCCGACACAATATGATACAATGGACGCTCAATGGATGTATCAGGATCAGCACCAACAATCACTGCAGCAGCACCATCAGCGAAAAGAGCCTGACCCACTAGAGAATCAATATGGGCATCAGACGGGCCACGGAAAGTGGGGATTGTGTTCTCGGAACAAATAATAAGAACACGAGAGCCCTTGTTGTTTTCAGCCAAATCTTTAGCAAGACGAAGGACGGTGGCGCCAGCATAACACCCTTGCTGATATATCATCATGCGCTTAACTTCCGGTTTGAGGCCGAGGAGTCTTGTGAGCTGATAGTCAGGCGCCGGGCATGTCGACACCTGCAGATGTGCAGAAAATGAGATGGCTGATTTTGGATTTGGGCTGTCCCCATTCTTTGATAGCTTTGGTTGCCGCCTCTTTGCCAAGCTTTGGTACTTCAACAAGAGAAATGTCCTGACGAGCATCGAGTGATGTCCCCATATGTAAGCACATATTAGGATTTGCTTTTAAAATCTCTTCTGTTAAGCACATGTGACGCTTTCTTATCATCGACTTCTCACCTGTAAATTAAGATCACATTACCAAAATCATTGATGCGTAATCTGTATTAGCAACATGCACACCCAGAACAACCAAACAATTAAAATAAAATAAAAGAATGAGAATAAAAATGATCTAGCATGTATACACAGGAGCTTAAACTTCTCTTTAAGCTCAGCCATGTGCTCGCTGTTGGTGATCTTGAAGTAATAGTTAGGATAATCAGCTTGGATGACACAATTGGGCGGCGTTGCCGTGCTGATAGCGAGGATGGTGGCTAGGCCCTCCGTTCGCTGAGCCTTTCTAATCTCCTCCATGGTTACCATTTCTGCTGATCAGATTGCTTCCAAAAAAGTACTTAAACTTAGTTAAGTAATAACCTCGCGCTTTGGCGATTGTGATCTACAGGGACCTAACTGGATGAGTTTTATACAGGACAATTGTGAAAATAGTACTGTATAGAAAAAAATAATAATAAAATGTTGATTTTATTATTTGAACAATAAGACGATTTTGACCGCAAGTGCCAGTGCTAATGTCATAATCTATGCAGCCGATATTCAGCCCACACTAAGCACCACAATAAGCACCGAACGGTGTATTTTGGGTGCAATATAAAAACGTGACTGTTGAACGCAACACGTAACACACAATACACGCGCAGCTCACAAATCACGCACTCTCCCTCACTTTCCCTCTCACTCACACCAAATCCACAACTCACTGAAGCTAGAAATCTCACCAACTAATTCTCCCACGCCACTCTCTGTTTTGATCGTGAACTCTTCCTCACTCAAGCCTGTGGCTGTCGGCTCTATCTCTCACGGTGTCTCACTCTTTTGGCTGTGTGAGAGAATTGGGTTGCGTCTTGGTGACTGGTTCACTCATCGTCGGCTGCAGCAATCAATTTCTAGAGGTAGTTTACTTTATTAATTGGAAATTTGTTTGTGCTGATTATGAATTTATGAAGATTTCGCTGCCATTATAGTTAATTTGTGCTGACTATCTGTTAAAACTTAGGGTTGGAAATTGTCGGAATGCTGTCTTATTGTTTCTCTATGCAACAAACCAATTAAAATCATATGCATATGACAAAATAGAGCAACAATTTCATCTGGATTGGTATTTTACCAAAACTATAATGACATAAAACAAGCCCCAGTTATAGTGGTTATGGTGTCATCTCCAGCACAAACCCATCTCAATCATCTCTTAAGACTATCGAAAATCAATTACAAATCAATCTATTTGAACTGATTTGCCTAGCACAAATCAATCAAAATGCAATTACAAATCACTGTAAACTGCCTCACTTGCTCACAATATTAGCTGAATTTTCAAAAATTTATAATCAACACAACCAAATTTGGCATTAATAAATTTAATTATCTCAACAAATCAACTACGGCAGCCAACGACCACTGAAGCTGAGAGAGTGAAGCTGAAGCAAGCCGAGAGATGCAATCGACGGAGAACGAAGGGAGAATCGAGTGAAGCCGAAGCAAGTAGAGAGATGCAATCGACTTTGAGAACGGAGGGAGAATCGACTGGTGAGATTTGTAGAGAGTGCTAGCTGCGAGAGACACACGACAGAGAAATTTGCGTGAGAGAGGCTGCGCGTGTTGTGTGAGCTATGCGTGTGAGATGCGAGATGGGGTTACAGAAATCTTTTATATTACACCCAAAACGCACCGTTCGGTGCTTATTGTCGTGCTTATTGTGGTATGAGAGTCATTTTCCTAATCCATGCTTGAACCGCTACCACATAAATCATTATACCGATTGGGAAAAGGGGAAAAAAAAAAAAGCCAATCATGACAACATGCAAAGATTATAAAACTGCATTATAATCAGTACGCTAGTGAACGGGTGATTATCTTCCAGCTACGTTATGTTTATGGATTACGATCTTCTTCTCATTTTATTTTTTATTTGCCTCTCCTTAACCACTCGTTAAACAAGGAGAACCCAGGGAGAAAAAAGAAAAAAAAAGAAGATAAGAGAGCATCCTTATCATATATTTACCGTAATATCAATGAAATATTAAAAGTTTCACAAGGTATTAGTCAACTACAAAATATTTTAAAAGAGATATTTTTTTTTACTACATCTTTGTTAGCCTTATGAAATCAAAATTAATGTAAGAGTTGGCTCTCAGTCTTAGTTAAGTGGTTTTTAAATAATTTTATTTACCTGGCTATAAGAGTTTAAATCTTTAAAGAAGTATAAAGTTAAAAATAGATTTAGCTTTGCCCATCTCTTACCTTTAAAGAAAAAAAAATAAGATGTGGCTCCCATGGGCTTGGTTCAATCGTATTCAAAAAATTTTATTTAATTAACTATATAAGTTCAAATCTTGTAAGAGATATGAAGCTAAAAATAAATTTGGGTTTTGCCCAATCCTTACCTTTAAAAGGAAAAAAAAACTAAGGCTATATAAAACTATTTCTTCTTCTCTACAAAATCAAGCATTTTCTTGCCATTTGGTTTTAGTGTGTCGCTATCAATTAAGGTAAGAATCCATCAAAATTCTGAATGTTGTGTGCGGTTAAATGTACATTTACTTTGATTTCAATTAATTTCTTTTCCATGTGAACAACTATTAGAATCTGTCAAACCTAAAATTGGGTTTGACAGAATTTTGAGTGATTGTTTGATTGATGAATTAAATGAAAAATTCTGACAATGAATTTATGATTTGATTCTAAAAGTCGTAATAATAACGAACTTGGAATGGGTTGGAATCAAAATGGAGTGGAATCGGAATGGGCTGGAATCAGAATGGAGAATGGGAATCAAAATAAATTGTTTACTTTTACTGTGGGAATCGGAATCGGAATGAACTGTATTGTCATTTATGCATTTACTTTATCTTGTAATCGGAATGGATTGCTAAAAGTTACTAAACTGACCTTAGTTGATTGTTTTCATTATTTATTTATTATTTTTATTATAATAATAATTATTATTATTATTTTGATTATTTATAATCATTATATTACTAATAGTAATTATTATTATTCTTATTGGTGTTAATAATAATAATAATAATAATAAATTAGTAAAGAATATAATAAATGAATGATAAAATAGAAATTTCATAATTTAAGTGAGGTAATATAGTCACTTTAGGGAAAGGAGTTCCTATTCTCACCTCTCCCATGGGAATGGGAACTCTAGTAATCATTCCCAAATTTGGGCGGGGCCCACCACTTTGATTCTCATTCCAACTCTCATTTAAGCAAGTAAACACATCATTCATTTCCATTCCTTAATTCATATTCTCATTCCCATTAAGTAAACGCACCATAAGGTTTTAAGACTTTGTGCTTGGATTGATAATTTTTGGAAAGTAAGATATTGAAATGTGTTGCTGTATATTTGGATATTAATAGTAAGGATCGGTGCTTTTGTATTTTGTATTCGTTCATTAATGGAACAAATCAGCAATTTTTGTGGGAGTGCTTATGATTAGAAGTAAAAGAAGATATTTATATCAAAATTATTTTTAAAAAAAGACAGCAATTCAGCATGGTTTGTTTGTTGATCAGCAGGAGTAGAAAATTTTTGGTCTAATTGGAATTAATTTTTAAAATTTATGTTGAATTACTTTTTCGCTTGAAATATAGGTAAGGGTAAAAGTAAATTTTATCTTCAATTATATTGTTGTGAATTAGAAACAACTACATGGGTATTTTGGCTACTTAAATATTCTTTATTTTTGTGTTGAAAGTAAATTATAAGGGTAAAAAAGGCCTTTACAGACCTTCATACGTGGAGGGGCATAATATATACATTATACCTATTTTTTCTAGCCTTTGACTAACCGAAACCGATGGAAAATGTGGTCAAATGATATCTTTTGAAACTTCTTGTACTTTATAATATTTATTTCATTTATATTATAGAAAATAAGAGGTTGAGTTAAGTGTCTATTTAGTAACTGCATTAAAAATAATTTTTAAAAATATGTTAAATATGTTATACACTTTGCAAAAATATTCTTACTGACATTAGCAAAAGAATAAAATGATATTTTACCAAATTAACCTTAAAAGTAAAATAAAAATATTAACCAAACTTTTGTTCTATTATTATATTTTTACAATTAATTTGGTAAATTAATTTTTTATAAAATAATTATTAGTAAGATTGTTGTAAACATATTACCCATTACTTTAAGTTGGTTAATATTAATTTATTCATAAATAATTATAGTAAGATTGTTGTATAAGTACAAAAGGTGCCGGTTTTTTTACACCCATATTTATTGGTTAATTTATAATTGTAATAAAAAGAGAGTCTTGATGTCCCTTATTGAAAACTTAAATTTATATAACAATTTTCCTAAATCTTAGGGTGTAGGCTTCCTTTTTCCTCAATAATGTTGTTTTGAATTAGAAACAAATGCATGGGCATTTTGGCTATTTTATTTATTCTTTGTTTATGTTATGAAAGGAATTATAAGCGTGAAAAAGACTTTTAGAGACCTTTACACGTGCAGAGGTATGATATAAACATTGCACCTATTTTTTCTAACTTTTGACTAACCGAAACCGATGGAAAATCTAGTCAAATGGTATCTATTGAAACTTCTTGTAGTTTTCAATAGCACTTTATAATATTTTTCTCTTTTATATTATATCAAATCAGGGTTAGATGTTCATTTAATTCATGTATTTTGAGTTAAGTACCATTTAATTTTTATATTAAAAAAATAGTCTCAAAATACTCTTATTGTTAAATATATTATATTCATACCCTTATTTTCTTTTTATAATAATAACCTTTCAATAATATCCTTGGTGATATTAATAAAAAGAATAAAATGATAATTTATTAAATTAACCTTAAAAGTGACATAAAAATTTACACAAACTTTTGTATTATT
Source organism: Murraya paniculata (assembly GCA_030449075.1). Classification (NCBI taxonomy): domain Eukaryota; kingdom Viridiplantae; phylum Streptophyta; class Magnoliopsida; order Sapindales; family Rutaceae; genus Murraya; species Murraya paniculata. The sequence goes on along the minus strand of JAEVFN010000018.1, from coordinate 813,354 downwards.
ATCACAAAAATTTACACTAATTTTGGTATTATTATTTTACTTTTACAATTAATTTGGTAAATTAGTTTTTTATAAAATAATTATTAGTAAGATTGTAGTAAGGATATTAAACGTTACTTTAAGTTGGCTAATATTAATTTATTTATAAATAATTATCAGTAAGATCGTTGCACAACCATAAAAACTTTCACATTGATATTTATTGGTTAATTTGTAATTATTGTTTAATTTGCTAATTAATTTTTTATAGATAAATTAATTATTGTCATGAATTTTGTTAAAATGGTATTATTGTAAAAGGAAATAAAAACTAAGGGTAAGAGTGTAACATATTTAATTGTAATGGTGTTTTCAGGTGTTTTTTAAAATGTATAGACTAAACGAATACTTTAAATAAAAATATAGAAATTAAACGAGTATTTACCCACAAATAAATGCCCAGCAAGATGAAATTACTCTTTAAAAATTCTTCAAATAAAAGAAATCAAACATTTAATTTCCTTTTTTCTTTTCCTCATTAGTATTTTAGATGTAAACTACATTGACTTCATAACTATCGTATGAGTGTGCTCAAAATTTCCACCAGAATGAAATGGATGATAAGATATAAGTATCAAATTTTCTAATTTCATTATAAATATTCTTAGGTAATGTTTAGTTCGAAGAGATCTGAGAAAATGAGAGGAGAGAAAAGCAGAGGAGAGAGAAAAAAAGAGGCGAGGACAGTGAAACTTTTTTCTAATATTTGGTTTGTTACAAAATTATACAAAGAAAGAAAATCTCTAATTTTTTTGTTTAGACAATTTTAGCATTAAGTATTAAACTTTCAATATTTATCATTAATATAATTAAAAAATTAGACAGTAATTTTGTTTAATATATTTACATAATAACTAATAAAAAATTATTTTAAATAACATATTTATATTTATAATTAAATTTTATTTAAAAAATTTTATTAACATAATTTTATTTTATTATTAATTTAAGTAATTATGCATAACATAATTTGTTTCTAAATAAATTATAATATAACATAAATAATTTTTTAGTCAATGTATTGTAATTTTAAATCTTCATTTACATAACAAAAAAAAAAGCAAATGGAGCCACCGTAATCCGCTGCCAACCACCATACTCCACTGTCGACCACCGCCGCAGCATCTCATAAAAACTCATGAATGATGTGAAAATGATCATAAATTGATGCTAATGGATGAACTTATTTAGTTGAAAATTTTAATATTTTTTCGGAGCCATGTAAGTTAAAAGTTTCTAAAAATTTTTGATTGGATTTGAACAACGTACATTGATCTTTTGACCTCAATGATAACATAATGATCTTGTTTGTCACCCACCAAGTCCAAACGGTATCAGCAGCGAGACTACATGTGCTAGTGACAGCGGCAGCAGTGGTCTAGTGACTGTTAATTTATATTCCTATATTTTCATATTAAATAAATAAACTATGTAAGCTCTGTAAGCTATGGATTTTTAGTCAAACATGCGCTGCTCTGTAAATAATGAACCTATCCTATCCAATTAACGAACGATGGCTAATATGACACGACCAAATAACGTCCACCACATACGAGCCAAATTTATGTACGGTAACTGAGAAAAAGCCTGACACATGGTAACAAGTTTTTATCAAATGACGATCACATTCAATTATTATGAAATATGATATATTTGAATAAGGTAACAAATACTCTGTTTTGGAAGCTTACCTCCCCAATATGGGCCAAAGCTGTCGGTAAGGAAGAAAAATTAAACGGTTCACGCGGTAGAAAATTTTTTTATCGAGTCACTACCATTGCCAATTACTTTGAAAATAGGATTATTTTTATATGGAAATAAATATTCATTCCACGTATCAATAATTGATGGTAAGTTGATGCATTTGATTGAAATATAACGCCTGGCCGATATTGCCCGTTGATAAATCAGGAAAAATGAGATATTTTTAAATAGCGCTATTAAAAGCTCTTTTTTCTTTTTTTCGTGGTAGATGTGAAAGAATAATTGATGCATTTGGAAATTGACACGTAGTCCATGCCCCCTATGGGCCACAAAACTGATGTAAATTGCAATAATATTTCTCGGTCAAAAAAGGTGGGTTTCCAACCATCAAAAATTAGAAAAACGCCCCCTATGGGCCACAAATCGACCCGTGATCACTGTCGACAGTGGGATGGAAAATGTAATTGCAGAATTGAAAAGACGAGCAAGTCTCCGTCCATAAAAAATTAGATCAGATAGATATTTATCTATTGCACCTACTGAGCACTGTAATAGATGAGTAATTAATTAATGAAGCAGTACATAATATGAATAAGACCGACGAAACATTTAAATTGCAAATTAAAAAAACAAGTGGTGAATGATTCCTTGCCCTGTGATGCATTTGTTTTCAATTGGTTGATATGGTGTGCTATTTCCAATTTAAAAAACACCATAACATAACTAGGATTGTGATGAGTGAGGCTATTTACATATTATAAAAGCTGTTAAGCTACAAAACCTACATTTATAATTAATATATCTATATGTGTATATAGATAGTTATATACTGAGCACTACATCAATATCATCCATCGCCATTCTGTTATTTTCAACATATCATACTCCAAGAATTAAGATGAGCTCATTTCATGACCAACTCATGAAACCATCAAACGATAAGGAATATTTCATATTAGTTATGGAGCTTTCTCTCAACTCATTACTTTTGATGACCATGAAAGCTATCATGGAGCTTGGTGTGTTAGAGATTTTAGATAAAGCTAGTCCATCTCAGCTCTCTTGTTTTGAGATTGTTGGATTTTTTTAATTTAGTATTGTTAAATTCTTAATCCATCGTTAGACTTATATGTAAATAATTATGTATTGTGAACTGTCATATATAGTTAAACCCAATTAAAAGTGATATATTAAGATTTTTCGTATTATGAGCTTTAACGTATCTAATAAATGTGGGTCTTTAATGTGTAAAGATATAATGATATTCTAATTCTATAATAGACAGAATTAGAAATACCTAATGATAACATGAAAAAATTGCCTAAATAAGTGATTATAATCCTCCGATTACACATATCTTTCTGATATCCTATCATTAGAGAGAGAGCGCAGAGAAAATAAAAGTATTTTGTAGAAGAACGTGCTAATTTGGAATGCTAACTATGCAATCTTAGAGAGTAATTCAGCATTATATATTCAGATAGGTTTCCGCATAATTCATTATTGATTCTTATTGATACAACATGAATATTCTTACTTTATAGGTGATGGTTTTTATCAAAGAATTTCTCGTTCTGACAGAGATTGAGCTGTGCACAAATAACTAAGAAGCCCCAACAGTACTTGATCGAATGTTACGACTCCTTGCTAGTTACTCTTTCCTCACATGTAATCTTGTCACAAAAAAAGATGGAAATGTTCAAAGAGTATATGGTTTAGCATCAGTTTGCAAATATTTGCATCTAAATGAGGATAGAGTTTCTCTTGCTTCCTTTTTCTTCTTATCTAAGGAGAAAGTTACTGTAGATCCTTGGTTTGTTTTCTATTTTCTCTACGACATCTTTCATGAGTCATCCAGGCTGGTTAAAATTGAATTTTATTTTTATTTTTCACTTGGTTAAAAAAATTCTCTTTTAAAATATTTTGTTGTTTAGTAATACATTGTGAAACTTTTAGTATTTCATTGATATTACGGTAAATATATAATAAGGTTTGGTCTTTTTTCTCTCATTCCTTTTTTTTAAGGTGTCTAAAAATTGATTAAAATTAAATTTTATATTTATTTTTCACTTTATTTATAATTAAACCAACTTTTTTCAATAAATTTTGTATTACTAAACAACAAAATATTTTAAAAGATAGTTTTTTTTAACTACATTTCCATCAGCTTTATGAAATCAAAATAAATGTAAGAGATGATTACCAGAAGGTTGGTCGAGTGATCTTCAAATAGTTTTATTTAGTTGACTATATAAATTCAAATCTTAAAAGAAGTACGGAGGTAAAAATATAATTGGGCTTTACCCTCCCTTCCCTTAAAAAAAAAAAAAGAATAAATGTAGCAGGTGGCTTCCGAGGACTTGGTCAAATCATTTTAAACAACTTTATTTACTTTGCTACATGAATTCAGATCTTGGAGGAGCCACGAAGCCAAAATAGATTTGGGCTTTCCCCAACCGTTACTTTTAATACAAAAAATAAATGTAGTACCGTTACTTTTAATACAAAAAATAAATGAAGCAGAAACGTCGTTTCTTATAAACATGATTAAATGATAAAAAATAAATTAAAAAACTAAGGCTATAAACCACATGTATAAAAAAATTTCTTCTTCTCTGCAAAACCAATCATTTTCTTGCCATTGGGTTTGGCCGGTCACCATCAATTAAGGTAAGAATCCATCAAAATTTTGAATGTTGTGTGTGGTTAAATGTATAATTACTTTGATTTCAATTAAATTTTTTATACGTGAACCACTATTGGAATCTGTCGAACCTAAAATTGTTTGACGGCGTACATTGGGTTTTACAGAAAATTTTGAGTGCTTGCTTGATTAATGAACTAATAATAACGAATTAAGAGTTTGACAACTTTAGAGAGTGATTGGATTGATAAGTTTTGAAAAGTCAAATATTGAAATTGTTGCCGTAGGTTTGGATTGATAATCTGATAGTGAGGACCTGTGCTTTTGTTTTTTGTCTTCGTTCATTAATGGAACAAATCAGCAAGTTTTGTGGGAGTGCTTGTGATTAGAAAGAAAAGAAGATATTTATATGAAAATTATTTCTGAAAAATGACAGCAATTCCGCAAGGTTTATTTGTTGCTTGCCGGTGTAGAAAATTTTTGGTACACTCTAATTGGGATTTCGTGTTACAATTATAAGTTTTAAAATTATAAGTTGAAATAACTAGGTTACCAATTATCATTTTATACTGATTGATTTGTTATGAATTTATGAAAATAAATGTGGATGTTAATAAATATATCTATTAGTCTCCTTATTATCTCCCACTAATAACCTTTGACTTCTTTATAACTCCTACTATATCACAAGAAATTATGACCCATAATGTTTCAAATAATTTCATGTAATGGTTATGTAACTATAAAAGGAAAGATCATCTCCTTATTTTGAACACACACTTGGAATGAATAAAATCATTCTATAATATATTGTTTTCTCATCTTACTCTTTATCTTGTGTTGTTTTTCTAACACGTTATTAGCACGACTCTTATTTTGAACAGGTATTAATTCTTTTGTTTATTATATCAATCAATTTTAATTGTTATATAACTATTATTGTTTGTTAATGATGACATGTTATATTAGCTATTATTATCATGTTTGTATTTGCAATAAGAATAACTTCTCAAAGTTGCATCTATATTACTTGTCTTCATTATGTCTCTTGAAATATGCATAATTGATGGTATAAAATTTGAAATGAATTTTGTGACATGAATCGTATGATATGTGATCATTACAGAACTTTACTATTATCATATTACCATGAGTGATTATATGACATATATAATATTTATCTATTAATAATGAATCAATTATTTATCATTGTTTATATTATTTTATAGCTATCTGAAAATATCGAATCTCACAAAAGTTGAATTTGTGGCACTTGATATCTTTGGTGATAATTATCTATCATGGTTCTTGGATGCTGAAATCCATCTTGATGCAATGAATCTTAGAGATACTATTAAAGAAAATAATGATGCATCAACCCAAGATCGTGCCAAGGCGATGATTTTTCTTCGCCACCATTTTCATGAATAATTAAAAAGCGAGTATCTTACGGTCAAAGAATCATATGTCATTTGGGAATGTCTTAATGAAAGATTTAATCACAAAAAAACTGGTATACTTTCAAAAGCTCGTTATGACTGGATGCATTTACGATTATAAGATTTTAAATCTGTCGATCAATACAATTCTATATTATTCAAAATTATTTCTCAATTAAAATTATATGGAGTGGAGATTACTGATGCAGATTTGTTGGAAAAAATATTTTCTACTTTTCATGCTTCAAGTTTGCTCTTACAGCAGCAATATCGAGAGCGGAGATTTAGAAAGTATTTTGAATTAATCTCATATCTTTTAATGGCTGAAAAAATAATGAACTTTTGTTAAGTTCCGTAAAGCGAATGGTATTTCAACCAATAATCGTCGTACTAATTGAGGTCGTGGCCGAGAGTGTAGTTACAAAAATAATCAAGGCTGTGGTGGGCTATAACAAAAAATATCGATTAAACCACTTGAAGTGGAATGATAGTAATAAGAAGCAAGAAAAAGATCCACAAAAGAAATCTCTAAAAGATCATGAAAATGTTTGCTTCAGATGCGATGTGAAAGGACACGGGTCTCATATTTGTCGTACACCAAAACATTTAGCGTATCCTTATCAAGCATCCAAAAAGGCAAAAAGAAAAGAAATTGAGATAAATTTCATTGATCATGAAAATTCAATTGATATAACTCATTTGAATGTTTCAAATTTTTTTAAAGATCCAAATAGTAAAATTGATCATTTGATTAGTGATGGACATGTGAAGATTGATTAAAAGTGCGACACTTTAAAGTGTGTTATTTTCAAAATTTTGTGTATTTAAATTCTAAAATAACTACTAGTGTTTTAAGTTTGGTGTGTTTCTTTACAGTTATGGTGTGTTTAAGTTTATATTGCAAAAGTGTTTATTGTTTTTGAGTGTTTTATGAGAATTTGGTGTGTGACTTTTTAAATTTGTGTAATAAAATATTTTCTGTGATGTTTTCTTTATACTACTTGAATATTCTTTATATTTAATTGACTTATTTTACATCAATGTGTGAAAATATACAATGAATTTGAACAATCATTTGGTGAATAATGAAGATGGATGTTTGGTGGATATTGCGACAACGCACACAATTCTACGAAATAAAAAATATTTTCATAATTTAATATTAGCTAAGGCTAATGTTAATACAATATCTGGTTCTGCTAATCTAATTAAAGGCTCCAGAAGAGCTAATATTGTATTACCAAATGGTACAAAATTACAAATAAATGATGCTTTATACTCCAACAGATCTAGCAGAAATTTACTTAATTTTAGGGATATTCATCAAAATGGATATCACATGAAACATCTAGTGAAGGTAATTCTGAATTTCTTTGTATTACTTTAACTATTTCATGCTAGAGTATGTATTGAAAAAACTATCTTCTCTTTCTTCTGGGTTGTATCATACAATTATAAGAATAATAAAAATAAACTTTATAATGAACCAGAAGTTCTTTAATCCAAAGATTTTTAAATTTTGGCATGATCGACTTGGGCAGCCAAGATCAATCATGATGCGTCGTATTATAAAAAAATTTATATAGATATCAATTAAAGAACCAGAAGATTTTTTTACCAACTAAAAGTCTATGTGCTGCTTGTTCTCAAAGGAAGTTTAATTCGGCAATCTCCAATGAAAGTAAGTCTTGAATCTCCTAAATTTTTAGAAAAAATCTAATAGGATATATGTGGCCCTACACATCCAAGTTGTGGGCCGTTTCGTTATTTTCTTGTTTTAACAGATGCAACTAGATGATAACATGTCTCTTTACTTTCTAGTCATAGTGTTGCATTCACTAGATTTCTTGCTCAAATCATTAGATTGGGAGCATAATTTCCTGATTTTCCTATTGAAAAATTAAACTTGATAATGCTGGTGAATTTACATCTAAATCTTTTAACGATTATTGCATGTCTATTGGGATTTATATTGAGCATTCTGTTGCACACATTTATACACAAAATAGTTTAGCGGAATCTTTGATTAAACGTTTACAACTAATTGTAAGACCATTAATTCTTAGATCAATTTTGCCTTTTTCATATTGGGGACATGCAATACTACATGCTGCATCATTAATCCGCATTCGACTAAGTTCTTATAATATATATTCACTTTCACAGCTTATTTTTGGTCAACAGTCAGGTATTTCTCATTTAAAGATTTTTTGATGTGCCATTTATGTCTCAGTTGCTCCCCAACAAAGAAATAAAATGAGTTTGCAACGAAGACTTGGAATTTATGTTAGTTTTGATTCTCTATCAATAATTAGGAATCTTAAGTCTTTAACTGGAGATATTTTTACCGCACGATTTGCGGATTGCCATTTTGATGAATAAATTTTCCCGTTGTTAGGGGGAGAAAAGACAAAAATAAATGAACGACATAAGATTACATGGCATGCAACATCATTATCTCATCTTGATCCTGGTTCAAATCAATGTGAACTTAAAGTTCAAATGATCATTCATTTGCAAAATATTGCAAATCAAATTCCTGATTCATTTATTGATTCAAGAAAAATAATTGAATCACATATTCCAGTTGAAAATGCTTCGGCACGTGTTGAGATCCCTGAAAGACAACAAGACAAAACTAATGAAAGTAAAGTACGTCTGAAACGTGGAAAGTCAATTGGCTCAAAAGACAAAATTTTTCAGAAGAGGAAAACCCAAGAAAAGTTATAAAATGAAATTAGCATTGCAGAAGAGTCATTACCTACTAATCAAATAATAGAAATTGATCAATCAAATAGTATTTGTCGTGTTGACCCAAAAGAAAAAATTTTATCAACAACTGAAGAAGTATCAATTTCTCGTAAAGAGAAACAAAATAATGAAATTATGATTGGTTTTATTGGTATAGAAAAATCTTGGGATCAAAATAAATAATTATTGATGATATTTTTTCATTCACTGTTGCTCTTAATATTACAAATGATGATGAGAATCATGATCCAAAAACAGTGGAAGAATGTCGACATAGAAATGATTGGCCAAAGTAGCTAGAAAGATGCTATTTAAGCAAAGCTAAATTTACTTGCAAAACGTAAAGTATTTGGACCAATAATCCTGACACCAAAAGATGCCAAACCTGTTGGTTATAAGTGGATATTCGTTATAAAACAAAATGAGAAAAATAAAATTGTGAGATATAAAGCATGATTAGTAGCACACGTTTTTTCTCAAAGACCTGGTATTGATTATGAAGAGACATATTCTCATGTTATAGATGCAATTACATTTCGATTTTTGGTTAGTCTCGTAGCTTCTGAAGGGCTTGATATGCGTTTTATGAACGTTGTGACTGCATATCTGTATGGTTCTATTGATACAGATATTTATATGAAAATCCCAGAAGGATTTCAAATGCCAGTAGCAAACAAATTTAAACCTCGTAGTTTATATTTTTTGAAACTCCAATGATCCTTGTATGGATTAAAATCGTCTGAACATATGTGGTACAATCACCTAAGCAAATATTTATTGAAAGAAATATATGTAAATAATCCAATTTGTCCTTGTGTTTTATTAAAAAATCTAAAATTAGATTTGCAATAGTTGCGGTATATATTGATGATTTTAATCTCATTAGAACTGCTGAAGAACTTTAAAAAATAGCTTCATAAATACTTTTACATCAATCAATATATACTAAAAAAGTTTTAAAGTGGTTTTATATGGATGAAGCTCATCCATTAAGTACTCTAATGGTGGCGATCACTTGATGTGGAAAAAGATCTATTTCGTCTTAAAGAAGATGGCAAAACAATTTTAGGTCCTGAAGTACCATATTTAAGTGTAATTGGTGCACTCATGTATCTTGCAAATTATATTCGACCTGATATTGTGTTTTCAATTAATTTATTAGTAAGATATAGTTCTGCACCAACTCGTAGGTATTAGAATGGTGTAAAGCATGTATTTCACTATCTCAGTAGAACAATTGACATGGGTTAATTTTATCCAAATGGATCAAAATCACCACTAATTGGATATGCGAGATGCTGGATATCTCTCAAATCCACATAAAGCTTGATCTTAAACGGGTTATTTATTTACCTTTGGTAATAGTGTTGTATCATGGCGATCGATGGAACAAATAATGGTTGCAACATCTTCAAATAATTCAGAGTTGCTTGTTATTCATGAAGAAAGTCGTGAGTGCATTTTGTTAAGATCAATCATACAATATATTTGTGAAACATGTGGATTGTCATCAATTAAAAATAACCTCACAATATTATATGAGAATAATGTAACATGCATTGCTTAATTTAAATGTGGTTATATAAAAGGTGATAGGGCCAAGTATATTTCACCAAAATTCTTTTATACACATGAGCTTCAAAATAATGGTGATATAGATATTCAGCAAATACGCTCAAGTGACAACCTTACAGATTTATTTACAAAACCCCTACCAACTGCGACATTAAAAAAATTAGTACACAAAATTGGGATGCATCAACTCAAAGATTTTTCTTCAAATCTCGAAGAATTTATGTAAAAGTGATGGGGAGTATACTTGTTGGGAAAAATAATTTATTTTGGAGGGAATTTTATATGCTGTACACTTTTTATCATGTAGGGCTTTTCCTAGTAACGTTTTAATGAGGCAACTCTATACCTCTAAAATTAATTGTTTCAAGGCATCAATGAATAATGTACTCTTTTTCCTTTAATAATTTTTTTCCCATAACGGTTTTTCTTAGTAAAGGTTTTAATGAATTAACTTCTTTTGTAATGAACATCTAAGGGGGATTGTTATGAATTTATTAAAATAAATATAAATGTTCATAATATACACTATTAGTCTCTCCACTATCTCCCACTAGCAACCTTTGGCTTCTCTATAACTCCCACTATCTCACAAGGAATTATGATCCATAATGTTTCCATTAATTTTATATAGTGATTATGTAACTATAAAATGAGAGATCATCTCCTTATTTTGGACACACACTTGGAATGAATAAAATCACTCTATAATGTATTGCTCCCTCATCTTACTCTTTATCTTGTGTTGTTTTTTATTTTGTGTTGCTGGCTAGTAGTTTTTCTAACATGTTTGAAATATTGGTAAGGGTAAAATTATAATTTTATCTTCTATAATAGGGAAAAGAGAATCTATACTCCTAAGGTTTGGAGAAATGGTAATGTACACTCTCATTTTTTCAGCAAGGGACACCAAGAGACCCATTTGAGTAAAGTACCCTTTAGCTCTATTAACTAAAAAAATTGACTCAATGTTTCGTAACAAATAGAGCATAATACTAAAATAAATATAACAACGTAGACATTTTAAAATAATTTCAATATTTAAAAAATATTTTAGTACTTTACAATTTTATAGCATATTACACTAAATTTTATAATAAATTGAAACATGATATTAAAATAAATACATAAAAATTTAAAGTATTTTCGATATTATATAAAATAATTTAATGTTATTATTAATACATGAGATGTGTTTTATTAATTGTAAAATCTATTTAACCCAAAGATTTGTTTAAAATTTTATAATAAATACAAATATATTAATAAAATAAATTATTCATAATAATTTATGTTTAAAAGTTATTTTATATATTAAAAATATTCTAATATTATTAGTCTACTAGAGAAAATAATTTATTTAAATTATATTAATATTTATTAAAAATTTAAAGTCAATTTTTTAGTTAGTATGTACTAAGGGTATTGTAGTAAAAAAAGGAATATTTGTGTGCCTTATTGAAAATTTAGGGTTTACATGACCGTTTTCCCAAATCTTAGAGGTATAGATATTCTTTTCCTTCTATAATATTGTTGTGAATTAGAAACAATTACTTGGTTATTTTGGCTATTTTATTTATTCTTTGTTTACGTTAGTAACGTAAATCATAAGGGACAAAAAGAATTTTAGAGACCTCTAAATGTGGGGGGTATAATATAAATATTTTACTATTTTTCCTGATCTTTGACTAACTAAAACTGATGAAAATCTAGTCAAATGATATCTTTTGAAACCTTTTGTAGTTGTCAATAACACGTTATAATATTTGTCTCTTTTATATTATATCAAATTATAGGTAAATATAATTTATTTTCTATATTTTGAGTTAAGTGTCCTATGGCCATGAGACTACATGTCTCTTTTATCGCGACATTTAATCGCTACTGTTTCCTACCATTACCGGCTGGTAGTGTTGCCAGTGGTGGTAGTAGTTGCTGTTGACCCTTAATTCAAATTTGAGCGAAACAAATTTTTGAAAATTTTTTTAATACTAGAAGATAACCACAAATTTGTTCTCAAACTTAATAATATCGGAATTATTAAATTTGAGAACGCTAAAGATTTAATAAATAATCGAAAATAAATTCGACTCTTAATGATCTAACGTGAAGATGATGTGATACCACTTGTTATAATAATAATCCTCTAGTGAAAATCATCACTTAAAATTTAGGAACATTCATGTTGTATCACTAATAATCAATAATCGAATATACAGAAGCGTGCCTGGATTCATAATGTGCAATTGGTTTCTAAAGCCCTGTGGTTTGCCTTCCAGATCAACACATTCTCCTAGAAAGTCTTTTAAGTTTCTCTACACATTCTCTTAGATGATAGGATGTTAGGAAAAAACATAGAACGATACGTGTGACCTAGGGACCATAAGCACTTATATAGATAACTTTTTTGTTATCATTATGTATTCCTATTTCAACCCATCATAGAAATAGAAATTATCTTTAAGTCTCTTTACATTAAAGGGGCATGTCCTATTAAATATATTAAAGCCAAAATTCCTAGAAACCTTAATAAATCACTTTTAATTAGGCTTAATCTTATATGAAAATTTGCAGCATATAATAATTCACATATAAACATAACATAACATTGGATCAAGGATCTAACAACATTGGATTAAGGATTTAACATATTGTTAGAAGGTTATTATTATAAAAGAAAAGAAAAAGTACGGTTAAGAATGTAATATATTTAACTGCATTGGTGTTTTAAAGTATTTTTTAAAATATAAAAACTAAACAAATATTTAAATACTTATAAATAAGTAGCTAATGAGATGACAATTTCTCTTTGAAATTCTTCAAATAAAAGAAATCAATCATTTATTTTTCCTGTTTCTTTTCGTCATCATTAGGTATTTGATGTAAACTACATTGAATTCATAACTGCATATGACTTTGCTTGATATTTTCTGACTGCATTATAAATGTTCTTAGTTTTTTTTTTTTTTTAAGGACTATGTTGAAATTTTGGGAAAAACTGGATGGGTCACGGGTCACAATTCATGTATTCCCTAACTCAAATGAATTTGGAGAAATTGATTAAAGATGTTTTTATAAACCCGATCCCCAACTCAAGATGCGGAGTAGTGAAGTGAAAGCCTATTAAAGATACTTGATCGTACGTAGAAACACATAAAATTATCTGATGTGGTAGTATACGTAGGGATAATTTGGTAATACTGTAGTTTTTAAAATAATTATTATTAGTTGTGTTGTAAATATAATTAGATGTGAAGAGAATTAGTTAAAATTTGATAAAATTTATTACTAAAAGTATTATGAGATTTAAAAGCAATAGTATATATTTAGGGCCAATTGGGAATTATTTTTGGGAGGCTTAAAAATGATTTTGAAAATCTAAATATAATTTTAGTGTTTAGTAAAAAAAATTAAAATCACTTTTATTGCTAAAAAATTATCAGTTGTAAGATAGGTTGATTTTGAAAAGTAGAGAAACAGTAACTTTTAAATTATGATTTTGAGAATCAATTTTATTTTTTAATACAACTCTATAAATATCTTTAAAATTATTACCTAAACCCAAAATTATCCTTATCCAAATTGGAAACAAAATCAATATTTTAATAAATTTTTATTATAATTCATCAATATAAACTTATTAATATCAATTTGTTGGTCAAAATATTATTAAATTTGTTTCACTATATTATAAATTTGATTATCAATTATTTTAAGATGAAAAATAAAAAAATAAAATCAATATATTATAAATTTTATTTTTAGTTAAAATTATTATAATGCAATTAAAAAATTTGTATGTACATATTTTTATATGTATAAGTAAATTTCATCTTGCATTATGTAGATTTTAGTCATTGATTTTCTCACAGCAGTTTAACAATAAAATTTACCAAACGCTCATAACTGCTTTCAAAACTCATAGTACTTCTGAAAATAAAATTTACCAAATACTTAATTGATTTTCTTCACAGCTAATTATTTTTACAACACAGCTAACAACAATTATTTTAAAAGTTACAGCATTCGCAGACTGGCCCTTAGTAAATCATACTGTAAAATTGCTGCAAGAATGTTAATAACTGAATTAGAAATAATGTTAAATAAAATGTATTTGCACATTTATAAACATGTGTATAAATCTCTTTTATTGTGTACATGTAACAGTTGATAACTAAAATAAATATTTTTATAGTACTAATTGTTTTTGTTATTTAAATATAATTGGCAATAATAATCTCCTTAAATTTAATGATTTTATTTCCTAATTAATAAGGATAATTTTGAAATTTATTAATATAAATGAGGATATATATGGAATTGTATTAAGTATAAAATTAATTTTTAAAGTGAGACTTTGACAAACTATTTCTGACAAGCTATTTCTTCCCTGCTCTTTAAAATCTGTTATAAGATAAGGTGATTTGGCCAAAAGTGACTTGCAAAATAAATAATAAAATTAATTTTTAACTTTTTAAAAATACTTTTGAGCCTCCCAAATACAATTCAAAACAAACTCTTAACATTATTTTAACAATTAAAATTAACAAGTGAATAAATCACCTTACGACAAGACTAGATGTTACTCACACCTACATGATTCTCTAATCTAAACAATACGATGACGTGAGATTTAGATAAATATTTCAATATATCACATTCACATGAAACCTAAACAATGGATTTTCAGTCAAAACATGTGCTGCAAATAGCCAACCTATCCTATCCAATTAACAAACAATAGCTAATATGACTCGATCAAATAACACGACGCACATGGGCCGAGTTTATGGTTGACTAAGAATAAATGGTACACATGATAACAAGTTTTTTTTCCAAATGACGATCACATTCGATGGCTATCAAACAACAAGGCATCATTTGGACACTAAAACCTCCCCAATATGGGCCAAAGCTGTCGCTAAGTGTTAAGGCAGCTCATGTTTGCAGCATTGAGTGAGAAGCAGAGGATCACAGCAGCTCCAGCTTACAGCTATGAGTTGATGACATGGCATGCCAACTCACGTGATGAATGGCAAAAGTTGTTATAGTTAGTTATATTCAGTATTAGTTAGTTTCAGAACTTTGTAAAGCATCAGTGCTTGTATATAAACAAATCTGATGTACACGTTTAATTCATGTTTTGGAAAAATAAATGATATACAACTAGAAGTTTCCATTCTTCAATTTTCTCTCAACTTTCTTAGCTTCCAAACACTATCAGATTACAATTTTAACTTGGTATCAGAGCCAAAAATGGCATCAATAAACCTTGCCTCTGCTTCAAATCCAGATCACAGCACTAGTAACACTATAGCTAATTCAACCACAATTTCTTTCACTTTCAATACACCAGTCAAGCTTGATCAATCAAATTATTTGATCTGGAGGTCTCAAGTTCTTGCTTCAATCCGAGGCAACAGATTGGAAAAATTCATTGATGATTCGATTGCCCCACCTCCTTCTCACACAACTCAGATATGTGGTAATGACCTCAGTTCTGTGGAAAATCCAGACTACATAACCTGGAGATCACAGGATCAAATGCTTCTTGGTTGGCTTCTCTCGTCCATGAGTGAAGGAATTATCAGTCTGGTTTTCAATCTTGAGACTTCACTGGAGGTATGGAAAGCTGTTGAAACTCAGTTTGGATCTCAATCAAAATCTCGACTCCTGCATCTGAGGTATTTGATGAACTCTACTAGGAAGGATGACCTAAAAATGACAGAATACTTCATTAAAATGAAATCTATAGCTGATAACATGGCAGCAGCAGGTAGTGCATTGAGTAATGATGATCTGATCTTGCATATACTCTCTGGTCTAGGTCCTGATTATAATTCAGTTGCTACTTACATTACTGGACAAGTAGGCACAGGAAAAATGAATGTTAATGAAGCTTATGCAATGCTCTTAACTCAAGAGGCTAGAATTGAACAGCAAGCTCATATGCTTGCTAATCTTGACGTTAAACACAATTTTGAGGCTAATTTTGCACAGAACAGGGGACCTAAAAGAGGCAATATGTCAGGAGCCAAAGGTTTTGGAAACTTTGGAAACTTCAATAACTCTAGTTATAATTTAGGATATAGTAATGCTGGTGGTTATAATCAAGGGACTGGTGGTTATAAAGGAACTGGAAATGGTTTTGGCAATACACAACATAGAGGAGGAGGAGTCTGGAATAACAATAATACTGGACATAATGGTTTCAACAATGGCAAAAGCCCTGGCAATTCTAAGTCACAGTGGAATCCATCTAAGCCAACTTGTCAAATTTGCTTGAGAACAGGTCACACGGCCAATATATGCTGGAAACTGGAAGAATTCATTGCATCTGGAGCATATAGACCACCTCCAAATAGGCATCCCAAATCAGCATATCTGTCAAACATGGATGGTTCTTCAGATACAAACTGGTATCTTGATAGTGGTGCCACTCATCATCTTACAAATGATATGAACAACATGCAGATAACTGAATCATTTGAAGGTACATCTAAACTCATTATTGGAAATGGTACTGGTCTTAATATTACACATGTTGGTAATGCTGTGTTGAGAATGCATGAGTCCATGAATTCCACTGTTATTAGACTAAACCACATTCTCTTAGTCCCACAAATAACCAAGAACCTTATAAGCATCTCTCAGCTAACCAAAGATAATAATGTTGTTGTTGAGTTCACTGATAAATTTTGTTTTGTGAAGGACAAGGTGAAGAATATGATCATACTGCAGGGCAAAGCTGATAAAGGCTTATATCGATTTCTATTGGTTTCATCAAATAAGAATCTCAATCAAGTCAGTCCTCAAGGTCATGTTGTGAATGTTGAATCCACTGCTTCTGTTGTTCCTCTTTCAATGTTTTCAGTTGTTAATTCTAGTCATCTAGATCAAATAAATCACTGTCTGCAACCTGCAGTACCAAATTCTTGTATAAACTCAAGGTGCTTACTGAGCACATTTATATTGCATCAAAGGTTAGGACATCCTAACTCCCGAATTTTAAATCATGTAATACAGTCATGTTCCTCTTTCAAACCTATCAATGGACATAAAATCTTTGATTCTTGTGATGCCTGTAAACTTGGAAAAATGCATAGACTACATTTTCCAGTAACTGTTACAAAAACCAAACACCCTTTAGCTATCTTGCACACTGATTTATGGGGGCCAGCACCTATGATTTCTGTTCAGGGGTATAGATATTATGTAAGTTTTGTGGATGATTTTACTAGATTTACTTGGATATTTCCTTTGAAAACCAAAGATGAAACCCTTCAAGTGTTCAAAATATTCAAAACTCAGGTTGAAAAACAGTTTGAGCAGTCCATTAAATGTCTTCAATCTGACTGGGGGGGAGAATTAAGACCTTTTGTTCATTATCTTCATGAACAAGGCATTGAATTCAGACACTCTTGCCCTTACACACACAACCAGAATGGCCTAGTGGAGAGGAAACACAGACATATCACTGAACTAGGTCTTACCCTCCTAGCACAAGCTAAGTTACCTATCAAATTCTGGTGGGATTCTTTTCATACAGCAACCTATCTTATTAACAGACTCCCTACACCAGTTTTGTCCATGAAAACTCCATATGAATCCATTTTTCATCACAAACCAGATTATACTCTTCTAAGAACTTTTGGCTGTTCTTGTTTTCCTTTTCTCAGGGATTATAATAAACATAAGTTTCATTTTCATACTTCAAAATGTGTTTTCTTAGGATATAGTCCTCTGCACAAGGGCTATAAATGTCTACACTCATCTGGTAAGATCTATGTTGCAAGTCATGTCTTATTTGATGAGACAACCTTTCCTTATACCTCAGATTCCAGTTTCTCTTCTCCCTCCTCACAAACACCTTCTGATTTTCAGTATAACCTTCTTCAGCAGTATTCTGTGTCAGTTCCCAATAGCAATTTACATACCTTTGAAGCTGATGCAGCAGATCATGATCACATCTTCCCTCTTAATCATTCTTCCTCACCTTCACCTAATAACCAATCCTCAGCTGCACCTCAATGTCCTTCACCTATAACTCATACACTTACACCCAATCAATTTTCTGATACACACTCAGTCTTACCTCCACAACAACTTCCTCCACTATCACCAATGCCAACCTCTCAGCCCTCTGTTTCCACTCATCCTATGATCACCAGAGCTAAAGCTGGGATTTTTAAACCAAAAGCCTTCCTCACAACTCATAATAGCTTAGAACCATCTACTGTTTTTGAGGCTATATCAGATCCAAAATGGAAGGCAGCAATGCAGATTGAATATGATGCACTTATCACCAACAACACTTGGAGCCTTGTGCCCATGTCACCAACTTATAAGCTGATTGGCTGCAAGTGGGTGTTTAGGACAAAATATAACACTGATGGAACAATCAGTAAACACAAGGCCAGGTTAGTTGCAAAGGGTTTTCACCAGACAGCAGGGGTGGATTATTCAGAAACTTTCAGTCCTGTGGTAAAGTCTGCAACAGTAAGAGTAATACTCTGTGTGGCTGTCATGCAAGGTTGGAAGGTTCGCCAAATTGATGTCAATAATGCATTCCTTAATGGAGATCTCTCTGAAGATGTATATATGTCACAACCAGAGGGATTTGAAACTAAAGAAGGGTATGTTTGCAAACCTAATAAAGCTCTTTATGGCTTGAAGCAAGCCCCCCTAGCCTGGTATGACAAATTGAAGAACTGTCTCACTGCCTGGAAATTTCTTAACTCTAAAGCTGATACATCCCTTTTCATCAGACATGATTCTATAGGCTTAATCATTGTGCTGATTTATGTTGATGATATTCTGGTTACTGGTCCAGACTCTGCATTATTAGAAGATTTTATTGTTAAACTCAGCAAAGCATTTGCCTTGAAAGATTTGGGATTAGTAGCCTATTTCCTAGGTGTTGAAGTCTGCTATTCAGATGCAGGAATGCATCTATCCCAAACAAAATACATTAAAGACTTGCTGAGTAAGGCATCAATGCAAGATTGCAAGGGTTCTGACACTCCATTCAGTACAGGCTTGAAGTTAGAACGAACTGTCAGAGGTTCTCTAGGTCTGGAATTTGAGAATGCCACAGAAGCATTGTTGGAGGGCTTCAGTATCTCACTCTCACCAGACCTGATATTGCCTATGCAGTTCATAAACTCAGTCAATATCTCAGTGCTCCTACTTTACAACATTGGTTGGCCTGCAAAAGAGTTCTTCGATATCTTCAAGCCACTATTACTTATGGTCTTTATCTCAGAAAGGAAGGAACTCTTGAAGCTGGGTTGACAGGATATTCAGATGCTGACTGGGCGTGTGACCTTGATGATAGAAGATCAATTGGTACTGTATCTATCTTGGCAACAACTTGATTTCGTGGTCCTCCAAAAAAGCAAGCAATCATAGCAAAGTCCAGCACAGAGAGCGAATACAGAGCATTATCATCTGCAAGTTCGGAAATTTCTTGGCTGTATTCATTGTTTACAGAACTCAATATTGTTAAGCTACCTACTCCAGTTCTGTGGTGTGATAATCAAAGTGCAGGGGAGCTAGCTCGAAACCCTGTGTTTCATACCAAGTCTAAGCACATAGAGTTGGATGTTCATTATGTTAGAGACAAGGTGCTTCGAAAAGAATTGGAGGTTAGATACATCCCTACTGAAGAACAAGTAGCTGATGTTCTCACCAAACCCTTATCATTTCCAAAATTCAGTTACTTCAGATCCAAGCTCAATGTCATCGCTAGACCTTTGAGCTTGAGAGGGGATGTTAAGGCAGCTCATGTTTGCAGCATTGAGTGAGAAGCAGAGGATCACAGCAACTCCAGCTTACAGCTATGAGTTGATGACATGGCATGCCAACTCACGTGATGAATGGCAAAAGTTGTTATAGTTAGTTATATTCAGTATTAGTTAGTTTCAGAACTTTGTAAAGCATCAGTGCTTGTATATAAACAAATCTGATGTACACGTTTAATTCATGTTTTGGAAAAATAAATGATATACAACTAGAAGTTTCCATTCTTCAATTTTCTCTCAACTTTCTTAGCTTCCAAACACTATCAGATTACAATTTTAACTCTAAGTAATAAATAAAAATTAAACGAATCACGATCATAATCAATTACTCTGAAAATAGGAATTTTAGGGTTTTCACATGGAAATAAATACTCATTCAACTCATAAATAACTGATAGTAAGTTGATGCAATTGATTGAAATCAAACGCCTGGCCGATATGGGCTGAAGCTGTTGATAAGTCAAGAAAAATGAGATATTTTAAATAGTGGTATTAAAAGCTCTTTTTCGTATTCGATATGAAAGAGTAATTGATGCATTTGGAAACTGACTAGTAGTCCATGGCCCTTATGGGCCACAAAGCTGATGCAAATTCCAATAAAATTTCTCAGTCAAAAAACATGTCCCCGACTTCGAATCCCTGTCGACGGCGGGACTGAAAATGTAATTGCAGACTTGAAAACACGATAAGGTTTCCATCCATTAAAAATTACTAGATAATATGGAAATTTGTTTGTTGTAACTACTAGGACCTCTAGCAGCTAAGACTGATGCATTTAAATTGAAGATTTAAAAAACAAGTGGTGAATGATTCCTTGCCTCGTTAACAATGATGCGTTTGTTTTCAATTGGTTGATTTGGTGTGCTATTTCCATTTTAAAAAACACCATAACATAACTGTGATTGTCATGAGTCGGCCTATTTACACATTATAAAATCTGTAAAGCTACCAAAACCTACATTTACAATTAATATATCTAAATTTGTATATATATAGTTACATATTGAGCGCTACATTAATATCATCCATCGCCATTTTGTTAGTTTCAGCGTATCTTACTCCAAGAATTAAGATGAGTCCTTTCCATGACCAACTCATGAAACCATCAAACGATGAGGAAGATTTCTTGCTGGTCATGGAGCTTTCCCTCAGCTCATTACTTCCGATGACCATGAAAGCTATCATCGAGCTTGGTGTGTTAGAGATTTTAACTAAAGCTAGTCCATCTCAGCTCTCTTGCTCTGAGATTGCATCTCAGCTGCCCACAAATAACCAAGAAGCCCCAACATTACTTGATCGAATGTTACGACTCCTTGCTAGTTACTCTTTCCTAACATGTAATCTTGTCATAAATAAAGATGAAACTGTTCAAAGAGTATATGGTTTAGCATCAGTTTGCAGATATTTGCTTCCAAATGAACGTGGAGTTTCTCTTGCTCCCTTATTCCTCCTTTGTCAGGACAAAGTTGTTGTAGATCCTTGGTATGTTTTCTAATTTCTCTACGACATCTTTCATGAGTCATGAAAATTCCTTTATAACATTTTAAAGCACTTTTTACAGTGTTGTAAAAGGATATGTTTCCGCAAGAAATTCTTGCTGACATTCACGCATAAGCATTTTCGATCTCTCATAATCTGATCTTCTTTCGAGCAAAAATGCATTTAAGTGATTAGAAGTTAATAAATAAAAAAAATAAAAAAGTTAAATTCTACCCATACACTATCACTTAAAGACACATGGCACAAAATCTTTAAAAACTCATGAGAGCTCAGATCAGGAGAATATCTCAATCCATCATTTGCACTCATTTTCTTAAAATTTTTTTTTTTAATTTCGGTATATGTGAAAGAAATTTGTATCTCCGAATTGAATAGGTACCACTTGAAAGACTGTTTATTGGGAGGAAGCCTACCTTTTATGAAGGCACATAATGGAAAAAATCCATTTGAGTATGTTACGGAAGATGCTAGAAGTCGGAACCTCTTCAATCAATCAATGCGCAATCACACGGCTTTGGTTATGAAGAAAATTCTTGAAATCTACAAAGGATTTGAAGAGCTAAACCAACTGGTAGATGTTGCTGGTGGTTTAGGCGCTAATCTTAGCTTAATAGTTTCTAAATACCCACAAATTCGGGGCATTAACTTTGACTTGCCTCATGTCATTAAAGATGCACCTTCTTATCAAGGTATTCATTAATTTAAAAGAAAAAGTTAGTGACACTCCCGTGGCTTGGTAAAATGATAACAAAAAAGTTTTTATTTTTATTTTTATTTGACCATTTTGATGTTTATGCCCAAATGAAATATAGTTAGGTTATTATAGTCAAAGAAAACAATTGTCCTAAAAAGATTTTATGTCAATAATTCCAAAAATAAGGGGCTCTATTACTGTTTCACCAAACCTTCTTAGTGTCACCGTCGTTTCCCCTCAATTTAAACATAAAATAGCATGATATATATTTTCTATACATGTTGTAAATTATTTTTAAATCTTGCTATTTTGAGTTATATATTTCCCTTATTTATCAGTTAAAATATCATCTATAATTTACTTTTCCCCTTTTTCTTAATTTCTGTTGTAGGTGTGGAGCATGTTGGAGGAGATATGTTGGTTGAAGTGCCTAAAGGACAAGCTATTTTCATGAAGGTTAGTTCTCCAATTAATTCTTATAGTTGCTAACATATATGTCAACTCTAGATAAATTCAGGAAACTAATATAGGAAATTAATTTTCATACAAAACTTCAGTGGATACTTCATGACTGGAGCGATGACCAATGTGTGAAGATACTGAAGAATTGCTATGATGCTCTGCCAGAATCCGGGAAGGTCATTGTGGTAGGCTCTTTAGTGCCAGAGTCCCTTGAGACTGATATTTTAAGCAAGTATGTTTATATGCTTGACATAGAAATGTACACTGCATTTCCTGGAGCAAAGGAGAGGACAATAGAGGAGTTGAAGGCCCTGGCGACAAAAACTGGATTTACGGCCGTTAAACTTGTCTGTCGTGCTTACTGCTGTTAGGTTGTTGAACTCTACAAATGATCTGAGCTTTGATAAGCTTACAGGTCATTTCAAGGTTCTAATTTAATTAAAGAAAATAAAATACCGACGCCAGTCCTGATTATTTTGTCAGCATCGGCTTCTATTTCTTGTTATGTTTCAGTAATTTCTTCTTAATGCTTGCGTGCAAAAGTAAATTAATAAAAGTCTTCAGTTGGATACTCCTTGCTTGTTTCCCTTACCTTCAATTCTTTAAGCGTTTTGTGCATGCTGAAACAAATTATTCGATCCATTTCTCCGAATGGAGCACTATATATTATCGAAGGCATAAGTCGACGTGTACGTTGAGACAAATGACATGATGGTTATTGATAGGAATCACATAAAGATAACCGTTCACAATTAAATTCATTGTGTCATTGTGACATGTAAATATGATAGGAATCTAACACCATTTTATGATGCATATACGGAAATGATTATTAAGATTGTTACGAGATGGACATATAAAAATTATCAAGACCATTATCGCGCATACATATGAAAATTATAAGGACCATTATATCAATTTATTATGAAAAATTAAAAAAATTTATATTTGATTATTTATCTTTGTTAAGTTTTGTTCTTTTGTCTAAATTATAGATGAAGAAGAGAGAGAGAGAGTTGAAGTAGAGAGAGTATGAGCTGAGGTGTTAAGCAGTTTATCCCACATCAATTA
This sequence comes from Murraya paniculata, assembly GCA_030449075.1. NCBI lineage: Eukaryota > Viridiplantae > Streptophyta > Magnoliopsida > Sapindales > Rutaceae > Murraya > Murraya paniculata. Next base: position 789,675 of record JAEVFN010000018.1, on the reverse strand, counting down.
GAATCGATCTTGGGGTATAAACGAATATGCTTGAGGCAGCCCTTACACTGCAAGAAAAGCACCTACCATGACAGCTCTGTGTGTGATGGTTTTTGGTCTACAGACCTACAATGATAAACACATGATAGAAAATTTTTTTTTTTTTTGGTCATGCATTTATAATATATTTGTGATAGAAATATCGTCTATAAAAAATCTACGATAGACTTGTGGTAGATTATTTAGCTATCAATAATGCACAATTGATTTTTTATTTTGACTTTAATTATGTGGGTTTGACTTTATTTTTAATATATTTTATTACCAAAAAATAAAGTAAAACGTTGTCATTTCTTACATTCTTCTCAAATGATGGCGTTTACGGAAAAATAAATTAAACAATTGAAAGACATAGAGGCTGTTTTTTTTTTTTAATTTAATGATTTAATTGAATTAATTTCAATCAGTTAAATCATTTAATTTATTTTTTTTAACTTAATGAAAAATTTTAGTAATTAAGTCATTAAGTTATTAAGCTAATTTTTTTTTAAATTTTTGGCTTAATCTAAAGAGTCTGAAGCCATTAAAAGATATTCTCCAAAATACCATTGTCTAATTAATTAATTTTCATCCTTACCTAAATAAAATTTAATAATTAACATTATTATCAATCTCTATAACTTATGATAATATAGTGGTAGACTATTATTTGTTTATTGTTTTATTTTCTACGAATTAGCATTATTTATCTTCATATTTTTATATGAAAATGAATATTTTTCATATAAAAATATCATGAACTACAATAAAATTAATTAACATATATGAATTTTGGACATAAATGGTTGTATTCAATTAAACATAATTTATGTTATGATAATATATTATCTTATTTAAGTTCTTTAAGATATTTATTATTTGTTTAACATTAATAATTTGTAAGGCCTAAATATAAAAATATTAATTTTTAAATTTTTAAGTTAAAAAATAAATTAATATTTATTTTTAATAATTCAAATAAAAATAAATATATCATTAAGATAAATTTAGAGTCAGACTAATTCAGAACTATTCAAATTTCTGACAAAAAAATCAAACGCCACCATAGGTCCTGATCATTTCACATCTATATTTTTAGTTTTTACAAGTGTTAAGGCAAAACCCAAACAAACTCATCTCTCACTCTGCAAGCAAACCGTCGCTTGAAATCCCAGCACCACATTTAAACACCGTCGATTTTGATAACTAAAGTCGTCGATTTTGATAACCCAAACACTTAGTTATCAAAATCGGCAAAACCCCCGCTGAGAGCCATATGGAGAACCCACCGAACGCGTGCTGCCACGCTTAAATTCCAAAACCTAAACTAGAAGCCCACCATCATTTGAGCACATTAGAACCCGATTGTTCGACTGATACAGGTAACTATTGTTCGAACACTAGAAGAGAAGTTAAAAACCCTAGAGGTGTAGTTCACATATTCGTTCACTATGATGAATTTTTTTAAAAAAATTTTCATTTCATTGGTTAAATTTACTAATTCATTGAAATTACCGAACCTTAGAACTACAAAATAACTTAGGCTTTGTTCTTGAGTGTTGCAAATCACATGCATGTAGCCGCATGTTCACTCTCTTCGAACTGGGGATACCGTTACTATTTTTGTATTTCCTCCAAGTGTCTGATAAAAAGACCGAATGAATCTTGGCACTTTAATTGTTGCAGGCTATTTCTACCTATGAGGAGCCAAGGAATATGAAGCTTATTATATTCATTCGGAAAGCAAAGCTAGTACAATTCATGGCCAACCCCGATGCGGTGTTGTATTTAATCTTGCTCACGCTTAGTCTAGTTGTACAATTCATCTCTCACATGTTGTTCAATTTATGTTGACATAATGTTGCTTTGCTTTTTGAAGGACTGGGTTGTGTAAACTTACGGGAGATTCAAGGATTGTGAGAATCTAAATCTATATTTTATATTTTATATGAATTTGGCTTATTGAAATTATATTCCAATTGAATAATAAATGAATGATGAAAGTTACTTTTGTGATTTTAAAAGATGGATGGAGTAAAATTATGTCAAAGGCTTACACATATTTCTTCCCAGTTACAATTTGGAACTCTGTGCTTTGAAGAAGTATTGTAAACTTTATTATAATTTCAAGAATTCAGTAGGCCTCATTGCTTTTTATCTACAAATGATACACTTGAGCACTAGTTACGGAATACTAATGAGCAGTATATCTTGATCTTTGACGGTAGCTGCAGGGCTGATGCTAGTGAAGCTCCAAAAATATTACTGCCTTCAAATATTACTATTTCACTCTTGATTTTTCAGGATCTGGGCTCTCTGCAGGAGAGCATATTACTCTAGGATGGAATGAAGTGGCTGGTTAACTAGCAGGAAAAAAAATTACACACCTAGGAATTTTTTTTTTTTAATTTTTTAAAGGAAAAAATCATCTAATAATCAATTTTTTCAAAAAAAAAATTACGATAGGAAATACTATCATGCACACAATTGATTAAAAAAATTACAATAAAAAAATAATTATAATCCAAAAAAATTCTACAAGATGAAAATTTAAAATAAAAAACCAATTTCCCTCTTATAAATAGTATGACATAATTATGAGATGTAAAATTTATCATAACTCAGTGACATATTTTTATCCATCATCTTTTCTTGACGCTAGCTACAATAACGGTAAGAATAACCGTCATTCACCCTTTAAGATGACAGCTTTTATCTATCATAATAGGTCCTTTTTCTTATAGTATTAATTAATTCACAAACTAACTTTCGAATATAGATAAGGCTCGTAGGTTTTTTTTGGCATTAGAGTCAATTAAAGAGTCTAATTGAAGTTTAACTATATTTTTTAGATCCATAACATTGATGATAGTCTACTAGAGATCGAGTGGTGGAAATATAAGAAAGTATATACGCTACTTTAAAAAGATAAACAATGATGGTTGTTTACCATTATGCACCTTATTAGATGGCGGTTGTCAAACTATCATTAAAGCATGTTCAAGAAATTTTGAATGGTGGTTTATATATGTCAAGAAATTTATGATGTGTTATCTATCATGAATTTAGCATGCATATATGACAAACTTTTTTCCTAATGTCACCCATGCATAATTACTATTTGTCATATAAACTGAATCAATTAAAAATTAATGTTGAAATGAATATTAAATCATTTCAAATAATGAATATTTAATTTGGTGGAATTATTTAAAATTATTTTGTGGGAATTGAAATTAATTTTAACTTTTTGTTGGCAATTATTAATAGTAATATTTGATATTACAGGAATAAATTTATTTTTTGTGCCAATTTCATTATTATTAATTTGAATTACACACACATATATATATTGTCATTCTCTAGTGTGGGCATCCTCATTATTTTTTTTTTATATGGACACGCTTTTAAGCCGTACGGTTTAAGAAAGTTAGTTAAGAGTTAGCTTTTAATGTTATTAAACTGCAGGACTTTATAGTTCATTAAAAAATAAGCCTATTAAACCGGCTTAAGAGTGTGTCCACACTTAAAAAAATGAGGGCACTAGCATAGCAAAATAATACTGATTTGATGTAGTATTCTGAACTTTATTAAAGTCTGAAAAAACTGTTAAGATATATAGTTTAATAGCATAATCTCATTACATTTCCTCAACACAGCAAAATAATCTATTATTTCCACACTAGATAAATGCAAAATTCTGGTAAAATTATCAAATCACCAAGTTTTACAGACATACAATGCCAAAGGCCTATAAGTTATAACACCACAGCTTATTAACAACCTTCAAAGTAACAATTATAACAAAAATTGAATTCCTTTGGATATTCAAAGTATTTCCTTAAAACTTCGAAGTATTTTCTATTGGAAACTTTAGTGAGTCAGCAAATAAGGTTGTATTAATAAGATTGCAACAATATATAAATGATCTAAATGAACCGTAAGCAAAATTAATAACCAAGAAATAAATTGTCGGAACAACAACAAATTGAGCACTGTAAAAAGGAAATGAAAGACAGAAGACAAAAAAAAAAAATTGAAAACCCGAGGCCTGTTGAATAACAGTCTCCTTAAAACAGATTTACCGCCTACTACGGTGTTTTTAGGTTTGTCGATATCTGTTTCCCAAGATGCAATGGGAACGAATTATTCGCCAAGCATGCACGAATAATTCCGGCGAGCAGCAACAATAGAGAATCTCGATCTGAAATTGGAACGACAGAGGAAAGAATTTTTGTTTTCAAGTGCTTCTTGTGTGTCTTTTTCCTTCTTAAAACAGAAATTCACAAAAACACCCCATGCGGGCTTGAGTAATTTTGGGCCGATATTCGTGTACACAGGACGCGCAGGTGCACACGAGTTCAATGAAATCGCGCTTGGATTTGCACCCCTCCTGCACACGCACGTGTGGAGAGAGCCTTTATCCTTAAAATTCTTACTCATGTGTGGATGAATGTTTATATATAAACACAACTCCCTTAGCTTATTTTTCCCTTGTGGGATAAGTTCCATTTCCTTTCAAATTTTCAACTTCAAGGGTGCACTTTGAGAGTCAATTTCTCATTCACCCAAGCATAATTTTGAGTATAAATTATACCATTCCAAAGTGTTCACGGAGTAGAATCCGAACTACTCAAGATTTTCCACTTTCGCTAAATGGGTTCTACTCAAAATGTGCCCTCACATAGCATATTAATCAGCTCTTTTTTCTCACAATCCCCCACATGAATGAAAATTGGCAGTAAAACAGAAAACCGCTAAATTTTTTACATCAAAACCATTTTTAACTTTAATGATCGAGTTCACTGGATCAAAACCTTGCACGGGATAGGTAGGTCTCATCCTTTGAACCTTCCCTTATAATAGTAAATATACTTTACTAGTTGATCAGCAGATGCAATATCTTTGAACTGTTCTACCATTTGTGTAAACAATAATATACTACACACATGTATTTCTCCTGACATTGTTGAGTTCTCATGGTTATGTTCATTTTGGCCTTGAACATCTACTTGGTTCTGCGAGAGTTTCTAAGACCTGATCCCTTATCAGTTCCCTTTTAAGCAGCCCCACTTCTCTCTCACATAGGTGATATCTTAATTAAGAGTAACCCGCATTACTCTGCTCGAATTTCCAATGGATAAGAATTATTAAGAGCCTAGCTCAACCTTTCCCCTCCGAAAATCATGTTTCATCATAGGAATGGTCAATGAGGTAACCCTCACAAGCCCCCACAGTGATCCAATTTTAGTCTTTAACAATTAGGTTGTCCCTTTGAACCTAGATCTTGGGATCTCCAGTCAACTAGGTTGGGTTTTCCTTCTTTATTGACTTATCTTTCTATGGGTTTTAGTCCCATTCCCCTCGATGATTTTTTTACTAGCTGTCTATTTAATCCTTTGGTTAGCAGATCCGCAATGTTATCCTTTGACTTCACATAGTCAATAGAAATAACTCCAGTAGAAATAAGTTGTCTAATGGTATTATGCCTACGACATATGTGTCTAGACTTACCATTATACATATTGCTCTGTGCCCTACCAATGGCTGCTTGACTGTCACAATGAATACAAATCATAGACACTGACTTTGGCCACTTTGGAATAGCTTCTAAAAAATTTCGTAACCATTCTGCTTATTCGCCACATTTATCTAATGCAATGAATTCAGATTCCATAGTAGATCTGGCGATCACTGTTTGTTTAGAAGACCTCCACGATATAGCTGTACCTGCTAGTGTAAACATATAGCCACTAGTGGATTTTGAGTCTTTTACATCTGATATCCAGTTAGCATCACAATATCCTTCTAATACTGCTGGATACCCTGTATAGTGCAGCCCATAGTTACGAGTATATCGAAGATACCTTAGTACTCCTACGATAGCTTTCCAATAGTCAGCTCCTGGATTACTCGTATATCTGCTAAGTTTACTTACTGTATAGATTAAGTCTGGTCTAGTACAGTTTGTCAAGTACATCAGGCTGCCTATCACTCTAGCATATTCTACTTGAGAAATACCCTCACCTCTATTTTTAGATAGATGTAAACTCGTATCTAACGGAATTTTTGACACAGTAGCATCATCTTTATTAAATTTCTCAAGTATTTTATCTACATAATGAGCTTGGCTTAGAATAAGTCCATTAGAAGCCTTTGAGATTTTAATCCCCAGAATGACATCTGCAAGACCCATGTCTTTCATGTCAAACTTAGACTTCAACATGTTCTTAGTAGATTTAATCATGTCATCATCATTCCCAACAATGAGCATATCATCAGCATATAAGCATAAAATGACATAGCCATTTCTTGTTTTTTTTATATAAACACATTTGTCACATTCGTTGATCTTAAAGCCACTTGTGATCATTGTTTGATCAAATTTTTCATGCCATTGTTTTGGTGCTTGTTTCAAGCTATACAATGACTTTACTAATTTACAGACTTTCTGTTCTTGCCTTGGAGCTATAAAACTTTCAGGCTGCTCAATGTAGATTTCTTCATCTAAATCTCCATTTAAAAAAGCTATCTTTACATCCATTTGATGTATTTCGAGATTGCTTAGAGCTACAATTGCTATTATTATCTGAATGGAGTTTATTCTCGTAACAAGAGAATAAGTATCAAAGTAGTCAAGGCCTTCTCCTTGCCTATAACCTTTAATTACAAGCCTAGCCTTGTACTTATTGATTGATCTATCGGCTTTCATTTTCCTTTTGAAAATCCATTTATACCCCAAAGGTTTACATCCTGGTGGAAGGTTTACTAGCTCCCAAGTATGATTCTGTAAAATGGATTCAACCTCACTGTTAATGGCTTCTTTCCACAAAGTACCTTTAGGTGAAGTTACAGCTTCCTTGAAGCTTTGAGGCTCACTTTCTAGCAAAAGCGTCAGAAAGTCTGGGCCAAAAGACTTTTCTATTCTGGCTCTTTTGCTATGTCTGACCTCAACTTCTTATTCTTCTTCTTCTTCTTGAACTTCATTTTTGTCTTCATTGGCAGTTTCATGAAATTGTCGTAGTTCTCTTGATTCCACACAAGAATTACAAGGAAACACATGTTCAAAAAACGATGCATTTCTTGATTCTATTATCGTATTTTTGTGAACATCTGAAACTTTAGATTCATGCACAAGAAATCGATACGCACTACTGTTATGTGCATAATTGATGAAAATGCAATCAATAGATTTTGGTCCTATTTTCACCTTTTTATGTGAAGGAACCACCACTTTTGCAAGACACCCCTACACTCGTAAGAATTTATAAGAAGGTGTTCTACCTTTCCATAACTCATACGGGGTTATCTTCTTGCTTTGGGGTATCTTATTGAACAAATAATTAGCTGACAGGACAGCTTCTCCCCACATATTCTGAGGCAACCCAGAATTTATCAGCATTGCATTCATCATTTCCTTGAAGGTTTGATTCTTTCGTTCTGAAATCCCATTAAATTGAGGCGAATAAGGAGCCGTAACTTGATGTATAATTCCACTTTGTTCACATAGTGTTCCAAATGGAATAACATACTCACCACCACGGTCACTCCTTAATTCTTTGATTTTCCTATTAAGTTGATTCTCAACTTCATTTTTATCAACTTCATTTTTACAAAGAACAAATTTTTCTATAGCTTCATCTTTACTTTTCAACAAGAATACATAGCAATATTTCGTGTTGTCGTCAATAAAGGTAATAAAATATTTATTACCACCTCTTGTTTGAATGGATTTAAAATCACATATATCACTATATATTAAATCAAGTGGTTCGGTATTTCTTTTAATTGTTTGAAAAGATGACCTTGTTAATTTTGCCTCAACACAAGTTTCACACTTATGTTTATAATCAATTTGGAAATTGGGAATATGCTTCATGTTAATTAATTTACGCAAAGAATTAAAATTAACATGTCCTAATCTACCATGCCAAAGATTAGAAGACTCAAGCAAATAAGCAGAAGAACTAGCTTTATTATCAATTTTTGGTTTCGCTGTCATTACGTTAAGCTTGAACAACCCATCATTGACGTAACCCTTTCCCACATACATTCCATTTTTAGACAAAACTACCCTAGCCAACTCAAACACCATCCGGAAGCCATGTTTGTTCAATAGTGATCCAGACACTAAGTTCTTCCGAATCTCTGGCACATAGAGTACATTGTTCGGAGTCAGCTATTTCCCAGAAGTCATATTTAGAATCACCTTCCCTTGACCCTCGATCTCATACATAGCTGAATTCCTCATAAATAGCTTCTCTCCATTGTTAACAGCTGCAAATGACATGAACAACTCTTTGTCTGAGCATATATGCCTAGTTGCTCCTGTATCAATCCACCATTCTTTTGGATTAGAGCCAACCAGATTCACTTCAGAAGCCATTGCTAAAAGGTTAATGTCTGAAATATTTTCCACCACATTTGCCTCTCGCTTCTTCTTAGGCAATCTGCAATCTTGTCACAGTTAAAGTACTTTCTTGAAATTTTGTTTGCTTCTTGGAGATTCCTCCTTTCGGACTCGGCCTTTTATTTTTCTTATTTTTATGTCCATGTTCAACAACATTTACTTTAGCCACAAAGATAGCTCCCCTTCTTTCTGCAATTCTGTTGTCTTCCTTAATTCGAAGTTTAACAACTAGCCCTTCAATGTTTATCTCCTTGCGCTTGTGCTTCAGATAACTCTTGAAATCTTTCCAAGCAGACGGTAACTTTTCTATAATAGCAGCCACTTGGAAAGTTTCAATCAGCATCATCCCTTCAGCAAGGATTTCTAATAGTATGATCTAAAGCTCTTGTACTTGACTCATCACAGTTTTGGAGTACACCATTTTATAGTCTAAGAAGCGGGCAACAACAAACTTTTTGGTGCCAGCATCCTCAGTCTTATATTTTCGGTCTAAGGATTCCCATAGCTTCTTGGTTGTTCTTTTCCCAATGTATACATTATACAGGGTATCACTCAGCCCATTCATCACTTAATTCTTATACAAAAAATCTGAATGATGCCACGCGTCAATCGCACTGATGACTTGAACATCAGTTTCACCCTCTTTAAGTTTAGGAGCATCCTCCGTTAGAAACCTCGCAAGGTTTAACATGGTCAGATAAAAGAACATCTTTTGCTACCAACGTTTAAAATTCTATCCACTGAATTTTTTTGGCCTTTCTGCATGATTCAAAGGAATAGGCACAGAGGTTGGTTCTTTCACAACAGAGGGCCCAGCAGCAGAAGTTAAAATAGGGGCAGTCTCAGCTGTGGTAGGTACAACATCAGTGTTTTCGATTGCCATCTCAACTAAAAAATCTATTTTAAGATTATTGGAAACTTTAGCGAGTCAGCAAATGAGGTTGTATTAATAAGATTGCAACAGTATATAAATGAGCTAAATGAACCGTTAGCAAAATTAATAACCAAGAAATAAATTGTCGGAACAACAACAAATTGAGCATTGCAAAATGGAATTGAAAGACAGAAGACAAAAAAAAAATTGAAAACCCGAGGCCTGTTGAATAACAATCTCCTTAAAACAGATTTACCGCCTGCTACGGTGCTTTTAGGTTTGTCCATATTTGTTTCCCAGGATGCAACAGAAACGAATTATTTGCCAAGCACGCACGAATAATTTCGACGAATAGCAACAATAGAGAATCTCGATCTGAAATTGGAACGGTAGAGGAAAGAATTTTTGTTTTTAAGTCCTTCTTGTGTGTTTTTTTCCTTCTCAAAACAGAAGAGGGAAGCTGCCTTTTTATACACATGGGGAAACATAACTGCTGAATATTTGAATTAATTTGCTTTTGTAACAGCCCATTGAATTGAAGATAATCAATTCTGTAACTAATGAATTTGAAAAATTCAATTCTGTAACAACCCACCAATCCGAAGTCAAAACTTCACAATGCAGCAATCAATTCTGTAACTGCTCATTGAATCCGAAATCAAAACTGCCTTTGCTTTGATTGTGAAATGGTTACAAAAATTTAAATCACAATGCAGCAATCAATTCTGTAACCTGTCATTGAATTCGAAATCAAAACTACCCTTTTGATTGTGATACTATTACAAAACGGCCCATTCGTGTACGCAAGACGCACGGGTGCACACGAGTTCAACCAAATCATGCTTGGATTTGCACCTCCTTGCACACGCACGTGTGGAGAGAGCCTTTATCCTTAAAATTCTTACTCATGTGTGGATGAGTGTTTATATATAAACACAACTCCCTTAGCTTATTTTTCCCTTGCGGGATAAGTTTCATTTCCTTTCAAATTTTCAACTTCAAAGGTGCACTTTAAGAGTCAATTTCTCATTCACCCAAGCATCATTTTGAGTATAAATTATACCATTCTGAAGTGTTCATGGAGTAGAATCCGAACTACTCAAGATTCTCCACTTTCGCTAAGTGGGTTCAACTCAAAATGTGCCCTCATATAGCATATTAATCAGCTGTTTTTTTTCATATTTTCTTCCCCATTAATTGAATACCTGTAATCAACAAAGAAATTACGGAATAAACAAGCACACATGGGCTGTTGTAATTTGGAGAAAACACCCTGCCTTGAATTTTCATGGTGTCGCCCTTTTGCTCCGTAAAATTCAACAAATGTTCATTTTCCTTTCTTTCTATATTTTCCTAAAAAATCAGTTTTGAACAAGGAAGCTATAAGTAATGCAACTATGAATCTCATGGAGAGTTCGATCCTGGCTTAGGATGAACACTGGCGGTATGCTTAACACATGCAAGTTGGACGGGAAGTGGTGTTTCCAGTGGCGGACGGGTGAGTAACGCGTAAAAACCTACCCTTGGGAGGGGATCAACAGCTGGAAACGGCTGCTAATACCCCGTAGGCTGAGGAGCAAAAGGACGAATCTGCCCGAGGAGGGGCTCGCGTCTGATTAGCTAGTTGGTGAGGCAATAGCTTACCAAGGCGATGATCAGTAGCTGGTCCGAGAGGATGATCAGCCACACTGGGACTGAGACACGGCCCAGACTCCTACAGGGGGCAGCAGTGGGGAATTTTCCGCAATGGGCGAAAGCCTGACGGAGCAATGCCGCGTGGAGATAGAAGGCCCACGGGTTGTGAACTTCTTTTCCCAGAGAAGAAGCAATGACGATATCTGGGGAATAAGCACCGGCTAACGCTGTGCCAACAATCGCGGTAATACAAAGGATGCAAGCGTTATCCGGAATGATTGTCTGAATGAATTCAAAACAATCCGCTTTCTAGACGATCCCTCTAGAAGAGTGGGATTATAACAATACCAATCTTTCTAGTTACTTCGTTCTCTATTTCCATTTGAGAGAATCCTTAGGAAAAGTTTTTTGTTTCCCCCGAGCTAAACTAAAAAAATAGAATATGAATATGTTGATGTCTCTAGTAAACTAGAGTGATCATTTAATAGCTATTTTGCTTCAATCTAACCTATAAAAAAGGGCTTGCCCGATCTTTGTACATAAACCATTGTAAGGATTTCGCGCAGTCTCAGTAGTTCTTCCGTATCGAGGATAAATTCTGCCATTTGTGCCCCATAAAAAACGCCAATTGGTTGATGGATCATGACCTTGATGATATTTTATAACATAAATAAAAGGTTCCTCTAGCTTGCACGATTCGGCGAGGGGAAGAGATAAAGAAAAAGATAGAATTGAACAACCGTACAGGCACTCTTACACATTGCATACGGCTCGCCAATGGAATTTGCTTTTTACCCTTCATCAAACAAGGATAAAAAGGGGGTTCTATTATACCCAGATGGGTAAATGATCCAATTACCACCTTTTTTTTTTTTTTTATGAGTTCAAAAATACTATGATGGCTCCGTTGCTTTATATATTTATTTCGTTTGTGATTCAGCAATCCCAAAGTTTCTTCTTTCTATATTTTCCTAAAAACTCAATTTCGAACATATAATATATCTACATATACTGAGCATTACTGCATAAATATCATCCATTGCCATTTTGTTAATTTCACTATATCCTACTCCAAGAATTAAGATGAGTTCATTCCATGACCAACTCATGAAACCATCAAACTATAAGGAAGATTTCTTGTGGCTCATTGAGCTTTCTCTCAGCTCATCACTTCCGATGACCATGAAAGCTATCATTGAGCTCAATGTGTTAGAGATTTTAGCTAAAGTGAGTCCATCTCGGCTCTCTTCTTCTGAGATTGCATCTCACCTGCCCGCAGAGAACCAATAACCCCCAATAGTACTAGAACGAATGTTACACCTCCTTGCCAGTTACCCTTTCCTCACATGCAATCTTGCCACAAAAAAAGATGGAAATGCTCAAAGAGTATATGGTTTAGCATCAGTTTGCAGATATTTGCCTCCAAATGAAGATGGAATTTGTCTTCCTCCTTATTTGTTCTTAATGCAGGACAAAGTTGCTATAGATCCTTGGTTTGTTTTTTAATTCCTTAATTACTTTTTCCTAAAATCATGCTCAGGTGCAAATGTCAGCACAAAATTTTTTGTAGATATGTACTTTTACAGTATTGTGAAATGTTTTATAACTATGTAAACTTCTTTGCAATGTCGTAAAATATCATTACAGAATTGGAAAAGGATGTTTCCTATAAATTTTCGCACCTGAGCCTTTTCCATCTTTCATATACATTATTTCCATTCATATTCTTCAAAAGTTTCCTTTTTAAATCCAGTAATATGAAAAAAAAGAAAAGAAAAGAATTTATATCTCCGAATTGAATAGGTACCACTTGAAAGATTGCCTATTGGAAGGGGCCTTACCATTGACGAAGGAACATGTGGGATCAAAACCGGTCAAGAAAATGATTTAGATCCCCCAAGACCCTCTCCTTTCCTTTTTTGATACCTCAAGAACATCTTACTAAATCCCTAGCAAAAGAATGGTATCAATGACGTTGCAATCTGAACAAAGATTTGAGAACAGATAAGCAAAATCACACAAACACAATGACCCCAAGATTTTTAGTGGTTCGGTTATAAATCTAGCCTACATCCACTATGAAGGAAAAGAGAAGTTTTTACCATCAGATTTGAATAAGATACAATTCCTCTCTAGGAATGTTACATCCATCACTCTCATAACCCTCCCCAAGAGAGCCTATTTATCGTCTCTGCACCCCACCAGCAGCTGTTATTTCTGGGCTTGAGCTTCCAGAATGAAGACCCCAGTATTTGCTTGCTTGAATAACAGCTTTTAACAGCCTTTCAAAACCCCTGGTGAAATGTGTCAAGCTATCATCACATCTTAGGATCAAAACGTCATGCAACGATGCCGTTTTGAGTAAGTGATGCACGTGTTGTTTCACGTGTATCACTTACTCGAGCAGCTGACAACTCAAGAATGTCATCCAGCTCTTTAACCTCAACAACCGATATGTCATAAGCAAACATGGAATGTGTCTGACTTGTCGTACGTTGTGGAAACATCAGATTTTGAGCTTCACCTTTAACAGAACATAATGCAAGAGATCCATTTGAGTACTATATGAAAGATGCTAGAAGAGGGAAACTCTTCCATCAAGCAATGCACAATCCCACTGCCATAGTCATGAAGAAAATTCTTGAGATATACCAGGGATTTGAAGAGCTAAACCAATTGGTGGATGTCGCCGGTGGTTTAGGCACAAATCTCAGTTTAATAGTTTCTAAATACCCATAAATTAAAGGCATTAATTTTGACTTGCTAAATATCATTAGCCCTCTTATCAAGGTATTCCCTTAGTTTAACAAAATAGTCATGAAGATTCATTTGTTTTTAGATAGGATCACACAAACGCATTGTTGAACAACCTACTTAGATGAAATGCAGTATTGTTGAACAACCTACTTAGATGAAATGCAGTTTGGTCGCTATAGCAAAAGGCATAATTTTTTAAAATGGGGTCTATGTCACATTTTTGGAAACAATAGTGTATCCATGACAATTTCATCAAACCTTGGGCATCGTTACCCTATCCCTCAATTAATTTAAATGTAGTATATATATTCTATGAATATATAATAGCTAATTTTAAAAAAAATATATCTTTTGAATCTTGTTTGTTTGAGTTTTATAATTCTTTAATGATCAGTTAAAAACATATGTATAATTTGCTTTTCCTTTGTGTCTTAATTTCACTTGCAGGTGTGGAGCATGTTGGAGGAGATATGCTTGTTAAAGTTCCTAAAGCACGGGCTATTTTTATGAAGGTTAGTTCTTAATTTAATATTCAATCAACCCAGAAGTTTGACGAAGTGGTCTTTAAATGGTTGCTCTGATTGATCACTTGAATTCAAATCGTGAGCAAGATACCTAAGGAGCTAAAAAATTAATTCGAGCTTCACCCACACTACCTTCTGAAAAAAGAAATTCAATCAAATAGGGATTCTTTTTAAACAAATATCTATATAAATTCTGAAGAGATTTTGAAAACTAGCAAGAAATTAATTTTCTTATACAACTTCAGTGGATACTTCACAAGTCTGATGATCAATGCTTGGAGATACTGAAGAACTGCTACGATGCTCTACCGAAATCTGGGAAGGTCATTGCGGTAGAATCTTTAATTCCAGATTCCCATGAGACTGATATTGTTAGCAAGAATAATTATATGTTTGACATAGAAATGTACGTTGTATTTCCTAGAGCAAAGGAGAGGACAATAGAGGATTTGAAGATCTTGGCAACCGGAGCTGGGTTTGGAGCTGTTAAGCTTCTTTATCGTGCTCACAGCTATGGGTTGTTGAATTCCACAAATGATCTAAGTTTTGATAAGCGTACAAGTCATTTCAAGGTTTAAAATTAAAGAAAATAAAACGCAGGCGCCTGTCCTTATTTTGTCTGTATCTGCTTCTAATTCTGGTCATGTTTGAATAGTATCCTCCTAATGCAAATTGGATATTCCTTGCTTATTTTTCTTATCTTCAATTCTCTATTTCAATATTGTGTTTTGTGCTTGCTGAAAGAAAATTATTTCATTCATTTATACTAATTGAGATTTATAAATTGTCAAAGAGATAAGTCCACGCGTACGTTGAGACAAGTGATAAGGATTATATGAAGATCAATCATTCTCCATCAAAGCCATTTCGACGTGTGTGTGTATAGCAAGAATCAACATCGTTACTCATAAAATATTTTTCCCAATTAAATTTAAGATAAATGCTTGTTGAATCTCATATTTTAAGTTAAGTGTCCGTTCAATTCTTATATTTTGAAAAACATTTGTAGTTTAATATATGACACTCATGCTCTTTTTTTTTTCTTTGTTTTTACAAATAGGCGACACTCATGCTCTTATTTTACTATGTTTTTATAATGATACTTTTGCAACAATATTCTTGTGACATTGATTAATTTACCTGTAATAAAAGTTAATAAAAAAATTAACCCTAAAACTAAAATGAAAATAAATATAACTTTTTATTATTATTATTATTTTACTTTTAGGATTAATTTGGTAGATTAATTTCTTATAAATAATTATTAGAAAAATTATTGCAAAGGTATTAAACATTGCTTTAAAATTGTAGTAAGGGTATTCTTGTAAAAGTAAAGAAAAATTAAGAGCATGAGTGTCAATTATTAATAACTTGGGTGTTTTGAGATATTTTCAAAATATGATAGGGACTAAATGAGTATTCGATAGTAATCAACACCACTATATGATGCACATATAAAAACGATTAAGACTATTATGTGATGTAGATAAGATTATGACCATAATGACATATGTAAATTATGACAATAATTCAAGACTACTATATGATGCAAAATATGGTATGAACCAAGCCTATTAGTTTGGCATGTACGTATAGAAATAATTAAGACCATTATCTGATACATATGAAAATTATAAAGACCATCATGTGCAAGTAAATATGGAAAATAAGTCCCAAAAAATTTTATTTGATTATTTATTTCTGTTAAGATTTGTTCTCTAATATAAATAGGCCTTTGAGTGATATTAGATGAACAAGAATTGAGTTTTATAAAGATGCTATCAAAGCCATAGTCATACAAGTGGAACGGTTGCCTCAAGTTTATATTCTAAGCCTAATAACCAATATAAGAAGACGTGAAATATTTTTTCTACCAACTTTCGTCACATGTAGGCTAATTTTTTTACATGGTCCTTATCAAGGGAAAAATTAATGTGTGCCCACTCATTCATGAGTTTGGCTTTAGCACCACATAAACGCCTATCAACATAATTAGCATAATTCATACTTAAGCCCATCAACATAATCAACATAATTCATACTTAAAATTTGAGGATTGCCTTAAGCTTATATTTTACCTCAATAATGAATCTCGACTAATCCATCTCGACAAATGTGAGATATTTTCTTTATTTATAACTTTTCACATGAGAATAATCATGCAAGAATACCAATTTACATGTGACGTTATGTTAAGGAGAATGTCTCATATCCTATGAGAATAGTTCTTGGTATATAAACAAATATACTTGTGACAGCCTTTGACTGTGAGCTAACTTTGGAGCATGAAGGTCCTTAACTATTACATTGGGTTTAAGCATGTCTAAAAAGAAAAAAAAATTAAAAATTAGAAAAAAGGGATGTCATCACATCTGTTAGGAAGAAAATCAATTGAACTACAACATGCTAAAAGTCCAAAATAATTTCCCTTGCCAGGTCGAGAGATGATATGGTTCACATGAAGATCCTTCTTAAACTAGCTAAGGCAATTTTATGATTGATGCACATATGACAATGATCAACACCACTAAGAGATGCACATATGACAATGATCAACACCACTAAGAGATGCACATATGACAATGATCAACACCACTAAGAGATGCACAAACCATCACGATATATAAAAAGTAACAGGAATCAAGAAAATTTATGTGATGTAAATTTGGCAAGAACTAGCGATTAACTAGACAATTACGGTATGCATATATGTTAAGAATTAAGCCTGTTACGTCGACAATAATCAAGATAACTATGTGCATGTAAATATAAAAAATCAAATTCAAAATATTGTATTTGATTATTTATTTTAATCAATTTTGTTCTATAGGTTAGAAAAAATGAAAAGATAAATTTTCTTGTATAAATAGGCCTCTGAGCCACATTATATGAATGAGTCTAGTTTGTTTTGTTTCGTTAAACTCAAAAATTCTCTAACACACATATGACAAGGATCAAGACTATTATATGATGCACATATGGCAAAAATCAAGACCATCAAGACATACATACAAATATCAAGATCCAAGATTATATATGATGCATATATATAGCAGCAATGCATATAGCAAAAATTAAAACGATTATGTCATACACTACAAAAAGAATCCTAACCTTGTGTTTGTAAAAATGAAAAATCATTTTGAAAATATTTTATTATGTTGTTTATCTTTTATTATGTTTAGTTATGATATGATGTAATGAGACCGAAATATTAAAAGAATTTTAATTTTATCGAAATTTCTCTCTAAGAGGCAGCCAAGCTGAATAAAACTATTCACTATTTGGGCGAGATGCTAGTTGACTGAGCAAGACACGCATCATATCACATTAGGGAGAAAAAATGAGCACTAAAATGACCTTATTCGGCATGTTTGGTGGATCCTATTATTAGGAGACACAAATTACATAAAAGAAAAAAATTTTATAACCCTTATCATGAAATTCATTAAACATTATAGATTTTTACTGGTGAGGTAGTATACTTGTCCCACATAAAATTTTCTCAATATAATCTGGATATGAGGTTTATGAATGCAGATAATAAAAAAAAAAAGAAAAAAAATTGGAAAAAAATGGCTTAAATAAATTTTTTTATCGATAACTTTAAAGCAGTCCGATCTATTTTCACATCAAGTAATTAATATTATAAATGGTCCCATTACTGTCATATCTAGTTAGTCAATCTGTTAGTCGTGAAAAGGACAATTTGACAGTTGATTGTGTCTCTTAAAATGACCTACTATATGGATCCCATTGGTGGGATTCACAAATTAAACAATAAAAATTTATGAATCTTGTATGAAATCCATCGCGCATTATATCGAATGACAAGTTTTTAATGCTAAAGTAATATGCTAGTGTGGATCTCTTATTTATGAATAGAGATATTCTTTTAAAACTGAAAGAAATAAAAATAATAATAAAGTGAGTTAGAGTTAAAAAACAAAAAAAAGGTCTAAACAAATCTTTTTTTATTGATAACTTTAGAGTTTAGAGCAATCAAATCTATTCTTCACATAAAGTAATTAATTGGTCCCCGGTAGGCCAGCATTATAAGATTAGCTAGTCACTCGATCTGTTAGTTGTGAAAAGGACAATACACCAAGTACGATCTACGATTTCATCAATTAATCCATAATTTCGTCAATTACTACTACATCGTCAAAATATACCATAGTCTATTGCTACCATTACCAAATCATTCATCATCATCATCAAATTAACTTAATATAATCAATTAGTCCATGACAACATAAAAAAAAATACAAATTCCAGCGATGACACAAAATAAAATAAAAGACCATCAAATACCCAACAACATTCATACTTACAATAGTTACACTTTGCTTTTTTTCCTCCAAGTAGTTTCGAAAATGATTCCCAAACATCCGATCTCAAACGCCGGTCTTTTTTTTCATTCGGAATAGCCTCCTCAAAATCTTCTTTCATAATCTCCTCTACAACATTATTATTTTCTTCCATTCTACACACAAGACCTACCATAATCAATCTATAATAAATAAAATAAAATAATTAGCGAATTTGTATTCGCAAAAAAAAAAATTGCAAGAATTGTGGACTAAAATAAAAAATTTTTAGAATTATAGTTCATGTTTTTAATATCAAATGTTTTGGCCCAAAATGTAAATAAAATAAAATAAGTTTCTGTAGAATATCATAATTTAAGATAAGTCTAGGGAATAAATAATATTTCACGGCATTGACTTTCAGTCAAGGACTATTTTGAAAACTTTACAAACAAATTAGGCCAAAACATAATTCTTATATTCAAATATTTCCTAAATGGTGGGCTGTAATAAAATTTTAAAAAATAGAGAGATCTACATGATAATATCCCTTCATCATCTTCAACATTTCGTCTCTCTCTGCCAACTCGTCCCCAGCAAGCAGCACACAGTTAACAGTAAAAAAAAAAATAAAAAATCCAAAAAAATTACAATAACATACACACATCCTAACAAGTATAATAAATCTAAATATTATTAATAAATTAATGTAATAATAATAAAACAAAAAAAGAAAGCCAATGACACTTGATAAGTTGATAGATCAAATCTTTTTCCTAAAAAAAAAGAAAAAAAAAGAAAGCAGAGCAAGAGCAAGTTACGTGGCTGGGTGGCTAGCGATGGAGCGATGGAAGGAACGGCAGCGGCAAATCAGCAGTAAGGGTGAGGTAGTTCCGGCCACCAGCAGTGATAATTACGGCTTGCTATCTTAATTTAAAAGAGAGAGAAGCAGAGAGCAGAGCTGCAGAGGGGTGAGACCGAGAGAGAGAGAGATCCAGGGAAAAAAAAAGTATGATTTGTGAGTTTGTGTATATATATGTTGTAGTAAAATTATAAAAATGCCTAAATAATGGGTCGGTTCGATTTTTATAATTTTTTATTCGAAAACTGAACCGAACCGAACCATTTGGTTCGGTATTTATAAATACGAATTTTTTACTTTAAAAAAAAACCGAACCGAAACTGAAAAAACCCGAACCGATTTGGTTTTTTTCGGTTTTGGTTTGATTTTTGCCCACCCCTAGTTTTTTCACACTCACATTTATTGGTTAATTTATAATTATAGTAAAAAGAGAGTTTTGATGTCCCTTATTAAAAACATAGGATTTATATAACTATTTTCCTAAATATTAGGGTGTAGGCTTCCTTTTTCCTCAATAATGTTGTTTTGAATTAGAAACAAATGCATGGGCATTTTGGCTATTTTATTTATTCTTTGTTTATGTTATGAAAGGAATTATAAGGGTGAAAAAGACTTTTAGAGACCTTTATACGTGCAGAGGTATGATATAAACATTGTACCTATTTTTTCTAACTTTTGTCAAACCGAAACCGATGGAAAATCTAGTCAAATGGTATCTATTGAAACTTCTTGTAGTTTTCAATAACACTTTATAATATTTTTCTCTTTTATATTATATCAAATCAGGGTTAGATGTTCATTTAATTCATGTATTTTGAGTTAAGTATCTATTTAATTTTTATATTAAAAAAAAGTCTCAAGATACTCTTATTGTTAAATATATTATATTCATACCCTTATTTTCTTTTTATAATAATAACCTTTCAACAATATCCTTGGTGATATTAATAAAAAGAATAAAACGATAATTTATTAAATTAACCTTAAAAGTGACATAAAAATTTACACAAACTTTTGTATTATTATCACAAAAATTTACACTAATTTTTGTATTATTATTTTACTTTTACAATTAATTTGGTAAATTAGTTTTTTATAAAATAATTATTAGTAAGATTGTAGTAAGGATATTAAACATTACTTTAAGTTGGTTAATATTAATTTATTTATAAATAATTATCAATAAGATCGTTGCACAACCATAAAAACTTTCACATTGATATTTATTGGTTAATTTGTAATTATTGTTTAATTTGCTAATTAATTTTTTATAAATAAATTAATTATTGTCATGAATGTTGTTAAAAGGGTATTATTGTAAAAGAAAAGAAAAAGTAAGGGTAAGAATGTAACATATTTAATTATAATAGTGTTTTCAGGTGTTTTTTAAAATATATAGATAAAACGAGTACTTGAAGTCAAAATATAAGGATTAAACGAGTATTTATCCACAAATAAATGCCTAGCAAGATGAAATTACTCTTTGAAAGTTCTTCAAGTAAAAGAAATCAAACATTTAATTTCCTTTTTTCTTTTCATCATTAGTATTTTAGATGTAAACTACATTGAATTCATAACTATCGTATGAGTGTGCTCGAAATTTCTACTAGAATGAAATGGATGATAAGATTTAAGTATCAAATTTTCTAATTTCATTATAAATATTCTTAGGTAATGTTTAGTTTGAAGAGATGTGAGAAAATGAGAGGAGAGAAAAGCAGAGGAGGGAGAAAAAAGAGGCGAGGAGAGGGAAACTTTTTTCTAATATTTGGTTTGTTACAAAATTATACAAAGAAAGAAAATCTCTAATTTTTTTGTTTAGACAATTTTAGCATTAAGTATTAAACTTTCAATATTTATCATTAATATAATTCAAAAAATTAGTCAGTAATTTTGTTTAATATATTTACATAATAACTAATAAAAAATTATTTTAAATAACATATTTATATTTATAATTAAATTTTATTTAAAAAATTTTATTAACATAATTTTATTTTATTATTAATTTAAGTAATTATGCATAACATAATTTGTTTCTAAATAAATTATAATATAACATAAATAATTTTTTAATCAATGGATTGTAATTTTAAATCTTCATTTAAAGAACAAAAAAAAAAAGCAAATGGAGCCACCGTAATCAGCTGCCGACCACCATACTCCACTGCCTACCATTGCCGCAGCATCTTATAAAAACTCATGAATGATAAGAAAATGATCATAAATTGATGCTAATTGATGAACTTATCTGGTTGAAAATTTTAATTTTTTTTTGGAGCTATGGAAGTTAAAAGTTTTTAAAAATTTTTGATTGGATTTAAACAACATACATCGATTTTTTTACCTCAATGATAACATAATGATCTTGTTTGTCACCCAACCAGTCCAACCGTACCAACAGTGAGACTACATGTGCTGGTGACAGCAGCATTAGTGGTCGAGTGACCTGTTAATTTATATTTTTATATTTTCATATTAAATAAATAAACTATGTAAGCTCCGTAAGCTATGGATTTTCAATCAAAACCTGTGTCGAATCCTCACTCATACGAGTCTATGACTAGTAAACAAGGGATTTTTAGTCAAACATTGCGTTGTAAGCTCTGTAAATAATCAACCAATCCTATCCAATTAACGAACGGTGGCTAATATGACACGAGCAAAATAACGTCCACCACATACGAGCCAAATTTATGTACGGTAACTGAGAAAAAGCCTTACACATGGTAACAAGTTTTTATCAGATGACGATCCCATTCAATTATTATGAAATATGATATATTTTAAGAAGGTAACGAATACTCTGTTTTGGAAGCTTTGCCTCCCCAATATGGGCCAAAGCTGTCGGTAAGGAAAAAAAATTAAACGGTTCACGCGGTAGAAATTTTTTTTAATCGAGTCGCGACCATTGCCAATTACTTTGAAAATAGGATTATTTTTATATGGAAATAAACACTCATTCAACGCATCAATAATTGACGGTAAGTTGATGCATTTGATTGAAATACGTCGTCTGGCCGATATTGGCTGTTGAAAGGTCAGCAAAAATGAGATATTTTTAAATAGCGCTATCAAAAGCTCTTTTTGCTTTTTTGTAGTAGATAAGAAAGACTAATGGATGCATTTGGAAACTGACACGTAGTCCATGCCCCCCCCCCCATGGGCCACAAAGCTGATGCGAATTTCAATAATATTTTTCGGTCAAAAAAGGTGGGTTTCCAACCATCAAAAATTAGAAAAATGCCCCTATGGGCCACAAATCGACCCGTGATCTCTGGGAAAGAAAACGTAATTGCAGAATTGAAAAGACGAATAGATAAGATAGAGTAATTAATCAAGGGAAATTTAGAGTAATTAATCAAGGGAAATTTACCCAAATAACCACTTTCCACTTTTCAATTGCCCAAATGACCACACTCTCACCTTTCATACCTTAATAACCAAACACATGACTTTCGGACATCAATGCCCTTGCCTCCCAAAGGGCATGAACTTTGAAAACTCATGTCAGTTTTCAGTTCAAGTTCTTACATTTTGGTTCACTTAATTTTATTTTCATCATCCACATCAAGCTCTCTAGCAAAACAAAAGAAGTGTTTTGGCTAATCAAGCTCAGTCACCAAGCATATATCAAGCTCGATTTTTAGAGAGGGTTTCTAATCTCGTTTTAACACATTTTTGTTTCTTGAATTAGATAGTTGTATTATGTTGTGGTGAAGTTGTAATTGAATTGTTGTGAGAGTTTGTATTGATGGTTGTGTAAAGTTGTAAAGTTTGTTTTCAGTTGTTAAGGATACTGGAGTTGTAAGGTGAATCTAGAAAAAACCAATTGTAAAAAAAAAATTGGTGCAAACATATAATTCAGACAAGTGTTTGATAAAATGCCGCATAAAATTATTTTACTTTAGGTTGCTTTTTTAAGAGTTAAAAACTATGATAACAACTAAATTGCAAGCACTCTACAGCAGAAATCTTAGAAAATCTAAGTTTCTCAGTATCAAACTTCAAAAAAAAGGGTTGATTTCGCCTAAAACCAAAGTTTTGGGTGACAATGGGCCGTCGCTCGGAAAATGGCCGCCGACAACCAACACGGGCAATGGCTTCTATTGCCCGCAGCCAACAACCGACGTGGGCGAAGGCAGCCATCGCCTGCGAGCAATGGGCAAAGGCAGCCATCAACAACCAACCCGAGCAAAGGCAGCCATCGCCCGCAAGCAACACGGGCGAAGGCAACCATCGCCCGAAGCAACGCGGGCGAAGGTAGCCATCGCCCACAGCCAATGCAGGCGAAGGCTGCCATCGCCCGAAACCAACACGGGCAATGGCTTCTATCGCCTGCAACCAGCATTGTTTTTATTGATATTGTCCTTGTCCATACCGTCGCTATCGATGCAGTTGCCGTCGATTGCTATCCTTACTTATAAGCAGTACATAATATGAATAAGACCGATGAAAGTTTAAATTGAAGATTTTAAAAAACAAGTGGTAAATGATTCCTTGCCTTGTTGACACGGATGCATTTGTTTTCAATTGGTTGATATGGTGTGCTATGTCCAATTTAAAAAACACCATAACATAACTATGATTGTGATGAGTGGGGCTATTTACATATTGTAAAAGCTGTTAAGCTACGAAACCTATATTTATAATTAATATATCTATATGTGTATATAGATAGTTATATACTGAGCACTACATCAATATCATCCATCGCCATTTTGTTATTTTCAGCATATCCTACTCTAAGAATTAAGATGAGCTCATTCCATGACCAACTCATGAAACCATCAAACGATGAGGAAGATTTCATATTGGTCATGGAGCTTTCTCTCAGGTCATGGAGCTTTCTCTCAGCTCATTACTTTCGATGACCATGAAAGCTATCATTGAGCTTGGTGTGTGAGAGATTTTAGATAAAGCTAGTCCACCTTAGCTCTCTTGTTATGAGATTATTAGATTTTTTAATTCAATATTATTGAATCCTTAATTCAACGTTAGACTTATATGTAAATAATTATGTATTACGGACTGTTATATAGGGTTAAGTCCAATTAAAAGTGATACATTATATGTAAATAATTATGTATTACGGACTGTTATATAGGGTTAAGTCCAATTAAAAGTGATACATTAAGGTTTTTAATATTATGAGCTTTAATATATTTAAAAAGGTGTGAGTATTTAATGTGTAGAGAGATAATGGTATTATAATTCTATGATTGACCGAATTATGAATACTTAATGACAACAGAAAAAAGTTGTCCATATAAGTGATTATGATCCTTAAGTTACACGTATCTTTCTAATATTGATCCCATCATCAGAGAGAGAGAGGAGTAGAGAAAACAAAAAGATTCTTTAGGAGAACGTACTGATCTGAAAATTTAATCACACAATCCTAGAGTGTAATTCAGCATTATAAATTCAGATACGCTTCCGCATAATTCATTATTGATTTTTGGTGATACAACATGAATATTCTTGATTTATAGGTGATGGTTTTTACCAAAGAATTTCTTATTCTAACAGAGATTGCATCTTAGCTGTGTCGCACAAATAACGAAAAAGCCCCAACAATACTTGATCGAATGTTATGACTCCTTGCCAATTACTCTTTCCTCACATGTAATCTCGCAAAAAAAAGATGGAAATGTTCAAAGAGTATATGGTTTAGCATTAGTTTGCAAGTATTTGCTTCCAAATGAGGATAGAGTTTCTCTTGCTCCTTTTTCCTTCTTATCTCAGGAGAAAGTTATTGTAGATCCTTGATTTGTTTTCTATTTTCTCTATGACATCTTTCATGAGTCATTCAGGCTGGTTAAAATTGAATTTTATTTTTATTTTTCACTTGGTTAAAAAGATTCTCTTTTAAAATATTTTGTTGTTTAGTAATACAAAACTTACTGAAAAAAGTTGGTTTAATTATAAATAAAGTGAAAAATAAATATAAATTTTAATTTTTAACCCCTTATTAGGCACCAAAAAAAAAAAAAGGGAGGAGAGGAAAAAGACAAGAGGATCCTTATTGTATATTTACTGTAATATCAATGAAAAACTAAAAGTTTCACAATGTATTGCTAAACAACAAAATATTTTAAAACAGAGTTTGTTTTTAACTACATTTCCATTAGCTTCATGAAATCAAAATAAATGGAAGAGGTGATTTTCAGGAGATTGGTAGGGTGATTTTTAAATAATTTTATTTAATTGACTACTTGAGTTTAAATCTTGAAGAAGTATGGGGTAAAAATAGAAATGGGCTTTGCCCTCCCCTTCCTTTTAAAAAAAACAAAAGAAGAATAAAGTAAGAGGTCGCTTCCGAGGACTTGGTCAAATCTTTTTAAACAACTTTATTTACTTTGCTACGTAAATTCAGATCTTGGACGAGCCATGAAGCCAAAATAGATTGGGCTTTCCCCAACCGTTATTTTTAATACAAAAAATAAATGTAGTAGAGACCTCATTTATTATAAACATGATTAAATGATAAAAAATAAATTAAAAAACTAAGGCTATAAACCACATGTAAAAAAATATTTCTTCTTCTCCGAAAAATCAATCATTTTCTTGCCATTGGGTTCGGCAGGTCACTGTCAATTAAGGTAAGAATCCATCAAAATTTTGAATGTTGTGAGTGGTTATATGTATATTTACTTTGATTTCAATTAAATTTTTTATATGTGAGCCACTATTAGAATCTGTTGAATCTAAAATTGTTTGACGGCGTACATTGAATTTTACAAAAAGAAACTGCTAAGTTATACTTGTTATACTTTATAATTATAAAAAAATTAAATAAATAATAATCACGTGTTGTTATTATTTACTTACAAAATTTATTTAGAGAAAATTTGAAATGACTGCTTGATTGTTGAATTAAATGACAAATTCTGACAATAATTTTATGACTTTATTCCAAAAGCCGTGATAATGACGAATTAAGAGTTTGACAACTTTAGATTGTGATTGGATTGATACTTTTTGAAAAGTCAAATATTAAAAAGGCAAATATATCAAATATTGAAAAGCCAAATATTGAAATATTGAAATTGTTAAAATTATATGTTGAAATAACAAGATTACCAATTATCATTTTATATGGATTTTTTTCTTTGAAATATCGGTAAGGGTAAAATTATAATTTTATCTTCTGTAGTAGGGAAAAAGATACCTACACTATTAAGGCTTGGAGAGAAATAGTTAATCTCTTATACATGAGCACATAATCTTTTATTCTCTGTAAGCATCACATGACCCATTTGACCACTTTCCAATAGTTTATTTCTAGATTACTTAAATATCTATCCAACATCTTAGTAACATATGCAATATTAGCCGCATATAAGCTTAAACATATATCAGACTTCCTACTACTAAAACATTTAGCAATCTCCTGCATTTTTATTTTCTCAAAATCATTCTTCGCACACTAACTGAGACTAAACTTGTCTCCCTTAACCACAAGGGTGTCATCTGATTTGCAATCTTGCATGTCATATCTCTTGAGAACCTTTTCGATAAAGCTCTTTTGTGATAAACCAAGAATACCTCAGGAGAAATCTTGATGAATCTATATGCCTAATATAAAAGAAGTGTTACCAAGATGTTTCATCTCAAAATTCTTAGCTAGAAATCACTTAGTGTCTTGCAATAAGCTTATATCGTTGCTGGCAAGTAAAATGTCATTGATATATAAAATTAAAAAAATATACTTGCTCCCATAGAACTTATGGTATATACAATTATTGACCAAATTCATCTCAAGATCAAATGAGATGATCACTTAACGAAACTTGAAATACCATTATCGAGATACTTGCTTGAGCCCACAGATGAATTTTTGGAGTTTGCAAATCATATTCTTTGGGTCTCTTAATACAAAATTTTTTGGATCATCTTCCATCACTCTAATATCCACCTTATGTTCTTGGATAAATATAAGGTGGTCATCAGGCACTGCACTTCTTCTTTCTCTAGTGAGTCTTTTAATGGCATAAGTTTTTAAGTGGTAGAATTTGTTCCTCTGGAACAATTTCTTATATGAGAAGTTCTCTAACATTGTGGTAATCTGCTGTATCTTAAACAAAGCGAGGAATGAGATCCTGATAAATGTCAATAACACCTGTGGAAATATCAATATATAACTCTCTTCTAAGACAAAATTCATAACTGTATCTTTCTTTGAAAACTCAACATCCTAAAAGAACTGAGCATTTTCTGATTCGAAAATTAACTTAGTTGTGAGATCATAAAACTTGTATCCCTTGTATCTTTCGAAGTATCTAATAAAATGACAAATCACCATCCTCGAGTCAAAAAGTAGTAGTATATATTTTGTAAATTATATTGTTAAATTGATGTAAAAATTTTAATGACTCAATTAGAAATAATCTTAAATAAAATGTATTTTCGCAGTTATAAACATGTATACAAATCTCTTTTATTGTATATATATAATAGTTGATAACTAAAATAAATATTTTTATATTATTAATTTTATTTTGTTATTTAAGTATAATTGGCAATAATAATCTCCTTAAATTTAATGATTTTATTTCCTAATTAATAAGGATAATTTTTAAATTTATTAATATATATGAGGATATATATGAAATTGTATTAAGTATAAAACTAATTTTTAAAGTGAGACTTTGACAAGCTATCTCTGACAAGTTATTTCTTCCCTGTTCTTTAAAATCTGTTATAAGATAAAGTGATTTGGCCAAAAGTGACTTGCAAAACAAATAATAAAATTAATTTTTAATTTTTTAAAAATACTTTTGAGCCTCCCCAAATGCAATCCAAAACAAATTCTTAACATTATTTTAACAATTAAAATTAACAAGTGAATAAATCACCTTACGACAAGACTAGATGATACTCACACCTACATGATTCTCTAATCTAAACAATACGACGACGTGAGATTTAGATAAATATTTCAATATATCACATTCACATGAAACCTAAACAATGGATTTTTAGTCAAAACAAGTGCTGCAAATAGCCAACCTATCCTATCCAATTAACAAACAATAGCTAATATGACTCGATCAAATAACACGACGCACATGGGCCGAGTTTATGGTTGACTAAGAATAAATGGTACACATGATAACAAGTTTTTTTTTTTCCAAATGACGATCACATTGAGTGGCTATCAGACAACAAGGCGTGGTTGGTGCATCATTTGGAAGCTAACAGCCTAACACCTCCCCAATATGGGCCAAAGCTGACGCTAAGTGAGAAAGAAAAATTAAACAAATCACGACCATAATAAATTAAACAAATCACGACCATAATTAATTACCCAGAAAATAGGATATATTTTAAGGTTTTACTAAGTTACTTTTCAAGTAACTTACGACCCTTGTAAAATATAACTTAGCAAAACTCTATATTTTAACATGGAAATAAATACTCATTCAAGGCATAAATAATTGATGGTGAGTTAATGCAATTGATTGAAATCTAACGCCTGGCCGATATGGGCTAAAGCTGTTGATAAGTCAAGAAAAATGAGGTATTTTAAATAGTGGTATTAAAAGCTCTTTTTCGTATTCAATATGAAAGAGTAATTGATGCATTTGGAAACTGACTAGTAGTCCATGGCCCCTATGGGCCACAAAGCTGATGCAAATTCCAATAAAATTTCTCAGTCAAAAAACGTGTCCCCGACTTTGAATCCCTGTCGACGGTGGGACTGAAAATGTAATTGCGGACTTGAAAACACAATAAGGTTTCCATCCATTAAAAATCTGTAAAGCTACCAAAACCTACATTTACAATTAATATATCTATATTTGTATATATATAGTTACATACTGAGCGCTACATCAATATCATCCATCGCCATTTTGTTAGTTTCAGCGTATCTTACTCCAAGAATTAAGATGAGTCCTTTTCATGACCAACTCATGAAACCATCAAACGATGAGGAAGATTTCTTGCTGGTCATGGAGCTTTCCCTCAGCTCATTACTTCCGATGACCATGAAAGCTATCATCGAGCTTGGTGTGTTAGAGATTTTAGCTAAAGCTAGTCCATCTCAGCTCTCTTGCTCTGAGATTGCATCTCAGCTGCCCACAAATAACCAAGAAGCCCCAACATTACTTGATCGAATGTTACGACTCCTTGCTAGTTACTCTTTCCTAACATGTAATCTTGTCATAAATAAAGATGGAACTGTTCAAAGAGTATATGGTTTAGCATCAGTTTGCAGATATTTGCTTCCAAATGAACATGGAGTTTCTCTTGCTCCCTTATTCCTCCTTTGTCAGGACAAAGTTGTTGTAGATCCTTGGTATGTTTTCTAATTTCTCTACGACATCTTTCATGAGTCATGAAAATTCCTTTATAACATTTTAAAGCACTTTTTACAGTGTTGTAAAAGGATATGTTTCCGCAAGAAATTCTTGCTGACATTCACGCATAAGCATTTACGATCTTTCATAATCTGATCTTCTTCCGAGAAAAAATGTATTTAAGTGATTAGAAGTTAATAAATAAAAAAAATAAAAAAGTTAAATTCTACCCATACACTATCACTTAAAAACACATGGCACAAAATCTTTAAAAACTCATGAGAGCTCAGATCAGGAGAATATCTCAATCCATTATTTCCACTTATTTTCTTAAATTTTTTTTTTTAAATTTCGGTATATGTGAAAGAAATTTATATCTCCGAATTGAATAGGTACCACTTGAAAGACTGTTTATTGGAAGGAAGCCTACCTTTTATGAAGGCACATAATGGAAAAAATCCATTTGAGTATGTTACGGAAGATGCTAGAAGTCGGAACCTCTTCAATCAATCAATGCGCAATCACACGGCTTTGGTTATGAAGAAAATTCTTGAAATCTACAAAGGATTTGAAGAGCTAAACCAACTGGTAGATGTTGCTGGTGGTTTAGGCGCTAATCTTAGCTTAATAGTTTCTAAATATCCACAAATTCGGGGCATTAACTTTGACTTGCCGCATGTCATTAAAGATGCACCTTCTTATCAAGGTATTCATTAATTTAAAAGAAAAAGTTAGTGACACTCCCGTGGCTTGGTAAAATGATAACAAAAAAGTTTTTATTTTTATTTTTATTTGACCATTTTGATGTTTATGCCCAAATGAAATATAGTTAGGTTATTATAGTCAAAGAAAACAATTGTCCTAAAAAGATTTTATGTCAATAATTCCAAAAATAAGGGGCTCTATTACTGTTTCACCAAACCTTCTTAGTGTCACCGTCGCTTCCCCTCAATTTAAACATAAAATAGCATGATATATATTTTCTATACATGTTGTAAATTATTTTTAAATCTTGCTATTTTGAGTTATATATTTCCCTTATTTATCAGTTAAAATATCATCTATAATTTACTTTTCCCCTTTTTCTTAATTTCTGTTGTAGGTGTGGAGCATGTTGGAGGAGATATGTTGGTTGAAGTGCCTAAAGGACAAGCTATTTTCATGAAGGTTAGTTCTCCAATTAATTCTTATAGTTGCCAACATATATGTCAACTCTAGATAAATTCAGGAAACTAATATAGGAAATTAATTTTCATACAAAACTTCAGTGGATACTTCATGACTGGAGCGATGACCAATGTGTGAAGATACTGAAGAATTGCTATGATGCTCTGCCAGAATCCGGGAAGGTCATTGTGGTAGGCTCTTTAGTGCCAGAGTCCCTTGAGACTGATATTTTAAGCAAGTATGTTTATATGCTTGACATAGAAATGTACACTGCATTTCCTGGAGCAAAGGAGAGGACAATAGAGGAGTTGAAGGCCCTGGCGACAAAAACTGGATTTACGGCCGTTAAACTTGTCTGTCGTGCTTACTGCTGTTGGGTTGTTGAACTCTACAAATGATCTGAGCTTTGATAAGCTTACAGGTCATTTCAAGGTTCTAATTTAATTAAAGAAAATAAAATACCGACGCCAGTCCTGATTATTTTGTCAGCATCGGCTTCTATTTCTTGTTATGTTTCAGTAATTTCTTCTTAATGCTTGCGTGCAAAAGTAAATTAATAAAAGTCTTCAGTTGGATACTCCTTGCTTGTTTCCCTTACCTTCAATTCTTTAAGCGTTTTGTGCATGCTGAAACAAATTATTCGATCCATTTCTCCGAATGGAGCACTATATATTATCGAAGGCATAAGTCGACGTGTACGTTGAGACAAATGACATGATGGTTATTGATAGGAATCACATAAAGATAACCGTTCACAATTAAATTCATGGTCATTCTGACATGTAAATATGATAGGAATCTAACACCATTTTATGATGCATATACGGAAATGATTATTAAGATTGTTACGAGATGCACATATAAAAATTATCAAGACCATTATCGCGCATACATATGAAAATTATAAGGACCATTATATCAATTTATTATGAAAAATTAAAAAAATTTATATTTGATTATTTATCTTTGTTAAGTTTTGTTCTTTTGTCTAAATTATAGATGAAGAAGAGAGAGAGAGAGTTGAAGTAGAGAGAGTATGAGCTGAGGTGTTAAGCAGTTTATCCCACATCAATTAGAATCGATCTTGGGGTATAAACGAATATGCTTGAGGCAGCCCTTACACTGCAAGAAAAGCACCTACTATGACAGTTCTCTATGTGATGGTTTTTGGTCTATAGACCTACAATGATAAACACATGATAGAATATTTTTTTTTTTGTCATGCATTTATAATATATTTGTGATAGAAATATCGCCTATCAACAATCTACAATAGACTTGTGGTAGATTATTTAGCTATCAAGAATGCACAATTGATTTTTTATTTTGACTTTAATTATGTGGGTTTGACTTTATTTTTAAAATATTTTATTACCAAAAAATAAAGTAAAACGTTGTCATTTCTTACATTCTTCTCAAATGATGGAGTTTACGAAAAAATAAATTAAACAATTGAAAGACATAGAGGCTGTTTGTTTTTTTTTTTAATTTAATGATTTAATTGAATTAATTTCAATCAGTTAAATCATTAAATTTATTTTTTTTCAACTTAATGAAAAATTTTAGTCATTAAGTCATTAAGTTATTAAGCTAATTTTTTTTTAGTTTTTTGCTTAATCTAAAAAGTCTGAAGTCATTAAAAGATATTCTCCAAAATATCATTGTTTAATTAATTAATTTTCATCATTACCTAAATAAAATTTAATAATTAACATTATTACATTTCTCTATAACTTATGATAATATAGTGGTAGACTATTATTATTTTTATCGTTTTATTTTCTACGAATTAGCATTATTTATCTTCATATTTTTTTATGAATATTTTTCATATAAAAATATCATGAACTACAATAAAATTAACATATACGAATTTTGGACATAAATGGTTGTATTCAATTAAACATAATTTATGTTATGATAATATATTATCTTATTTAAGTTCTTTAAGATATTTATTATTTGTTTAACATTAATAATTTGTAAGGCCTAAATATAAAAATATTAATTTTTAAAATTTTTAAGTTAAAAAAATAAATTAATATTTATTTTTAGCAATTCAAATAAAAAATAAATATATCATTAAGATGAATTCAGAGTCAGACTAATTCAGAACTATTCAAATTTCCGACAAAAAAAAATCAAACGCCACCATAGGCCCTATTCATTTCACATCTATATTTTTAGTTTTTACAAGTGTTAAGGCAAAACCCAAACAAACTCTTCTCTCACTCTGCCAGCAAACCCGTCGCTTGAAATCCCAGCACCACATTTAAAACACCGTCGATTTTGATAACTAAAGTCGTCGATTTTGAAAACCCAAACACTTAGTTATCAAAATCGGCAAACCCCCGCTGAGAGCCATATGGAGAACCTACCGAACGCGTGCTGCCACGCTTAAATTCCAAAACCTAAACTAGAAGCCCACCATCATTTGAGCACATTAGAACCCGATTGTTCGACTGATACGGGTAACTATTGTTCGAACACCAGAAGAGATGTTAAAAACCCTAGAGGTGTAGTTCTCATATTCGTTCTTGTAATTAAGGTCCATCTGAAGTTGATGGCTTGTTTTTCAGAAAGATGATCTGAACGCTGTGATTGATTACTTGTGGGCCGATGGAAATGTCTCTATGATTGGTTTATGGGGCTGTTCAATTGGCGCTGTCAATAGGTATATTTAATTGTTTTGAGCTTTATCTTCCTTCTCCCATCAGCTGTGATGAATAATGAAGTTCAATAAACTTCTAACTGATGGTCTTTGCTATAACAACTCTCTTAGGTTTGCAACTTTTAAGATTTGGAACTGTTGAACTCTACGTTTAGTTATATGCGTATATTGGGGACTTGAATAAATTGATATGATGGTTTTATTATTATTATTATTATTAGCAGCAGCTAGAAGAGATTAAAGGGACTTAAAGGTGTGGCTTGTGGCTTTCTTGCGGTTTGGGCTTTAACTGCTGCCTCACCTGTCATTGCTTCTAATTGGTGTGCCACTTCCATTTCAATGTAAATACATAAGCTATCATACTTGATTGATTAATTACTTAATCAACTAATTCGTGGATTGAATAGCCGAATTGATGAATTCTCATGTCTTGGCTTTGGGGCTGCTTGATTTTGCTGCTGGAAGAGGACTACTTGGTTTTGGATTGGTATTTGTTGGCTACTGGCTTGACTTTGGAATATTGATTAACTAATGTAATGTAAAGTAATTGCATGTTTTCGGAATTTAGAAGTACAATGGATATTTTTATGGATAATAAAGTTCACTAATTTAGTTCATTGGTTTTGGAATTAATTGCATTTAGTAATTTATTTTCTTTCATACAATTGTTATAATTTAAATTTTAAATCGAGGAAGCTAAAACTGCATAATTTTTTTTTTATTTTTAAATTAATTAATAAATAAAATAATAATAAATTTTTTTAAAAAAAAATTACGATAGGAAATACTAGTCATGCACACAATTGATTAAAATAATTACAATAAAAAAATAATTACAATCCAAAATTTCTAAAAGATGAAAATTTAAAATAAAAAACCAATTTCCCTCTTATAAATAGTAGACATAATTATGAGATGTAAAATTTATCATAACTCGTGACATGTTTTTATCCATCATCTTTTCTTGACGGTAGCTAAAATAACAGTAAGAATAACCATCATTCACCCCTTAAGATGACAGCTTTTATCTATCATAATAGGTCCTTTTTCTTATAGTATTAATTAATTCACAAGCTAACTTTCGAATATAGATAAGGCTCGTAGGTATTTTTTGGCATTAGAGTCAGTTAAAGAGTCTAATTGAAGTTTAACTATATTTTTTAGATCCATAATATTGATGATAGTCTACTAGAGAGTGGTGGAAATATAAGAAAGTATATACACTACTTTAAAAAGATAAACAATGATGGTTTTTCACCATTATGCACCTTATTAGATGGCAGTTGTCAAACTATCGTTAAAGCATGTTCAAGAAATTTTGAATGGTGGTTTATATATGTCAAGAAATTTATGATGTATTATCTATCATGAATTTACCATGCATATATGACAAACTTTTTTTCGTAATGTCACCCATGCATAACTACTATTTGTCATATAAATTGAATTAATTAAAAATTAATGTTGAAATGAATATTAAATCATTTCAAATAATGAATATTTAATTTAGTGGAATTATTTAAAATTATTTTGTGGGAATTGAAATTAATTTTAAATTTTTGTTGGCAATTATTAATAGTAATATTTGATATTGTAGGAATAAATTTATTTTTTGTGCCAATTTCATTATTATTAATTTGAATTACACACACATATAAATATTGTCATTCTCTAGTGTGGGCGTCCTCATTTTTTTTTTATGCGGACACGCTTTTAAGCCGTACGGTTTAAGAAAGTTAGTTAAGAGTTAGTTTTTAATGCTATTAAACTGCAGGACTTTATAGTTTATTAAAAAATAAGCGTATTAAACCGGCTTAAGAGTGTGTTCGCACTTAAAAAAATGACGGCACTAGCATAGCAAAATAATACTGATTTGATCTAGTATTTTGAACTTTATTAAAGTCCGAAAAAAATATTAAGATATATAGTTTAATAGCATAATCTCATTACATTTCCGCAACACAGCAAAATAATCAATTATTTCCACACTAGATAATTGCAAAATTCTAGTAAAATTATCAAATCAACAAGTTTTACGAACATACAATGCCAAAGGCCCATAAGTTATAACACCACAGCTTATTAACAACCTTCAAAGTAACAATTATAACAAAAATTGAATTCCTTTGGATATTCAAAGTATTTCCTTGAATCTTCGAAGTATTTTCTATTGGAAACTTTAGCGAGTCAACAAATGAGGTTGTATTAATAAGATTGTAACAATATATAAATGAGCTAAATGAACCGTAAGCAAAATTAATAACCAAAAAATAAATTGTCGGAACAACAACAAATTGAGCACTGCAAAAAGGAAATAAAAGACAGAAGACAAAAAAAAAAAAAAATTGAAAACCCGACTTAAAACAGATTTACCGCCTACTACGGTGCTTTTAGGTTTGTTTTCCAGGATGCAATGGGAACGAATTATTCGCCAAGCACGCACGAATAATTCTAGCGAACAACAGCAACAATAGAGAATCTCGATCTGAAATTGGAACGACAGAGGAAAGAATTTTTGTTTTCAAGTGCTTCTTGTGTGTCTTCTTTTTCTCAAAACACCCCATGCGGGCTTGAGTAATTTTGGGCTGACATTCGTGTACGCAGGACGCGCGGGTGCACATGAGTTCAACCAAATCGCACTTGGATTTGCACTCCCCTGCATACGCACGTGTGGTGAGAGTCTTTATCTTTAAAATTCTTACTCATGTGTGGATGAGTGTTTATATATAAACACAACTCCCTTAGCTTATTTTTCCCTTGTGGGATAAGTTCCATTTTCTTTCAAATTTTCAACTTCAAGGGTGCACTTTGAGGGTCAATTTCTCATTCACCAAAGCATCATTTTGAGTATAAATTATACCATTCCGAAGTGTTCACGGAATAGAATCCGAACTACTCAAGTTTTTCACTTTCGCTGAGTGGGTTCTACTCAAAATGTGCCCTCACATAGCATATTAATCAGATGTTTTTTTTCACAATCCCCCAAATGAATGAAAATTGGCAGTAAAACAGAAAACTGCTAAATTTTTGACATCAAAACCATTTTTAACTTTAATGATCGAGTTCACTGGATCAAAACCTTGCACAGGATAGGTAGGTCACATCCTTTGAACCTTCCCTTGTGATAGTACATATACTTTACTAGTTGATCAGTAGATGCAATATCTTTGAACTGTTCTACCATTTGTGTAAATAATAATATACTACACACATGTATTTCTCCTAACACTGTTGAGTTCTCATGGTTATGTTTATTTTGGCCTTGAACATCTACCTGGTTCTGCGAGAGTTTCTAAGACCTGATCCTTTATCAGTTCCCTTTGAAGCGGACCCACTTCTCTCTCACATAGGTGATATCTTAATTAAGAGTAACCCGCATTACTCCGCTCGAATTTCCGACGCATAAGAATCATTAAGAGCCTAGCTCAACCTTTCCCTTACGAGAATAACTGTTTCATCATAGGAATGGTCAATGAGGTAACCCTCACAAGAGGGTGACCCCCACAGTGATCCAATTTTAGTCTTTAACAATTAGGTTATCCATTTGAACCTAGATCTTGGGATCTCCAGTCAACGAGGTTGGGTTTTCCTTCGTTGTTGACTTATCTTTCTATGGGTTTTAGTCTCATTCCCTTCGATGATTTTTCTACTAGCTGTCTATTTAATCCTTTGGTTAGCGGATCCGCAATGTTATCCTTTGACTTCACATAGTCAATAGAAATAACTCCAGTAGAAATAAGTTGTCTAATGGTATTATACCTACGACGTATGTGTCTAGACTTACCATTATACATATTGCTCTGTGCCCTACCAATGGCTGCTTGACTGTCACAATGAATACAAATCATAGACACTGGCTTTGGCCACTTTGGAATACCTTCTAAAAAATTTCGTAACCATTCTGTTTCTTTGCCACATTTATCTAATGCAATGAATTCAGATTCCATCATAGATCTGGCGATCACTGTTTGTTTAGAAGACCTCCACGATATAGCTGCACCTGCTAGTGTAGACACATAGCCACTAGTGGATTTTGAGTCTTTTACATCTGATATCCAGTTAGTATCACAATATCCTGTTAATATTGCTGGATACTCTGTATAGTGCAGCCCATAGTTACGAGTATATCGAAGATACCTTAGTACTCTTATGATAGCTTTTCAATGGTCAACTCCTAGATTACTCGTATATCTGTTAAGTTTACTTACTGTATAGGCTAAGTCTAGTCTAGTACAGTTTGTCAAGTACATCACGCTGCCTATCACTCTAGCATATTCTACTTGAGAAATACCC
Organism: Murraya paniculata; assembly: GCA_030449075.1. Classification (NCBI taxonomy): domain Eukaryota; kingdom Viridiplantae; phylum Streptophyta; class Magnoliopsida; order Sapindales; family Rutaceae; genus Murraya; species Murraya paniculata. The sequence goes on along the minus strand of JAEVFN010000018.1, from coordinate 751,847 downwards.
TCACCTTTATTTTTAGATAGATGTAAACTCGTATCTAACGGAGTTTTTGACACAGTAGCATCATCTTTATTAAATTTCTCAAGTATTTTATCTAAATAATGAGCTTAGCTTAGAATAAGTCCATTAGAAGCCTTTGAGATTTTAATCACCAGAATGACATCTGCAAGACCCATGTCTTTCATGTCAAACTTAGACTTCAACATATTCTTGGTGGATTTAATCATGTCATCATCACTCCTAACAATGAGCATATCATCAACATATAAGCATAAAATGACATAGCCATTTTTTGTTTCTTTGATATAAACACATTTGTCACATTCGTTGATCTTAAAGCCACTTGTGATCATTGTATGATCAAATTTTTCATGCCATTGTTTTGGTGCTTGTTTCAAGCCATACAATGACTTTGCTAATTTACAAACTTTCTTTTCTTGCCCTGGAGTTATAAAGCCTTCAGGCTGCTCCATGTAGATTTCTTCATCTAAATCTCCATTTAAAAATGCTGTCTTTACATTCATTTGATGTAGTTCGAGATTGCGTAGAGCTGCAATTGCTATTATCATCTGAATGAAGTTTATTCTCGTAACAGGAGAATAAGTATCAAAGTAGTCAAAGCCTTCTCATTGCCTACAACCTTTAATTACAAGCCTAGCCTTGTACTTATCAATTGATCCATCGGCTTTCATTTTCCTTTTGAAAATCCATTTATACCCTAAAGGTTTACATCCTGGTGGAAGGTCTACTAGCTCCCAAGTATGATTCCGTAAAATGGATTCAACCTCACTGTTAATGGCTTCTTTCCACAAAGTACCTTCAGGTGAAGTTATAGCTTCCTTGAAGCTTTGAGGTTCACTTTCTAGCAAAAATATCAGAAAGTCTGGGCCAAAAGACTTTTCTATCCTGGCTCTTTTGCTACGTCTGACCTCAACTTCTTGTTCTTCTTCTTCTTCTTGAACTTCATTTTTGTCTTCATTAACAATTTCATGAAATTGTCGTAATTCTCTTGATTTCACACAAGAATTACAAGGAAACATATGTTCAAAAAACGATGCATTTCTTAATTCTATTATCGTATTTTTGTGAACATCTAGAACTTTATATTCATGCACAAGAAATCGATACACACTACTGTTATGTGCAAACAGTGCATAACCGATGAAAATGCAATCAATAGTTTTTGGTCCTATTTTCACCTTTTTATGTGAAGGAACCACCATTTTCGCAAGACACCCTCACACTCGTAAGAATTTATAAGAAGGTGTTCTACCTTTCCATAACTCATACGGGGTTTTACCTTTTTGCTTTCGGGGTATCTTATTTAATAAATAATTAGCTGACAGGACAGCTTCTCCCCATATATTCTTAGGTAACCCAAAACTTATCAGCATTGCGTTCATCATTTCCTTTAAAGTTCGATTCTTTCATTCTGCAATCCCAATAGATTGAGGCGAATAAGGAGTCGTAACTTGATGTATAATTCCACTTTGTTCACATTGTGTTCCAAATGGAATAACATACTCACCACCACGGTCACTCCTTAAATCTTTGATTTTCCTATTAAGTTGATTCTCAACTTCATTTTTATAAAGAACAAATTTTTCTATAGCTTTATCTTTACTTTTCAACAAGTATACATAGCAATATTTCGTGCTGTCGTCAATAAAGGTAATAAAATATTTATTACCACCACTTGTTTGAATGGATTTAAAATCACATATATCACTATGTATTAAATCAAGTGGTTCGATATTTCTTTTAATTGTTTGAAAAGATGACCTTGTTAATTTTGCCTCAACACAAGTTTCACACATATGTTTAGAATCAATTTGGAAATTAGGAATATTTTTCATGTTAATTAATTTACGCAAAGAATTAAAATTAGCATGTCCTACTCTACCATGCCAAAGATTAGAAGACTCAAGCAAATAAGCAGAAAAACTAGCTTTATTATAAATTTTTGGTTTCACTGTCATTACATTAAGCTTGAACAGCCCATCATTGACGTAACCCTTTCCCACATACATTCCATTCTTAAACAAAACTACCCTATCTGACTCAAACACCATCTGAAAGCCATGTTTGTTCAATAGTGATCCAAACACTAAGTTCTTCCGAATCTCTAGCACATAGAGTACGTTGTTCAGAGTCAGTTCTTTCCTAGAAGTCATCTTTAGAATCACCTTCCCTTGACCCTCGATCTCAGACGTAGCTGAATTCCTCATAAACAGCTTCTCTCTATTTTTAACAGCTTCAAATGACATGAACAACTCTTTGTCTGAGCATATATGCCTAGTTGCTCCTGTATCAATCCACCATTCTTTTGGATTAGAGAAAACCAGATTCACTTCAGAAACCACTGCTAAAAGGTTAATGTCTGAAACTTTTTCCACCACATTTGCCTCTCACTTCTTCTTAGGCAATCTGCAATCCGAAGCCTTATGACACATCTTGTCACAGTTAAAGCATTTTCCTTGAAATTTTGTTTGCTTCTTGGAGATTCCCCCTTTCAGACTCAGCCTTTTATTTTTCTTGTTTTTATGTCCATGTTCAACAACATTTACTTTAGCCACAAAGATAACTCCCCTTCTTTCTGCGATTCTGTTGTCTTCCTTAATTCGAAGTTTAACAACTAGCCCTTCAATGTTCATCTCCTTGCGCTTGTGCTTCAGATAACTCTTGAAATCTTTCCAAGCAGGAGGCAACTTTTCTATAATAGCAGCCACTTGGAAAGTTTCACTCAGCATCATCCATTCAGCAAGGATTTTTGATAGTATGATCTGAAGCTCTTGTACTTGACTCATCACAGTTTTGGAGTCCACCATTTTATAGTCTAAGAAGCAGGCAACAACAAACTTTTTGTTGCCAGCATCCTCAGTCTTATATTTTCGGTCTAAGGATTCCCATAGCTCCTTGGCTGTTCTTTTCCCAATGTATATATTATACAGGGTATCACTCAGCCTATTCATCACATAATTCTTACACAAAAAATCTGAATGATGCCACGCATCAATCGCACTGATGACTTGAACATCAGTTTCACCTTCTTTGGGTTTAAGAGCATCCTCCGTTAGAAACCTCGCAAGGTTTAACGTGGTCAGATAAAAGAACATCTTTTGCTGCCAACGTTTAAAATTCTGTCCACTGAATTTTTTTGGCCTTTCTGCATGATTCAAAGGAATAGGCAAAGAGTTTGGTTCTTTCATAACAGAGGGCCCAGCAGCAGAAGTTAAAATAGGGGCAGTCTCAGCCATGGTAGGTACAGCATCAGTGTTTTCGATTGCCATCTCAACTAAAAAATCTGCTTTAAGATTATTGAAAACTTTAGCGAGTTAGCAAATGAGGTTGTATTAATAAGATCGCAACAGTATATAAATGAGCTAAATGAACTGTAAGCAAAATTAATAACCAAGAAATAAATTGTCGGAACAACGAAAAATTGAGCGCTGCAAAAAGGAAATGAAAGACAGAAGACAAAAAAAAAAAAAAAACCGGAGGCCTGTTGAATAACAATCTCCTTAAAACAGATTTACCGCCTACTACGGTGCTTTTAGGTTTGTCGATATCTGTTTCCCAGGATGCAACGAGAACGAATTATTTGCCAAGCACGCACGAATAATTCCGGCGAACAGCAACAATAGAGAATCTCGATCTAAAATTGGAATGGCAGAGGAAAGAATTTTTGTTTTCAAGTGCTTCTTGTGTGTCTTTTTCCTTCTCAAAACAGAAAGGGAAGCTGCCTTTTTATACACATGGGGATATGTAACTGCTGAATATTTGAATTCAATATTTGAATTAATTTGCTTCTGTAACAGCCCATTGAATTGAAGATAATCAATTCTATAACTGTTCATTGAATTCGAAATCAAAACTGCCTTCGCTTTGATTGTTACAAAAATTTAAATCACAATGCAGCAATCAATTATGTAACTTGTCATTGAATTCGAAATCAAAACTGCCCTTTTGATTGTGATACTGTTACAAAATTTTGGGCCGAAACGCAGGACACGCTGGTGCACACGAGTTCAACCAAATTGTGCTTGGATTTGCACCCCCCTGCGCACGCACGTGTGGAGAGACCCTTTATCCTTAAAAATCTTACTCATGTGTGGATGAGTGTTTATATATAAAATAACTCCCTTAGCTTATTTTTCCCTTGTGGGATAAGTTCTATTTCCTTTCAAATTTTTAACTTCAAGGGTGCACTTTGAGAGTCAATTTCTCATCCACCTAAGCATCATTTTGAGTATAAATTCTACCATTCTGAAGTGTTCACGGAGTAGAATCTGAACTACTCAAGATTTTTCACTTTCGCTAAGTGGGTTCTACTCAAAATGTGCCCTCACATAGCATATTAATCAGCTGTTTTTTTTCACATTTTCTTCCCCATTAATTGAAAACCTATAATCAACAAAGAAATTACGGAATAAACAAGCGCACATGGGCTGCTGTAATTTGGAGAAAACACCCTGCCTTGAATTTTCATGGTGCCTCCCTTTTGCTCCGTAAAATTCAACAAATGTTCATTTTTCTTTCTTTCTATATTTTCCTAAAAAATTAGTTTTGAACATATAATATATCTACATATACTGAGCATTATTGCATAAATATCATCCATCGCCATTTTGTTAATTTCACTATATCCTACTCCAAGAATTAAGATGAGTTAATTCCATGACCAACTCATGAAACCATCAAATTATAAGGAAGATTTCTTGTTGTTCATGGAGCTTTCTCTCAGCTCATCACTTCCGATGACCATGAAACCTATCATTGAGCTCGGTGTGTTAGAGATTTTAGCTAAAGCAAGTCCATCTCGGCTCTCTTCTTATGAGATTGCATCTCACCTGCCAAAAGAGAACCAATAAGCCCCAATAGTACTAGAACGAATGTTACGCCTCCTTGCCAGTTACTCTTTCCTCACATGCAATCTTGCCACAAAAAAAGATGGAAATGTTCAAAGAGTATATGGTCTAGCATCAGTTTGCAGATATTTGCCTCCAAATGAAGATGGAATTTGTCTTCCTCCCTATTTGTTCTTAATGCAGGACAAAGTTGCTATAGATCCTTGGTTTGTTTTTTAATTCCTTAATTACTTTTTCCTAAAATCATGCTCAGGTGCAGATGTCAGCACAAAATTTTTTACAGATATGTACTTTTACAGTATTGTGAAATGTTTATAACTATGTAAACTTTTTTGCAATGTCGTAAAATATTATTACAAAATTGTAAAAGGACGTTTCCTATAAATTTTCGCACCTGAGCCTTTTCCATCTTTCATATACATTATTTCCATTCATATTCTTCAAAAGTTTCCTTTTTAAATCCAGTAATATGAAAAAAAAAAGAAGAAAAGAATTTATATCTCCGAATTGATTAGGTACCACTTGAAAGATTGCGTATTGGAAGGGGCCTTGCCATTGACGAAGGAACATGTGGGATCAAAACCGGTCAAGAAAATGATTTAGATCCCCCAAGACCCACTCCTTTCCTTTCTTGATACCTCAAGAACAACTTACTAAATCCCTAGCAAAAGAATGGTATCAATAACGTTGTAATCTGAACAAAGGTTTGAGAACCGAGAAGCAAAATCACACAAACACAATGACACCAAGATTTTTAGTGGTCCGGCTATAAATCTAGCCTACATCCACTATGAAGGAAAAGAGAAGTTTTTACTATCAGATTTCAACAAGATACAATTCCTCTCTAGGAATGTTACATCCATCACTCTCATAACCCGCCCCAAGAGAGCCTATTTATCGTCTCTGCACCCCACCAGCAGCTGTTATTTATGGGCATGAGCTTCCAGAATGAAGACCCCAGTATTTGCCCGCTTGAATAACGGCTTTTAACAGCCTTTCAAAACCCCTGATGAAACGTGTCAAGCTGTCATCACATTTTGGGATCAAAACGTCATGCAGCGATGTCGTTTTGAGTAAGTGATGCACGTGTTGTTTCACGTGTATCACTTACTCGAGCAGCTGGCAACTCAAGAATGTCATCCAGCTCTTTAACCTCAACAACCGATATGTCATAAGCAAACATGGAATGTGTTTGACTTGTCGTATGTTGTGGAAACATCAGATTTTGAGCTTCACCTTTAACAGAACATAATGCAAGAGATCCATTTGAGTACTATACGAAAGATGCTAGAAGAGGGAAACTCTTCAATCAAGCAATGCACAATCACAGTGCCATAGTCATGAAGAAAATTCTTGAGATATACCAGGGATTTGAAGAGCTAAACCAATTGGTGGATGTCGCTGGTGGTTTAGGCGTAAATCTCAGTTTAATAGTTTCTAAACCCATAAATTAAGGGCATTAATTTTGACTTGCCAAATGTCATTAAAGATGTGCCCTCTTATCAAGATATTCCCTTAGTTTAACAAAATAGTCATGAAGATTCATTTGTTTTTAGACATGATCACACAAACGCATTGTTGAACAACCTACTTAAATGAAATGCAGTTTGGTCGCTATAGCAAAAGGCATAATTTTTTAAAATGGGGTCTATGTCACATTTTTGGAAACAATAGTGTATCCATGACAATTTCATCAAACCTTGGGCATCGTTACCCTATCCCTCAATTAATTTAAATGTAGTATATATATTCTATGAATATATAATAGCTAATTTAAAAAAAAATAATCTTTTGAATCTTGTTTGTTTGAGTCTTATAATTCCTTAATGATCAGTTAAAAACACATGTATAATTTGCTTTTCCTTTTTGTCTTAATTTCACTTGCAGGTGTGGAGCATGTTGGAGGAGATATGCTTGTTAAAGTTCCTAAAGCATGAGCTATTTTTATGAAGGTTAGTTCTTAATTTAATATTCAATCAACCCAGAAGTTTGACGAAGTGGTCTTTAAATAGTTGCTCTGATTGATCACTTGAATTCAAATCGTGAGCAAGATACCTAAGGAGCTAAAAAATTAATCCGAGCGTCACCCACACTACCTTCTGAAAAAAGAAATTCAATCAAATAGGGATTCTTTTTTAAACAAATATCTATATAAATTCTGAAGAGATTTTGAAAACTAGCAAGAAATTAATTTTCTTATACAACTCCAGTGGATACTTCACAAGTCTGATGATCAATGCTTGGAGATATTGAAGAGCTGTACGATCTCTACCGAAATCTAGGAAGGTCATTGCGGTAGAATCCTTAATTCTAGATTCCCATGAGACTGATATTGTTAGCAAGAATAATTATATGCTTGACATACAAATGTACGTTGTATTTCCTGGAGCAAAGGAGAGGACAATAGAGGAGTTGAAGGCCTTGGCAACCGGAGCTAGGTTTGGAGCTGTTAAGCTTCTTTGTCATGCTCACAGCTATTGGGTTGTTGAATTCCACAAATGATCTAAGCTTTGACAAGCGTACATGTCATTTCAAGGTTGAAAATTAAAGAAAATAAAATTCAGGCGCCTGTCCTTATCTTGTCTATATCTGCTTCTAATTCTGGTCATATTTGAATAATATCCTCCTAATGCAAATTGGATATTCCTTGCTTATATCTCTTATCTTCAATTCTCTATTTCAATATTGTGTTTTGTGCTTGCTGAAAGAAAATTATTTGATTCATTTATACTAATTGAGATTTATAAATTGTCAAAGAGATAAGTCCACGCGTACGTTGAGACAAGTGATACGAATTATATGAAGATCAATCATTCTTCATCAAAGCCATTTCAACGTGTGTGTGTATAGCAATAATCAACATCGTTACTCATAAAAATATTTTTCCCAATTAAATTTAAGATAAATGCTTGTTGAATCTCATATTTTAAGTTAAGTGTCCGTTCAATTCTTATATTTTGAAAAACACCTGAAGACGCATTTGTAGTTTAATATATGACACTCATGCTCTTTTTTTTTTCTTTGTTTTTACAAATAGGCAACACTCATGCTCTTATTTTTCTATGTTTTTATAATAATACCTTTGCAACAATATTCTTGTGACATTGATTAATTTACCTGTAATAAAAGTTAATAAAAAAATTAACCCTAAAACTAAAATGAAAATAAATATAACTTTTATTATTATTATTATTTTACTTTTATGATTAATTTGGTAGATCAATTTCTTATAAATAATTATTAGAAAAATTATTGCAAAGGTATTAAACATTGCTTTAAAATTGTAGTAACGGTATTCTTGTAAAAATAAAAAAAAATGATTATTAATAACTTGGGTGTTTTGAGATATTTTCAAAATACGATAGGGACTAAATGAGTATTCGATAGGAATCAACACCATTATATGATGCACATATAAAAATGATTAAGACTATTATATGATGCATATAAGATTATGACCATAATGACATATGTAAATCACGACAATAATTCAAGACTACTATATGATGCAAAATATGGTATGAACCAAGCCTATTAGTTTGGCATGTACGTATAGAAATAATTAAGACCATTATCTGATACATATGAAAATTATAAAGACCATCATGTGCAAGTAAATATGGAAAATAAGTCCCCCAAAATTTTATTTGATTATTTATTTCTGTTAAGATTTGTCCTCTTATATAAATAGGCCTTTGAGTGATATTAGATGAACAAGAATTAAGTTTTATAAAGACGCTATCAAAGCCATAGTCATACAAGTGGAAAGGTTGCCTCAAGTTTATATTCTACCAACTTTCGTCACATGTAGGCTAATTTTTTTTTTACTTGGTCCTTATCAAGGGAAAAATTAATGTGTGCCCACTCATTCATGAGTTTGGCTTTAGCACCACATAGACGCCTATCAACATAATTAGCATAATTCATACTTAAGCCCATCAACATAATCAACATAATTCATACTTAAAATTTGAGAGTTGCCTTAAACTTATATTTTACCTCAATTATGAATCTCGACTAATCCATCTCGACAAATGTGAGATATTTTCTTTATTTATAACTTTTCACATGAGAATGATCATGCAAGAATACCAATTTACATGTGACGTTATGTTAAGGAGAATGTCTCATATCCTATGAGAATAGTTCTTGGTATATAAACAAATATGCTTGAGGCAGCCTTTGACTGTGAGCTAACTTTGGAGCATGAAGGTCCTTAACTATTACATTGGATTTAAGCATGTCTAAAAAGAAAAAAAAATTAAATATTAGAAAAAAGGGATGTCATCACATCTGTTAGGAAGAAAATCAATTGAACTACAACATGCTAAAAGTCCAAAATAATTTCCCTTGCCAGGTCGAGAGATGATATGGTTCACATGAAGATCCTTCTTAAGCTAGCTAAGGCAATTTTATGATTGATGAACATATGACAATGATCAACACCACTAAGAGATGCACATATTACAAAGCTCAAACCATCACGATATATAAAAAGTAACAGGAATCAAGAAAATTTATGTGATGTAAATTTGGCAAGAACTAGCGATTAACTAGACAATTACGGTATGCATATATGTTAAGAATTAAGCCTGTTACGTCGACAATAATCAAGATAACTATGTGCATGTAAATATAAAAAATCAAAATCAAAATATTGTATTTGATTATTTATTTTAATCAATTTTGTTCTGTAGGTTAGAAAAAATGAAAATATAAAATTTCTTGTATAAATAGGCCTCTGAGCCACATTATATGAATGAGTCTAGTTTGTTTTGTTTCTCTAAACTCAAAAATTCTCTAACACACATATGACAAGGATCAAGACTATTATATGATGCACATATGGTAAAAATCAAGACCATCAAGACATACATACAAATATCAAGATCCAAGATTATATATGATGCATATATATGGCAGCAGTGCATATAGCAAAAATTAAAACGATTATGTCATACACTACAAAAAGAATCTTAACCTTGTGTTTGTAAAAATGAAAAATCATTTTGAAAATATTTTATTATGTTGTTTATCTTTTATTATGTTTAGTTATGATATGATGTAATGAGACTGAAATATTAAAAGAATTTTAATTTTATCGAAATTTCTCTCTAAGAGGCAGCCAAGGTGAATAAAACTATTCACTATTTGGGCGAGATGCTAGTAGACTGAGCAAGACACGCATCATATCACATTAGGGAGAAAAAATGAGCACTAAAATGACCTTATTCGGCAGGTTTGGTGGATCCTATTATTAGGATACACAAATTACATAAAAGAAAAAAAAATTTAGAACCCTTATCATGAAATTCATTAAACATTATAGTAAATGACAGATTTTTAGTGGTGAGGTAGTATACTTGTCCCGCATAAAATTTTCTCAATATAATCTGGATCTGAGGTTTATGAATGCAGATAATCTAAAAAAATAAAAATAAAAAAATTGAAAAAAAATGGCTTAAATAAATTTTTTTATCGATAACTTTAAAGCAGTCCGATCTATTTTCACATCAAGTAATTAATATTATAAATGGTCCCATTACTGTCATATCTAATTAGTCAATTTGTTAGTCGTGAAAAGGACAATTTGACAGTTGATTGTGTCTCTTAAAATGACCTACTATATGGATCCCATTGGTGGGATTCACAAATTAAATAATAAAAATTTATGAATCTTGTATGAAATCCATCGAGCATTATATCAAATGACAAGTTTTTAATGCTAAAGTAATATGCTAGTGTGGATCTCTTATTTATGAATAGAGATATTCTTTTAAAACTGAAAGAAATAAAAATAATAATAAAGTGAGTTAGAGTAAAAAAAAAAAGGTCTAAACAAATCTTTTTTATTGATAACTTTAGAGTTTAGAGCAATCAAATCTATTCTTCACATAAAGTAATTAATTGGTCCCCGGTAGGCCAGCATTATGAGATTAGCTAGTTACTCGATCTGTTAGTTGGGAAAAAGCACAATACACCAATTAATTGTGCCTCTTAAATCTGATTATTATTTATTGCCATGCCGTATCATAATATCGTGTTTGTCTGAATTTGTCCCTAATTTTGTCCATACACCAGTATTAGTTGACTTTCTCACTTCATTTTTCCACGGTAATTTAACTTGTGCACCCTTGTATCGTTTTCAAACTTTTCTTTCACTTGGAAATCTTATGTGTTTGGGGGATTTGCCTACAAGTTAAATCCTAAAAAAAAACAGCCAAAATTTTCCTTTTGTTTCAAATTAGTGTTCGAGTTCATTTATTTTTCAACTTTCAAATTTCTGAATTACAATTTTTCTTTAAAAAACACATTGATTTAAATATTATTATGACATTAGAGCAGCACTTATGAAATTGAAACATGAGAGAAAAATAATTAATTTCATCAAATAAGAAAAGCTTTTAATTATTTTCTCACTTGATCTAAAAGGTAATTAAGTTTAGAAGTGAGGAACCCAAAAGTATGTAAGGACTTTATTTAGTTAAAGAATAATATATAGTTGAAACGTACAAAACAAATTCGAGCTACATTACATTAACTCTTTTAGGTAACACTTTACCAGCAAATTCAACTGTTCTATTGATGAAATGATGGATCTTCTCAGGATTGAAATCTTTCTTTATCTATCCTTTAAAAATCTTTCAATCTAGAAGAAACCATATTATAAACACCAAAACAACAAATTAAAATATCCCAATAATACAAACATTTATTTAAATGAGATTCATACTTGCGCAAATTATAGTTATTCAGATGATGCACTCAAACTCACTCCATTCATATTAAACAAAGGGATTAAGAAATTTTCCAAACTTGTTCAATTATTTAGCCCATCTATCATGAACCCTAACCCCTTAATCCGTGCTTCTTATAGAGAATAATAGACACGCTGGGGCCAAGACGCTGTCCTTCCACAACTTGAACATCATAGTTATGAATTATGCCGGCAGCCACAGCTTTCATTTGCGTGAAAGCCACCTTTTTGCCTAAACAAGTCCTTGGTCCTGCATTGAATGACAAGAACTTGTTCGACAGGTCGCGTTTGATCCCTCCACTTTCGGAAATCCATCTTTCAGGCCTGAATTCCAAGCAATCTTCTCCCCATATTGACTTCATTCTCCCCATTGCATACAGAGAAAACAAGATTTTTGTCCTCGGAATGGCGCGGTGTCCGCTTGGAAGAGCGTGGCACTAAAGGAACTTTGTGCTGAAAAGGAACTGGAGGGTAAAGCCTCAATGTTTCGCACAAATCGCCATGTAAATAAACCAATTGATTTAGCTCTTGCGTGTCAAAGTCCCACCCTTTTTTCCGAATTTCTCAGCTGGTACTATCGAACTAAGCTCTTCTCTCATCTTGGTTTCTGCTTTTGGGTTCTTTGAAACAAGCCAAAAGAACTACGTAAGAGCTGAACTAATTGTGTCCCTGCCCGCAATCATGAAATTCAACACTGTATCTCTCAAGAAATTGTCGTCATTACATTTCAATTCACCCATAATGAATTTGTTTTCGTGCATGTATGATGTTAATAAATCCACCCCATCTACTTCTTTCTATAAAATTTCTTCATTTATCTTTCTTCTTTTCCTTTATATGTACTCGAATATGACATTATTTAACGTTTCCTTAGCTTCTTTCAGTTTCTTTTCTTATCCAATTCCAAGCCATCTTTGTATCTTCCACAAGCTTTCTGGAACAACATGCCGATAAAATATTGATTCCTCAGCATCTTCCAATGCCATTGAGAATTGAACTTCAGGAAATTCAATTAATAAGCAACCAGGATCGTAGCCTGTAACAAATAAGCTTGTACAATCAAAAGTAAACCTCTGGAACAAATCCTGCAAATCAACTGTTTTGCCTGTTTGGCCATGTGATCAAGAATTGGAATCAGCCCTTTCTCCAATTTGGCTTGATTGGATTTCACTACAAGCTTGTAGAAGCTATGGTGATTCATCAAAGCTTGAGCAAACCTTCTTTGGTTTTTCCACAAATCTGAGTCGGAGTTAAAAATCCCATCTCCCAAAGTATCAAAGATTTGCGTGAATTCTGGCCCTTTTGGGAAATTTGAGAAGTTTGACCTCATTATATAATGTATATTGGCTGGATCAACTGTGGCCAATATTTCCATGTTCGCAAACCAAGGACCTTTGAATAGAAATGTACATTGCGTTTCCTCTAGAACTTCTGTGCAATAATCATGTATACGATGAACGTTGAGAAGAAGGTGTGGCAGCATACCTACGACTGGAAAATTCTTTGGGATTCCGTTGTTATTGCTGAAACAATATCGAAGAATCAAGAGCAAATGATTGCCAAAAAGACATCCAAAAGGCCAAATAAATCCATTTGAGATGTTTGGAAGGGTAAGTCTCGCTCTATAAGCCATTTCTTACTTCACACATACACACACAGATATATAGAGATTTTCAGGTGGGGATGTCTAACTATGGATTTTGGGTGGATTTATTATTAATATTTCTCTTCAATTAATTGTAACGTCATATGATGTAATAGTGAATTTACACCAAATTTGTATTTAAGTATCAGTATCTAGGAATATATAAGCTTTAGATTGGGTATCAATTTGCAGAAGCAAATGGGCCTAGCTCTAAATTGAAATATATATATATATACGTATAATACATCCACTCACCCCCTTACATAGAGGCCGGTCGATGTGCAATCTCAAGAGTGAGTCTACTATGATAGTATATAAAAATTCACAGGTTTAACCTATACTTAAAAAATTAACTAAAGAATTGATGATTTACCTCAACCTTATTTTTTTTAATCCATGACTTGTTATCCGACATGTGGGTTAATCCCCTCATCACAATCTAATCAAATTATTCATCCATAATTTTGTTTTTTTTTCTTTTTTCCAGATTGTGATGTTAAATAAAAAAGAAAGTGGGAAAAATGCATTGATACCAGGCGTTTCTTTGGCTTAGTGATGGGGATGATGAGCCGTTTTCAGGGCTATCGATCCACCGACATTTTTTCTTACTTTTATCGATATGATGGAAGTAAGCGATTGTGATCTTTGAGTTGCTTCTACTAGGGAAAAAAATAAGTAGGAAAAAAATAAAGACTAAAAATTAAATGGAATTCAGATCCTTAAATGATAGGTATAAGATTCCTCCATTCTCAAGATTTGAAAAAATAATTACATATGTAAATTTTTAAATTTTTAATAAAACATATTAAAATTTTTTGGACTATAATATTTTTAAAAGATAATAACTAAAAAAATTGACTTTAAATTTTTTTTATAAATATAAATATAATTTAAATAATTTAATTTCTCTAGTAGACTAATGATATTAAATTTTTTTAATGTATAGAATAATTTTTAAAATGTAAATTATCATATTTATTTTACTAACATATTTATATTTATATAAAAATTTTGAATAAATCTTTGGATTAAATAAATTTTATAATTTTTAGTATAACATAGGTTTATTGGCTTTTGTGTGGTACTTGATACGATTCACGCACAGTGAAGAGTAAATTACCTTTCCGAGACAAAAATCAGGAAAAAAAAAAAAAGATTAACTTTCAAGTGATGTGAGTGTAAAAGTTATAATCTTTATATTTATTAAGATAGCTCTTTGGCTAAGTTATAATCTTGAGAATTAGGAGTGTTAACAAGATAATCTCACGTTTGATGAGATTGAGGCCACGAACATGTTGGAGATTAATAATCAAACTCAGAGCAAAACGCAAGAGTTTACAGGTGCCCAATTCATTAGTTTCATCATTTAAGTCCTTGCGTGGGCATTGAGTCACTTAATATGACCAAGTTAACGGGTGGTTAAAACGGTTAGAAGGAGCAAGAGAGGGCAAGGAATGAACAAAATAACGATTTTCAGTTTTGCATTACAAACTTTAACTTTATAAAGCTGATCAACAACAGACTTCGGGAGATTGATTCGTGAAGGAAGAGAGAGAATTTACGGAGGGTTTCTTCTCTGCAGAGTGAAAAAAAAGCTTGAAAGATCAGTAAATCAATTGATTTGTTTCTTGGATCTGTTAAGATACATTGCCCAGCAGCAGTGGCGGACCAGGAAATAAATTCAGAAGGGGCTTAATATAAATTAATAAAAAAAAATTTTGGGCAAGATAATAAAAGTCAACTGAAAAAATAATAAGTAAAGTATTCAATTTCAAACCAGCAGTCAAGCACAATACCTTTTCAATCTATGGCTGGTCTAGCGAGGGATGAAACTCACGAAAGGCTTAGCGATAGCGACGGCGGACAACAACGGACTGGTGGCAAAATAGATACGCCGGCAGTGGCGGTAACCAAGTTTAATTGTGATTTAATGATTTGTAGGTTTATGATTTTGGGATTTATTTTTTTTATTCTTTTAATTTTTTATTATTAATATAAGCGGTGAGTTTTGTAAGTTAATTTTAAATAATAATTTGATTAAATTTAAAAATTTTAATATTTAAATGAATTTAATTTAAAAGCCTAAAATACTTTTTTTTAAAAAAATTTAAAATATTTAATATATTAATATTGGACTTAATATTTAAAAAGGGACTTTACGAGTTTAATTTAAGAAATTTTTAGGCCACGGAATAGTTGGGTCCGCCCCTGCCCTGCACACGTGGAATTCGGATAGTCACAGCACATGTACCACTTGCAGCTACACGAGTCACATACCAACATGGAAAAGATCAACACACCACATGTGGGATTCGAACAGTCCCGGCACATGAACCGCATGCACCACACTAGCCACGTACTAACATAGAAAAGATCAACGCACCAACTTAATTCTGCATCAACAAGGCAAGTAGCAAACCCGTGACATGTGGTTCATGATGGACACAAATATGGCTATCTGTATTGCGCTTGCCAAAGGCTTACAATGGAATCATCTAACACAATCCCCGTGACCTGCAACTCACCAAAGAAAGATAGCCAACTATTATTCAAGTCGAGATTCTCTTCATAACTTAGCCAACGGCTAGTGAATGACTAAGTTTAGAATGAATCCCATTATTTCTGTAAAATATTTCTTCCATATATAATTCCTCTACTCATGTATAAATACATGATCTTGTACTTAAGAAAATAAGTCAATAAAGCTTTTAATCCTTTTCAATACTCTTGAAATTTAGCAGGATCGAAAGCAAGCAAATGTGATTTTGATTTTATTGGGAAAAAATCTTTGTGTTGCTTGTTATTGTTGATTGATTTGTAGATTTGCGGATGTTGAATTAAGCTTTTAACTAGTAACGTTATTATGTTTATAAAGTTAGAATATGCAGTTGCGTGTTATCAATCAATAAATATCATGTGTTGGGTAATTATTGATAATTTATATTATTATGGGAAAAGGACAGTTATACCCCTAATGTTTGGGAAAAACAATAATGCAAAACCTCAAGTTTCCAGCGAAGGATATCAAAACCTTTTCTTTACTACAATATCGTTTGAATACTAACTAAAAAATTGGCTTCAACATTTTTTAATAAATACAAATACAATATAAATAATTTAATTTTTTTGATAGACTAATAATATTAAATTTTTTTTAACATTTGAAATAATTTAAAAAATAAATTATTATATTTATTTTAATAATATATTTCTGCCTATTATATAGATCTTAAATAAATCTTTGGGCTAAAAAGAATTTATAATTAACAAAACATATCCCATATATTAATAATATTAAAATTATTTTGCATAATATTCAAAAAAATTTGAATTTTTTATATCTCTTTTAATATTATATTTTTATTTATTACAAAATTTACTTTAATACAATGAAATATGTCTAATATATTGTGAAATATAATTTTTTTTAATATTGAGATTATTTTAAAATGTGTGTATATATATATATTACATTTATTTTAATATTGTGAAATATAAATTTGTTTTAATATTGAGATTATTTTAAAATGTATGTATGTATGTATATATATATATATATATATACATATATATATATTACATTTATTTTAATATTTTTATTTATTATAAGATAACATAGTCAATTTTTTTAATTAATAAAGCCAAAAAGTATTATAATCAAAAGGAGTTTTAGTGTCTTTTATTGAAAGTTTGAGGGTCTTCATGACTATCTTTTCATCAGCTATCATTTTCCCTATTATCATTAAACAAATTAGGATTATTTTTGGATTATCTCTCTCTTCCCTTATCTTTTAAACAGAAATAAGGCTAACTTATAATGGGGTAATCTGAAGATGGTTAGTTCGTAATAAATCCAAACTCTACCAAAAAATTATTCAAAACATCAATCAATACGAGACACATTATGTGTTACATTGTATAAACATATATATAAATATTATTTTTAACTTAATGATTTCAATCTTGAGCTTTCAAATTACATCTTGGGGGTTTCATTTTTCAGATCCCAGTGACTGAATGAAAATTAAATTTATATTTTATTGCCAGTGAGGGGTAATGAGGTTAATCCAATTTGTACCTTGCATTTGTTCGTGTTGTTGTCACTCTTATTGATGATGATAAGCCTTTTTCTGCTTTAACATTAGCTAACTTATTATCTAAATTCATTGGTAGAATGGAGCAAGATACCAAAAAAGAAATATTATTGATGGTCGTTTTTGCGTTTGAATTAGGGCCTTGCTTTCCACAGGAAAAATAGCGACGAAGACACAACTGTCCTGTCTCACATTTAAGAGATGGTTATCTATCTATTCAGCTTTTCCACCGACTGAATTAGATTTATCTGAGTTATTGATAATGCTAGCTGTGCCTTCTTTGTCTTATAGTCACTCCGATTGACTGGAAATTGACAGCAGTATATCGGTCCTTTTCTTGCAATTTGATTCATCACACAGGACTATTAATTGCCCGTGAAATGCAAAGCAGCAAATTTCCTTTCTATCCTAGTTCCAGGTACACCAATATTTAATCTTTGAACTCTATTTGTTATGATGTCTAATTCTTTATCTAAGTTATCTTGTGAATTATTAAGTTCTATATGTGATATTGTTTTATTTTTTGTAAAGGTTTGAAAGTGAGTTTATAATTTAATTAATCTATGGTCAAAATTTTTAATTTGTTACAAATTTTAATTAGTAATTTAATAATAGTATTAGCTTATGCTTGTTGTACATTATTTATTTATTGATTAAATTCTTTAGAACTAGGACCATTAATATTTGCTGAATCATGTTTTAATTCTATTAAAGTTCTATTAATTATTTATCTAAACTTATTCACTTACTATTAATTTTATCGAGTCTACTTATATTTGTAAATCTCTTTATGCATATTTAATATTTTCTATTTCGGCTCTTAAAGTTTCTACAAGACTTTAAATTTCTAACTGTATGAGTTTGTGTGCTTTTATATCTAATACTTGTATTAATTCTACTATTTCCCTTTTATTAGGGAATCCTTTAATTTTGGCTATTAAAATCGGATAATAACTCTTTAATATAGTCCAAATTGCTTCTTAATGTATTAATATTGCTAGTTTCAAAGAATTATCGTGGTACGGGCGAAATACCCTATTCATGAGATCCATAAAAGCTACAGGAGCATTTGTCAACTCAAATGGCATCACTAAGAACTCATATTGTCCATAACGGGTTCTAAATGCTGTTTTAGGAATATCGGCCTCTTTAATTCTCAGCTGATGATACCCGAGCGCAAATCAATCTTAGAAAAGACTTTTGCGGAAGTGGATACTTATTGCGTACCGTAACTTTGTTCACTTGTCCGTAGTAATGCAGAATCTAAAAGTCCCATCCTTTTTTTTAACAAACAAGACTGGAGCTCGCCATGGAGATACACTAGGTCAAATAAACCCTTTATCCACCAATTCTTGCAGCTGAAACTTCAGTTCCTTCAATTCTACTGGAGCGCCATAGATATAGGAGATGTTCCAGGGACTAAATCAATAGAAAACTCAACCTTTTTGTTAGGTGGCATCCTAGGAAGTTCATCTAGAAATACATCTAGAAACTCGTTGACTACTGCAATATCCTTCAGTCTCAACTCTCGAGCTTCTGTGTCTATCACATGAGCTAAATTAGCTGAGCATCATTTTCTTAGTAAACATCTCACACTAATGGCATATATGACACATGAGGGCAAAACTTTGCGCTCCCCACAAAATTTCACCTCAACTCTCCCTGGGCTTTTAAACACAACTTCCTTTTTTAAACAATCCACTGTAGCATAATGAGTTGTAGGCCAATCCATGCCCAAAATATTGTTGAAGTCTTTTGTCTAAAGAAATAAAATTTGCCTCCAATTCATGCTCCTCCATTCCAATCATACAATGCTAATTCACACTCTCAGCAATTAGTGACTCTCCAGTAGGTGTACAAATGACTAAACCACAATCTAATGGTTCAGGCTCTCGCCCGATATGCTTAGCAAAAGTATGGGAAATGAAAGAGTGCGTGAATCCAGGATCAATAAGAATATAAGCCTCGGGGCCAATGATAGATAATATACTCATAATAACATATGGTGCAGCATGCGCCTCCTGTTGTGTCAAAGCAAAACCTGGAGCCTGAGTTTGAGGTCGACCAGGCTGACCTCTCTGACCTAGAGCAGTCATTTGACTCCTAAACGTCAATATAGAACATCCCCTCTGTACTCTTCTCTGACCTTGAGTCTGGCCAGAGTGGTGTTGATACCGTGAGGCTGTCCATCCTGCAAAACTGTCACCCTGAGACAAAGTAGGGTAGAACCTCCTGATGTGTCTTGGCTGACCACACAAATAACAAACTTTGTCTCTAATGCGGCACTGTTCCTGATGGTTCCTGCCACACGAAGGGCAAGAAGTCTGCTGGGTACTCTTAAGACAATCATCACGATGTCCCCCACTATTTCGGTCATATTGTCCGTGATTCCTGACATTACTCCCCACTGAGGGCTGCATAGAGCTATAACTGACAGTCTCTCTTGAGTCTCCCATGAAACCAATACCCTGACTCCTTTGCTTGATATCAAAATAATTCATATGAATACCCCCTCTCTTAGGTGGCCTCCTACTAGAGCCACCCTCTACCCCACTCTAGCCGCGCTTCTGCTTTAGTGCTTGAACTCTATGTCCCTCTGCAATATTGTGCTCTACTCTTCTGGTTGCCTCAACTACCTCTCCAAACTCAGTATATCGTAATGCAATCACGGTGGTACGAATCTCAAATCCAAGACCCTCCTCAAACAATCTGCATTTTTCTCTCTCATCACAGACTACTGATGTAGCAAATCTAGAGAGGTCTATAAACTTCTTCATATGCTCCTCAACTGTCAAGGATCCCTCAACCAACCGAAAGAATTCACTCTACTTAATATCGTAATACACAGCTGGAAAATAATGATCGTAGAATTCTTTATGGAAAATGGCCCAAGTAATCGTTGTGTGCCCATGATATCATCTCTCCACTATCTGCCACTAATAGTAAGCTCTATCCTCGAGTAAAAAAGTGGCAAATGATAGTCTGTCATCCTCTGAATATTTCGTCACGTCAAAAATGCGCTCGAGCTTAACAAACCAGGAGTCAGCCTCAAGTGGTTGTCCACAACCATTAAAGCTCCTCGCTCTTAGACTTCTCATACGCTCAATCGTGTTTGTGTTACCGGCATGCACTTGGGTCTGATTCTGCACAACCGTAGTTATGTTCCGAACATTGAGCAATCATTTCGAAACACTATGTATTCGAACATTGACAATCATTTAGGAACATTCCCTAGTGTTTGTCACGCAATCTCATGAGTCGAAGATTCAACCACTCCCTTATTCTCAGGTTCACTTCCCCCTGTAGGTACACTACTAGGAGTCAACCTAGCTACTAGCGTAGTACGGCCACAACCACAATCACGTCTACTGCTACTATGAAGCATGATGGCGCCTAAAAAATATTAATTTTCACTTTAATACTATAAAACTTATTCGTACTAAAGGTGGTAAAGTGTACATATCTAAAACCATGCTCTGATACCAACTGAAACGACCCGCCCCAAACTCCTGGGTGAGTCTAGATAGACCCATCAAAATTGAACTGATAATAAACTATTTAACAAGGATTCTATTAGAAATTCGGCGGAACCTCCCCTATAAGTATAACACTTCCGACCCGCAAAAGTGTAAAACAAACACTTTCAAATAATCCAATATACAACCCGCTCCAATACTCAACATTTTCAACCATAGTACTAAATTTTTACCCAAGATATCTCCAAAGTAATAAAGGATTATATTATAGCTGATAATAATATACATTGGTTTATTCTTAGTCTCAAAAGAATAATATACCAAAATTATACAATTCCAAAATAATGAGATGATCAAAATGCCCTAATAAAAATCATCTATATCTTCTAGTATAATGTGGCCAAAAACTGAAAATATCTACAGTCGCTGGGTCGGTTTAGTGTACCTGCAACCTCCTGTTGGGGGGGGGAGGGGGAGAGAGAAAAATATGATAATACAGAGTGAATATAAAACTCAGCGAGCTCAGTGAGTGGATACTAGTTTTCTTTTGAAAATAAACTTACTGTAAAAATAATTTAATCTTTCTCTGAGTAATTTCATCAAAATTTCATAAGAATTCCAGTAAACTTATGTAATTTAAATCATGCACTGATATAATAATAATACATAATACTGCATAAAATCAGGAAAATCATAACACTTATAATAGAAAATACTGAATATCGAAACTATCACTAAACAAGTACCCAGGGGAAAAATCTTGTCATATCCGAGCCTCCACGGACATGCAATGACGTACTATCTAGGTACCATAATGTCTTGGAGCTACATGAATAGATGGGGAAGTGTCATCTCATATCTCATCATATCTGTGTATGCATAATCTAGTCCCCAAAGGACAAAGGTGCCCAAGCACACGGTTCAAAGCCTTTATGTGTACTCAGACAAACCCCAAAGGTCTGTATCTCATCTATATCTCAATATTTGTATCTTTATAATCATCATACTACATGCATATGTCCCAAAAGGGCAAAAGCGCCCAAACACACGGCCCAAAGCCTCTATGTGTGTTCAGACGGGCCCCAAAGACCTCTCATCTTATTTGTATCACTAGGAAGGATACTGTCTAATGATTTTAAATACAATTTTTAAATTATACTTTTCTTTCCATTAACACATTTAAATCAACTTTTCTTATCTTAAAAATCATACTATTTGGGCTAGCTTGAAGCTAGTAGATTGAGCAAGAGACATATCATATCACATTAGGAGAAAAATGTGCACTAAAATGACTTACTATTAGGTAGGTTTGATGGATTCTATTAGTGGAATCTACAATTAAATAACAAAAAAATTTATGAGTCTTATAATGGAATTCATCTAACATTAAGCTAAATGACAGGTTTTTAATGTTGAGGTACCATGCTTGTTCTATACAAATTTTTCTCAATATATTGTATATCTCAAATTTATGAATGGATATATTCTAAAAAAACAGGAAAAAAGAAAAATAGTGAACTAGAAAAAAAAAACTTGGAAAAAAAGACAGAAAGTAGCTTAAACAAATATTTTTCATTGATAATTTTAGAGCAATCAATTATACTCTTCACATCAAGTAATTAAATATTATAAATGGTCTCAACATCATTATATCCAGTTAGTCAATCTATTATGTGTGAAAAGTATAGCATGCCAATTAATTGTGCCCATTAAAACGACCTATTACTCTGTAGGTTTAATGGATCCTACTGGTGGGATTCATAGATTAAATAATAAAAAATTTATGAGTTTTACGATGAAATCAATTGAATATTATGTCGAATGACAATGGATGCTGGGGTAATATACTTGTCCCACAAACTTTTTTCAATATAATGTAGATCCATGTTTATGAAAGAAAATATTTTTAGAACTCAGAAGAAACAAAAAAAGCGAGTTAAAAAATTGGAAAAAAAAAAGAAAGCGGCTTAAAAATTTTTTTACTGGTAAATATAGAGCAATCAAATCTCATCTTCACATCATGTAATTAATGTTATAAATGGTCACAGTAATGCACTATCTAGGTAGTCAATCTGTTGGTCGCGAAACCAATTAATGTGCCTCTTAAACCTGATTTTATTTATTGTCACCCAGCATCGGAATATCAACATCTGAGATTGTACCTAATTATTTCCACTCACCGGCATTAGCTAACTTATGACAATAACAACCAATCCGGTGCCCTTGGGACGAGGGTGAGCAAAAAAATCTGAATTAACTTAAGCTTAGGTCGGCTCAGCCCTCATCGTGAGGTCATGGCCATGAAATAAAAATTTTAAAATCTATTATGAATGGACCTGATTATAAGTTTATGGAAGTCCGATCTCCATAATTTATAAATTAAAAAATTAATTTATTATTTATGTAATTTATAAATATTATTTGTAATTTATTATGTTATATTGTTAATATTTTGTATGTTAAATTAATAGTTTATTATGTATTAGATAATTATCTTTAATTTAAGTATTTTTTTAACGTTATTAAAATTTTATTTAAAAAATTAATGAAAGTTTGAAAATTTAGACAGATTTTTAAAGACCTGAATTTATTAGTAACAATATAAAATTTGACCTGAGATTAAAAATTTCTCACTTCATTTTTCCAATGGTAATTTGTCTTGTGCAGTGTGCCCTTTTGTATCCTTTCATACTTTTCTTTCTCTTGGAAATCTTATGTGTTTGGACGATTTGCCTACGAGATTAAATCCGGAAAAAACAAACAAAATTTTCCTTTTGCTTAAAATTAGTGTTTGAGTTCGTTTATTTTTCAACTCTCAAAATTTTCAATGACAATTTTTCTCAAAAAAATACATTGATTATTATGACATTAGTTCTAAAATTAAAACAGGAGGAAAAAATAATTAATTTCATCAGATAAGAGGAAGTGTTCGTTATTTTCTCATTTTACCTAAACGATAATTAAATTTAGAAGTGAAGAGCCGAAAAAAAAATTGTGAGGACTTACATTTAATTAAAGAACAATATATAAATGTACACCTAAAACAAACTCGAGCTACAGTGCATTACTTTTTAAAAACACTCTACCACCAAATTCAACTGTTTTTTTATAAGATAATGGATCCTTCACAGATTGAAATCTTTCTTTATCTGTCATTTAAGAATTTTTAAAACTAAAAGAAACCATATTATAAAACACCAAAACAAAACATCAAAATATCCAGATAATATGAACAATTATTTAAATGATATTCATACTGACATAAACTATAGTTATTCTGATGATGCACACAAACTCGCTCAATCATTCATATCAAACAAGAGGATTAAGACATTTCCCAAACTTGTTCAATTATTTAGCCCATCTATCATGCACCCTAACCTTTAATCCGTGCTTCATATAGAGAATAATAGACACATTGGGGCCAAGACGCTGTCCTTCCACAACTTGAACATCATAGTTATGAATTATGCCGGCAGCCACAGCTTTCATTTGCATGAAAGCGACCTTTTTGCCTAAACAAGTCCTTGGTCCTGCATTGAATGACAAGAACTTGCACGACGGCTCCCGTTTGATCCCTCCACTTTCGGAAATCCATCTTTCAGGCCTGAATTCCAAGCAATCTTCTCCCCATATTGACTTCATTCTCCCCATTGCATACAGAGAAAACAAGATCTTTGTTCTGGGAACGGCGCGGTGTCCGCTTGGAAGAGCGTCTGGCACTAAAGGAACTTTGTGCTGAAAAGGAACTGGTGGGTAAAGCCTCAATGCTTCACACAAAGCGCCATGTAAATAAACCAATTGATTTAGCTTTTGTGTGTCAAAATCCAACCATTTTCCGAATTTCGCGGCTGGTACTGTCGAACTAATCTCTTCTCTAATTTTGGTTTCAGCTTTTGGGTTCTTTGAAACAAGCCAAAAGAACCAAGTGAGAGCTGAACTAGTTGTGTCTCTCCCCGCAATCATGAAATTCAAGATTGTATCTCTCAAGAAATTGTCGTCATCACATTTCAATTCTCCCATAATGGATTTGTTTTCGTGCATATATAATGCTAACAAATCGACCCCATCTGCTTCTTTCGATAAAATTTCTTCCTTAATCTCTCTTCTTTTCCTTTGTATGTATTCGAATATGATACTATTTAACGTGTCCTTAGCTTTTTTCAGTTTCTTTTCTTCTCCAATTCCAAGCCATCTTTGTAGCTTCCACAAGCTTTCCGGAACAACATGCCGATAAAATATTGATTCCTCGGCATCTTCCAATGCCATTGGGAATCGAACTTCAGGAAATTCAATTGACAAACAACCAGGATCGTAGCCTGTAAGAAATAAGCTTGTACAATCAAAAGTAAACCTCTGGAACAAATCCTGCAAATCAACTGATTTGCCTTGTTTGGACATGTGATCAAGAATTGGAATCAGCCCTTTTTCCAATTTAGCTTGATTGGATTTCACCACAAACTTGTAGAAGCTATCGTGATTCATCAAAACTTGAGCAAACCTTCTTTGGTTTTTCCACAAATCTGAGTCGGAGTTAAAAATCCCATCTCCCAAAGTATCAAAGATTTGCTTGAATTCTGGCCCTTTTGGGAAATTTGAGAAGTTTGAGCTCATTATATAATGTATATTGGCTGGATCAACTGTGGCCAATATGTCCATGTTCGCAAACCAAGGACCTTTGAATAGAAATGTACATTGCGTTTTCTCTAGAACTTCTGTGCAATAATCATGTATACGATGAACGTTGAGAAGAAGGTGTGGCAGCATACCTACGAGGGGAAAATTCTTTGGGATTCCATTGTTATTGCTGAAACAATATCGAAGAATCAAGAAGCAAATGATTGCCAAGAAGATATCCAAAAGGCCAATTAAAGCCATGTGAGATGTTTGGAAGGGTAAGTCTCACTCTATAAGCCGTTTCTAACTTCACACACATATATATAATTATTCTGTAGCAAGGATATCTCACTTTGATAAAATGAAGATTACTACCAATAGATAAAAATATATATAGATTTTAATATACTAATAAAAAAAAATCGTAATTTTCAATCTATTAAAATTTGTGTTTTTTATATTTTAATGACCTCCTTACTTTAATAAAATAAATATTCCTACTAAAGAAAGATTATATATATATATATATATATAAACTTCTCAAGTGCGAATGCCCAAATGCGGATCTCGTGTCGATTCACTATGTATATTTTTATTTAGTTTATTGCAACACTATATGATCTAACAGCGAATTTACATTAAATATGGATTTAAGCATCAACACTTAAGAATACAAAATAAAACATTTAAATTAGATATTAATTTATAGAAGCACATGGGCTAGCTCATAATAATAATAATAAAAACTAACTCAAGAGATTGCCTAAAACTTTTTTTTTTAGTTTAGAACTTATTTTTAGTCGATGTGGAGTAGGCCCACTCACACCATCACATGGAAACTAGCCGAAGTGTAATCTCATGAGTGAGTCTATTGTGATAACATATAAAAATCTGTTGATTTAACTCATATTTAAAAAGTTTACTCAGGAATTAAGAGTTTACCTCAAACTTGTATTTTTAATCTTAATGCTCTTTGGCATGTGGGTTATTCTCCTCATCACAATCTAATCAAATTATTCATCCATAATTAGTATTTTTTTCCTCCCCTGCTGTAATGTTAAAAAAGAAAAATGGGAAAAATTCATTGGTGCCAGGCGTTTCTTTGGCTTATTGATGGTGATGATGACCCATTTTCGGGGTTATCAATCCACTGACGTTTTGTCTTACTTTTTATCTTTATTTAAAATGGTCATATAGACTATTTTTTGATATTTATGATGAAATGAAATATAGTTAGGTTATTATAGTCAAAGAAAATAATTGTCTTAAAAGGATTTTATGTCAATAATTCCAAAAATAAGGGGCTCTATAACTATTTCACCAAACCTGCAACTGTCACCGTTGTTTCCCCTCAATTTAAACATAAAATAGCATGATATATATTTTCTGTACATGTTGTAAATTATTTTAAAATCTTGCTATTTCGAGTTATATATTTCATTTAATTATCAGTTAAAATATCATCTATAATTTGCTTTTCCCTTTTTTCTTAATTTCTGTTGTAGGTGTGGAGCATGTTGGAGGAGATATGTTTGTTGAAGTGCCTAAAGGACAAGCTATTTTCATGAAGGTTAGTTCTCCAATTAATTTTTCTAGTTGCCAACATATATGTCAACTCTAGATAAATTCAGGAAACTAATATAGGAAATCAATTTTCATACAAAACTTCAGTGGATACTTCATGACTGGAGCGATGACCAATGTGTGAAGATACTGAAGAATTGCTATGATGCTCTACCAGAATCCAGGAAGGTCATTGTGGTAGACTCTTTAATGCAGAGTCCCTTGAGACTGATATTTTAAGCAAGTATATTTATATGCTTGACATAGAAATGTACACTGTATGTCCTGGAGCAAAGGAGAGGACAATAGAGGAGTTGAGGGCCCTGGCGACAAAAGCTGGATTTACAGCTGTTAAACTTGTCTGTCGTGCTTACTGTTGTTGGGTTGTTGAACTCTATAAAAGATCTGAGCTTTGACATTTAAAAATCTGTTGATTTAACTCATTTTTAGTCAATGTGGAGTAGGTCCACTCACGCCATCGCATGGAGACTAGCTAGTGTGCACTCATAAGTGAGTCTACTGTGATCACATATAAAAATCTGTTGATTTAACTCGTATTTAAAAAGTTTACTCAGGAATTGAGAGTTTACCTCAAACTTATATTTTAAATCTTGATGCTGTCTGGCATGTGGGTTATTCTCCTCATCACAATCTAATCAAATTATTCATCCATAATTAGTATTTTTTCCCCCTTGCTGTAATGTTAAAAAAGAAAAATGAGAGCCACCGGGCCAAACCACTGTCAGTGGTTCGAGTCTCTATAAACTCAATTTCCATTCAATTAAACATGATTGTGTGAATTTAATTTATAAGTCTTTCTCTTTTGTAAAAGTACGAATTGAACAGAGACATCTCTCTTCTATAAGGATTATTTATCTGGGTAAATACTTTATAGAATTTAATGTAATATTGTAGTCTTAATTATATGTCTGATTATAAGTATCTGTGTAATTATCTATTATAATAACAGTTGTAAATATCTGATGTAATATGGGTAATCGATGTGTAATTAGTATTTAAAAAAAAAAAAAAGGGGGAAAGCTCATGGTGCCAGGCGTTTCTTTGGCTTATTGATGGTGATGATGACCCATTTTCGGGGTTATCAATCCACTGACGTTTTGTCTTACTTTCATTGGCATGATGGAAGTAAGATAGTAATTGTGACCTTTGAGTTGCTATGCCACCACGGAGGTTTGCTTCTACCATTAGGGAAAATGATAAAGACTAAAAACTAAATGGGATTAGATTGGAAAAAAAAAACTGCATATCATTTAAATAAATATTTTTATCATTTAAATAATTTAATTTTTCCAGTAGACTAATGATATTAGAATTTTTTAATATATAAATAATTTTTAAAATGTAAATTATTATATTTATTTTAATAATATATTTATATTTATTATAAAAATTTTAAATAAGTTTTTGGGTTAAATAAATTTTATAATTTTTAGTATGAGATAGATTTATGGGTTTTTGAGTGTTACTTGATATGATTCACACACATGTGAAGAGTAAATTACCTTTCCGAGCGACAAAAATCAGAAAAAAAAAAAGATTTGACTTTCAAGTCGTATGAGTGTAAAAGAGAGAATCTTTACATATGTTATAATCTTGAGAATTAGGACTTAGGAGTGTTGATGAGATTGAGGCAAAACGCAGAGTTTTCAGGTGCCCAATTCATAGATTCATCATTTAAGTCCTGCGTGGGCACTTGAGTCACTTACTTTGACCAAGTTGATGACTGCTTAAAACGGTTAGAAAGAGCAAGAGGGGGCAACGAATGAAAGAAAAAACGATTTTCAGTTTTGCATCACAAACTTTAACTCTATAAAGCGAATCAACAACAGACTTCTAGAGATTGATTCGTGACGGAAGAGAGAGAATTGAGGGAGGGTTTCTTCTCTTAAGAGAGAAAAAAACAATTGAACTTTAAAATTTTTAATAAATACAAATATAATATAAATAAGTTAATTTATTTGGTAGACTAATAATATTATAATATTTTTAATAATTAAAATAATATAAAATATAAATTATTATATTTATTTTAATAATATATTTGTAGCTATTATAAAGATCTTAAATATATCTTTGGGTTAAATAGAATTACAATTAACAAAATATACCCCACCTATTAATAGCATTAAAATAATTTTACATAATATTCAAAAAAATTAAAATTTTAATTTTTTTAATATAATATTACTATTTATTATAAATTTTACTTTAATACAATAAGATATTTCTAATATTGTAAAATATTAAAATTTTTTAAACATTGAGATTAGTTTAAAATGCATATATATATTCTTAAATTTATTTTAATATAATATTTATGTTTATTATAAAATAACATAGTCAATTTTTTGGATTAATAGAGGCAAAGTATATTATGACTAAAAGAAAGTTTTGGCGTTCTTTATTAAAAGCTTGGGAGCCTCTATGACTATTTTTTCAAACCATCATTTTTCCTATCATGGTCATTTTTGAATTATCTCTCTCTTCCCTTATCTTTTAAATAAAAATAGAGATAGCCTGAGGTTTTAAAAAATAATGTAGTAATTTGAAGATAATTAATTTGGAATAATCCAAAATTTACCCAAGAGATTATTCAAAATATCAATCAATGAATAAAACACATTATGTGTTACATCGTATAAACATATATATAACTATTATTTTTAACTTATTCATTTCAATCTTGAGCTTTCGAATTAGATCTTTGGGGTTTGATTTCTCAGATTTCAGTGACTGCAAGTCTGAAAATCAAAGCAACAAAAATTGTTGACTAGCAAAATTAATTTATATTTTATTGCAAGTGAAGTGTAGAGATTGATCCAATTATTTGTACCTAGTGTTTCTTCGTGTTGCTGCCATTCTTGTTGATGATGATAAGTCTTTTTTGCCATTATCGCTAGCTAACTTATTATCTAAAAATTCATTGGTAGAATGGCGCAAGATGCCAAAAATAATATATTATTGATAGTGATTTTTATGTTTGAATTAGGGTCTGGCTTCCACATGAAAAAGAGCCACGAAGACATAGCTATCCTGTCTCATTTAAGAGATTAGGTTCATTGTCTTTCTGTTCGGCTTTTGCACTGATTGGATTAGATTTGCATTATTGATAATGCAAGCTCTGCTTTCTTTGTCTTATACTTACAGTCACTCCGATTGATTGAAATTGGCAGCATTTTATCGGTCCTTTTCTTACAATTTGATTGATCACAGTAAATTTCCCTGTGAAATGCCGGCAGTAAATTTCCTTGCTATCGTAGTTCCTAGCCACGAATGGAACAACATTCCAAACTAAAGAGATTTATTATTGCCTGAAAATGATTCGCCATGCACCACAATTTTGCTTCCACAGGAAGCCTGAAAAAGAAAATTAAAGATTAGAACAAAAAAGAGCTAAAATTAAAGATCTTAAATATATCTTTGGGTTAAATAGAATTACAATTAACAAAATATACCCCACCTATTAATAACAAATTATTATATCTTTGGGTTATCCTTTGCTTTCAAATCTTTTGCTTTCAAATTATTATAAAGCAAATATATAAATTATTATATCTTTGGGTTAAATAGAATTACAATTAACAAAAGATAACAAAAATAAGATGGTATGGATGGGTGCGACAACTAGGAATAGTTGTGATCCAGGCTTTCAACTTTGGTACTAAATGGATGTAGCGGAAGTTGAATGTTTTAATATTCTATTAATTCTGGAGAACACCAGAATAAAAGAATGGTCTAAATTCACATTGATTCGAAAGAATACAATAAACCTAAAAAGTTAAAACTCATTGATTTTGTAGAATGCCGACAATTAACTGAATTAAAAAAACTCACACAAGTTTTGAAAACTTAAAATACTATTGAACTCAAGTCTAGAATTTATTCAAAGAAATAATAAAGACTTTCTTATTTATACTAACTACAAATTAAACTAATTCGACTAGAAAACGTATTTTAATAAGACTCAAACCTGAATTAGACATACAACTTATTTGAGCAATATTTAAACTGACAACTCTAACAACAAAACAAAAAAAAAATAAAAATTAATTAAAATATAGCTATATATTATAAATTTAAATCTAAATAAGATTTTTTCAATTTCTTGCTGCTCATCAATGAGTCTTATGCATCTTATATATTTTAAATAGTTTTTGAAACTAACTACCAAAGATGTTTTTATTATTTTTATTTTTAAATATTACTTCTAAAATAACTACTAAACTTGTTTTTAAATCCACCAAATATATGTATGTATGTATGTATGTATGTATGTATATATATATGTATGTATGTATGTATGTATGTATGTATATATATATATATATATGTATGTATGTATGTATGTATGTATGTATATTTTTATGGTATAAAATAAATAGAAAAACACATATTTGGTTTTCGTTTATGAAAACAGAAAAGAATGAAGGATGTGTTTCACTGTTTGGTGACAAGTTTTACCAAAAAAATTTTTTAAAAATAAAAAATAAAATTATTAAAATATTTTGATCCTTTACATTAAATTCAAGATCCAGCTATGTTACCCATAAGGTTTGTTACCCTATTTTTAGTCTTTTTCAAATATAGATTAGATCTAACCCAAGAGTTCTATAATGGCTTAGATGTGTTATTAGGTTATTAACATTAAAAGTCCATGATGTTTATCCAAAATCAGCCAAAAGTTTTAAACTTTTGACCTATAATTCTAAAATATTTTAATTTATTTATACTATTGAAATATTAAAATGACCTACTCTTACATTTATTCATATAATCAAATTAATGCATCTTCTTATTAATTATGTATATATATTGGAGTGTGCCTGAGAGCCATTTTGATTCATTTGGACACTTGGTAGATACTTAATGGTTGACTTATCTTAGGTGATGTTATTATGGTATTTTTGTTCGACTCTTCTTTAATGGTAGATACTTAATGGTTGACTTATCTTACGTGATCGGCTCTTTGTGTTTTGGTCTTGCGTCTTTTTAAGGAGCAACAGAGGACAACTAACGTAGCTTCTCCTCATTTCTTTGCTTAAGGAATCTACACTCTCATTGGCTTATTCCTTTTAGCCCATAAGAGAGACATTTTATTCTTTTATATGATGGCATGCCACTATTCATGTGTTAACTCTAGCCACTAAATTTAGATTCCAATAATACCCCTTTTTGTTGCACATATTTACCAAACTCGTCATTCCTGAAGGAGTTTATCCTTTGATTTTTTTGAACTATCCTACTATTTGGTCAAATCGGTAAACTTTATTTTAATTGACTTCTCTTGGCCACGTGCCATCAGCTTACTAGTCCAGATCAGGATTCCAAATTCCATCCCAAATATAAGTCAATTAATATATTGATTGAATAATTAATCTTGTCATAAATGTGTTATTGCGTTAGAAACTCCAAACCTAAACCGGACACGGTTGATAGATAGTCTTGCCAAATTTGACCACTCAAATCCATTTGTTTGTGTTGTATTTGTGTTAGGTTAATGAGTTGTGTCAAATTTTATTAGCACTAGACAACACCACCAGGAAATGACCATTTTTATTTTTACTTTTTTATTTATGGTAGTGAAATAGATTTTTGTTTCAATTGTAACTAATTTTGTATAGGCTTCTCCACAAAAATTACATTAATAAAGAAAGCTTAATTATATTGTCTAAATTGACAAGCCTGGAGTATTGCACTCATGCCAGCGTCTCAAAAAGGTGCTTGTGAAACAGGTCGTGCTTTCTAGAAGCATCCCTACAATAGAAAATTTGTGGGTGCAAAAGTAATGTGTTAAATTTAAAAATCTCTAATTTTTTTATTTTTACAACAAATAACGGGACTGCAGTGTAGGTGGCTTAGAAAAAAACGAAAGATGGGGTAACTAATCCCTGGGGTAACATAGTTTTTCCCTTAAATTCAATGTATCATAATTAAATCTTATCTCACATAATTTATATTATTATATTTTGGCCGTTTCTCAGTGCTAACTTTTAAGAATGATATCAAGCAAATAGTTTGTTTTTAATTCTAAAAATTTATTTTATGAAATAATACTAAACGCATTTTCAATTGAACAAATTCCACGTACAATTATCAATAATCTAGCTTCTTTATTATACATATAAATATTATTTTATTGATGACTAAACATTTTGTTAAAGAACCACACAAGAAGCTGCAAGTTAACACTAACTCTCTTTCTTCTTTGTGGGATTAAAATGGGATGTTGATGTGCTCATAACTTCTGTATTACTTTACTGTTAAATTGTATTATATTAATTTTTATATTTTGTTAATGCAGGCATATATTGGAAAGATTCGAAGTGAAGAATTTAAAGAAGAAACGAACTGAAGCCTAATGGAAATAACAGCCGACTATGAAGGAAAACAGGGAAGAAGAATGCTTAAAGGAGAATTGTTAGATTTATTCCTAATTTTATAGATCTATTGGCTATTTTTAGTTTTACAGATCTATTGCATGGGCTTAAACGTCGCTGGGCTTACTTTTTTGCCACTTTGTTTCCTTTTAGGGTGTCCATGGCACCCAGCATAACACAATTCACAACCCTGTGTTGTATTAAGTTAGTACAATCTTCAAGTTTGGCTCAAAATTAATTATGTATAGGGGCACATAATATTACTGTTGTAATATACACAATGCCGCAAAAAATAAACCCGTAGAGGTGTCGTGGTTAGCCGTGATTGCATTAAAAATGAGAGGGAAAATATTTTCCTCTTTGAAACACGATCCTCAGAGACGAAACAAAACTTCTCTTCTCAAAACCAAAATTTTTCTCACTCTCACTCGCTTTTCACTCACAAACCCTCACAAAGTCACAAACGGTTGAAGTTCGTCATCATCGGCCCATGCCGCACGCATTGCCAACTCGCCGTTCGCTGCTTCCTTCCGTCCTATCCACTTCATCGACTTTGCCATTCGCCGCTGCCGTTGCTGACTCGTACCTTAAGCATGTGAGTTGCTGTTTTTATTCTTGTTTTCATCTTTCTGTTTTTTGTTGATTTTACATGTATGACCAAACTTTCTTCTTCACCCAATTTATCACTGAACACTCTAATCACACGTTAGTAAGGTTTGATTTTTAGATTGATTTATGTCAGGTTTTGGCAATTCCTTTCTATCAAAGTTTTGTCATTTTGTGGATTATGTTTTGCCCTGATGATGCATCAAAAGAAAACGAAAAATGAACTTTTATCAATTTGGATTTCAGTCGTTCAGAAGGAGAAGGTATTTGAGAATCTTTATGTTGATTGTTCTAAAGTTCTTGCTATTTTCCTCTGTGGGTATGATTTGGCCTCAAGAAATTTTCTGATTTGGCTTCAGAAGTAGAAGATTATTATATCAAATATTTTGATAAGCTTTTGCATTAGAAATTTTCTGAACTTGGGGATCTTCAAGAAATGAATTATTTCTCTTGCTGCAGGACTACCAAAACTTTATAGGCTATATCTGCAAGGCTTATAAAGGCGATGTCATGCCTAAGGCTCCTATCCCTTATCACCAACCACTATGGGGGTCAAACAAGAGCGTGTCTTTCCAGCAAGCTATAATAAGGAGATAACAACATTACCGCAAGAATTAATTCAGCCATAACAATGTGGATACACAAGATGAGCATGATAGCTTCGTTTGGCACGCTTTATGATTTTTTTCATTTAAACAAAAAGAAATTAATGTAAAAATTCTAAAATTTAAGACTTTATATTTTATTTTTTTAAGTACTAATAATTATATTTTTTTTTAAATATTAATTAAATTAATCACCAAAGAAATTAATACAGTATAGTCTAGTATTCAATATAGTATAACTAAAAATTTATAGAGTACAGTGTAGCACCAAACATTATATAATACAACATTATTATAATACTGTGCTAATATAATACAGTATAAAATAATACACCAGTATTAAAAATAATGCAATACAACATAATATAATATAGTGTGCCAAATGCACCCTTAAGGATTTAGAAACCGATTATTATATAAAAGAAGCAGCAACTGCAAGAATTCACAAAGCCAAAAAGGGGAAAAAAATTGACGTAGTGACTGAACTCAATTAAAAAGCTATAGCCGCGAGCTACAAGACCAGTTTGGAGGAAGAAGACGCTGAGATTAATTCTTGAGTTTTTCTTTCTTTTTTCCAGTTGTTTTGCTTGAATCCTCCATATCATATTTATGGATTTTTTTCATTCCTATAAACTAATTTATTTTGCTAAGGCTACGATGTAGCCTAACTAAGAAAATTTAATTCAATAAATCTGTGTTGTTTTTAGCTTATAATTTGTGGTTGAGCGTTCGTTATTGTGTTTAATACTTTTAAATATCTGGCCAATATTTGAATGATTTGAGAATACATAATGAGACTCAGAGGGCATTTATGTGTTTTTGCTCTGTGTGATGGATGCCATGAATTGGACGAAAGATAGAGATGCACCAACATGATTTATGTAGTTTTATCTAAGAACTTCCATAGAGCTTAATGAATATTTACATATTTAAATTCACATTGAGATATAATGGGTTAACATGTTAGGGTATTTTTTATGAGAGGATATTGAATAGATTAGAGAAATTCACTGACAACATCGGTAATAATTTTTAATAGCATAGATGGAGGATCAAATTGGACTCGGTTATGGTGAAGTTGAATGCCCTAGTGTCTAAATCTCTCGGTAAATTCTGTTACCACTTGCATCTTTATTTAATTTTTAGTTGCTTTATTGTATTTTAATTTTTTAATCTAAATTTACTTATTCGATCGTTCAAATAAATTAGAGTTAGAATAATTTCGGTAACTAATAAGATATACAATCTCTGTGAATGATACTTTACCCTACATTATATTACTTGTGTCGACTAGTACACATGCTAATTTACACAACAAATGTGTACCACAAATAAATAAGTAAAAATTAAACTAATACGATCTAAGGCAATAAAGTAACCACAAGAGATATACATGTTTACAATATACACATGCTAATATACATGTTTTAAACTATAGCAAAACAAAATTTTTTTTTTTTTTTTTCTGATTTCATGTTAAACATAATCTTTGATTTCGTTCCAGCTCTGATTTCTGTTTTTTCAATTTTTGATTTAATGTTAGCTGTGATTTAGTTTAGAAAATCGTAATTTAAATATAAGATCAACACCGAGCATGAGATGTTAGCTCTGATTTCATATTAAGTATTATGTCGAATTGATCGTAAAGCTTAAATATTATTGAACTTGTTATTAATAAAGTTAAAATTTTGTTTTTAGAATATTGGAGTGCATTCCATTAATAGATCAAAATCACCTTGCAATATGATTCTATATTATCTTTATAGTTAGATTTATGTCGAGTTTACTCATTTCAATTTTATTTATGTAGATTTATGTTAGGAAGTGTGGATATTGGAAATCATTAAAGTTGACGAAGTTGGTGAGAAAGCAGAGCAAAGTAATGGCGTTTCTTGTTTCTCATGGTTGATTTTTAATTTTTATGTTGTAATAGTTTTTTATGGTTATAGATGTTGCCTGGATGTTTGTTGGGTATTTGACTACTTCCTATATTTGCTTTATGTGTCATTGATGGAATTTTTATTTTTTATGTTGTTATGAACTTATGTTATGGACGATATTAAGTTAGTTTGGTAATTGTGATGACTGATTTGGTAGTGGTGGTAGTAGTTGATGCTATATTTTGATGAATGTAGCAACAACTGATGAATTTATAGATTGCACAAGTGTTACTGATGAAATTATAAATTGTACAGCTCCTGAAATTAAGGAAATTATGGTACAGATTTTGAAACAGAAAAAGAAAAGAAAACCGAACCTAAAAACTGAACCGGCATCGAACCGAAAAACCAAAATATTACCAAATTGTTAAGTTGGACCAGAAAACTAGATTATTAATCTGAACCATTATCGAATCATTAAGTAAAAATCCAAACCGAATCCATCGATTCTAGTCGATTTTTATTTTCTTTAATGGTGTGTTTACTTAATGGGATTGGGAATTGGAATCAAGGAATGGGAATGTGAATCAAAGAATGAGAATGAATGATGTGTTTACTTGCTTAAAAGAGAATTGGAATATGAATCAAAGTGGTGGGTCCCACCCAAAATTGTGAATGATTATTAGAGTTCCCATTCCCATAGGAGGTGGGAATAAAAATTTAATTTCCTAAAGTGATCATATTATCTCGTCTAAATTATGAAAATTTTATTTTATCCTTCCTTATATTTTTATTTATTTATTTTTAATAATAATAATATAATAATAATAATAATAATAATAATAATAATAATAATAATTATTATTATTATTATTATTATTATTATTTTATTATTATTATTATTATTATTATTATTATTATTATTATTTTTATTATTATTATTATTATTATAAAAGTAATAATAAATAATGACAATAATAAACTAAAGTTAGTTTAGTAACTTTTAGCAATCTATTCCGATTACAAATTAAAATAAACACATCAATAGTAATACAGTTCTTTCTTATTCCAATTCCCACAGCTAAAATAAATAATTTATTCTGATTCCCATTCCCCATTCCGATTCCAGTCCATTCCGATTTCAGCAAATTCTGATTATTAATTAGTAAACGCACCATAAATGTTTATCGATTTTTTTAAAATTCCAAACCGAAACTAAACCAAAAATTTTAGTTTTTCCCAAAATCAAACGGACCCAAATCAATGCCCACCCCAACTTTATTTGTAGTTTGAAGAGACATTTGTTAAAAATATTAGGGAAGGCCATTGAATTGTAAGGTTTAAGAGATGAAGATGGATGGCAAAGAAAACAGTTTTGAGATGGGTGTAGAGAATAGATTATTTTATTTAATTGTATAATTTTGATTTTAATAGTAAATTCATTGATAGAAATAACAGTAATAAATATTTGTATGAAAATATGGGTTTGTAAAATATTTTGATGAGTTCAAATATCCCTACCCTAAGAACGGCTCCACTTGCTTTTATATCCGCGTGATTTTTAAGTAAGATTATAATTTTCTTTTAACCCCAACTTATTTCCTTTAATTTACTTAAATATCCAACTATTAGAAGCTTTATGCTTTTGTGCCACCTAAATGAGATGAACAAAAACCTTTTTTTGAGTAAAATAGGGCAATAAAATATAAATGCAATAAAATTTTAATTTTTAAACAAAACCATGCTTTCCATCAAATAATGTAGCCTTTTTATAGTACGATAAACGTCTTTTGTTTGATACGAATCTTTCACGAGCAGGACAGGTAAATAAGATATTATCTGCAATAAAATTTTAATATTAAACAATGTCATTCTTATCAATAATGCAATAGTTTTATTATGTCGCGCACCACACATTTAAAATTAATTTATCAGAGTAGTTGGTATGATAGTATACATAAGGTTTAATCCTTTTGCACATCAATAAAAATGAAAAGCACTACAATTATTCTCTCAATTACTTTAGCTCTTTTGCTATCCTTTCATGGGATAGTTTTACGCACTAATGAAAATTTTCTTCATTGCATATCTCTACTCTCTGAGGACACCTCCATTTCTGAAGTAATTTACACTCAAAATAACCCTTTATATTCATCAGTATTGGATTTTTCGAAACAAAATCTTCTCTTCACAGCAGCAAAATACCCAAAACCTCAAGTAATTATCAAGGCATTTCATGAATCCCAAATTCAAACAGTTCTAAAATGTTCCCAAAAACATAGCCTCCAAATTAGAGTTCGAAGTGGAGGTCATGATTCTGAGGGTCTTTCTTATATTTCTGAAGTTCCATTTGTGATGATTGATTTAATAAATCTTAGCTCAATCAATGTTGATGCAGAAAAGAAAACAGCTTGGGTTCAAGCTGGTGCTACTCTTGGCCAACTTTATTATAGAATTGCCGAGAAAAGTAAAAATCTTGGCTTTCCGGCTGGAGTTTGCCCTACTGTTGGTGTTGGTGGACATTTTAGTGGTGGAGGGTATGGTTACATGATGCGTAAATTTGGTCTTTCTGCTGATCAAGTAGTTGATGCTCACTTGATTGATGTTAGGGGTAGAATTCTTGATAGAAAATCAATGGGAGAGGATCTATTTTGGGCCATAAGAGGAGGTGGAGCAGCTAGCTTTGGAATCATTGTTGCTTGGAAAGTAAATTTAGTCACAATTCCATCAACTGTGACTGCATTCACAGTCACAAGAACCTTGGAAAATAATGCAACAAAGATCCTTGACAAATATCAATACGTTGCTGATAAGCTTCCTGAAGATTTAGTCATCAGTGCTACCTTTGGGGCAGTGAGTTTAGGTACTACGAATAAAAAGAGAACGATCACTTGTTCATTCTCATCCTTGTTTCTTGGTGGGGTTGATAGGCTTCTTCCATTAATGCAGGAAAGGTTCCCTGAGCTTGGTTTGACAAAAGAAGATTGCAAAGAAATGAGCTGGATTGAATCTGCCATATACCTCAGTGGATTGCAAGCGAGTGAGCCCTACAATTTGGAAGCATTACTTGATAGGAATTTTACCAAATCCTTTTTCAAAGAAAAATCTGATTATGTGAGGGAGCCTATTCCAGTAAAAGGTTTTGAAGGGATGTATGATTTGCTTTATGAAAAAGGAGGACACAACATTCAAGTGGTGATTTTTCCTTACGGTGGGAAAATGAGTGAGATTTCGGAGTCAGCAATCCCATTCCCACACAGAGCTGGCATCATTTACTACTTGTTGTACTTTGCGGTATGGGAAAAAGAAGAAGAATCTCAAAATGTACTCAAATTGGTCACAGAGATGTACAATTACATGACTCCCTATGCTTCCAAAAATCCTCGAGCAGCATATCTTAATGACAAAGATCTGGAGATCGGAAGAAATAACAAAGGTGACACTCGCACAAGCATCAAAGAAGCCAGCGTTTGGGGCAACAAGTATTTTATGAACAATTTCAACAGGTTGGTGGATGTCAAAATTATGGTGGATCCTGGTAACTTCTTTAGAAATGAACAAAGTATCCCATCACGTGCATGTTGGTATTAATAAAAAAATAAAAAATAAAAAACGTTAGACATTATGTAATGCTTTCTCTTTGTGTTTTCTTCTCCAATCATTTAGATGCTTTACCTAATTATAATATTTCTTTCTTTACATATTTTATTGTCCCCCTTTTGTGATAATTCTTTCCTTACCTAGCCAGCATGATTGCTCGTTATCGTCTTACACACTGGACAATAAAATGACAATCTTATCCTTATTATTTGTATCCAATTACCAATTCCAAGATCCCACATCGAATCGATACACGGATTTGAGTATCAAATCAACAAAACCAAATTCAACAACTTCAAAATGGTGGTCCAAAACGCAAAAACAAATTTGTTTGGACATCCCTCGTGTCCCCCTGCCGACATCCTCTATGGGCCTGAAAGGAAAAATTAAAAAAAAAAAAAAGCTAAAAACGCCCTGTGAGGGGTTTCGTCAAACTTTTGTAACCGTTGAGTCCCCACATCGTTTCTCTTATGCTGCATTTGCTTCTCCAATTTAAAAGTCAGAATCATTAACATTAACGGCGTTTAGTTTACAAAATAGAGTCAGAAATTAGAATTGAAATTGTAGGACTCACCCCAATGTGGGAATGAGAATGAAAAATTGATTCAGGAATCAATCTCTCATTCCCATGATTGACCATTTTGCCCTCCAATAAAATAGAAAATGCCCATTTTATTATCAATTCAAAAAAACCAAAATTAATATAACCAATTTATTATTATTATTATTACTACAACTACTATTTATAGTATTAATATTACTATATTAATCTTAGTAATAATTATTATTATTAACAATATGTATTAATAATAATAATAATTTTTTAATAATGGTAATCATAATAATTAAAATACAAAATAATAATTATGACAATAGTTAATTAAGAACTTTTTAGTAATATGTAACAATCTAACTTATTTTGGTTTCAATTTCAAGATAAAGTAAATACATTAATGGTAATCCAACTCATTCCAATTCCAATTCTTATAATTTAAGTAAATAACTTATTCTAATTCCTATTTCTCATTTTGATTTTAATTCATTCTGATTTCAATCTCATTCTGATTTCTACCAATTCCAATTTTTATTTAGTAAATGCATCATTAATTTGTTGAGTCGAGTCGAAGGGCCCTCTTGAAATTAAATAATATGGAAAGGCTGCCATGAAGAAAGAGAAAACTCTGGCTGTCATGAACCAATTGTCTATCAAGGAAAGTAGAATAAAGTTTTGCATCGCGAGCTCCCACACAAGCAATGAAGGGCCATTATGTTCCCAGTTTTATTATTATTATTATTTTTCTAATGCAATCTTCAAGAGCAAAGAACCTTTACAGAAATTTTTTTAATACTAAGAAATATTGTTAAAAAGTTGCAAAACATCAGGTTTTAGGAGGAAAGGTTTGCTCGATGGTAAGAGAAGGTTGCATAAATAATGTTGATTTTCATATTTATTTTCTCAATGTTCAATTTACGCTATTAGATTCGCCCCATCAGCCTATGTCTTACATATTTTCAATTTACGCTGTTAGATTCGCCCCATCAGCCTATGTCTTCCAATCGTCTCTTGATCGTATTTGAAGTTCCAAATATTTATGAGGTCGAATATTTATCCCAGTTTCTGATCTCGATTGCAATAATATTCCATATCGACATTAGACAAGAAGTGGTTGGAGTGGGGGGTGGGCGTGGGGGTGATCGAGCCGAAATTAGAATTTTAGGGGGTTGGAAGCCACATATGGTAAGCCTATAAGTCTAGGGTAAGCTTATTATAGTTAAAATCCAAGGGCCAAATCATAAAACAAAAATCTATTTTTGCAAGGGCAAAATTACAAATAAAAAATAGTTGGACTTCAAAAATCTTTTTAAACACCTCTTATGGTGTAATTTTTCAAAATTTACATAGAGCTAGACTTTGTTGATGACAGGACTAAAATCTTTGGGCAATCTATAATAGATCAGGTCCATTGGTAAATCGTCAATTTTATGGTGTAATCCATTAGCTGCAACTTTGTGGATATAAGAA
Organism: Murraya paniculata; assembly: GCA_030449075.1. Lineage (NCBI taxonomy): Eukaryota > Viridiplantae > Streptophyta > Magnoliopsida > Sapindales > Rutaceae > Murraya > Murraya paniculata. The sequence continues at coordinate 709,718 of JAEVFN010000018.1, read as the reverse complement.
AATATTATAATCCACTAGTTTCGTTTATATTATGTTATATTCTTCATAATGTAATAATCCACTACTTCTACTTTTCATTCCACAACTAATTATAAAAAATTTACATTTATTTAGACCGATCCGTCAATGCATCAGATGCATTGTAGTCGAAGCCGAGTAATGTTCCTAAGGATGGAGACAAATCCACACCATGTCATTATGTTTTCTTGCTGTTTCAAAATCAGCCACTTCCTACTATCTAAATTAACAAAAAGAAAAAGTACGAATAAGAAACATTTCTTGCATTATTGAAGAGACCTTATCTTATCAACTGAATCAATTAATATACCGCGGTCCAGCTGATCTTTTAGAAACCCTAGCCAGTAATCCATGCTTCATCCGAAAGCTGATACTAAGATTGTAGGTCACCGGGTGATTTTTCACCACTTGAACATCATAATTATGAATGATGCTTGCTGCTGTGGCCTTCATCAGAGTAAATGCAATATCCTTGCCAATACAAATCCTTGGACCTGCATTGAATGAAAAGAACTTGTGTGGTGGCTCATGCCTGATCCTCCCGTCTTCAGTGATCCATCTCTCTGGCTTGAATTCTCGACAATCGTCTCCCCATATTGAAGTCATTCTCGCCATCGAATACGCTGAAATCAGAACGTTTGTGTTTTGATTCACTTGGTGCCCACTTGGAAGAACATCAGGCTGAAGAGGAATCCTTATTTCAAAAGGCACAGGAGGATACAGCCTCAGGGTTTCACACAAAGCTGCATGGAGATAAACAAGCTTATTCAGCTCGTTCAGTCGAACCAATGGCAGCTTATTGGATCCTTCTGGTGGAAAATTTCTCTTCAATTCTTCTCTGATTTTGGTTTCGGCCAATGGGTTCTTGGAGATGAGCCAAAAGAACCAAGTGAGAGCTATACTTGTGGTGCCTTCAGTTGCAAAAATTAAGCCTGTGATGTTATCTCTTATAACTTTTTCAGCTGGTGTTGGTCCTGTTACTTCATGTCCACTCAAGTAACAATTCAAAAGACTATAAATCCCTTCATCTTCTTTAGCTTCCATTGCTTTCTCTATTTCTTCTTGTTTCATTGACTTTTGCTTCTCCCAAAATTGGTCAATTGTTCTCCAACCATTAGCCAATTTTTTCTCCTTCCCAAACCCTAACCAGCTTTGCAACTTCCATAAACTTTCCGGCACGAGATGCCGGATAAGTATAGCCTCACAAGCATCATCAACAGCATCCGGAAACCCCATTTCCGGAAACCCCACCGAAAGAGAATTAGGGTTACACCCAGTGGCAATCAAGCATGCAAAATCAAACGTGATCCTTTTCAACAAATCTTGAAAGTCCACCAACATTTTTTCTTCACTCACATGATCAAGAACTGGGATTAGCCCTTTTTGGATCATCTCCGGAACGATCTTGGCCATGAGTTGCTGAAACTTCTGGTGATTAATAAACGCACGAGCAAGCTTTCTTTGGTGTTTCCATTCATCAAAATCAGAATTGAAAAGCCCTGTCTCTCCGAAAATATCAAACCGCTTCCTCCCCTCGGACCCTTTGTGATATTTTGAAAAATTTGCACTCATTATGTGCTGAACATTTGCTGGATCACTTGTGAGAAACATATCATATTGAGCTACCCATGAGCCTTTGATCATGAATGAGCCCTTTGTTTTTTCAAGAATTTGGGCAACTTTGTCATGAAGCTGGTTGATGTTGAGAATCACAGAGGCTAACATGCCAAGAAGAGGCAAATTCCATGGGGTTGAGTTGATCTTTTTGAAATGGCAGAGAAAGAGAAAGAAAATTACTGGGAAGATAAAGTATTGAAGAAAGGCTAAGGAATCAAACATGGCTATAAAAATTGAAAACCAATTGTAAAAGGTTTCAATTGTTTGCTTGCTATGTTGGTTGCTTGTTGTAGCTAGGTAGGTTGAGTACGTATTTATAGTTTCATTTGCTAAAGTGATGATAGCTAAGCACAAAGCCAAAATAAATGCTTACAAATTGGTACCAATAATTTGGGTAGAATACTCAACTTGCTTTACAATTTATTGAATTAATTAATAATCATTTCATATTGACAAATTTACTTTTAAAAGAAATTCATATGCTACATTGAGATATTGATAGGCATATGTGACTTCTTTTTAGCAAGCGCATAAAATTAGCGTAAAATTTAATACCTTAAGGTTATGTTTGGGAGTTAGGATTAAGGGTGGAGATTAGATTAACTTTGAGATTAAATATTTTATCCCATATTTGGCAACTTTGCTTGGATTGAATTAGGGAAAACTAAATTTAAATTTAGTCCTTAAATCATTGGATTAACAACCCCAAATTATAAGTGGGTTTAGATGGAATTAGAATAAGAAAAAAAATTCATTTACAATATTTCTTTCGTATATAAAATCATTTTTATTAGCATAAGAAAAACATATTTATTTGCAATATTTTTTTATATATAAAATCATTTTTTATTTATCACTTAAAATTTATTTAATTATTTATTTATTTTATTCATGATTTACTTGAAATTTGTATTTTATTTTGATTTTATCGTCTAATTAAATTGGTACTTTTACTTCAATAAAATTAACTATTTAATAATTTATTACAATAATTAATTGTATTAAGTTTAATAATCACTTATGTAATCATGAAAATTAATAATACTAATAATTAATTAATTTTATATATACTATTTGCTAACTTTTTGATAAAATAAAATATATCTAAAATAACTTTAAATAGGTTTTATTAATTATATTTTTTTATTATATTTATGACTATCTAATAACTAATTTACTATATATTTAATGTTCTTATTAATTGTCCTTAAATTAATTGTAATTATTACTTTTAAATATTCATAATTATCTTTTTTATTGAAATATGATTTACATTATCCAATCCCATAGTATGCCAAATTTAATACAATATCACATAATCTAACTTAATTCAATCTAAATTAATCTAATCTTATAATATTTAATATAATTTAATCATGTGGCCAAACGCAACCTAAACATCAAATTTTTTACCTTCATGATTACAAGAATTTCGTATTTTGACTTGCAAGTTATATGTTCGACACGCAATGAACGAAGAGTTGACCACATCAAGCTTTAGAATTTCGGTTGCCTGCAATTGATTGAATCGCGCTAGAGCCATTAATGAAATGTGCTGCCCAATTGGCAATCAATTTGTGTTGGCGTGACCAAACGCTTTACAAGTTCCCAAAATAATCTCAACATCCATCTCCCATCAAATTAGTTTAAAAAAGAAATAGTTGAAAATAAAATAATAATACAAAAAATAAATCTAAATAAATTCCAACTTACGAACTAAAAAATCAAAATAATTGAAAATAGACTTTGCATGTGAAAAAAAAAATTAAATACGAGTGTGCCTAATATTATTTAAAAAAAAAAAAAAGCAAACACCATCGAAAAACTCAAACACATAAGTAAATGTCTAACAATAATATTAAAAATAAATCTCCACGATTTCAAAAAAACTTATTCATAAATCAAAGATAGTTAAAGGCTTTGGTAATAAATCTCCACGATTTAAAAAAAAGGAAAAGAAAGAAATATTCATAAATCAAATATAGTTGAAGGCTTTGGCCCTATTAGAAATTTTCATTTAATTCGACGCAATTTGGGACTTCCACTTTGACAGGTTGAGTTGCTTGCGTACTTGATTTAGACTTCAAAAGTCGTATATTGACTTAATTGCACTGTGCATGCAGATTCTATGACAAAATTCGAATTCTCTAGGAGTTCAGTCAAAGGAGGCATGCAAGTATCAAGTTTTGTAATTGATACACGGAAAATGATAATTCACTTTGAAAAAAAAAATGCAAGATAATAAGACAATTTAAGCCTCTTTAAACAAATAACTATGAAACTCTCTGTTTTTTCATACATAATATGCATAATATATAAAAGAAAAAAATTAAACCTCGTGAACAAGGAATCTATTATGTACTATTGTAAATAAAGCACAACTAATTGTGAAAGAACAAAAAAAGAAAAATCCAAGCATGAATTTCTATTATCTAGAGGAAAGTAAAGTAATTTTAACAAGACCAAGGATAGGACTAAAAGGATATTAATTTTTTATTATGCCGGCTCTAGAGCTAGGCAAGTGAGGTAATTACCTAAGGCCTAGGGATGACAAAAAAGCCAGACCCAAAATTTGGTCCGATGGACCCGTCTTGAAATTTTTGGACTTTCACCCGAATTTAAGAGTTAAAATTCGAACTCGAACTTAAAAATAAAAACTTGATAAAATTCCAGTCAAGGTTAGGGCCTTAGAGTCGACCCACCCAACTACTTAATAATAAAAGAAAGTGTATTTCTATTTGAATTTTGTGTTTTATTTGAATTAGATTTTTTTTTGTTTGTTTATATTTAGTTATTTATATGATTTTATGGTTGAAATATTGATTAGAGTAAGCTTTATGTTTAATGTTAATATATTAAGAGAGGTAAATTTAAATTATTTTAAATATTAAAAAATATATTTGGTCGGGTTCGGACTTTGACCCGATTAGGGTAGGGCCGAGGTAAAAATTTAGGACTTTTTATCGGGTTCGGACCCTTTATTTATCCGACCTGACAAATTGCCATGCCTACTAAGGCCACCACTTTAGCATAAAACTCCGCTAGATTATTTATTAACACTTTTGTAGTTTAAAAAAACATCAATATTTACAAAATCACATTTCCTATTTTAAAATATATTTTATTTAAGGCCCACATTTAATAAATTTCATTAAATAATTATCCATCTAAATCAACTTTCAATTAGTAGCTTTTCCTTAATTCTATATATGTCATATCAATTGAACATTGCCTGCAAAATTTAATCTTTTCTTTATGGATTGAACATTGCCTGCAAAACGATGCATCATTTTGTTTACTAATCTCATCATTAAATTTTCGCGACACATGGTCTAAGAACATTTGAAAACGATGAATCATTTTACTTTCTAATGTTTTTAATGACATATGATTGTTTTTATTACTATTTTATTGACTTTGTTTATTATAATAAGTAATTATTAATTATTTCGTTGAATTATAGCGTTCATATAAAATGACCAAATTTCTCCTGCCGCTGCTTGCTGGCTTGGACAATACATTTCTACTCCTCATATTATTAGTATTATATGCCTCCGAGTTGCGTATTGTTTTATAATTTTTCCTCTTGTGATGCCAGACTTCTTGAATATATTTATTTGGTCTTCCTTTGAAGAGAAGTAAAAGTATTCTTTATATTTTTGTTTGCCGAGCTTTTGGGGATCAGGATCCTCTCATGATCTGAGCATTCATGATCTTTTACAGATCTTCTTCCACCTGTATTTTAGTAGTAGTGTATGGTTATGATTTAACTACTTTTTTTTTTAATTTATTAACTACCAATAAAATTTACTTAGAAGATGCTCAGATCAGGAGAAGATCCTAATCCAGCTTTTGAACCATAGCTAGAAGACTCGAAATGATAAAAGTAATACTCTTTTTCTATCAAAATCTACTTTAATTCCTAAAATATTTTTTAATTTTTTTAATTTCTTTCTGATTTAAAAAAAAAAATCAGTTTGTTCCACTTAACTACAAATTTCTGAATGATTAATCATATATTAAGTATTTAACTCCAAAAATTATATAAATTAAGTAAAATTAAAAGGAGACTCAAAAAATTATGCGTGTGTTTATGTGTGCGTATATAAAGTTCAAATCACAAGAGACAGTAGACCGGATCAATTTTTTAATGGTCAATTGAACATTGCCTGCAAAATTTAATCTTTTCTTTATCGATTGAACATTGCCTGCAAAACGATGCATCATTTTGTTTACTAATCTGATCATTAAATTTTCGCGACACATGGTCTAAGAACATTTGAAAACGATGAATCATTTTACTTTCTAATGTTTTTAATGACATATGATTGTTTTTATTGCTATTTTATTGACTTTGTTTATTATAATAAGTAATTATTAATTATTTCGTTGAATTATAACGTTCATATAAAATATAAAATGACCAAATTTCTGCTGCTGCTGCTTGCTTGCTTGGACAATACATTTCTACTCCTCATATTATTAGTATTATATGCCTCCGAGTTGCGTGTTGTTTTATAATTTTTCCTCTTGCGATGCCAGACTTCTTGAATATATTTATTTGGTCTTCCTTTGAAGAGAAGTAAAAGTATTCTTTATATTTTTGTTTGTCGAGCTGTTGGGGATCAGGATCCTTTCATGATCTGAACATTCATGATGTTTTACAAATCTTCTACCACCTGTATTTTAGTAGTAGTGTATGGTTAAGATTTAACTATTTTTTCTTTTTAATTTATTAACTACCAATAAAATTTGCTCAGAAGATGCTCAGATCAGGAGAGGATCCTAATCCAACTTTTGGACCATAGCTAGAAGTCTAGAAATGATAAAAGCAATACTCTTTTTCTATCAAAATCTACTTTAATTCCTAAAATATTTTTTAATATTTTTAATTTCTTTCTGATTTAAAAAAAAATTCAATTTGTTCCACTTAACTCTATTTTTTTTTTTTACAAATTTTGAATGATTAAATCATGTATTTAAGTATTTAAGCTCCCAAAAATTATATAAATTAAGTAAAATTAAAAGGAGACTCAAAAAATTATGCGTGTGTTTATGTGTGCGTATATAAAGTTCAAATCACAAGAGACAGTAGACCGGATCAATTTTTTAATGGTCAGCTTTAATGGTCAGCTGCCGGCCAGTATTGAATCGCTTGGGAGCAATTAACCAAAATTTGATGCCAATAGGCAAAGCATTTGTGTTCGTCAAAAGCTTTAAATAAGCGTGAAATATACGCCGTTGAAATAATTTAAAATATAATAATAATATTAAACACAACTCTTAATCGATTTTATCACATAGTATATGAACCGAGACATTGCAGTGAAGTTACATCTGAATTCTGATGTCACATTAAACTGCTCGATCGATTCAAAAATTTAACCGTATTAAAAGAACTTTACAATTTATTCATAAAATCAAGCACAGTTGTAAGGATTGGTCGTAGTTGAAGGCTTGGTCTTGCGATAATTTTGTTTTTGGTTTTTTTTATTTCGACCGTCTATACAAATTTCCTTTCCACTTGATGAAGAAGACGGTTGTAATTGTATGATACCTTATAGTCAAAGGAATCAAGACAAATCTTAAGTTGTGTAACTAATACATCATTAATCGTAATTTTTTTTTTTACGAATATTATGTATAATATAACTAAAGTCCAAAGTATATACAAGTCCACTAAAAGCAAACTTAAAAATCTCATGTCGACTAAGAATTTATTTTGGACTAATAATGTAAGCTTTTATCTAACTTACACTCAAAAGTTAACTCAAGAATTAGAGATTGTTTTACTTTTATATTACTAATCTACGATCAATTCTTAAAGGATGTGAGAATTTTCCCTTATCACCCTATTCGGATTTATCTTTGTGTTTTGTTTTTGTCACATGATAAGGTGGTTTGGATAGCTTGAGCCCACTTGTACACGAGTTTGGTTTCGATATCGTACAAAAATCAAGTGCCTAACTTATATTAAAAAACTAACTGGCTTAAAAGTTGAAGGTTGCCTCAATATTAGTTCAAAACTTTAGTGAATTTTGGGAATTATGCCTATACTAAAATTTATAGGCAACACTCATCATGTGCGTTAAAAATGGTGTAATAAATAATTATAGAAATTGTGAAAAATCATTCTGCCACTTTAATAGCATGTAATCACTTCATGTATAACGAATCTTTTGGGTTAAATTTTGAGAAAAAAATGTAACAGTATTGTATATTTAAACAGCATCATATAGAGGAACCCTAAAACATATATTCATTTCATTTCGTGGGTTTTTAATTAACTCTTTGACCGTGCATTTTAGACCTTTTATAAATTTTTCCTCGTTCTATTTTATTATATTTCTTTGTAATTAAAGGTAAAGAATTTTTAATTATGTTAATACTTAACACTTGAAAATTCTCCACTCTCAACTTCCTTTGAACTGTTCAAAATATGGATAGCTGAATGCAAGATGGTAACTCCACGTTACCCTTAATTTACAAAAACGTGAACAAAAGTGTTGAAATGATCCTTAGTTAATCTTACTCTTTTGCAGATTGAGCCATGGCAAGATTTGGGAAAATCCCAAGATTATTTTCTTGGCTCATTATTCTACTTTATCTCCAAATTATTGTTTCAGCAGCTAATGGTGATCTTGGAGGACCAAACGTAGCCGAAAACGAAGAAGAGAAGTCCTCTCTTGCACGATTTGTGCTTGAATCGATTTCTACATTGAGAGAGTCTCATAGGAGTTGTTGGGAAAAAGTTAGGTCCATCATCCATGAAATGCAGTTAAAGTTTTCTCCTCCAAATTTAGAGTAAGAATTAAACATTTAGAGATTTGAATAATTTCATTTACAATTTTTTTTTTCAAACAAAACTCAGCTTTAAATATGAAACCATTGTTTTTTTTCCTCGTATTGTCGACATAGGAAAGGTGAAGTTTTCAACTGTAGGGAAATGTGATTAGGACAGAATAGAGTTTAATTACTTCTTGAAAGTACTTGATATTTATCAGTTTAATCATAGTCACGTTTCTTTTTTCATTGAAAAATGAGAGAGCTATATTAGTTGTTTAATCAAATTTCAATTAAGAAACTTCCACATTTTTCCTTTTTCCCTTTTTTTTCGGGATCACTAGCTATGAACATAAAACTCTGAAGCATAAAGATTCTATGGGCATGCAGTTTTAAAGGTCCAAATGAAGCAAATGTTGGAGCTAAGCAGGATGCAGACAAAGTGAAAGAAGCAGCTAGGAAGAGTGCAGAAGTGAGCAAAATGGCTGTGGAGGAATCTGCAAAATCAGCTGCAGAAGCAGTGCATAAAACAGCAGAGAAGGTGAAGGATAGTGTCTCAGCTGATAAAGGAGAGGTTCAAGATGAGCTTTGAGAAATTTATTTTTATGTTTTATCAGTGGGAAATATTTTTGTGAACTCTTATTTCAGTATCTGTTTGTCTTTTATGAATCTTCTTTATTAAGCAGATTGGAGAGTTGTATCAGCAGATAATTGAGAATTAGATATGCTGACAAATCTCTGGGGAAGTGTAACATAGGAAACTTATTTAGTTTCCTCGAATACTTTCTTTCAAGAGTTGTAATTCTATTTTCTTGTGGGTTTTGCCTCACATGATTATCAATTTGAACAATTAAAGCTTTCAAGAGTCATGAACTCAAGATCCTTTTCTTATTTGCACTCTCCAGAATTTTTAAAGATCTGACAGAAGTTGGATAATTCTGGTCCAATAAAATTATCCATAAATAAACGAGGCCAAAAAAATAAAAAATAAAAACATTCCCTTCTCTGATCCTTGGAAGTTGGAACAAAACACAAAAAGCTCTGTAAATGAATACATTATACATCCTTTTTCACTAGGCAATAAAAAACAGAAGAAAGCTCCACTAAAAACAATTAACTGTACTTTCAGGTTGACAATTGATCCTTATACATTGTGATGATAGCCTGTGGATATGTAAAAGAATTGATGAACCAGTTTTTACAAACAAAACGAAAAAGTAAACAAAAAATCATACCGCAAAATATATGTTCCTCCTGGCAAGGCAGAGTCTTTGTGGCAACAGATGTGAGAGGCACAGACAACTAGACATTAATATCCGTACGCTTGGATCTAGCAGAACCGCTAATTTCCTGAGAGCCAGTCAGGGAAAATCTTGGGAGGTTATAATTTTCTTGAACTGAAACTGGCTGCTGAGGATAAAGGGTAGGAGGTGGAGTTAGATTGCGCTGTGCTGGCAGAGGAGGGAGCATGTTGTATGGATCGCTGTTATAACTGCATTACAACAAAAATTAGAGCCCATGTTTCTGGAAATGTAAAGCTAATAATACATGAATGATTCCAAACAACTGAAACATTTGTGAGAAAATTAGAGCATAGTTCTTCACATGGGCATACCTTGAACTCTTGTAGAACTTATCATCATCGCTCGAATTCTCATCTAACCGTTGAACAGGTTTCTGTGTAGGAGAAATGGACCATGGATTTGGTGCAGGCATCTCGTCTGAGAAGTATCTCCTCCTGATCAACTGAAAGAAGACAGGTTATCTCAGGAAAGGCGACACAAAGCAAACCCACATAAACAAGAAGCAAAACTGCAGAAGGACAGTTATACATAAAAATCAAAAAGGACAATAATACAGACCATGCGAAAAAATTTCATCACAGCTTCCTTGTCGTATCTGGCTTCTTTGGCAGCCTGTACATGTGCAATGACTAAAGCATTACATAGGTTTGACTCTGATAAAGAAACAACAAAACTTAGTTGATTCAGAACAAATTGACAGATGGGAACAAGATTATCCACTCAACTACTAAACCAGTAATGTCAACCACTGACTTACTTTCCTAAATACCTAATCACCTAAAGAACGCAGACGAAGTTTTGAAAGGCTGGCAACGCCCCTTGAAAGACTAACCTGTTTTCACCAAAGTACAGGGCACAACCGACTCATCTAAGATTCTATTATTAAAGATCCAACCTAGTCATGAATGTGGACTGAAAAAGGTTAGTTTTCTTGCTCCACATCTTACACTACATAAATTCCTAGAGTAGCTTGCACGTGGATTACATTCTTTGCTGCACAAAAGAAATATTCCACACATCAAAGGTACACACTAATAAGAGGTCTGCCATGGCATCAAAGCATTGAGCATAAAAGTAATGGAAAGAAATTAGTTTCCCATTCAAACAAGAGAAAAGAAATAATTTTTGAAGAAGTTATACCCAACTGTAACTCCAATAAGCCTGATCAGCGCTTCCCCGTCTTTGATTTTATTGAAAAGGTGAAGTAACAAATAAGTGTACACAATTAAAAATTAAGAACAAGATGCAAGAGCAAGCAAATTTTGAGCAATCAATGACAACTAAGTACTGCATTGTTAATATTCTGCAAAGCAACCAAGAACAAAAAGTACTAACAGAACATGGACCCAAAAGTGCAATCAATGTACTTCAATAATATACTGTCAACTAAAATCACACAACCGACCTTACTTTGAAACATGCATGTAAAAATAACAGATAGTCTATACTATTCAGATGCCAGAAATGAATAATTTCAATTACTATCAAGGTTATGATGCACCAACTAAATTTCCATCATGTATCTAAACATCCTTATAAAACTTTCTTATTAACTTCTGCAATGGCAATAACATTGCTAACAATTTTTTTTTAAAAAAATATTCTCACGGTGAGCATCTGAGTTAGCAAACGCCTACCGCAATAAGACCTCCACCCCCAGGAAAACTCTCAGTCAGTGGAAGTTCCTCACTAGATGGAAGCAAACCCTGCTTCTCAACCCACTGACGTGCTACATCAACAAGATTGCCACTGCTTCCTCTTGTACCCTCTTTTGCAGCAACATCAGCTTTGTTACCAATAACAATATAAGGCACAGGAAGGCCACCAGGACCCCCAGAAGCAAGAGGTGCCGAAAATGTTCCACTTGTGGCAATCTCAACTGCCCACTTCTGCAAGCTAGTTTTTGTCCTTCTCTGCGACAGATCATGAACAAAAATGACACCTGTAAACAAGTTACAAGTCAGAATTGTCACTAATCATCAACGGCACAGCATGTAACATGAACAAAAACTTTGATTGTTAGAACAGGAAAATGTTTGCATATGGACGAGATGGTATGCCATTTAAACTTCACCGAACAAAAAGATGTTTTAGGCGTTAGCCACTTACACTTGAAACCAGCTTCCTGGAAAATAATATTTTCAAATTGCCATATTGTGGCATCATATCTCAACAGAGTAACAAACTTAATCAGGCTCCAAAGAAGCAAGAGTTTTCTATAGTTTCTCTTAAGTGGTGCAACTATAGCACAGGCACAATAATAGATTCTGCCAATTGACAAGCAACACAAACCAATTCAAGGCTGATCACAACTGCATATTTATATAACTATTACTTCCAATTCATGTCAATGCATCAGGATAGTCAACAGGATTATTCTCAACAGATGTTACCATAATTCTGAAAACATTGAAGTCCAGAATTTTAGCAGAATTGGACAAGCAGCCATTTTTTTCATCTTGTCTTACTGAATAAAAGAGGGATAAGAGGTGGCCTCTGCCACCCCTTACCTTGTAACCCAAGCGATAGATGATCCTATATAGCTAAGCTAATGCAACACAAATAGAGTTTCCACCATTATAAACCAACCACTAAAGCCAATACTCTTACAAGCACAGGAGGTGTTGGGTATTTAAATTAAATATGGTTAGGTAGACTAGTTATAGATGCGTAAATCCTTTTCTTTTTCAGACTAGAGCCTTCTCTATTCATAAAAATTGACATACAGCTAGTTATCAAGAAAATAGAAAGATCATAAACTCACCATTGATTTGAGAATAGAAAATAGACCTGCAATCTTTGTATCTCTCATGACCTGATATATCCCAAAGTTCAACAAAGAAATCTCTCTCAGAATCCCCTTTGATGCTATTCGAGGAGCTACCAGAACTTCCATAAGTAATGTGCTGGATAATAACAACAACAAGCAATTAGTGAAGATATGAACTCCAGCAGCAATTCTGAGTCTCATCAATAGAAGGGAAGGTCAAGTCTTACCTTCACACCAACTGCACATCCAATTGTTTGGGAAGGGCGAGAAAAAGAAGAACCTTTGACAATCAGATTAACAAGAGAAGTTTTCCCCACACCTATCAAAATGATAAAATTCGAAAGTGAAAGTCTAACACATAATAATGAAGTTAAGAGAGATAATGAAATTAATAATATAGAAAAAGGCCGCCACAATTTTGAGTGCTAAACAAATCACGAAAGCAAATCTGTAGAATTACTCCATACTTCCACCTGTTAGCGCCACCGAAGCATGTACAGACAGGTTAAGTTTAGAATCCCAGAGATTCCATGTACAGACATGTTAGGCTTAAAATAACTTGGGATCATAAAATTAATTATGACTATGTCTTAAATGACGTCCCTCTTTCAAATACATAAAAAAGGGAGACGTGTGCAGAGCAGCCAATGTGCGCACATAACCTACACATCCTAAGGATTACAGTTTTCAGATTGCTCCGGCTCTTAGCACTGTTTTTACTGATACATTACTTAATAGTAAAACAAAAAATGTCGATTGACAGAAAAAATCAAATTATATCATCAAATAACTGCACCATGATGAGTGGATCAGAATGAGTAAATATAAAAGTTTATAAACTTCTGGATAATCAATGTTAGTAGTCAATTAAGGCTGGGGAGGGATTTGCTTTACATTTCATGTACTACTAATAATAAGGCATTACAAAGCGAGAGAGGGATAACCAAGTGTGTACTGCCATTAATCCCTCAGCCAAAACACACATGTTAATCCTAATTTTCATCATGAATCCAAAGATCAAATTAGGAAGCAGATTGAATTACAAGCATTTTACAAGTTCATCCGATCTGGAATGTGGTGTAGATAAATCTTCGAATGGCAAAGAACCAATTTACCTTCCTAGCTGGTATCAAATCCAATCTTTTCAGATTCCTGTCACACAAATGACACATAACAAGTCCTCAATCATCCGTGTTCTAACAGTTTGACAAAACTAAAACCTTCACACTCTCTTCAATCACTAATGCAAAAGATCGGACTGCTGACCGATCCAACTCCACAAACTTAATACTCTCAATCACTAAATTATTCAAATCTTAAGTTCTTATATCCTAATAAATCTCCCAAATTAAAAGCACATGCTTCAACGGTCTACTAGAGTCGCACCTCTACTTCTTCTAATTCAATCAATCCGAATAAGCAACAACTAAACTTATTCAATACCAAGATCAAGTTTACTTCAAGCTCATATGATTTCGAGCATAAATTAAGTTTCCACAAACACATATCAATAACCTACTCAGATTTAAACAATAAATAAATAGACAATATATATACCTGAGTCTCCAACAACAAGAACTCGAACTTGCCCAGTAGGTGGGCCGCCATTAAGCTCTTTGTTCTCCCTCTCACGTTCCTTCCAAAACATGTTTTCACTTCTAATCAAAATCACCCAAATACAAACCGAAATCAAACACCATAAAACTACACACTTCTTTGCACTCAAGTCCCATCAAACAAACTACTCAAATTCAATCCACAACTACAATTTCTCCAAATGGGCTTCCATATCACAAGCAATTCCAGCTAGGATCTAAGCTCAAACACAAAAACCCGACGGCAAACATTTCTCGATGGAATAGAAACAATTCACGAAAATGCTTAACACCCAGTACATCAAATTCGCTGGTTCACGGATCTAACAAACAAATCCCGATCTGGGTGTCTTCAAAATCGCATAAACAGTAAGTAGGTATCTGTTAGAACTCGCTTTAGAGTTGAGTATTGAGAGAACAAGATCTGGAACCGAAACTTTTCAATTCAAAAACTGAATTTTAATTTACATATTTTGCTAAACGAGTAAAATATTACTTTGTGATCAATCTGAGTAAGGTGCTGATGAGGATTTGTGGAGAGGAAGAAACGCCTAATCTGCAAGTGGAAGGTGGTTTCACGCGCCAAAAAGCTCGTGTTAAGTTTCTTTGTGCTCTTTTGCTACTTTGTTGGAGTCCTGCTTACATTTCGCTGTGGATTTATCCTTGAGTGCTATATTTTCAATTAAACAAAAAATCATTGCGCTTAACAATTAAATATTTTACAATACTACTATTTTATCTTTAAAAAGAAAACGTTACAGATGCCAGTATGGATTGGGTGCACTTAGGAGTTACGGGAACATAATGGCAATTGGGCCACAGTTTTAGACAATGAGAAAGCGTTTCTACACACCTCAAAATTCCTCATAAAATCTCATTCTTATTGAAATTACCTAAAAATTTCATTTTTATTTTTTTGTTTAGAATAAAAATTTTAATTAAAACACTTCCATTAAAATAATTTTTTAATAAAATTTTTACACTCACTGCAATTTTACAATTTATATTTATACTTTAAGTTTTAAATGAAAATTATTTTTTTATTGTACTCACCGCATTTGCATCCTTTGGGATCACACTGTTGATTGGCTGTATGTGCTCGCACCAAGGGTCGCGCGACCCATGTGCAATTGTCTTTAGCTCATAATGTTTGAACTCGCAGGGCTACGCCGTGAGGTCAGGTCCGATATCATGCTTTTTAAAATGAACCACTTCCGCACAATATAATATTATCCACTTTGGGTCGGAGCTTACATGGTTTTGATTTTTGGATCCACCCAAAACCAAAAGGCCTCAAACTTTTTGAGGAGGACTTATCATACATAGCTTGGCAACCATTTATAACGAACTAATGTGGGATTTTGACACCTCACACCATTAGTTCCTGGTTCTCGATTTAAAACCCATTTCCACATTGTATAATATGGTTCACTTTGGGCCTGAGTTTTATGGTCTTGCTTTTGGATACACCCAAAATTAAGAGGATTAATCATAAAGTTTAAAAAGGAACTCATTATTCGTAGTTTTCAATAACTATTTCTAACTAAGGTTGTGTTTTGTTTTTTGTTTTTTTTTATCTAAACTATAAATAGAACTAAATTCGTCTAAATTCTAAATAGAGCTAAATATCTGAATCTGAATGATTTTTTTTTGACTGAATTGTTAAAAATAAATATTAAGTCACTTGTTTTTTTTAACTTAAAAAGTCTAAAAATTAATATTTTTACATTTGTACCCTTACAAATTATAAATGTGAAACAAATAATAAATATCTCAAAAAATACAAATAAGATAATATATTATCATAACATAAATTATGTTCAATTGAGTATAATCCTTTAATATTCTTAATTAGTATATATTAATTAATTTTATTGTAGTTGATGATGTTCTTCTATGAAAAATGTTCATAAAAATTATACAAATAAATAATGCTAATTTGACGAAAATAAAAAGACAAAAATAATAATATTCTATCATTATATTATCATAAGTTATAGAAAATGGTTCATAATATTAATTATTAAATTTTATTTAGGTAAGAATGAAAATTAATTAATCAGATTAGGGTATTTTGGATAATATTTTTTAATGATATTGTTGATGAAGTAATTGGTGACTGATACCACCTCAAAGGGATAAGAATCTCCAGAGAGGAAAATCAAACCCCTCAAAGATAGGGATGAATCTGTGAGGTGGGAATTCGGAAACCCTCGAGATGGGAAATGTGGAAACCTTAACTTAAACCGTGATTGGATCAAAGCCACCAAGCCAACAAGGGTAAAATGTCGAAATGGTGCTTATTACCAAGAAAGAATCACGGAAATACGAAAAAAGTGACTAAAGAAGTTGGCTACAAAGCCACTACGTCACAACACCCCCAAAAAGAGGGCAATCACTCCCACTCCAAGAATAATGCCCCATTTTCTTCTTCATTGAAGTATTTTTAAGGTAAAAAATTGCCATATAAAAGGCATGATCACTCAAGCAAACTAAAAACACTTTGATTTCAATTTCAAAATGACTCTACTGACTTAAGCATTTGAGAGGACACGCCGGAGACCACCACCTCTAGCCCTATTTCACCATTTTCCTTGTTTGTTATTGTGTGTGCAGGTTACCTCTATCTGTTGCACTTGGTTCGGCCCTAAGCGAGAAAAAATCAGGCAACAACAGTTGGTGCTAGAAAAATGGCCTCTGCTAATATAGTTTCGAATCAGACATGATGCAATCAGAAATGCCACAATCTCCAAGTTCGTAGCAGGAGAAAGATTGACTAGAAAACAATAACCCTAACAAAGTGGAGTCACCACCATGCCCGCAAGGCTTGCACCAAGTCCCAACTCAAAGGCGACGCTCTGGTTTGTTGGAGCGAGAGTGGGAAAATCGATTTAACGAAATGGAAAAAAGAATGGAGCAGTGTATGTAAAGAATAGAAGACAAAATCAAGGGATCAATTTCAACTCTAATTCAAGTGCACCAAAGTGTCCACCAAGAAGGAGGTTTAAAACGAGACGAGGCAATGAAGTTAAACAAATTAGCTGTGAGTCAAACACAGCCAGAGAAAGGGCATGTAGAGGCATGAGTCGTCAGGCCTAGTTCCACAAAATGAGAAGAGCACACTGATGAAGCTGAGGTCAAGATAGAAAAATTGGAGTGCAAAGCTGAGCTACGGGAAATAAGGACCAAAATTCGAGGAATAAGAAATAATATTTATAAGGGAGTTGAAGATTGGGAAAGGATGGATGTTATAGAACCACCATTTATAGATGAAATCATAGATACGCCACTGCTCCCAAGGCTTAGGTTGCCACAAATAAGGGTGTATAGCGGTCAAAGGGACCGTACCGACCACCTGGAATCATATAGGACATGGATGGAGTTGCAGGGAGCTTCAAAAGCAATTATATGTAGAGCATTTTCAATTACCTTGATGGGATCAGCTAGGCAGTGGTTCAGACAACCCGAGCCAGACAGTATCAGCCCGTTTTTATAGCTCTGAAAACAATTGTGGTCCAATTCATTGGTGAAAGACAGTAAAAAAAGGCCATCAACCCACTTACTGTTAGTCACACAACATGCGGATGAAAGTCTTAGGGATTATGTCGTGCATTTGAACGTAGAGGTGGTACAATAGAAGGGTACAATGATGGAGTGGCATTAACAACGATGATGGCGAGCCTTAAATCGGGAAAATTCCTTTGGTCCACCTCGTACCTACACCGACCTATTGCGTAAGGCACAAAGATATTCAAGTACAAAAGAACTCTATTTTATCAGGCGCAGATTGGAACTGCCACCATCTAAAAAATCGCCAGACCTTAAAAAACTATGAAGGGAGTAAAACATCATGGCTGAGAAGTCGCGTGAACACCGCACCTTGCGAGACAGGACTTTGCTAACATTTCTTTCACAATTCAGTCACTTTACCCCACTGAACACCACCAGGGAACATATCTTGATTCACACAAAGAACAAACGTTATCTCAAGTGGCCAAGCCCACTAATCACCCCGCTTGAAAAAAGAGATAAGTTGAAGTATTGTTACTTCCATAAAGATCATGGGCATAACACCTCAGAACACCTCAGAATGCTAGGCACTCATAGAACAAATTGATGAATTGATTAGGTAAGGGAGATTGAAAAAGTTCATAAAAGACACCAATGTTGAGAAGCAGCCTAGAAAACACGAAGGTAGCAAAGAAAAAAGGAAAGCTCTAATTCGGATCAAAACCATATTTGGATGGCTGTTAACGAAGGGTATGTCTCAAAGGGTAATCAAATGGCAAGCTAGAGAAGTGATGCATAGTTATTACTCCCAGCAGGACATTTAGGTTTCGCCATATGAGATCACCTTCACTGAAGGAGAAGTAGTAGGGGTAAAATTACCCTGCAATGATGCGCTAGTAATTACCATGATGGTGGTGAACTACCAAATACACTAAATTCTGGTGGACAATGAGAGCTTCGCTGACATACTTTACATGGAGACATTCGAGAAGATGAACATTAGAAAGAACAAGCTGAGGTCGGGTGAAAGTTTGATACCTGAAAGGGTTATACAACTATCAGTTACAATATGGGAGGCACCAGATTAAGTAACATCTATGGTTGATTTCTTAGTTGTAGATTTTCCTTCTATTTACAATATGATTGTGGAAGACCTTTCTTAAACTCTATCAAGGCAGTCACGCCAACATATACTTTGGCTATAGAGTTCTTAGTAGGAAGTAGAGTGGGCAAAATTAAGGGAAAACAACGAACTGCTAGAGAAATTTATGCTTATGCCCTAACTATGAAAATATTAGCCTCAAGGTAAGGAACTTACTGACCTCGATAGGGAAGCATAAAAATCGAGTTCTTTTCCTTAAAAGAGAAGTTCTACAAAAAAACAACTATAGAACCAGAGAAGGCAATAGGACAAGTGAATATTGATGAAAACGATTCCTCGAGGGTGGTGAAAATCGGAGGAAGCCTTGACGAAAGAATACGAGAAGCTCTAATTGCTTTCCTGAAAAAACAATAAGGATGTATTTGCAATGGAGTCACGAAGACATGCCAGAACTATCAGTAGATCATATAGTGCACTCCTTGAATGTCAATCCAAACTGTCCACCAATTAAACAAAAAAGAAGAACATTCAACCAAGAACACAACAAGGAAATCCAAGTGAAAGTGGAGAAGTTGTTAAAGGCAGGGTTCATTAGGGAAGTACTTTACCCAGATTGGGTTTACAATGTGGTCTTGGTTAGGAAAGCAAATGGACAGTGGCAAATGTAATGTAGATTTTACCGATCTCAATTGAGCCTCCCCAATGATAGCTTTCTGCTCCCAGAATAGATTAGTTAGTTGACTTAATTGCTGGGAATGGTTTGCTAACTTTTATGGATACCTTTCTAGGTTACAATCAAATACAGATGCCCCCGATAGATTAAGAGAAAACAACCTTCATAACGAATTAGGGACTCTATTGTTACTGCATGATGCCATTTGGATTAAAGAACGCGGAAGCCACCTAACAATGCCTTGTGAGCGCCATGTTTAAAGATCAGATTGGGAAAACCATGGAGGTCTACGTGGACAATATGCTTGTCAAAAGTCAGATAGGGGTTGATATGTACACCACCTGGAAGAGACATTTATGATCCTCCAAGAGTACCAGATGAAACTGAACCCAAACAAAGGCACATTTGGGGTGTCCTCAAGTAAATTTTTTGGTTACTTGGTCCATAATCGAGGGATCAACGTCAACCTTGCCAAGGTGCGCGCAATTTTGGAGATGAAATCCCCCTCTAACAAGAATGAAGTATAGAGTTTGATGGGAAGATTGGTTGCTTTAAGCTGTTTCATTTCGCGGTTGACCGACAAATACACACTATAAAAAAAAATGGTCATTTTCGACCAACATTACTAATTGCAGGAAAAAGTTAGTAAAAAATAATCATATTTTCGATTGTAAAAATAAGTTCATCGCTAAAAGAATAAAGTAACGTCCCATATTTTCCATAGGGAAAAATGGTAAAAAATAACTTCATAACTAATCGTTAATACCTTTTTTTTTTTTAAGGCAAATCAATAGCTCCAATATCGTTTTCACTAACAAGAAGTTACTATCGAAAATGTAACAATATTTTCAATAGATTTATTAAATTTGTTAGAAATACATGATTATTTATGACCATACTGGTTCATAATTGATAATACAAGTTTAATTTCAACAAAATAATAAAACTAGTTGAAAATAAATAGTAAAATTTTGAAATGTTTGGCGATAGGCATTGGTGCCACTATTATTTGCAATGACAAGATTTTGGTAATCGAAAATGCCGTATCTTTTTTACCAAATACTAATGAGTAGTATAATTAATTACGTGGTAAAATTTGAGCTATGAACATTTTCAACTTCCCAAACTTGTGGTAGAACTAAATTACTATTTTCGATCAGGGGGATAAAAACCAGACTAAAACCTAAAAAATCTAGTTCGGTTTGGTTTTTTTAGAGGAAAAAAACCAAATATAAAAATACCGAACCCAACCATTCGGTTCGGTTCGGTTTTCGGGTCAAAAAGTTAAAAAACCGAACCGATCCAATAATATCATGTGGATCCATGTACTTAATAGAATTTTGTTATGGCCGAATATTTAGAAAATATTTACATATAGAAATTCTGTTATGGCCTAATTTTTTGCAAACTTTTCAAAAGGGTCCTCAACCGAAAGTCCATCAACAGAGAAAGATTTCATCCTAATCCCTTTTTTAAAAAATTATATTATGGCACAAAAACTTATTTTATTTTGTTTTCATTGCGGCCCAAAAGTTTTGATATTAAAATTAGTGATAATGGTTCTGAAAATTCATCATTTTAGTCTAAAATTCTTGCAAATTTTTTTTTTTCAAAAACAAATTTACAAATTATTTTATTTTTGTTTATTATACATTAATTATAGTAGGTCTTGTGTGCAAGTTAAGGTGAACCAAAAAACCGATTTGATAATCTGAACCATTAAGCGAACCGTTACCGAAAAACTAAAACCGAACCAAAACCAAACCCGAACCGAACCGAACAATCGGTTCCGATTCATTTTTTTCCTTAAAAACTGAATAGATTTTTTTTAATTTAGGACCTGAACCGAACCGAAACTGAAATTTTATTCTGAAATCGAACTGAACCAATGCCCACCCCTAATTTTTTATGACTTTAAAAAATTATAAAAAAATACGTTAATATTTATAGCTATGCTAGATAATTTATAGCAAATAATATGAAACTAATAAGAATAATTTGGGGGGAAAAATTGCATCAATACTATTATTTATTAGTATTAAATATTAGAAAAATATGAAATTAATAAGAATAGTTTGAGGGGAAAGATTACACCAATACAATTATTTATTAGTATTAAATATTAAAAAAATTCAAATATATTTTATCAAACTTGAACTCTTGATCAGTAGCTTTCATTACCAAACATTAACCAATTAAATTATCATTAGAAGATGTAATAATAATAAAAATTTAAAACATATATTTTTATGTGTACTATATATATCTCTGTATGTCTACCACCTTTAATTTTTGTTTAAAATAATGATAGCATGAGTTTGAGAAGCCAATTTCATTAAATAGATCTTTGTTCTTTTTCCTATAAATTGACCTTATATTTGTTGAGGTAATAAACTTAGTTACTAATATGATTTTCATGGTCATAATATATTTAAGTACCTGCTCAGACACATTTGACGTACATTAATATTAATATTTTTATTTTTTTATCACTTAATTAGTTTTATGTAATGTTTAATTTGTCCATTTTATTTTTAAATACAAAATAAATATTGGAATAAAAATTTGAGATTAATGTTACCAATGAGAGTATAAGAAATATCTGAACCATGATCTTGGACCGGTGGATATATGTTAATGTACAATATTATAGATTTGAGTTACAAACACACACATAAAAATTAGATTTTAGTATATAGTCTAAATGCAAATGAGTTTGATTAATAAGATATGTTAACATGAAATTTGTATTTTTATTTCATATTGTTAGTATTCATGTTCAACATTTCAAAGTTAATATTGGACATTTAATATTCAGACACACACACACACACACACACACATACATGTATATGTGTGTGTGTGTGTGTGTGTATTGTATGAACTTTGCTTCAAAGAGGAAACACGCAAAGAACGGTGTCACATGATTTATATAATATTATTAACTATATTATATCTCATCTAAAACAAAATTATGTTATATCTTGTAATTAAAGAGTTACATTAATTGTCTACTCGTATTTTTTTTAAATTTTACCATTTAAATTTTGAAGGTATTATTTTACTTAATTAAGAGTGAGCATATAATATAGTTATAAGACTATGTTATATCAAATTAATTTTGTGATATGCAATCGATTATTCATATGACTAAATTAAAAAAACAAATAATAAGTTTAATAGTATCTATTATATTTGTGATTTGATTCAATCATCCAAATAAACTTTAAAAACCAATAATTATCAGTAGTATATTGACTCTTATTATTGAATCAATTTAGAAGTTAATTATCATGCTATTTAGATTTTATAGTAAAGTATTCTAAGAAATAATATCATATGATTGATCACTATTATGGAATTAATTTAGAGATTAAATTTTAAGTAATGAAATTATATAGTAAAATATTTAATAACAATTTTTTGTATTTGATGATAATATTTAAGAAATTAGTCGAAGATTGATCATACAAATAACTGCACCATATAATAAGAATTATTGCAAGAATTAATTTATATATTACAACATAAATAAAATCATTTTTTTGGTTAACTTATTGAATTTTAGTAATATTTTCTTTACTGTTCAAGAATAAAAATCTGTTAATTGTCTAGTAGTTGTTTATTTTTATCCAATTTATTTATTTTTATCCAATCTAATCTAATATTTTTTTAATATTGATCTCATCTAATACTTTAAAAAGATATCATCATCCATCTTGTTTATCTTTATTAGCTAAATTCTAGTACTTATCATCATAAAAATAAAAGCAGGCTAAATTATATTATCTAGTAATTAAAGAGAATTACAGTTGGGGCTATGACCCACGTTCTCCATACTCTCTTTAATCCATCTCATCGTGCCACCAAGTCCATAATCATACCAGAATTCATCTTCTAAATTGTCCTCATCTTTTCATCTTCTCTCTTTAGAGCTAGCTTATGCTGTAGTGTATTGAAATTCCCTAGTTTGGTATGTTAATTTGTAAATTTGGATATAAAAACCATTTGGCTTGGATTACTGCAGCATATCATTAATGGAAAAACACGAGCGCGCGCATGCACACACGCATGCACACACACACGTACACGTGCGCACATATACACACACGCACACAGATATACATATATAAAAACACACATACATACATATATATATATATTATTTATTTATTTCATTCTATCTAAAGTTTATATATATATTCAGATGCAGGGAATCAAGAGCTCTCACCAAAGTTCCATTATACAAGATTCAAATGCACACTCTGTCAAATACAGATGTTGGTTTTATATTTTAGCAATAATAACAAGTTGTGTAATATTTTTACGAATGTTTCATAGTAGTGGTATGAATTTTAAAGCTTAGTAAATATGTATATTGTTGTAACCAATTCATGTACATGTTGAAATTATTAATAAAAGATTGTTAGAAAAGATTTTAGTAGAGTTTTTTTCTTTAATTTTACTACTCTTATTTATAGTAGAGCAATTCAATTACAATATTACTTATTTGGACTAATATGTAGTATTTTCAATTGTAAAATCAATTGGAACAATATGTTTTTCCAACTATAATTTGGTCTTTTCCGCTGTTTTTGCCCCTCAAAATTAATGTATTTTCAATGATCATATTTAATTGAAATTGTTATTACAAAAGTTATTGCTAGAGCCAAGTAAAAATCGTATTTTTGATGGCTCAAAGTGATCATAAAAATTATTCATTGGTTGTTTGTCCATATTATTTCTGATATATATTCATCTTTTTTCCATAGCTTATGTTGCTTGACAAAAGTATATTTACGGTGGTTGGTTGGAAAAAAAATTATTTCTACCCTAACTATTATTGACAACCAACAATTGCCTTCAACCATTGGAAAAACACATTTGCAATGGCATTTCACTTGTTTTGACTCCATTCAACAATCACAAAAAATAGTTTTCTTGTAATGACACCCCTCTATTTAAAACTCATAGGGGTACTAACGACTTCACCTAGAGCAATGAACGTGAGATGGCTTTTGAGCCATTGAAAAAGTACCTTACACATACTCCAACCTTAGCGAAAGTGTTGGAGAGTGATGAGCTGGAGTTATACTTGGCTGTATCAGAGGCAGCTGTAAGTGCGATGCTATTGAGAAGTGAAAAGGATGCCTAATTTCCCATCTATGATGTCAGCCACGCATTTGTCGGAGCTGAATCCTGCTACCCAGATCTGGAGAAACTAGCACTAGCATTGGTAGTATTAGCAAGAAAATTATGAACATACTTTTTAGCCCACACTATCAAAGTCCTAACCGACACTCCACTCAAGAAAGTACTAAGGAGACTTGGCTTTTCGGGGAGGATGGTACAATGGGCAATATAACTAAAAGAGTTCAACATCAAGTGCTTGCCTCGCAGGGCAATTAAGGGGCAGGCAATTGCAGACTTTATAGCTGAATTCACTGTACCACTCCAAATAACAGAAACAGAACCCTAATTGTGGAAGTTATATGTTGATGGATCAGTGAATTCTTATGGAGTGGAGCAGGATTAGTATTAATCACACTTGAAGGAAACCAGTTGCCTTATTCTCTAAAGTCCGAATTTAAGGCTTCGAATAACCAGGCAGAATATGAAGCTTTGATAACTGGCCTGAATTTGGCTATTACAATGGGTGTAAAACGAATCTTCATTTATAGTGATTCATAACTAGTTGTCAATTAGGTTCGTGGCCAATTTTAGGCCAAAGAAGAAAATACAAAATGTTGGAGAAATTCCGAGAGTGGCAATTGACCCAAATCTCCATGGGGGAAAACCAGCATGTTGATATGTTCTCAAGTTAGCATCGTCTTCACCACCAAATTCACCATGTCGACTAGAATTAAGGTGGTAAAGTCACTCAGCATAAATAAGGGATAGTCATTGCTACCAGTAACCTTCTGCAACAACTAGATGGATCTAATCATAGCTTACTTGAAGGAGGAAAAGTTGCCAGACTATAAATTTGAGGCGAGAAAATTGAGATTTTGTGCAACTAGATATGTGATCATTGGGGAAATATTTTATAAGAGAGGCTTTTCATTGCTTTACCTACGGTGAATACTTTCAGAAGCGGCGGAATATGTTTTAAGGGAGGTGTACGAAGGGATATGTGGTAACCAAGCAGCTGGAACGTCCCTAACACGGAAAATTCTTAAACAAGGGTACTATTGGCCAACCTTGGAAAAACCTATATTGATTTCTTCAAGAAGTGTAATAACTGTAAATTAAAAAAAAAAGCCGCTGTACCCAGATAACCACCTTAGATGCTAACCCCAATAAGTAGCCCATGGCCATTCGCACTGTGGGGAACAAACCTAATTGGTCCTCTTTTAATGGCAAAAGGTCAAGCGAGGTTTGCCATTGTCGCGGTTGACTATTTGACAAAATGGGACTAAAGCAAAATCACTTGCGAAAATCACAGAGAAAAAAAACGACGCACTTCATGTGGTAAGCAATAATATGTAGATTTGGCATCCTTCACACCATCGTGTCTGACAATGGCAGGCAGTTTGATAATGCAAGGTTTAGAGAATTCTACTCCAACTTGGGAATTATGAATGCCTTCTCATCTTCTGCTCACCCCCAGGCCAATTGGCAAGTGGAACCAATCAACAAAATCGTTAAATTCCACCTGAAATCTAGGTTGAAAAATCTGAAAGGTGTTTGGGCAGAAGAGTTACTATGAACTTATGGGACATCAGTTCGAACATCAATAGGGGAAATGCCTTTCTTTTTGGCATTTGGCATTGATGTAGTAGCCCTAATTGAGGTAGGGCTCAACACGCAAAGGATCATTTGTTATCGACAAGAAAAAAATTAGGAACTCTTGGAGCTGGATAATGATATAATTGAAGAAAGAAGGAGAAATACAATAGAAAGATTAGCAACATGAGTTAAAGTATGAAGTTTCAACCTGGACAACTGGTATTAAGGAAGATAGAAACAGTGGAAGTAGAAAAAGAACTAGGCCCCAACTAAGAAGGTCCATATAGAGTCATCAAGTAAGTAACACCAGGGACATATAATCTGGCGAAAATGAATGGAAAACGACTAACTCAACCCTTAACTCGGAGCATCTTAGGCATTACTATGCATAAACTCCTAGGTAGTTTTTTTCTCTTTGTTAGCATTTTAATGATATGCTTTCAAAAATGATTAGTTGAGAAGTTATAATGTTTGATATGTGGGATGTAATAAGTTAGTAGTGGTTTGCACTTTGTTTATGGCTTTGGATCCCACACTGATTTCACCTATACGAGGTGGTTTAGTTCAAGCTAAGGGAAAAGTCTTCTACGTTATTGTCATTCATTTGTTATTTAGGGCTCCGAATCCTACACTGGCTCCAACTATGCTAATCGAACCAGTTTAAGCTAGGGGGAGTCTTATTTCAAACTTTATAAAATAAATGTTCATGCATTCTCGTGTACATTCATGCATTGCCCCACTTTGTACTATAACTTGGTCATAAGAAGTCGCATGGGATCCCAAAACAAGCAAGTTCAAAGCACCTTACAAGGCAAGGATAATACAACCCTTGAGGCATGAAAAATTTAGCCCTACGAGGCAAAGTTCAATACACCTTGCGAGGGAAGGATAATACAACCCCTAAGGCACGAAAAATTTAGCCCTATGAGGAAAAGTTCAAAACGCCTTATGAGGCAAGGACAATACAGCCCTTGAGGCATGAAAAATTCAGCCCTACAAGGAAAAGTTCAAAACGCTTTATGAAATATGGATAATACAGCCCTTGACTCATAAAAAGTACAACCTTTCGAGGAAAGAAATCAGATGCCTTATGAGGCTTGAAAAATACTGCCTAATCGAGGCAGAATCATATATCCCTAATCAAGGCTCGAAATATGCTAACCTAATCAAGGTATAATCATATAGCCCTAACCAAAACTCGAAAATGCTACCCTAATTAAGGCAGAATCATATAGCCTTAATCAAGACAAAAAAATACTGCCTTAATCAAGGCAGAATCATATAGCCCTGTTCAAGGTTAAAAAATTACTGCCCTAATTAGGATAAAATCGTATAGCCCAAATCAAAGATCGAAAAATACTGCTCTAATCATGGCAGAATCATATATCCTCTATCAAGGCTTGAATAAAATGCAAAATAAACTGCCTTACGACGTGAAAGCTATAGAGTCCTTTGAGGTTCAAAATATACTATCCTCTAAGGCACGAGTTTACACTACACCTCATAAATTGCTTCAAGGACCACAAAAGTGTACAATTTGTGTAATCATGACTTGTAACATCCTAAACAAAAAGGCGGGTAGTCATGAATTATTACCATCTGGCCAATGTGAACATAGTAGTGGGTTACTACCATCTAAGTGAGGGGATAAGCAAGCACGAATAATTCCAATTTGAGGGAATAACCAAACACAAATCATCACCACTTGAGCGAAGAGCAATACTCTTGAACATCCAAAAAAGTGATTCATGACAAATATTAAAGTGCAATATGAAAGTAACCACATTCATATATTCAAGACAGAAAATTTGAAAGCATCTCAAACGAAAGCTACACGCTAAAAGTGCTAGTTTGAAACATAATTATTAAAGTCGCAGACACTAGCAAATAGGGAAAGTACGTTTCAGCTACTCTATGGAACATCGCCTGCATAGATAACGCCAAGGAGAGGAATGTTCCATGAAGACTCATCTCCCTCCTCGTCGGTCCCCCCACCAGCAGTGGCGGCAGTATCCATAGGAAGAATGGGTTGAGGTAGAGCATGAGGTGGGTCACCTTGCTGACCTGATGGCCTGTCATCATCGCCATCAGCCATCTTATTCTTAGGAGATAGAACAAAGTCATCCACTTAGGGAGCTTCGGAGTAATAATCATCCACAAATTTTAGATCCCACTCAGGTAGTGATCGTTCACCGCCCTCCTATAGTCATTTACCCTAGCAAAGAATTCTACATCTTTGACCTGTCCGAACTCAGCTGATTAGAGATAAGCCTCAATGTGGGTCTGAAAGCTATCCTGGAGCTGTCTTCTCAGACAAGCTATTTCTTTATCTTTGTTCTTTATCACCCCACTACTGATATCATGCTCTAAATTGAGAGAGTCATGGGTAGACTTGAGGGATGCAAACTCGGCCCTCAGCTGGATCACCTCATTTGCTACCTTGTTCTTCTCGCCCCTAGCTTTTTGACATTTGCCTTCTGAATCGCAATACAAATTGTATGCATGAATCATGTTCATGGTAGCCTATAAAAGTCCAATGGAAAATCGTATTAATATTTAGTAGTAAAAGAACAAATGATAAATTCAAGAGGGAATTATGAAGTAAACATTGTGGGCATTGCTTATGAAAACGGAGAATAAGACGTTTGGGTTAGTTTGTTTGGGGCAAAGACACTCATGTTGAGAAAATACCCATTTCAAGAAAGAAAGGTTGGCAAGGTCGTGTTCAAGCTCACTATGCTAGAGGGTCCAATCAACCAAGTCATCTAACATGAGGGTTGAAGTGTGCTCAGGTGATCCCAGGTTAGATGGCAAATGAGTCTTCTCCCCAACTTGGGAGGTATCAACAGAGATAGATTGAGTTAAATAAGCCCTTGAAGATTGGGATTGAGTCGAATTGGGAGGGGGTGTGCTGCACTTTCGGGAAGATGATTCCCCAGGTGGTAAGTTGGCCGGTCTGATTCTCTTCCTACCACTAATTTGATACATGGCAACTACACACCCTGAATGCAAAGCAATAGAAGAGAAAATCATGGATGCTAAAAAAAAAAAAGTGCGCCTCACTTTCTAGCACGGATAAGACCAAACTCTTGGTAGGAAGTACTACTAAATAAAGAAAGCACGCCCAATTGCAAGAGTTTAGCTCGCACACATTTGATATTGTTGGACAACTCTGCAGTCAATACATGAGGGGAACGCTAAGTTACTGCAGTGGAAAATAAAATTAGATGAGAAAAGTAGTGAATTGAAAGTCACAAAGGCAAAACAATAACCTGGATTTTGAAATGAAATAGGAACAAAATCGTCAGCATTAAGATCATCAGAGCACAAATTTCCAGAGCAAGGAGAGATATAAGAGGACAGGCGCATAACACTCTTGGGAACGCGTCTAAGTGACCCCCCACCTTTACTCGATTCACTATGTTCCGCTTTAAGAGGATCCATGGAAAACAAAAGAAAAGTGGAATAGGGAAGAAGAGAGAGAGAACGACCTTGAGCAAGCAAGAGAAAAATAAAGATGCCAAACGCCATGGAAAAAAAAGAAGAAAGAATAAATTGTGTATGGGAACGATACGTGTCTCGAGAGTAATGAATAATTTTGAATTTCAAAATCTAGATTAAGGCTTTTAAACTTCATAGTTCACAATAAAAGATTTTTGAATTTGAAAAACTTTTATCATGAACTGAGGGCCTGTGTTGATGAGGTAATTGGAGACTGATACCACCTTAAAGGGGGTAAGAATCTCTAAAAAGAAATATCGGATCCCTCAAAGACAAGGACGAAATCTGTCAAGTGAAATTTGGGAACCCTCGAGATGTAAAATATAGAAACCTTGATTTAAACAGTGACTGGGTCAAAGCCGTCAAGCCAACAAGGCTAAAATGTCTCGATGATGCTTATCACCAAGAAAGCATCATAGAAATACATCAAAAGTAGCTAAAGAAGTTGGCTACAAAGCCACTACGCCCACAACACCCCCAAAAAGTGGGGAACCACTCTACTCTGAGAATCATGCCCCATTTTTTTCTCCATTGAAGTACTTTTAAGGTAAAAAATAGAGGAGGTATGATCACTCGAGTAAACTAAAAGCACTTTGATTTCAATTCCAAAATGACTCTACTGACTTAAGCATTTGAGTGGTCACACCAGAGACTACCACCTCCAGCCCCATTTCACCCTTTTCCTTGTTTGTTACTGTGTGCAAGTTACCTCCATCTGTTGCACTTGGTTCGACCCTAGGCGGGGAAAAATCAGGCGTTAATATCATTCAGACTTTTTAGATTAAGCAAAAATGTTAAACAAAAAAAATTGGTTCAATAACTTAATGACTTAATTATTGAAAATTTTTATTAAGTTAAAAAAATAAACAAATTTAATAACTTAACTAATTGAAATTAAGTCAATTAACTCCTTAAATTAAAAAAACCAAAACCTCCTAACAATGCGAGATTTTGACACCCCTCTTCTTTACGAGTTACCATCTACAAAAACGCACGAAATAGTATCCCATCATACGGCTCAGCAACTTAACTTGCCCATATGTGAGGCTCGCTCCTTGCTTCTTTATTCCCTAAAAAAGACCGCTTCAATTTCACATGACAGTACCATTATGCCATATCTTATGACCCCACCATAATCCAAATTCTTAGAGTAGCCCTTCCTACTCCTTACTTTAACAAGTAAACTAATTGTACAATGAATTCCTATGAGGTCCAATATATCAGAAGATATTAAATTGGATATCTCTTTCCTCACCTTATACTTTCTCGAATTCTTCCAGCCAGCCTTTTCTTGGCTTAATCTCCTCTTCAGCTCCTCCCTTGCTCTTCTACGATCGGCAGCACTAAATAGAACTTCAGATTGCTGGATCCAATCCAGAGGGGGCAACTAAAAGAAGATTCACTTCTCCCCAACGGCTACTCTTTCTTCTCTCTTTCACTCCTTCAAGGCCTCTTTCAAGTGAGTGAAGTGTCTAGACGGACCGTCATTGTAATTGCGCTGTCACTAGAACGGACCACACAAATAGGGGTGATCTATGCATAGTCATTCCAGGTCCACGCATGTTGGAGATTGTTGTTATAAAATTGATAGAACCTAAAATGGATGAAACACCAGAGGGCCGTGAAAAGAAAAGCTTGTCTAGTAGTGTTGAAAGCTTATAAAAAGAGTGATTATGGGATTTTAGGCCTCTATAGCCACGACTGCATGATAAAGTTATAAACAAAGGAATACATTATCCAATACATATTTTACAAAGGCTTATAGTCAGTAAGACATGTGTCAGGATCCATATGGTGCCTCACAGGGGCTTGGAGAACTGGTAAAAGAAATCGTTTCGTTAGAGAAGACTGTGTCTGAGCAAGTAGTTTTCAATTCACCCCTCAACTTACGGTCTTTACGCTACTACTATTGTGATGTGAGCGGTTCAAATTGGTTTGATCTTTCCCAATTATCCTGACCGGAACTTGTACGCAGCACTTATACGGAGGTGCATGCATAAAGGTTTTGAACTCTTTTCTTATCTGAAACGGCACCTAACGTTTGGACATATCAAACCAAGAAAAGGCACTAGCCGGAAGAGAAAGGGAGAGGATACTGAACCTGTGGTGTCATCCTATTCCTCTTCGATATGTTTGTCCAGTACCTGTTGAAGAGTTTGTCCTGTTCCCTTCAAGGGCCCCGACTTCTCGTGCTCTACTCCCTTAGGTTAATTACACTGCTGGCACATGCGTTCTAGGGCCTCTCGGCCAAGGAATTCATTTTTTACGAAAATAGTACAAAAGCATGCTGCACAAAAACTCATTGTTCCTGCAATAGGAAATATTAATATTTACCATGCATATAGCCTAGCTCGTTTCGTCATTTTGTACTTTCATTCTAGTCTTAATGAGAAACATAGAAATTTAAAGCACCATTGGTAATATTTTTCATCAGCATTTGGTAAATTTATGCTTACAAGGCGAGAATTACTTATTTAAGCTTGAGAAGTTTTTTACGAAGAAGATGAAGATGGAGGAGAAGCAGAAGAATTAGGTTGCAAAGTCCAGCCAATTTGGGGCATTTGTTGCTGATGATTATTGTAATAGTCATAAACCACACAAGGGCTCACATGGTTGTGAGTTCCTTCATATGTTGTAATCACATAGCTTGAATCCTCTCTGTCTCTTTCCACTCTCTTCTTCACTTGGCATCCTCCACTTGAACATTTATAATAATTCCTGCTTCCACATTATAATGCAAGTATTAGAAGTTGCCAATTGGGATGTAATAATTAAGGAATTTGCATCCGTTGAGTTTAATTAAAAAAGAACCGAAGACCTTTATATGACAAGTTTGTTACAGATGAAAAATTAAAATGCATCCACTTGCAAATATTTTCTTTTCGTGAAATCCATCCTCTTTGATTTATGAAAAAATTTTATTTGATAGCTTTATTTTTCTAGGCATGCCGGCGCAGGCAATTATGCGTGACTTGAAATTAAGAAGCTCGGGCATCCCTTTCGCAGCCCCATTATCAGTAAGAAGTAGACCCCAATATTTTATTAGCAAGAGATAATCTGCTTTAAACAAACAGGAAAATAATAGTAATAACAAGCCAACCTCATTAGCGTAAAAATTTTCTTTCTCTAGCTCAGAATCATATATAATAATTTATTTCTTTTACAGTAGAATAAAGTATTTAATTTTTTGGCACCATATCCCAAATTTTGAAGTCTTGTCTACGTCTTTGTTAGGTTTGGCCAGTCTAATGATAAATATTGAGCATATTAATTACTTCCTTAAGAATATAATATATTTTTATTTTTTATTATTTAGTTTAATAGTAATCTAATTCTCTATCTGCTCATGTGAGCGTGGTTCAAACTCTAGATCTCTTGTTCTTCAAGATAAAAATTTTATAATTTCAATTAGATGACACCCGTTAAGAATATAATATTGTTTATAAAAGTTAAATTAATAAATTTAGATTACATATTTTTAGCTAATAATAAGCGTTTTGTTTTAACTTTAATTTCAAAGCTAACACATATATTTTGAAGAGTTAAAAATCAGGCCAGCAAGTTGTAACTTAAGTGGTAGTCAATTTCATAAATCCCACTTGCTATTGTTTAGCTTTCACAAACAGCCCCTAGTTAGTTTTGAGCACATCACTGTCATCCTAGAGGATAAAGCCTAAAGAAGGAACAAGATGAATATGTATGTGTATCTTTCAAAACTTTATACGTACTATTATTACAAGGAATATATAACGAATTAATTATCCCGAGGTTGCAAAATTCAAATTTTAATTATTGTCAGTAAATTGGATTACATCCTGAGAGTTTTAACATCATCTTAAAAGAAATTAATTAACTGAAATCAACTAATAACTAGAACTCAATAGGGATTGCACTTATTATTTACTTCTCTAATTAACGTATTATATTTGAATTCTAAAAATTAATCATATTATAATTCACAGAGCCGATGATAGAAATCACATGAAGATCATTTTCAATCAAGGTCAATTTGACATGCATACATGATAGGAATCAAACTATTATGTGATGCATCAAGACCATATTGTAATGCATGTTAGGTAAATATCAAGATAATTACATGATGCAATATATATGCCAAACATTGCATGAATCAAGACTGTTATAGCATGCAGATAATATAGCGACGATCAAGACCATTATCTTGTACATATGTGGCAAAAATCGTGATCATTATGTGCATATAAATATGGAAAATAAATCCTAAACTATAGCATTTAATTGTTTACCTTTATTATATTTTATTCCCTCTATAAATAGGCCTTTGGCTCACATTAACTACGTAAAAAGGTTACTTTCTCCTATTGTTTCTCATCAGCAAAATGAGAAGCCTAAGTTTGTGTTAAGAATACACATATGCACCAATCTAAAAGAACATTACAGTACCACTTCTTATTACTGTATTACCGGCTCTCATCATGTTCTTGTTGGTATGGTGCCTACATGTTTACCATGTCACCAAGCATGAGTTCGAGGAGAGCTAGTATCATCAAACTAGAAGCAATGAACAGGATGTATATATTCTTGCCATCAAATTAGGTATTATAAAATACCTTTCTTTAATCACAAATGCAAAAAAGTTAATAAAAATGTGCACTTCTTATTACTGTATGTTTCTATCTCGATCTCATACTGCGTCACAGAATGACCATTTTGCTTACTTATGTACATATAGTTGAGTATCGAGTGTTTTATCTTGTTGCTTTGTTTGTGCTCTCTGTGGTTACTGATGCGTCTTCAGTCTCCTTCAGATAATGAATGCCAATGTTTGCTAATTGCTATATGATGAATTGATCGGTCATATGACCACATGCTTGCCCTCTTTTTGTGCAAATAATGATGTGAGATATTAATTTGTCTTCTCCTTCTAGTGCAAAAGCATGCATGGAGCCGCCAACAGAGGCTTACACAAGATTATTTGTCTCTAAGATAAGATAATTCTCAAACTATTTCATAATAACTCAGAGTTGAATTGGAGCAGTTAACGTTTTCGTTTTTATTTTTTTAATTTTATTTTAAAATTAGCATGCATACCTATAAAATTAATCTTTAATCACATGTTTATTTATGTGAGCGTGATTCGAATCCTAGCCTTCTAGTACCACCACAGAAGTTTACCACTTAGATTAAGCGGCACCCAAAACTATTAATTAGTTGGACACAGACATATAGTTTTGTTTAATACTTATATATAAAGGCTCATATACTACATATACATTCTCATCAATCTCCATCTAAAAAATAAGTTTTATTCTCACTTCTGCAACTAATATCTATTTTAGCTTAATTAATATGGTGGTAACTGAAATTCTTGAGAGATTCTTTTAGAAATTAATCAGTCCCTTGCAAATCTTGGAGAGGAGAAGGAGAGGAATAAAGAAGTATCTAGCTTATGAACAAAATGTTGTCTTTTGAACAACAAGATAATAATTATTATTAACAATAATCTAATCTAGAATCTAGATCAGTGTATAAGAAAAAAAAATCCATAGGCATTCTTTCATCATATAGACTCAATAATAAATTATAATGGTCATTAATTTGTGTGAAGTTGGAACGGCAGCCAATAAGTTAATATTCACTCCAACAGAGTTGATCATAAATCAATATATAATGTCATTGTTGTGATAATGCAACTGTATATATAATCGCTCTATAAAAAATGGCCATTAGCAGCCAAATCACGTCATCATATTTGAAGCTGATGATCATGGGGGGTCCATTAAAATATAGGGTCTACTTTTTCTCACACACATGCAAGTGGTGTGTGTGTATAATATCAACAAAGTTTCAGTCACCCATAGCAGCGGAAATAATTCATACAATCATCAACCCGTGAACAAGCATTCTTTTCACTATTTTTTAAGCAATTAAACTAATCTAAAAGACCAAACTATATAAACTCAAAATAAACTGATCATTGTAACTAATTAATTAAACTACTTGCTTAAAGTAATCAATTACCTTGGATTTGGACTGTTCTTGACTGATTTCTTCCCATACTTCCTCCATTTGAATCCATCATCCATAACTTCAATCTCTGATTTTGTTCGAAATGCAAATCTTTGTCCCACTTCCATCTTCATTCTCTTCATCCCATTTTTACTTTTTCTAAAAATTTTAATATCAACATGAGATCAAAAAATAATACTCTATGCTATCATAAAAATAAATAACTAAAAATAAATTAAATAAAAAAAGGGTATGTGTCAAATATAAATAAATGTCACTTGCATGTTATTTTTTTCTGATGTTGCACCACTTGATGAGCCATCCATGACGATCTTATCTGATGATGCCATGCTTTGAGATGAATAGGAAGCTTCATCAAATCCATGATGATGATCATCAAATAAGAGGTAGTCTGATAGCTCAAATTCTGATGATTGATGTTGATGATGATCAATGGTATGATCAGGAAAGTAACTGAAATTATTAAGGTTAGGGTTAGGGCTTCCAGGGTAGTTCATTTTGCCACAAAGCGAAAGAGTGGTGAAAATGGCAGCAAAAAGAGATAGGCTATGCTTCTTAGACAACGTTTCTTTTATATACATAGAAAAAATAACCACAATATTATAAAATAATAATATAAATATTTTTTTGCCCTTTTAGCTGTTGCTTCATGGACACTTTCCTGGAGGTATACAATGAAGGTGCTTCACTTTGCCACATTTCAAAATCTGATAGGGCACGATGATCTCATCAGGCTGACGTACCATCGATTTAGTTCATCGTATTGGGACCCCCGTGCAATAATACTCTGTTTTTGAGAGGCTATCGATATCTTTGGTGGGATAAATTAAATACTGTGTCAAGCAATTCAGATCACAATTTTCGGTCCACAGCACACTAACTTTACACGTGGCACTTGATTATGATATTTGATTATTTCGTAATACATGCAAACCATTGTAATGTGTTTGCGAAATTTTTATTACAATGGTTTTTTTTATAATTCAATTGAATTAATCTTTGGGTCCAACGTTAGTGATATGACTTGACCAGTTAGAATGTTAACTGAGACCATTTTTCATAAGGTAAAAGTCTTTTAATCTCTATATTTTAAAGTTAGTAATTGTTTAATTCTCGTAGTTTTTAAAATATCTCAAAATAATTCTGGTGTTAAATTATTGACATCCATGCCGTTAAGATATTTTTTAAAAAAATATAAGAACTAAATGGACATTATCATTAAAATATAGAAATTATACGAGTTTTTACCCTCTTTAATATTTTAATGATTAATTTTTAAAAGATAGAGAAGCCGGTGAAATTCAATTCAACTTTTTAACTTTCAATTTTTTTTTTCAGAATTCGATCTTAGGTGGGATGGCTAGCTAAATAAAGATTCAGTCAGACACTCAGAAGTGACAAAACCATTCTTTAATCAAAGAATAATCAGTAGTAGTAAAATCACTAAGCATTGTAATTATATAAGTTTAGGCAATGAAGCCAAATTATTACACTTTGTACGTAGTCTTAGTTTATTGATTGTAATTACAAGGAAACAAACGGTTGCAAAGGAAACTCTGGAACAGGAAAAAAAAAAAAGGGATTCGTACAATGATGTTTTTACAACAAATCAGTCAATGATTTTTTAGCATGTATGATTAGTAATAGTTGACTTTTGATAAATGCTTGTAAATTGATGAAAAGATAAATTATGCCTAGATTATAGATACTGTAAAATTGTGGTACAAAGTGTGTTATGTGTATCGTAAGTAACGTGTTACCAAAAAATATTTTTTTAACATTTGTTTAGTAATAGTTCAGTTTTTATATCATTATTAACGATATAATAATTGCATGATTTAAAAAAGGTTAAATGTAATCAGACATGCTCCTAGCATCTTATTTTTATATTAATTATAACTTTATCTTTGGGATCAAAGCCCTATCCTTCATTGGTGTAACTGATCATATTATCAGAATTGTTTTCCGAATAGATTAATATGAGTAGAACAAAACTTTTATATTGGATATCTCTTAAACACTACAAGTCTAATGAATTAAAAATAATAAAAAAGACAGCACTATTCTTAATTTGAGAATCGTGTGACACGCCATTGGCTTTGAATTTCGAAGATTTATCGACCAGGAAATAATTCACTTTATCTGTAACAAAAATGATGAGTGTTTCTCTTTTACTTGAATATTTATCCACAAGGAAATAACTTTTTGTACTGACGTACACTTTCGGTAAAATTATTTATTCCCTAGATTAATTAATATACTTTTGAAAAGTAGTTTCAAATAAAGTAAGCTCATTCGAGCCAAGTTATAAAATTATACAAAATTAAGCAAAATATTAATAAGCTCAACAAAAAAAAAAAAAAGAAAGGAAAGAAAGAAAGTTGATGATTAAACCACTTTAGCACAGACACTATATTTTGTTTGAAAATGACTTGAAGCAATACCCAAAAAAGAAAAAGCATTACTCATGACTTTGGCAAAGACACACAACCATTTGGTAGTTTCTTTGCTTCTTCTTCTTCTTTCTGTGTCATTTTCTCTTTCGACATTTATTATTTGTTTCTTTTTCCATGTTCTTAGTGTTCTTATTGCATGCGCATAGGTATTGGGCTTCACCATGTCTCTTTTACGTTACTGTTTCTATTTCTATGGGATATTGGGATAAATTGTAAGTTTTGATATTCACTTAACTAAATACACGAATTTTGAGGGAAAGGTGCTTCAGTTAAAAAACACCAGTCCATTGGCAACCAAGTTCAAGTTATAGCTTTAAGTTGGAATTCTTGTAATCTCTCTCATAAATATGGTTAGATCAAATATATTTTTCGAATATCAATAGAATAGAACTATTATGAATTTTTAGTATATGATCCGAAATTCGTGCTGTGTCACGTAAAATTAATCTGCATTAGTCCGAGCCATAAATGTACATAAGTGTCAAATCGTAATACCAATATTAAAATTAAAACAAAAAATATCTAAAAAAATTGAAATGCGTATTTGAAAAACTGAAAAGTAAAATTGAAATTTATGTTTAAAACTATCACCGAGTAAAGCCTTCTTTTGGATTGCAATTGGGAGGCTCAAAAGTGATTTTTAAAAAGTTAAAAATTAATTTTGGTGTTTCATAATTTTTTCTAAAAATTACTTTCGGCAAAATCAACAAATAATCTTCAAAAGTAGGGAACGAGTAGCTTTTTAAAATCTGATTTTGAGAATCACTTTTATACTTAATACAATTCTATATATATCCTCATATATATTATGAAAATCTAATATTATCCTTATTAATTAGGAAATAAAATCATAAATTTTAAAGAGATGATTATTTTTTCCAATTATATTGAGATAAAAAATAAAAATAAAATTATTAATATAAAATATTTATTTTAGCTATCAGTTATTATATGTACATAATAAAAAAATTTATACACACACATATAAATTTTATTCAACATTATGTTCAATTTAATTATTTATATTCTTACATTAGTTTAACAATAAGATTAACCAGACACATATATTTACTTTTAAAAATGAATTTTACCAAACATTTAAACGATTATTTTCATAGCTAATTATTCCTATAGCACAGCTAACAATAATTATTTTAATAGTGTGAAGTTTAGAAGCAAACTCATGGTGTAGGATACATGCATAAAATATTCAGTAACAAATAATATCTAGTTGGTTATTATTTTCAAGTTATTTTGAGTGATACAGTTTATTATCATTCATATTTTAAAAAAAAAATTATTGTGACCCGCATTTATCTAAAATTTCTATTGAAAAAATACACCTATAAACTCTTGTATACATTATTTTTCTTCAAAATTAATATCGCATAATATATGCATATGATTGGTGAATGAAAATTTTAGAACTGTGCTCTTTTGGGTCAATAGCAAAAGTAGTGTCCACTGAGGCGAATGGTCGACAGATCATTCACAATTTATAGAAAGCAGCAACGTCAAGTCCCCCCTATCAATAAATTATTAAGCAGACAATTTTCATTAATATCCATTACGTTTTTAGGATGTGAGAAGAAAGTGCAAGGAATATGTCTTCACGATAAGATCCTTGACCCACTCAATTTTAATATTTTATCATGTGTCTACTTCAACTTTGAATCTGTTTTTGTATGTTATTAAAAGTTGGAAATTTGCGAGGAAGCCGCTTCTAATATTCTAACCTTTTTTTTTAAATTACTAATATTAGAAAACATAATTTTGAATGCACTGTTGATTTGATATTTGTGTTGATATTTTCAATAAGTTACAAATTCACATGTCGGTACAAAATTTTCGAAAGATCTAACTCTAGACATCCACTAGAATTTAACCCGCCTAGTTCCTTAAAATACGGTCCAAATTTAAAAATATGATTAGGCCTACTATTATAATAAATTTTTCACCAAGGATTACAGAAAGTATTAATTGTCTATCAATTGTTAAATTATACTTCAATAATCACTTATAATTTATAAGTTTAAAAAAAGGTGGACAACTGATATAATTTATAAACTTTTTGAATAGATTTGAACATCGAGAAAACTTGAGTGAATCAATGATAATTTCCCAAAAATAGGACAAAAAAAATTATCAATCAAGAGATGGATGTAAAACCCAAGACCCATTGGCCATGGACAAACATTATCGGAACTGACCATTCGGTCAAGCCATCGTGAGAAATAGCACGT
The DNA here is from genome assembly GCA_030449075.1 of Murraya paniculata. NCBI lineage: Eukaryota > Viridiplantae > Streptophyta > Magnoliopsida > Sapindales > Rutaceae > Murraya > Murraya paniculata. Next base: position 669,405 of record JAEVFN010000018.1, on the reverse strand, counting down.
ATTCAAAGCTAGTTGGCCACTTGGAATTTTTTGTCTCTTAACAGAAGTAAAAGTGATTCGGCTTTTCTTGCTTTACGAAAAAGCACTTCTTTGCGTGAGAGCGAAATGTCATGGATTGACTAGCTAGCAAAAACACTTATAATTTTGAGAGCTGTTTAAAAATATTTTTAGCATCGCTAAATAATGGCTAAATAAAATTTTAGAGAATTATAGGTTGAAGCATTTTGAAATTAAAATAGACAGTAAATGTATGAAAGATTGTCAATTTTCCCCTATTATTTTCATAATATCCAAAAATTCTCTATGATATTAAAAATTTAATGGAAAAGAAGGGAAATGAGTCATTTGGTTGATAATTTATCTTGAAAATATAACATATATATCTATTATAAGAAAAATGTGTGAAAAATAACTCTTATTATTAATATTTTATTCACACCAAAATATATATTTCTTATTTTTAATACTTCAATTTTTATTTTAAATTTTTATTTATATGATTTATTTAATTTATAATAATTATAAATAAAAATGTATTTGAAAATAAGGGTAATATTATAAATTATGTTGTCATGGGTTAATTAGCTATTATAAAAATAATAAAGAAATAAATAATATATATTAACTTCAGTATAGGAGAAACTGACAATCTCCCTTAAACATGCATCTTAAACTGTTTTGCATAGGTTCAATATTGTTATTAATTTTTTTTTTTTTTTTTTTGGTCTCTGTTTTCTGAGATAATGATACTTTCATCCGCTCTTTACAAATTTTCAACATCCTATTTTGTCCAAGTCGTTAGAGAAATTTTCAACATCCTAAACTTAAATATATAACACATTAGTTAGAGAAACTTTACGAAAAATTTGAAAATCTTGATTGAAATTTAGAAAATATAGACAGAACAATTGTATTCTTATTGTAAATGTACCAATACTAAAGATATTTCTAATTTCAAAAAAAAAAAAAAATTCTTGATCCATTTCTAGATCTAGAAACATATATGACTTGAACTCAGGCTGACTTATCTTGACTTTTTGAACATATGAGAAAGAAAGAACTGGAAAGAAAATTGAAGAGAGAATGAGATGTTAAATTAATTATCAGATAATATTGTCAATGATATCCACAAGTGATTGTTGGATTTCACACACATATACAAGGAAGCACTTTCCTGGAATTGGCCTTAATTGATTGCCTGATTTGGCAGCATGTTTGCTGTTGCCGCAGCCTGCCGACATAGAAAAAATGGATGGAACAAATAAATTACTTGGGGTCTAACTGGCCATTAGAAGGCCGAGTATATATATGCATATATTAAAAACAAGAAGAAGAAAGAATATGGCGACGGCAATAACGTGATGGTCAGACTACACTATCCGAGAATACTATACCCCACAAATAATATGGTTTAGCAATAATTGAAGGGTTTAATTACGGCCTTCAAGGCGTCAAGACCTAAAATTTTGCTTAAATTGACATTTCGCGATAACTTAATATTTGTATCTTTATAAAATTGTTAATTCCTAAATTAAAGTTGGCATTAATTGGGAGACCCTTAATTAGTTATTCTCCTAAAATTAAGATTTATAGTTTTTGGTTTTGGAGAAATTGTTTAGGACACTAGAGCGGATGAATAGTATATATGAACAGTTAGTATTAGACCCTACAATTTGGATACTGTCAGATGATAATAGATGAATCGAAAATGAACAAAAGTTAGTGTCTAATATCTATATGATATATATAGCATAATGAATTTAAAATTGATTGCAGTAATTGAGAACAAGAAATATGAAAAAAAAAATTGATTTTATTAATTTATTCTGAATAAGAAGTTTCTCCACTTTCTTGTTTCACATTAGCTATAAATTTTAAAAATACTTCCCCTTGAAAGGGAAAGATAACAACTGAAAGATGATAGGTGAAGTCACAGGAGAAATGTGAGCCAAAAGCAAACTTGAATTAATATGTGGTGATTTTCACCAAGCCTCCAACCAACTTCTGATGTTTTGGCCGATTAATAGATTTCTACTTTCTGAAAAATTCACAAAAATTTTCTATACAGAATAGTTTTGGAGAATTGCCACTTCCCCTATAATGTTTTTTTCTTCTTTTTTTTTTTTAAAAAAAAACTATTCATCCTCCTACAATTTTTATAATATCTTGTGTTCTCGTAGCTTGAAAATTCTAAAATAAATAGTGATTATTTTTGTAACTAGAATAAACTTTTTCGTTTGAATATTAATATAATTTTTATAAAAAAATTATAAAAAAATTGCAAGAGAGTAAGTGTTATAAAACCAAAAATATTGGAGATTAAAGTCTTGTTTTATATTGAGATTAGGCGGTTAAAATATTTGGAACCGAAAAAGCCATATTGTATTTTAACCAAACATCAGATAAGATCAATAAACATTTCTCTAAAATTTAAAATAATTTTTATGAAGAAAGAGGCCCTAAATAAAGTGAAAAATGTGATAAAAGTTTGGGAACATTATGACTAGTGTAGACAATAATCATTGAACAAAGTCACTCCAACGTGTATAATATTAAAATCTCTATCTGTTAAAAATAATAAGAAAATCTCTTTTTATTGTTTAATTATTACATGTTGATTAGTTACCTGTCACATTTTAGATAATTCAAAGGAACCTATATGATAGATATTTTTATATTTAAATTATAAAATTTAAATTTATACTTACTAAGCAGAAATTGGACAATTTTGTTTAATTTTAAATAACTTTCATAAAAATCTATTGTTAAAAAAAAAAAATTCCATGTTATGAGAAAATTTGATGTAGGATGATTGTGTGTTACGAGCAGGATATTTTCTGAAGGGCATAATTTGAACTATAAGTGTCTGTTTTCGGCGTATAATATACCGTTTTGAAACTGGCCACAAGACGAATCAAACTTAGAAGATTTCAAATTTAAGCTATGATTAAAGTATCTATTGGATACCATATCTTATAGCCTAGACAATGAATACTATTAAATGTTTATAATTTATTGATATTTTGATAATTTTATAGTATTCAAACTGTAAGGTAGTGTATCCATGAGGTATTATAGTCGGAACAATACGAGCCCAAAAATGAACTTGTAAAAAAGATTGTGTTGAAAAAAAATTTATTCAAATTATATATATATATATATATATGAAGTACGATCTATTTCACAGACTCACGGTGCATTTGCAAATAGTCAATGATACAACATATAATTAAATTAATTTTAAATTTAAATTACATATAAATACAGACTAATTAAGCTCTTCAAAACAAGATATTAAATTTATGAAATACGAATTTGAAAATCAAGCTTCGCTGGCGCCTAATTTGGCTTTGGCCTTTTGGTTGGCAAGTTGTCACATGCACTTCAATTTGCATCACTGAAAATAAAAAAGGGAAAAAAAATCATAAAGTGAAAACATTAGAAGAATCAAGAACCAGCTTGAAAATTTATATCAATGGCAGCTTTTGGTTTGCTTATCCTATTCATCATTTCTCTCTTTCTTTTTTGAAGCTTTCCCATTTTCTATCCAACAAATTAAATTTTCCCAGAAAGTAGGAGGCTCAAGGAAAGTTGAAGATCTTTATTTTTTGTCGTGATGGATATTTCTGTGAACATCAAGAGAAGAAACTTGCTTAAAGTAATTGTTCTTGGTGATAGCGGGTATGTTTTTTTTCCCCCCAATTTGTTGTAGTTTCAAATTAATTTCTTCAGTTTAATCTCATGCAATTTTGCTTTTTATTTATTCATTTTTTTGGATGATTTTCAGAGTGGGAAAAACTTCTTTGCTGAATCAGTATCCTTCAGATTATGTTATAATCGTATGGTATAATCTGTTTTACTTTTGACAACAAATTGCTTTTTAGCAGTTTGTGTTCCTGTTTCTCATTGGTTGGTTTCTGAAAATTTTCAAAGCATATATCTCATACGTTTACCTCTCTTTCCTTTTTCCTTTTTTTACCACTTCTACTTTTTGACATAAAATATTATCATTCTGTACTTGCATGGCTAATACATTGGTTGGTGGTGAGATTAATTAAAAAATTTAGTGGTGTTAATTTTGTAACAGTTAGATAATGACTTTATTTAAAATTTTAAATTTTCTAATAAATGTCAACTTGTTATGAGGGATAAAATTATCATTCTCTCCCTCTTTATTTATGTATAATTAAAAGCCGCCTTTAGGGACAGAATTATGTTGAGATTATAAAAAATTACGTGTTACGCTTGATTTTAACTCTTTTTTTTTATTTAATGTAAATTGCATTATATGGTCCCCTCAAATTTATTATTTTCATATAATGATGACAATTAATGGTGCCAGCACCAGCGAGCGGTTCAGCATATGAAGTTTCTTTTAACAGTTGTGATTAGGTGACACATTAATTATTAAAAGATGAAAAAATTAAGCCAGCTGAAGTAACCCTTGGAACGTCCATAAATACATATTTTAATTTGCAAGAAGGTTTCTCTTTTTGGATTGAAATGGAATTTTAGTCAAGATGCTTGTTTTTTGTCTTGTTCATATGTATTCAAATTCTAAACGGATTTTGGGGAATAAATATCACTATAATCCTTTGTTTAATTGGATATATTTTATTTTTTCTATATTTCATAATTTTTTCGTGTTGGTCTACTAAATTAAAAAAAAAAGGAACCCTTTTGTCAAATTATTCTTATATTTAGTTAAATATATTTGTGGAGTTTTCCTAAATTACATTTATTGTAACTTACCATTAGACTTTTCAATGTAAAACTGAGGAATAAAAAGAGGAGCCAAGTGGACCAGTGAATAAATTTCACGAAATTGTGAGAATTGTAGCCCCAATTATAAAATCAATTATAGTCAAGAATTGTAAACCGAGCCATAAAATTAATTTTAGGCTCTGAAGCCAATAATTAACATATATTAAAGTAGTCCTTGGAGCTGACCAAGTGGTGTTTAAATAATTTTATTTAGCTGATCATTTGATGTGATTTGAAAAATTATTATGGGCTTTACCCCATCCTTCTATATTTTAAAAATAAAAAATTACGTGTTAAATAAATTGAAGATTCCTTGTTCAAACTCTCACTGTTAACTAATTAACAAAATAAATAAAATACAAAATGAAAATTTATCAGAACGCAAAAAGGCGCTACAGAGAATATAATGATTTTCTTAGAAAAATTGTAACGCAAATTTTAAGCAGTTTCAATATTTTTTCTTTTTTATATCCAGGATTATTCTGTTGTTGTCCACAACTAAACATTCAGATATGTATATAATAAGTTCAGCCAACAATACAAAGCTACAATTGGTGCCGATTTTGTTACCAAGGAGCTTCAGATTGATGATAAGCTAGTGACTTTGCAAGTAAGTGATTGATAAATTAATTTTTATGCAAACAAAAGATTATAATTAGCAAATTCCCTCACTAGGTTAATTTATTTTCTTATTTAATAGATTTGGGACACTGCTGGGCAAGAAAGGTTTCAGAGTCTAGGATCTGCATTCTATAGAGGGGCAGATTGCTGTGTTCTTGTATATGATGTAAATGTACCGAAGACATTTGAATCACTTCAAAATTGGCGCGAAGAGTTTCTGAAACAGGTCTGATTCTGATGAGCTGATATTAATTTTCTGATATATATAACATATGATCTTAAAATATATTTTGTTTCGACTATCTCGAGGTGTCATACTTAAGTTTTCTGACATGATAACATACTGTTATGTGGTATTCTTATCTGAACCGATATCTTCACGTTTTAAAATATGAGAATTTGAGTCTAAGCAATATTGTTTAATTACAAAGCGGTATTTAATTTTGTGACCATATTGTCATACTCAAATTCAAATTTTGAAATATTGCAGATGTCCGTAGCTAAGAATTTTCATTTTTGTTTATTAGTTTATTCTAATTTTGATTTTTGGCATACCTTTTCACCAGGCAGATCCAGGTGAGCATGAGGCTTGTCCCTTCGTATTGCTTGGAAACAAGATTGACACAGACGGTGGAAGCAGCCGAGTGGTATGTAAATATAATGCATGCATGTCAAACGTTTGATAAAATCCCTCTATGGCATGGGCTAAATTTCATTTGCTTAATCTTGTACAGGTCTCTCAGAAAAAAGCCCTTGAATGGTGTGCTTATAGAGGAAACATCCCTTATTTTGAGACCTCAGCTAAAGAAGACTACAATATTGATGAAGCATTCTTATGTGTGGCCAAAATTGCACTAGAAAATGAACATCAAGACATGTAAGTGTTAAAAAATTAAACGCAATGATATAATATAGTCCTTGTAACGGAAAACTTGCAATATAAAATCTAAATTTTAAGATTAAAACCCAGAACGTGAAATTTATAACATGACGATTTGGTATCAATTAGTATATATAGCTAAAAAAAATTAGTATATATAGCTAATAATTCTTCTAAATCAAATTGATAAATAGGCTTCAATTCAATTGTTGCAGTTACTACCCGCCCCAGGGAATTTCTGAAACTGTTTCAGAAGTTGAGCAAAGAGGAGGTTGTGCATGCTGAAGTTCTGGGCACCTAAAATAAAATTGAAACTACTTTTAATTTTCTTGTTTGTTTTATTCTTTATGTTAGTTTTATTATAATTATCGAGCATTAGTTTCTTTTTTATTTTTTGCCCCCTTTATAATGTAGTAGCATTTGTAAAAATCAATAATTACTTGGATAAGAAGTGAGCTGCTTTTGACCCCCAAAAAAAAAAAAAAAAAAAAACCAGTCCAGTCCCTCTGTGTCAGTAGGCAAAAACAACTCTTCAATGAACATAAAATTTCATATTTGTTGGGGTTAAAATACTAATGCTGTAGTGCTCATGCCCACTCTTTAGCAAAAAAATTTGCTCTTAGAGAAAATACACCTGCTGTCTGATTGGGAACAATACTAGCAGAAGTTGAAAATGTATTTGGCAGTGTTGTTTGATTAATGAAAGGTCTACTTTCCATTTTAAAAAAAAAAAATACTACAACAATATCGATAACCAACCATCTGGTATTGAGATAAAATGGTTAGTAAGCACTAGCTGATGTGTCTTCTAAACTCAGTTAATTTATCTATCACTTGTATGATGAAAAAATTAAAATATGTTTCACTATTAAAAATTATTATTTAAAAGTCTCTTTACTATATATTAATTTTTATTTTATAATTATAATTTTTTTTAAGAGTTATAATTTAAAACATACAGCACCTTAATACCAAATAAAACCTAAATTTTAAGATACCAAAATCACTATATCAATATGAACAAAGATTTAATAATGATATTGTATGGATATTACTTCTGTTATATAATTCAACTCTATTAATAAGATACTATAAAATTGTGTATGAGTACAAAGTGGGTGAACTTGCTCACTGAATCAATCATTTTCTTTTTTATTTTTCCGAAATGGGTTTTGTAAACTAACAGCAATTAACTTTACTATTAATTTTTTCCTTTTTTATAAACTAACAGCAAATAAAACTTTTGTGTTGTTGAGGTTTGAAAAGAAAAAAAAGAAGAGACTCATTTGTGTCTGCTAGGATCTGTAATTAGTTTTATGTATATCAGGGAGGGGTGGACAATCACTTAGTTCAATATCAAATCAAAGTGAACCGTTGATTTTTTTAGAAATAATAATCAGAACTGACCCGAATCAAACCGAACTAAATTAGTTCAATTTTTTTAACTTTAAACCATAATTTATTTTATATTTTCTAATTTGTTCAGTTTCCAATTTTTTTATATAAACTTATTGGTTTTTTTTAAAGCGAACTGAACCCACAGTTCAGTTTGATTTTTTTAGGACAATAATATTTTTGTCCACCCTAAGATCAAGACTAGCCTTAAGGTATCAAAATTGAAATGTGGTCCATAAATTTAAGGGAAATTTTCAAATGTAACCACTTCAAAAACTCATTATCAAAATTAGACATAGAACAAAATTTCTTAAAATAGTAACCACATAAACATGATTTAGACCAAATTACCCCTCCCCAAGGCTCCTCTCTCATTTCACGCCAACAACTAAACACAAACTATTTTGCCTCAACAATTAAAGACAAACTCCACAAAACTTCTCCCATTTAACTTCTCAAACTCCCTTCAACAACTAAACACAAAACTACTACCATTTCATATAAATCAAACAATAATTGTTACCTAGCACTGAAGACAAAATCAATCAACAATTAAGGTTAGTGTTTTTAAAATTTAGATTGTAAGATCAAGTGAGTTTTATATGTGGGTTTTGCAGATATTTGTAGAAATAAATATTTTTGTTAATTTTTATTACAATGTGGGTAGATATTTGCTTGTGTGAATCCAAAAAATTGAAGAAATTTGGTAAATTTTGTGTTTGTACAACATTGTACAAGAAACCCAGATCTCGGTCGAAGGCTCGCATCACCTAGGCAATGGCTTTCATCGCCCGCGATCTAAATAACCTCCCACAGGCAATATCAGCCATCGCTCACACTTCTCACGTACTAGGTCGAAGGCTGGCATCACCTGGGCAATGGCTTTCATCGCCCGTAATCTGAATAACCTCCCACGGGCAATATCAACCATCTCTCGCACTTCTCATATACCAAGTGCGGATGAAGGATGCCATCACCCGGGCAATGGATGCCTTCTCCCGCACTTCTCACAGGCGATATCAGTCATCACCCCGCACTTCTTTAAAGTGATGGCGGGTAATGGTCTCCATCAATCAAGCGATGGCATCCATCGTCCAAATGTAGGGCACCACATGTAATTGTATTTTTAATGCAATAAAATTGTTGTTTCAGTAATGTAACTATATTTATTTTAATTTGCTTCAGGTTTAATGGAATCAACAATTGTGCTTAAAATGTGTTATAATGAATCATGGGAAACTTATGTTAATGCTCATATGGAATACAAGAATGGAAAAGTTAAAGTATTTTTACTTGGAAATGATGCAATTTTCAAACAGGTTATTGCTAGGGCATATCAAGTGTTGAAGTTAAGTTTAGACGAATATAGTTTGGGGCACAAATTATATCCTATGCAACCCATTGTTTCTTTATCTATGGACATAGTAGATGATGAAATGGTGAACGTTATTATATGTATAAACTCTAATCCAATAAATTATGGTAGGACTCCTATTTTTGTAACTACATCACCTAAAGTTACAATCAAAGCTTCTTTGGTACCGTCACAACAAACTTCAGCTCCTTTAATGCTGTCAGCCTTTGAGTGCACATTTGGCTATGGATCCAAGCCAAACTATGGTAATGACTCCTTCTGAGATGTTGAAGAGCAAAGGTTTCTAACCAAGGAAAGTTACTGTCCATTCCGTGACTGTGATGTCGTAGATTACAATTGTCCATTAGATGATATAGCAGCAATGCCTCAGTTTTGAGAAGATAATGATTCATGTCAAAGTCAGCCCATCACGCCGAGGTCATGTAGCCGAAGTCGGCCCCTAATACCAACAGTTGACCCACTACAATTGGAGGTTCTAGTTATGACATCAAATTGGGCATCTTCAGATAAACTTGCAACTGGAGGTTGTAAGTCAAGTAGTATTTATGTTGGGCAGTTATTCAGCACGAAGGAATGGTTATACACGGAGCTTAGCATTGTTGCCATTAGAGACAAGTTTGAGTTCAAGGTCCACAAACATACATTGGGAGGCCTATTGTGCTATGAAGACATGTAAATGGTGCCTTCGAACAACGAGGGTGAATGACGAGGAGAATGTGCAGTGGTTAGTAAAGAGATATAACATGGGGCATACTTGTCAAAATGATATTTTCTATAATGGTCATCGACAAACAAATAGTCGAGCTGTCGGTAAAATTATTAAACAAAATTTTATTTTTTAGTCAACTTTATTTTTTAGTCAGTCAACATTTTTTGCATAAGGCTAATCACTCTCTTCATTTTCGTCAAATTTGTGAGAACATCTGGGAAGTGATCTTCAATTGCTATCTTTAGTGTCTAAAGCAGTATTTCATTGCAGGACATATTTGAAAATTAAATATGACATATATTAGATTATGATTTAAACACAAAAAAAAAAATTCATTTAGATCAGTGCAAGAAAGTGTGAGGAGCATTGCCACAACATGGGAGGGCGATGGGTCCAATGACCATGTTGCCAGCGATAGGCCAAATCACCCACCCATGTTGCAAGTGATGGCTCATTGCTTGCCCATGATGCCATCCCCCGCACCTTGCCGATAGCCAATATAAACAAACATGAACAAAAAATTTATAAAATTAGTGTAAAATTCATATTAGTAAATTCTTTTGGTATAAAAGAGTAAATAACTAGGAACTAACTCGGCAAATTTATTGAGATAATAAAAAAAAAAATTTATAGACATTTTAACGAACACTTAATATGTCATATTTTGCAAACATTAATCTTAAGAAACTTTCGAATTGTTCATGCAAATACATATCCTAATGTGCTTTTGTATCAATAATATTCCACTAATCAATCAAAAATTACTGTGATAATGCGAGAGAGTTGGACCTTTGAGTCGAAATCCACATACCGTCGACAATGCAGAATCTTTTTCTGATGAAGGCTGTGATAATAATAGTTGTGACGGTAAGATTGTGATAATGAGGCTGTATAAAGAAATTTATGAGATAATGAACAATGACGGGCGACAACGAGATTTAGGTGACTTGGGTAATTTGCAAAATAATCTTATGTTGAGGGTAATTTAATCCATAACAAGGGTGTGTGATTATTATTTTAAGAAACTTTGTTCTATGGCTAAAGTGGCCGCATCAGAAAATTTACCTAAATTTAAAACCAAACAAAATAATAAGTTTATAAAAAAAAAAAAATAGCTCCTCCATTTACAAAAGACTCGAAGCCTCAAATCGCAATAATGAGGCGAGCAGTAGGGGGTATGTGACCATTGACCAACTCGAATTATTGGCCTTTCTTTTTTGGCCCTTTTCCAAAACGATGAGCATGAGTTTTCTAGACGAGTGACCAACCAAAACTATCTTCTATTAATATAATAAATAGCAGCCACAAAAATTACCAGATATCAGAAAAAAAAGAAAAATTAACAAAATATTGGAAATCCTCCAACCGTCGGATCAACACCTACATCCCATTAGCGAGTCAAAGAAAAACTCTCTGAATATTTCAACGGCCAAGATCTTCTGATCACAATAAAGCACCTCAGATTTCACTGTTTTATTTAACCAAAACATAAGTAAAAGAGCTGATTTTTTCCATTTCCGTTCTCTCTCCAATGGCGTTCTCTGCAGTTACTGCGCGTTGCCCCTCTCTCCTTCGCCTGCCCAACGATCATACACCGTCGATCTCCGTTAATAAGAACTCAGTCTCCTTTCGTTTCTCGAAGTTAAATCTCAGCCGTCGATATTCAGTTTCAGTCCGATCATCCTCTACATCAGGTACCCATATTTTTTTTCCTTAAAAAAAATTTAAAATTAATTTTAATATTTCTAATAGTTTTCCAATTTACTTGTTATAATTACTTTAATTTTGAAAAGTAACTTATTTATTAAGCTTGCAATTCGAATTATGTATTTATTTATACAAATCGACTGGAGTTTTAATTAGCCATTGATTAGTTTTTAATAAACATAGGGAGTAATAGGTTGTTGAGAATTATTTAATTTTTTTCTTGAATAATTCGATGTTTAATCAAGTGATTGTGCTGTTAATTTTCGTTTTATTTATTTGTTGAATTTTACATTACAGCGGTGGCGCCGGCGACGGAGGAGCTGAAGCCGGCGATTTTACTGACAGAGAAAGCGCTAAAGCATCTAAACAAGATGAGGTCTGAGCGTAGTGAGGATTTGTGCTTAAGAATTGGAGTGAAACAGGGCGGATGCTCTGGCATGTCTTACACGATGGAGTTTGAGAACAGAGCAAATGCGAGACCAGATGATTCGGTTATTGAGTATGATGGCTTTGTGATTGGTATGTGATTATTATTATTATTATTATTACTACTACTATTATTTTAATATTGGTTGGTTGGTTTATTTGTGTTTAGCAGTGAGTGTGTGTGTTAAGCACTTATAGGTTGTTGAAACTTAAAAGCATCTTTTGCCTGCTTTAGAGTGTTTGGCTGGAATAGGAAAGGAAAAAATGAAAAAAGGGCATTTTTTAGGACCTGCAAAGCACTTTTCTGAGAAGCAGTGAGTGTTATTGAACAAAAGTGGTTGTTGTAAAAGTACTCTTAACACACACTCAGGGGTCGAACAATTAATTTCATTCTTTTCCATGTAGGTTCAAAATCACATTTTTTGCTTACTTTGTAGTGTTAGCCAATTGCTTCCTAGGGTATGAGAAGCACATCTAGTGCTCTTTAAGAAGCGGTAATAGATATCTTTAGAGAAAACTTTATTGAACATAATCCTTAGAGTGGTGTCTTAGGGTGCAAGCACTTCTAGATTGTCAAAAGCTTGCAGTGTTGGCTGGAATGATGAAAAACACGCTTATGGACTTCCTGAGATCATAAAAGATTAAATATCTTCTTGTCCTTATGGTCAAAATCACATTTTGCCTACTTTATAGTGCTGGTAAAATAGAGAAGAAATGACTTTAAGGTTCTGAGAAGGACTTCTGGTGCTTGCTAAGAAGTGTTATCAGGTGTTTTAAAGAAAGCTTTATCAAACAAAAGCTTTTCAAGTATTTATGCGCTGTCATGTCAATCAACTGGATTATACAATTAATTACAAATTTGTCCATTTGAGTGACATTGTTTCACGAATTCATTGTTGTGAAGAGCTTTATCTACTACAACTTAGATACTTTTCAGGTTCTGTTTATTTATTTGATCGGCTAAAGATAAAAGGAAATGAAAAATGAATATAGGTGATAAAGAAAGTATTGGAAGTTGTTTACTAGACTTTGGGGGCAAGATATGTCAGATGAGAAGCAACTCCAGGTGAAACATGGAGTTTCTGACATTGAATCATTGTTCTTTGGTGGTTCCAGACTTTGAACACCTATATCTTTAACACTTAGCTAGCTGGCAATCAGGAAAACTTTGCTTCAAAAGTGGTGGCTTCTCTCATCCATTGATATATGTGGTGTTCGAGATAATAGTGATTATTTATAATATTTCTATTGAGAATTTCAATGTGAGCTACCATATCATTGTGTTTTGATGGTGTGCTGCCATCGGTTAATGCATTGGCCAGCTATCCATTTGTGTTTTCTTCTTCCTCTTTGCCTTTAATATTTTGTTTGTGTATTTTGTTGGGCTGTCCTAGTTATCTATTGGACCTGCTTTCAGTTAGAAATTTTGACAAAAATAATCTTGGGGACCTTTGGGGAAACATTATAGCATTGAACGGACCTGAAGTCAATATTGTTAAACTCAGGGTCTGTCTTCCATTACACTATTCTCAGATATTTTGGTAGTATATCACACTATTCTTAGTATATTGCAGTACTTGGTATTGTATTGCACAATGTGAAATGTGAATGGATGTCCACTAACTGTCAAATATTTGCATGTCCTGAGTCCTGGCTTTCAAGCTCATTTGGACAGTGATTACCACTTTTACGGGACCTGCATATTAAGTATTATGATATTTGAAGAAGTTTGATCTTTATGTAGATTATATTATGCCTTGTAATGCAATGAGTCGTATTGTCATTCTACACATAAGGCAGTCCTTGCCTTCATCCCACATATAAGCAAGAGTTTGGACCATAAGATTTCACCTTTTTTTAGGCTCACTACTTTCAGTTGACAGGAGAAATTATGTTTCTTGAGGACTATTTGTCCTAGTGAGCCTAAAACGAAAGTTATATCTTAATATTTCAACCCTTGTTTACAGACGAGATTTGTCATCACATAATCTACATTAAGATCGTTCTTGTTCGAAAATCATACTACTAAATATAGGAGTACCATAGTGGTGATTACTAACCAAATGAGCTTACTAATAAGAGCTTCAAAATTCAACGTGAATGAATCTGTTCGTTCAACTAATTATGAAAATAAATCCAACAATTTCTTTTCTTCTTCACCCTCCTGGGTTCCTAGTACATTACATTTCCTCATTTGAGATCATTTACTAGTTCCTTCTTTTGATGATTTTATTTTCTTTTTTGCACTCTAGATGTTTGGATTATTTACACTTCCCTCCTTCGCTTACTGCAGTTTGTGATCCAAAGAGTCTCCTCTTTTTGTTTGGGATGCAATTGGATTACAGTGATGCTCTTATTGGTGGAGGCTTTTCTTTCAAGAACCCAAATGCCATGCAAACTTGTGGTTGCGGTAAATCATTTGCTGCAGAGATGTGAAATACATAGTGTTTATACTAGACAATCCAAGTATTGAACATATCATCAGTAGATTGTGTAGAAAGAGAACTTTGAAAATAATGGTCGCTATTTACTTGATTCATATATTTCTACTCTCCAAATTTCCATTGCCCGCTGCAGCTTATTATAGTCATGCTATGTCTTTAATTAAAAGGATTTGTGGTGATTTTCGAAATTTCAGGGGAAGTTTTCAATGTTTGTGATAACTAATGGAGTCTCCATTTATTTTAACTAATATTTAGCTGATTACATCTTCTGTTCATTTGCAAGAGGAAAATTGCTAGCATATCTCATATTCTCTTTGGTCTCTTAAGGAAAATGAGCAGAAAATTGGAACCGATGAGCAATGAGTTCGCAAGTATTAACGCGTAACAAGTGGAATTTCTTTTCCATTCCTTTCCTTTTTGAAATCAAATGGTTGGCTAGTGAAATTTGCAATTGTTCGCAAGAACGAGTACTTTCGATTCTGGACTTGCAAGTGAATAGTAATAAACATCACATAATGGCAGACAAATTATTACTGAAAAGAAATTGAAATCATTAAGGGAAATCTTATGAAAAGAAGTACTGAGGCAAAACAGTAATAAAGGGCAGAGCTACAAATTTCGAAAAGGACAAAAAGACAAAATTAAGATGATGATCAGAAAGAAAGAAAGATGTCGTACGAAGGAATTTGAAATTCTGCTGATAAGAAAGCAAACTTGTCGCGTCCTTATGCAGTGTCACCATGGACAACATTTTTAGAATTTGTGTGGCTTCCGTTGCTGACTTGCTGTCAAGGCCTTGCTTTGGTACTATTTTGTTTTACTGCTGTTTTGATTTTTGACCCGTTCTGTTTTTGGCCATATCTGTAGGCTCGATATCGTAATTTTCTCGTCTTTGCCGGTGCCTTCTTGCTTGACTACAAACTTTTTCTGCTTCTGTTACACGAATGACGAATCTCCCTGGTTCAAGGCTTCTAATGGCGATCCTTAAATTGTTTCTCACGTGCTCCAGAGCACCCTTTTGGTGCTCTTTTAATATATGCTGAATGTTGCTCTTGTGTCGTTCACTTCTGTTTGCTGTATATTGTTGTTCATCTTTGTTTAATGTCACGGGGTGAGTTTGATGCGCAGCAACCCGTACAACACTTAGGCAACTTTCAAGCGCAAAGTTGCTAAGTAAGCCTTGAAAGCTTCTCAACCTAGCTAAGTGGAAATGCTTAAAAGCAAAGCTAGAGAGAGAGAGAGCAATATAGCCAATGAGAGATTTTATTACTCAAAGAGAACTTTACAAGTGAGAGCTTTACAATTGCTTGTTGGTGGGTGATGGCTCAAATGCTAAGTGCCTTCCCCTATTTATAGAAATGGGTGGAGCATTCTAGAGGCTTTACAAGTTGGCCACTTGCACAAGTGGTCAAGTTGTGCAAGTGGCTTATCTACAAGAAGGGTGTAGAGGATTCTAGAAGATGGGCCAAGCAAGCAAGCCTTGGTGGAGCTTGGCCCGTTGGGCTTTGATGACTAGGCGCTCGGGCAATGACTTGGGGCTTGGGCTTGCGGTGCGGGCTTTATCACGGGCCGACAAATGTGTGCGAGGAAGCCCGGCGCTAAACGCACTCCACCATTCGCGAGGATTGTTGCGAAGTGTGGCGGTGCGCGCGCCAAATTAGCCTTCACTCGTAGTTGGTGCGAGCGGCCCGTGACATCCTCCCCCACCTATGCTCGCGGCGTTCCCGTCGCGTTGTCGTGCTTGTAGTTCTGGATGTGCTCCGCAAATTGCCACAAGTCATCTTGACGTTCCCACGTGGCTTCGCTTTCGGGGAGGTGTTTCCACTTGACCAAGTACTCGTTGTAAGGCGGCACGCCCCTTCTTCGAATGACTCGGTCGGCAATGATGTAGTCCACATCTTTGTCGAATGCGGTGACTACGGCCGTTGGGGCTCTTCTCGATTCTCCGCGGCTTGGGTCTCCCTCGTCACCATGGTATGGCTTGAGTAGGCTCACGTGGAAGACCGGATGGATTTTGAGCCTTGGCGGAAGTTGAAGTTGGTACGAGACGTTGCCCACACGTCGTAGCACTTGGAAGGGCCCTTCGTAGCGCCTCACTAGCCCTTTGTGGACTTTCCGCAAAGTCTTGAATTGTTGAGGCAGCAACTTGATCATTACTCGATCCCCTTCCTTGTATTCGACGTGGCGTCTCCGAGTGTCGGCCCACTTCTTCATCTTCCTTGCGGCTTTGTCAAGATATGCTCGCGTGATGTCCGCTTCCTCATGCCATTCGCGAGCGATCTTGTGAGCCGCGGGGCTTTTCCCTCCATATGTCGAAGCTATGGCGTTGGGAGTCATGGGCTGAAATCCCATGATGATCTCGAATGGGCTCTTGCCCGTAGCCTCGCTCCGCTGCAAGTTATACGAGAATTGGGCAACATCCAGCAACTTTGCCCAATCCCGCTGATGAGCGCTCATATAATGCCGTAAATACATCTCAAGCAAGGCATTGATGCGCTCCGTTTGCCCGTCGGTTTGTGGGTGGAAACTCGTTGAGAACTTGAGGTCGGTGCCAAGCATCTTGAAGAGCTCCATCCAAAATTTGCCGGTGAAGCGAGGGTCTCGATCACTCACGATGCTTCGTGGGACTCCCCATAGCTTCACGATATGCTTGATGAAGAGACGGGCGGCCTCGTCGGCCTTGCAATCGGTGGGGGTGGCAATAAAGGTTGCATACTTGCTATGTCGATCCACCACGACCATGATGCTCCCGCACCCTTCGGACTTCGGCAAGGTTGTGATGAAGTCCATCGAGACGCTCTCCCATGGCCTCGATGCGGGTAGTAGTGGCTCCAACAATCCCGCCGGTAGTTGACGATCCGTCTTGTCTTGTTGGCACACAAGACAAGTCCGCACATATGCCTCGATGTCATCTCTCATGTGTGGCAAAAAATACGAGGCTTGGACGATTACGGTAGTGCGCTCCATTCCAGGGTGACCAGCCCACTTTGAGTCATGGCACTCCTTGACGACCTCCTTCCGTAAATTTCCCCACCTAGGCACGAAGAGACGGTCGCCCTTGGTGAAGAGGATGCCTTCCTCTTGCCAAAATCGCCTTGTCTTGCCGTTGAGAACCCTCTCCAACAAGTCCTTTGCTAGCGGATCCTGCTGGAGACCTTCTTTGATGCGCTGCACAAGGTCGGAGCTTGGCTGGCTCGCACTAAGTGTTGCCAATTCCGCTTTGCGGCTTAGAGCATCCGCAACAACGTTGGCTTTGCCGGGCTTGTACTCAAGCCGGTAGTCGAACTCCGCAAGGAAATCTTGCCACCTTGCTTGCTTGGGGCTCAACTTCTTTTGAGTTTGTGAGTTTGAAAGTAGCTTGTGGCTACGTTATCCGTTAGGATCACGAAGTGTGAGCCAAGCAAGTAGTGTCGCCACACCCGTAGGCAATGAATAATAGCCGTCATCTCCTTTTCTTGCACGGTGTAGCGGCGTTCCGTATCATTTAGCTTTCGACTCTCGAACGCTATTGGGTGGCCTTCTTGCATGAGTACTCCGCCGATGGCAAAGTCGGAGGCATCCGTGTGGACTTCGAAGGGCTTGGTGTGGTCCGGAAGAACGAGCAAGGGCTCTTCGGAGACGGCCTTCTTCAAGTCTTCGAAGACGTGTTGGCATTCCTCAGACCAATGCCATGCTCGATTCTTCTTGAGTAAGTCGGTCAAGGGTGCCGCTCTTGCCGAATAGCTTTGGATGAAGCGGCGATAGTAGTTCACCAACCCGAGGAATGAGCGAAGCTCGGGCACTTTGGTGGGTGGCTCCCATTCGAGGATGGCATTCACCTTTGCGTTCTCCATCATTAGCTTCCCCTCCGCTATTTTGTGGCCAAGGAACTCCACCTCCCGTTGAGCAAACGAACAGTTCTCGACCTTGAGGTAGAGCTCGTTCTCTCGTAGTACTTGGAGGATTTGCCGCAAGTGTTGGGCATGCTCCTCAAGGGTGGTGCTATACACCACGATGTCGTCCAAGTACACGACAACAAAACGGTCGAGGAAAGGTTGGAGCACCTTGTTCATGAGTGTACTAAATGTGGCTGGTGCGTTGGTGAGGCCGAACGGCATGACGAGGAACTCATACGATCCGTACCTTGTGATGCATGCCGTTTTCTGCTCATCTCCCTTGGCAATGCGCACTTGGTAGTATCCAGACCGCAAATCCTGCTTGGTGAAGTACCGCGCCTCTCCAAGTTGATCAAACAAGTCCGCGATCAAGGGGATCGGGTACTTGTTCTTGATGGTGATCTTGTTGAGCGCGCGGTAGTCAATGCACATCCGCAACGAGCCATCCTTCTTCTTTTGGAACAGCACGGGTGCACCGAATGGGGCCTTTGATGGGCGGATATAGCCGGCATCCAGCAAGTCCGCAAGTTGTCTCCGCAACTCTTCGAGCTCGGGCGGCGCCATGCGGTAGGGCGCCAAGGCTGGTGGCTTCGCACCTTGCTCCAGCTCAATGGCGTGATCAACTTCTCGCCTTGAGGGAGCTTCTTCGGAAGTTGCGGAGGCATGACATCTTCGAAATCATCGAGGACTCCGTGGATGAGTTGTGGGACTTGACTAGATGAGTCTCCGCGACCTTCCCCCTCGTTGAGCTCCCGGATTGAAACCAAGAAGCTTGGGTCCTTCCCAAAGGCCTTCTTGAATTGCATGGCCGAGAGTGTCTTGTCCGTGGTCTTGGCTCGCTCCGCGGACACCGTGCACGCCTTGCTCCCATCGAGGATGCTTAGGGAGTTGGTGGCCGGTAGTGGGAAGGCATGGACTTGGTCGAAGAACTCCATGCCGAGGACCATCTTGAAGTCGTCCATAGGCACGATGGAGAAGTCGAGCTTTCCGCTCCACGTTCCGATCGTCATGTGTACGGCTTGGGCGGTACCCACGATAGGCTTAGCGGGTGAGTTTACCGCCTTCATGGTGCCTCCTTCCTTCGTGGCCCTAAGGCCTAGGCGCTTGGCCTCTTCCTCCGAAATGAAGTTGTGCGTTGCTCCGGTGTCTAGCAACGCTTGGACTGGTTTGCCGCTAACGGTCGCGCTCACGTACATGAGACCATTCTTTGTGCGTGTTGACGGATGGCTCTTGAGCGCGCCAAGACGTTGGAGAGAACTCATGCTGGGCTGGGGTTCCTCCGCGGTGGCTGAAGTTTTGCCCTTGAGGTGTGCGGCGAGGGCATTCAACGACTTCTTTTCGGGGCAATCGCGGACCCAATGTGGGCCGTTGCAAATGAAGCACGGGCTGCGAGGCTTGGCTGGCTCCTTCTTCCCCTCGTTCTTGCCTTGCCCGCCTTTGCCGCTTGGGGGTTTTTTCTGCCCCCAATCCCTCCGATTGTTGCTTTTGTCCTTTCGGCCCTCTCCCCCACCTTTGCCTTGGTTGGGCTTCTTATCCTTGGCTTGGGTGGAGTAATCGGCAAGTGATTCCGCGATGGCAATGGCGTCGTCAAGAGTTTGCGCGCCACGCCTATCGATCTCCGCCTTGGCCCAATCCTTGAGGCCATCTTGAAAGTAGAAGAGAGAGTCCTTGTCGGACATGTCAGAGATTTCAAGCATGAGGGTGACGAACTCGTTGATATAGTCGCGAACGCTACCCGTTTGCTTGAGCCGACGAAGGCGAGCTCTTGCCTCTTTCTCGGCATTGCTTGGGGCAAAGTGCTTCCGAAGTTCGTGTTGGAAGTCAGCCCATGTGTTGATGGCGCAAATGCCTTTGCCCATGTCGCCATGCTTTCGCCGCCACCATAGTTGTGCGGCGCCTCGGAGATAAGTGGGTGCCGTGCCCACTCTTGATGCCTTGTCACGAACACCGACGGCATCGAAGTATTGGTCCAGCCCGAAAAGGAAGTTGTCCACAATGGTGGCGTTGCGCGCACCATCGTAGGTGTCGGGCTTCGGCACATCTATGCGGCGTGCCTCGCTTGCGCTTGCCGTGGCCGGGCTAGCGGAAATGGGCCGCTTGTGCCAAGCCCAATCCGAGCGGACTTCGTCAACCTCCGCACGAACCGCTCGCAGTTCATCTTGCACAAAGCTGCGGAGTTTCAGCAACTCCTCATGGAACACTCAGAATTCCGCCCGTAGAGGGTCCGCTTGGTCTTGCATGAGGGCCTTGGTGGCGACCGAGAATTCGCCATACTCGCCCTCAAGGCCGCTCACCCTCTCCTCCAACGATTCGAGGATGTCTTGAGAGGTGGACATCGAGACCTCGAGTGTGGCAACGCGAGGCTCTATAGCATCAACGGATGCGGCCTTGGACTTGCCGCGGGGCCTTCCTTCTCCACGGCCTTCCTCACGGCCACGGGTTGGTTTCGGTGGAACATCCACACCGACAACGCCCTCTTGTGAAGCGCTTGGTAGATTGGCCATTGCTTGGTGAGCTATTTGCGTGTGTGCAAACCGTAGCTCTGATACCACTTGTCACGGGGTGAGTTTGATGCGCAGCAACCCGTGCGGCACTTAGGCAACTTTCAAGCGCAAAGTTGCTAAGTAAGCCTTGAGAGCTTCTCAACCTAACTAAGTGGAAATGCTTAAGAGCAAAGCTAGAGAGAGAGAGAGCAATATAGCCAATGAGAGATTTTATTACTCAAAGAGAACTTTACAAGTGAGAGCTTTACAATTGCTTGTTGGTGGGTGATGGCTCAAATGCTAAGTGCCTTCCCCTATTTATAGAAATGGGTGGAGCATTCTAGAGGCTTTACAAGTTGGCCACTTGCACAAGTGGGCAAGTTGTGCAAGTGGCTTATCTACAAGAAGGGTGTAGAGGATTCTAGAAGATGGGCCAAGCAAGCAAGCCTTGGTGGAGCTTGGCCCGTTGGGCTTCGATGACTAGGCGCTCGGGCAATGACTTGGCGCTTGGGCTTGCGGTGCGGGCTTTATCACGGGCCGGCAAATGTGTGCGAGGAAGCCCGGCGCTAAACGCACTCCACCATTCGCGAGGATTGTTGCGAAATGTGGCGGTGCGCGCGCCAAATTAACCTTCACTCGTAGTTGGTGCGAGCGGCCCGTGACATTAAGCTTACTTGCCTAACAACACCCTTTTGTTTCTCCTTCCTCAGTAACAAACCTGTTTGCTCAGAACTGCTCATAGCATTCTTTATTCAACTTTCGATATTTCTTTCGAGCTTGGGAACTCCCTTTTGCTGCTTTCCAAATGTGTGCCCAGTACTGCCATTGGTCATCCTTGCGTGGCTGGTGTCCGTGTAATTATCATCTTTGTTGAAGCTTGCTGACCGAAAAAAATCCTTCTGTTTCTCCTTCCACAACGATAAACCTACATTCTCAGAGCTGCTCTTACTTCTCTCATTTAGCTTTGGAGAGTTGGTGCCGGTGTGTTTATCTTCCTTTTTGAAGCTCACTTGCTGGACAACATCCTTCTGTTTTGTACCCCACATTGATAAACCTGCTTGTTCAGGGCTACTTGTCACAACCTGTTGCTGTTTCCCAAATGTATGCTCAGTACTGCCGTTGGTCATCCTTGCAGGGCTGGTATCCGTGTAATTATCATCTTTGTCGGAGCTTGCTGATCGAGCAAAATCCTTCTGTTTCTCCTTCCTGGGCGATAAACCTACATGCTCAGAGCTGCTCATACTGCTCTCCTTTAGCTTTCTAGAGTTGGTGCCTGTGAGTTTCTCTTCCTTTCTGAAGCTCCCTTGCCGGACAACATCCTTCTGTTTCGTATTCGAGATCGATAAACCTGCTTGTTCAGGGCTACTTGTAACACCCTTTGGCTGCTTTCCAAATACGTGCCCGGTGCTGCCGTTGCTCATCCTTGCAGGGCTGTTGTCCTTGTAATTATCATCTTTGTCGAAGCTTGCTGACTGAAGAAAATCCTTCTGTTTCTCCTTCCACAATGATAAACCTAGTCGCTCAGAGTTGCTCATATTCCTCTCGTTTAGCTTGGGAGAGTTGGTGCTGGTGTGTTTATCTTCCTTATCGAAGCTCAGCTGCTGGACAACATCCTTCTGTTTCATACCCCACATTGATAAACCTGCTTGTTCAGGGCTACTTGTAGTTTTCTTTGTCTTGCTTTCACCATTCTTCTTTTGCTTTAGAACTCCTCCTTCATACTCTTCTGAGTATCCTGTGTTTCTAGTGGTTACCTTTGTGGAATTGGGGTACATATATTCGCCATAATTGTTGATGTCTTCTTGCCTGAAATCCTTTTGTCCTGCTTCAGTATGGCTGCTGCTAACAGGTTTCTTTGGAGAATCTGTCCACTTGTCTCCAAGGCTTGCATTGATGCTTTCTTGTTTGATACTAGTCATTTCTTGCTCTTTCCAAGTATCTACTCTGCCAGCAGTTCCAATTACCAAGTCTGCATAGCTCTTTCCTTGCTTCATTTCTGATGCTTCTCCATTATCTGTACCATTCTGATAGCTGTTTTCTGGCTGGAAAACACCATTTTGTTGCGTATCCGGTGCTGGCACTATTGCTCTCGTAGATTTTGTCTCTGCTTTCTGCTTTCCTTTACCCTGAACTGCATCCTGGGAAATTCGTGATTTACTCCTTCTTGGACAGATCCTACTTAGGCAACCAGTTGGCTGTTTTTGTTCTGTTTTAGAGTCTTCTTTTTGCAGCAAACGGGCACGATGAGCATAAGTACTCATATCGTTAGGGATGGTGCGTTTGTGTACCAATTCCTTGAGCACTTAGTTAAGTAATACTCTAGAAAAGTTTATCAACAAAGAACTTTGTTGGAACTAATCCAAAACATTTTAGTGGCATTATACATTGTAAAGTTGCTGCCAAGATTCTTCAACAAAGAATTTGTTTCCTTCCATTGGATCCTCAACAATTGTGAGACGTATAGAGGTCGGCTTACCAACAAAATGAACCCACATAAAAAGAATAGATGCGCGATTGCCAGTCCATTAGCAAAATTGTAACTGCTTATTCATCGAGAGGGACTGCTTTTCTAGAAAGCAAAAGCAACTTTTCCTTTTTCAATTCAGAGTGGATAGAGAACTATACACCTTTTACAACAAAACCATCTTTGATATGAGTGGTAGAGCACAGAGTTTCAACTAATTAAGTTCTTAAGACGCGACTTGATTTTTCTTAGAATATTTATTAGAACAACTTGTTATAGTGGATAAAATCAGAATATTATCAACTGGAAGGAATAAAGCAGAAAAATTTGCTTTCATTGACTCAGAAGAAAAGGAAATTAAGCTTAAACTTGTAATTACAATGACACAAGTACAAGCATACTCTGAGCTGCTTGTATCATTATTTATCTGGCTTTCCGCGGTTAATTCTTTCCTTCTTTGATATCACCTCCTTAGCTTCCTACTCTTCAAAATATCCAGAATTACTTGTAATCTAACACAATACTGTCGCTTTTGCCTTTTTGTTTTTGTTTTTGTTATTTATTTATTTATTTTTTGCACACTGCCAAATAATTCATTATTTAACTTTGTTGTGCTTTTACATTTGGGAATATTACATCTAGGAATATTATTTACATCATGCCTTGTTTGATTATGTATCTTCAGTAAAGGATTAACTTGCTGACTGGCATATATTGGCCAAATTTTGACACACACACGCATGCATATATATATATATATAAATGCTATACCAAATCATATACCTGCTATCATATAGAGTAAGTGGAAGATTTATCACTCAACGTGAAATCCGGTCCACCACTATCGATGGTAACTACCGACAGGTGTTGTACCTGTCAATTTTCTGAGAAAAATGCTTATGAACTTCAAGCTATACACATTGGTAAAGGACGGGGAATTTTCATGTCTCGTTCACTATTTTATATTCTTAATGAAGAATAATTGACTTCCATTCTTATTAAAATTGTTTGTTTTATTATAGGGTACCATATGAATGAAATGTGAATGCAATATATGATTTGTTTGGGTGATAAAATAGGGCGATCATAATTAGGCTTTCCTCAAAGCTTGATTGTGCTCACCTCGCCATTTAAAATAACTTGGAGGAAGCTAGCGAGTAAGGTTAGGCGAGGAGGCTGTTAAATTGGGAACAAATCCGGTCAAAACAACCTTCCAGCCTCATCCGAAAACCAAGGATTGAGTTTTATCCATAAAATCCACAATTCCATGATCTTATAGAGTAAAGGAGGTAGAATCTTATTCAAAAAACCCATAATCCTAGAATTCAGGGAGGATGAAGTGAGAGCTCTATCCTGATACCCACTTCACCAAGATCTGAGGGAGAGAGAATTTGAACTCTTATAAAACCCCAAAAGGCAAAAGGATAAGGGTCCAAAATGAAACAAGAATATTGATGAATGAATAATTCTTCTTCCTCCCCCCCCCCCCCCCCCCCCCCCTTTTTCTCATTAACTTCGACGGAATATAAACACTTAGAAAGTCAGTTAAAAAGGAAACTAAATAAAGAATCTCTAAATTATGTAAATTAATCCTACAATATCTCCCTAATATATGCTTTCTTATTATGACTAAATCAAATAATAAAGGGAAAAATACACCCAAAAATATTTACAATTAATTGACTAAATCTCCAACACTCCCACTCAAGCTTAGGAATAGATATTTTGCATTTCAAGCTTGCTGAGAAGTCTTTCATGAGTTAGCTTGGGTAGACTTTTGGTGAGGATATCTGCTTCTTGTGCATGAGTAGAGATGTAGCATAAATCAATACCTCCTCCTTCAATTTCGTTCTTGATAAAACTTCGATCAATTCTGACATGTTTCATTCGATCATGTTGGACTGGATTGTTCACGATGCTGATGGTAGATTTGCTGTCACTACACAACTTAGTGGGAGAGCAAACTGTGATTTGCAAGTCCTGCATCAACCTTTCCAGCCATATAACCTCACATATTCCTTGTGCAATAGCCCGAAATTCAGCTTCGGCACTACTCCTTGCCACAACTGTTTGTTTCTTACTCCTCCATGTAACCAAGTTACCCCACAGCTTGGTGCAATATCCTGAAGTTGACTTACAATCTCACTTCCAGCCCAGTCCGCATCAACATATCCTTCGATACTCCTGCTCTCAGTTTTCAGAAACATTAGTCCTCTTCCTGGAGTTCCTTTGAGATACCTCAAAATATAATTTACAGCCTCTAGATGTCTCTGAGTAGGTGAATGCATGTATTGGCTCACCACACTCACAGCATATGCAATATCAGGCCGTGTGAGAGATAAGTAAATCAATCTACCAACCAGGCGTTGGTATCTTCCTACATCCACTGAAGGCTCATCATCTTTAATCTTGCTTTTCCAATTCTTCTCAAGTGGAGTTCCTGCTGGTTTGCACCCGAACTTCTTTTTTCTTCTAGTAGGTCAAGAGTGTATTTCCTCCAAGAAATGAAAATACCCTCTTTACTTCTAGCAACTTCCATACCGAGGAAATATTTTAGAGGACCTAGATCTTTAACTTCAAATTCTTCCTTCAGATGATTCTTGAGCCTGTGAATGCTAATATTATCATCACCTATAAGTATAATGTCATCTACGTATACAATAAGAATGGCCATTTTCCCAGTTTCTCCTTTCTTAACGAAGATAGTGTGATCAGCTTGCCCTTGTGTGTACTTTAGCCGAGTGAGAGTTGAGCTAAATCTGGTGAACCAGGCATGTGGAGATTGTTTCAAACCATATAACGATTTTTTTCAATTTGCAAACTTTACCTCGTCATTTTCAGACTGAAATCCTGATGGAATCTTCATATACACTTCTTCATTAAGATTTCCATTCAAAAAAGCATTCTTCACATCGAGTTGGTGTAGTTCCCAGTCTAGATTAATTGCCAAGGACAGAGGACCCGGATAGAGTTGAGTTTGGCCACTGGAGCAAATGTTTCTTCATAATCAATCCCATATGTTTGTGTGAAGCCTTGTGCTACTAACCGAGCTTTATACCTTTCTACCTCTCCATCTGCCTTATATTTTACTGTGAAAACCCATTTGCTTCCAACCACTTTCTTACCCTTTGGTAGGTCAACGACTTCCCAAGTTCCATTATCATGCAATGCTCTCATTTCCTCCTGCACACAGCTTTCTCCCACTTTGGATCTTTTTGAAAGCCTCGTAGATATTTTTTGGAACTACCACACTATCGATTTTTACTATAAAGGCTCTAAACCCAAAAGATAACTTTGTGCAGGTTAGAAAATGTAGAAATAGGATGTTTTGTGCATGTTCTTACCCCTTTTCATATTGCAATTGGCAAGTCTAAGTCACTACTCATTCCAGGATCTAGTTCTTGGTTCAATGACTGGTCTTGCTGAGGAGCATTTGGCCTTCGAGAGTAAACTTGAAGTGGTCTTTCAGAAATTACTTCTCCCTCTTGACTGTGACTCAAAGCAGGACTAGGGATAGGAAATGGACTTCGACTTGAGTTTTTTATAGGTGGTTGGACATTGATATTTCCCGGTTCTATTAGGGTAGAATTCATGGGCAAAAATGAGACATCTTGTGATATTGGAAGAGATATAGTAGGATCCCAAAGACCATCTTCATTAGAATTCTCCTCCCCTTAGAGATGGTTGTTGGGATAGAATGGCTGATTTTAAAAAAAGGTTACATCACATGAGACAAAAAATCTCTTGAGAAATTGAGAATAACATTTGTACCTTTTTTGAGATGGAGAATACCCAACAAACACACATTTAAGAGCCCTAGGGTCAAGTTTGCTTTGGTTGGGTTGTTTATTATGGACAACCACTGTGCAGTCGAATATCTTTGGGGACAATGAGTTGAAAAAATTTATATTTGGAAAATGATTAAGAAGGACACTCAAAGGAGTTCTGAATTGAAGTGTTTTTTAGGGTAGACGATTAATTAAATATGTTGATGTGAGAATTGCCTCACCCCAATAAGAATTTGGAACAGAACTAGTAAACATTATTGATCGAGCAACTTCCAACAAATGTCGGTTCTTTCTTTCGGCAACAAAATACAAATGTCATTTCTTTCTTTTGGCAACCCTATTTTGTTTTGGTGTGTCAACACAAGAACTTTAATGGTGTATCCCATTATTCCCCAAATATTGGCTAAATTCATTTGAGATATACTCTCTTCCGTTATCTGTTCTAAGGACATTTATATTGGATTGAAAAACATTTTGGATAAATTTGTGAAACCATTGAAACCAGTAAAATGCCTCAGATTTATCTTTCATCAAGTACACCCAACACACCCTAGTATGGTCACCTATGAAAGTGACAAACCATTGAGTTCTAGTTAAATTAACTGCTCTAGATGGACCCCAGATATCACTATGAATCAACTGAAAAGGTCTTGAAGGTTTGTATGTATGTGGCGGATAATTGACTCTCGATTGTTTAGAAAGGACACAATGTTCGCATTGAAACGAAACTTTTTCTTTATTGAAAAAAAGATTTGGATACAAAACTTTCATATAAGAAAAATTTGGATGCCCTAAGCATTGATGCCATAACATAATATCAGAATTGGAAACAATTGACATTGACATTTTATTTTGTTACTTAACTTTACTGGAATCCCCAACTCCTGAGAAGTAGTATAGGCCTTCTTTTCTCTCAGCAATGCCAATCATCTTCTCCGAAGAACGATCCTGAAATTCACAGTGAGAGGAGAAAAAAGTCACAACACAATTCATATCTTTTGTTAACTTACTAACTGACAAAAGATTATATGTCAACTTGGGCACATATAAAACCGATTTCAATATCATATTCGGTAAGCAAACCGTGCCCATCCCAACTGCAGGTGACATTTTTCCGTCCGCAACCCACACATTGATCCTACTATTGCACTTGTCATAATCCTTAAGGGCATTCATTGACCCAGTCATATGGTCAGAGGCCCCTGTATCTACAATCCAATAGCCTGCTTGTTGTGATTTTGTCAGGAAAGTTTGACTTATTTTACCTATTTGTGCCATAGCTGCAGTAGGAATATTTGGGTTTTGACTCTCGGATCCTGTTGACACCTTAGTTTGGTTAAGAAGTTGCCATAGAATCTCCACTTGCTCTGTTGAGAAGTTAAATCCAGAAACTTTGCCCGAATTTGATTCCACTGTATTGGCTGATTTGGATTGCTTGTGTTGCTTCTTCGATTTCCAATCAGGTGGCTTGCCATGTAGGTCCCAACAAGTTTCACGAGTGTGATAGGGCTTCTTAAAATAATCACACCAGATCTTGTCTCTCGACTGAGATACATGGCCATCATCTTGTTTGTTTGCTACAAGAGCCGAGCCCCGTCTTCTAAGGAAGGAGTGTTTAGGCTGGAAGGATTCATCATCACACGTGTCCTACTTTCTTCTCTCCTTACCTCAGCAAACGATTCTCGAAAGGTTGGAAAAGGCTTCATCTCGAGCAGCCTTCCACGTACTTCATCCAAACCGGGATTCAATCCCTGCAGAAAATCAAAAGTACGCTTTTTCTCAAGTATTTTCTTATATTTTTCTGCATCGGTAGTACAGGACCATCCCATCTCATAAAAAAGATCCATTTCCTGCCACAACTCCATTAAGGAATTGTAATATTCAGTGACCACAAGACTTCCTTGTTTGGTGTTACGAATCTTTGATCGAATCTCAAAACATTGAGATGTGTTTTCAAGATCGGAATAAATTTCTTGGACCGCCTCCCAAATCTCCTCTGTTGTCTTGTAAAACAGATAAGTTCGTCCAATACTTGGCTCCTTATAATTAATGAGCCAAGCCATGACAATCGAATTTTTTGCTTCTCAAGTGCTATAATTTGGTGCTGTGTCCGAAGGAGGTGTTATTGCCCCTGTCAAGTAGCCAACCTTCCCTTTACCCTTGATGACAAGAATAACGGATTAAAACCATTCTCGAAAATTCAGTCCGTTAAGCTTGTGCTGTGTAATTTGCAAAGAGTGGCTGTCAAAAGACGATGTAGATGAGGATCTGGATATCGATCCTGGAGATGCTGATCTGCTGTAGTGGAAGACACCTCTGAGGTCATATTTAGTGGTTCTCCAGGAAAAAAAACTGACTAGTAACCTAGCTCTGATGCCATGAAACAAGAATATTGACGGAATATATACACTTAGAAAGTCAATTAAAAAGGAAACTAAATAAAGAATCTCTAAATTATGTAAACTAATCCTACGATATCTCCCTAATATATGCTTTTCTATTATGATTAAATCAAATAATAAAGGGAAAAATACACCCAAAAATATTTACAATTAATTGACTAAATCTCCAACACAAAATTTTGAATACCTCAGATCCCTTTCTAATGTTAGAAAATTTGAAGGCTTATCTTTTATCCTCTTTTCCCTTTTTATTTTTTGACCATCAACCCCCTTGTCATCATTGTTTCTTATTGAAGGAAGCATTTCTTCTAACTTTACTCTTTATTTATTATTATTATTTTTTGGTTCACTTTTATTGATTCTTTTTACACAAATACCCTATTATCTTGTGAAAATCCTTGATACTAACTTTAGAGTCGGAGGATTAATGCTGGAAAAATTTCTGACACCCCTAACTATCCTTTTGGTTGCAGGCACTTGCTAAGATAGAACCGTGCTTGCCAATTCCTGCTTGGACTTGTCAGACTCTTGGTCACCAACTTTCGTTCAGGTTGCGTAACCAATGCTAGAAATTGTATCTCCATACAAACAAATTCAAATGTTGGCATTGGAATTTAGTAGATAGTCTACACACAGACACGACGAGATTTTTGGTCAACGTAGTCTTCGTTTACACGTATGAAACTGAGCCCTATAAAATATAAATCAACAGAGGAGGTTTTGGAGAATTTTGTGTTTCAATTCCTTTGAGCTATATAGTGCTATAAAAATGCTGCTTCCTACCGTTCTACAGCTATTTAGTGCACTTTCTCTTTTTCTCTGGTGCACTACCACCACCACCATAATCAATGCCAACGAAACAGACCGTTTAGCATTACTTGCCATAAAGTCACAGCTTCATGATCCACTTGAGGTCACTAGTTCATGGAACAATTCTGTAAACTTATGCGAGTGGAAGGCATGACTTGTGGCCATCGGCATCAAAGGGTAAGAAAGTTAGACCTGAGAAACCAAAGCACAGGAGGTCTTTTATCTCTTTATGTTGGGAATTTCAGCTTCCTCAGCTTCATCAGTATTGCAGACAATGGCTTCCATGGAGAGATTCCCAATGAAATTGGTAACCTGTTCAGGCTTGAGAAACTAATACTGGCCAACAATTCTTTTTCAGGTACAATACCAACCAATTTTGTCTCTTTGTTCGAAGCTCATGTTGTTTTTTGCTCATAGAAACTGTTGTTATTTGGATGAAGAAAGAAAACAATGACAAGAACAAATGAAAAATGAGGGCCACGTAAATTCTTTGAAAAATGAAAATCATATATTCCATAATCAAAAACATTACAATACATATAGCTTAATAACTCCCCACTAGAATCATGGACCTAAGTTTGCGCCATGATCAAAACATAAACAAAAGTAACTAACAAAAAAAACAGAACAGTTTGAAACTTCAACTAAGCAAGTTTATGACTCCACATCAGCAGTCCTAAACACATGTTCCAACACTCCTCCTTGCTTTAAGAGCTGCAAACACCAAGTTTTGTTCTCAGAAACTCAAACTTGCTAACTGGCAGTGGCTTGGTGAAAACATCTGCAACTTGATCTTCTGTTTTGCAGTGGACAAGAACAATAGCTCCATCTTTCTGTACTTCTCTTAAGAAGAATAATTTAATATTAAAGTGCTTAGTTTTCCCATGAAACGCAGGATTTTGAGAGATTGCAATAGCAGCTTGGTTGTCAACTAGAATCTTCGTACTCTCCTCTTGCTCCAAATTAAGATCAATTAAAATCTTCCTTAACCATAAAGCTTGATTAACAGCAGCCATTGCAGCAACAAATTCTGCTTCAGCAGTAGATTGAGCTACAATTTCTTGTTTTTTCGAGCTCCATGAGAAAATACCAGAACCAAGTGTGAAACAGTAGCCCAAAGTGCTTTTCATATCATCAATGGAACCACCCCAATCACTATCTGAGAAACCAATCAATTTGAACTCTTTGCTTCTTGTAAATTTGATGCCAAAACTACATGTGTCTTTCACATATCTAAGCACCCTCTTTGCAGCTTTGAGATGCCATTCACTTGAACAATGCATAAATCGAGACAAAATACTTACAGCATTCAAAATGTCAGGCCGAGTTGCTGTGAGATACATTAAGCAACCAACTAGGCTTCTGAAATATGCTTGATCAATCTTCTCTGTTCCATCTTCTTTACAGAGCTTCTCCTTTGAGTTCATTGGAGTGCTCATTCCTTTGCAATCTTCAAGTTTAAACTTTTTCAGAATCTCCTTGGCATATTTCTTCTGACATATGAAGACTTCATGTTCATCTTGTTTAATTTCCATTCCAAGAAAGAAGGTCATCAACCCGAGATCTGTCATCTCAAAAACCTCCATCATTTCTTACTTAAACTTCTCCACAATACACTTTTTGTTTCCTGTTATGAGCAGATCATCCACATATAATGAGATGATAAGAATGTCCGCACCATTGTGCTTGACATATAATGTTGATTCAGACAAGCTTCTAGCAAACCCCAAGTTCTGCAAGTACTCATCAATCCTGCTGTACCAAGCTCTTGTAGCTTGTTTCAAACCGTAAAGTGCCTTTTTAAGAAGATAGACTTTGTCTTCTTCTTTCTCCTTTACATAGCCTTCCGGTTGCTCTACATAAATCTCCTCCTACAGAAAACCATTTAAAAATGCTGACTTGACATCTAACTGGTACACATTCCAGTTTTTTTGAGCTGCAACAGCTAGTAAAAGTCTGATGATGTCGAGTCTAGCGACTGGAGCAAAAGTATCTGAGTAATCCACATCGGGTATTTGAGCAAATCCTTTGACCACGAGCCTGGCTTTATACTTGTTAATTGAGCCATCAGCATTAAGCTTGGTTTTGTACACCCACTTTACTCCAATTATCTTTCTATTTTGAGGTCGAATAACCAACTCCCATGTTTTATTTTTTTCAATCATGAACAGCTCCTCATTCATTGCAGTAATCCAATGCTGATCTGTCTTGGCTTCTTCATAATTCATAGGTTCACACACGGCAACATTGCATCGTTGATAAACATCTGAAAGTGGTCTTGTGCCTCTAATAGATCTATCATCCACCATTTCATCCTCTCAATCTTCAATGCTTTGATCTGCTGTATCTAAAACAGGAAACTTGAATTTTGGTATTTTTGAGGTTGGATCCATCTTCTTTGCATCATCCCAGTTCCACTCTTCATCTTCCATAAAGTGCACATCCCTGCTTATAATAACTTTTCCAGTTTGAGGCTGGAAAACTTTGTAAGCTTTTGCAACCGAGCTGTAGCCTATAAAGATGCCTGGAAGTGCTCTTTTATCTAGTTTGTCTCTCCTAATCTGTGGAACATGAGTGAAGCACAAACATCCAAATATTTTAAGGAAATTTAGAGATGGTTTATAACCATACCAAGCCTCAAAGGGTGTTTTATCCTTCACTACTTTTGTGGGAAGTCTGTTTTGCAGAAAGACAGCAGTGTTTGCTGCTTCAGCCCACAATTGCTTTGGCAAGTTCTTCTCATGTAGCATACATCGCGTCATCTCCAAAATAAATCTATTTCGTCTTTCACTTACTCCATTTTGTTGTGGAGTGTATGGAGTGGTTAACTGATGTTGGATGCCTGCCTCCTCGTAAAAACGATTGAATGCTTCAGAGGTGTATTCCTTGCCATTGTCTAATCTAAGAGTTTGAACTCTACAGCCACTCTCGTTCTCAAACCTGACTTTAAAATTCTAGAAAACTTGAGCTACTTCTGACTTGTGCTTAAAAAAAAAGATCCAACACATACAGGTGAAGTCATCAATGAATGCAACATAATAAATTCTACCATTCAGAGAGGGCGTTCTTTGTGGACCTGCAATGTCAGTATGAACTAATTGCAGCTTATTTGTTGCTCTCCACGTTGCCTTAGGAAATGGCCTCCTACTTTGCTTTCCAAACTGACATGCTTTACACTTTGGAATATAATCATCAAATTCTGGAAGATTATTTGCCATCTCTTTGGATTTCATCTGCAGCAGCCCCTGATGATGATAGTGCCTGAGCCTTTTGTGCCATAAGTCAGTGATATTTTCTTTGATTGGGAAAGCAGTTTGCTCCTCCTCCAATGGATTTAGAGCAAAACTTTTCCCTTTCATTTTTACTTTGAAAATATCTTTGCCATCTGCATCTTTAATCAAGCAACACTTGTCTTCGAACACAACTTTATTGCCTTTTTCAATTAGTTGTGGAACACTTAACAAGTTTTGATCAATTTCAGGGACATACAACACATCAGAAATGAACTTTGTACCTGAACAGGTTGTGATTGCAACTGTTCCTCTCCCTTTCACAGCTATGTACTTGCCATTTCCAACTCGAACCTTTGATGAGTTTGCGTTGCTTAATTCCCTGAATAGATCTTTGTTATGTGTCATGTGGTTAGTACAACCACTATCAATAAGCCAACTCTCACTTGATTCAATGCCAGAGAAACATGTAGCCACGAATAAGTGATCTTCCTCCTCTTGACCAGCAGTCTTTGCCTCTTCGCCATGTTGTTGATTTTTATTTTTACAGATAACAGCTTCATGCCCCATCTGATTGCATTTAGAGCACTTAGCATCAGGTCTTTTCCAGCATCTAAATGGAGGATGGCCTATCTTCCCGCAGTGCTGACAAGGTGGATAAGATTTCTTTTGATTTTCATTCTTTCCTTTTGCATTTGCAGATGCTGAAGTTGCCCCATTTCCTTCAAAATCCTTCTTCTTCTTTTTTTTTGTTTTTAGCCACATTTTGATGCTTGGCTGCTAAAGCTCCTTCGGTAGTTATATCCTCCCTCATCAATCTTCTTTGTTCTGGTGCTTGTAATGCATTAAGCAATTCTGCCAAGGAAATCTTTGACAAATCCTTGGTATTCTCAAGAGTAGTGATAGTTGCTTCATATCTTTCAGGTACTGTAACAAGGATTTTTTCTACAATTCTTGAGTCAGAAAATTCAGCTCCAAGAAGCCTCACTTTGTTTGCAATACAAAGAAGCCTATCCGAGTAATCTTTGATCGTCTCGGATTCCTTCATTCTCTGAAGTTCAAATTCTCTAATCAAGTTAAGGACTTGCATACCTTTAATTCTTTCATCTCCTTCATATTCATTCTTGAGATAATCCCATATCTCCTTTGCTGACTTCAAAGACATGATGCGAGTGAAGATGGTGGATGAGACTGCAGCAAACAAGCAGGCCTTTGCCTTTGATTTCTTTGTCTTCTTTTCTTTCTGTGCCTTTATTTGTGCCATTGTGGGATTGTTTGGAAGTGCAGGAATTTCATAGTCTTCTTCCACTGCTTCCCAAAGATCCAAAGCTTCCAAGTATGTCTCCATACGTACTGCCCAAAGCTGGTAGTTGTTTCCGTCGAACACCGTCGGAGCTATTGCGGAAAAGTTGACTTCGGCTTCCATGACTTAACAAATTCAAACACAGATCCCTTAAGAAGTACAGCTCTGATACCAGATGTTGTTATTTGGATGAAGAAAGAAAACAATGACAAGAACAAATGAAAAATGAGGGCCACGTAAATTCTTTGAAAAATGAAAATCATATATTCCATAATCAAAAACATTACAATATATATAGCTTAATAACTCCCCACTAGAATCATGGACCTAAGTTTGCGCCATGATCAAAACATAAACAAAAGTAACTAACACAAAAAACAGAACAGTTTGAAACTTCAACTAAGCAAGTTTATGACTCCACATCAGCAGTCCTAAACACATGTTCCAACAGAAACAAATAGAAACAACCATGTGGGAGAAATCCCAGCTGAGATTGGCTACTTGTTCAAGCTTGAGAGACTGTCGCTTAGTGTCAATAATCTAACAGGACAACTTCCAGCTTCCATTGGGAATCTTTCATTTCTCCTGGAAGCTCATTTAAATAGGAATAATTTGGGTGGGAAAAATCCTGAGAGCCTAGGCCAATTAAGAAGCTTATTTCATCTCAACATAGGTGGAAATCAATTCTCAGGTATCTTCCCTTCAGTTTATAATCTCTCTTCATTTGAGTTCATTTATCCCCGCGATAATAGATTCAATGGAAATTTACCACTTGACATATGAGCCAAACGTCCAAACCTCAGAAAAATTGTTATTGCTTTAAACAATTTTACTGACCCTCTCCCAGATACATTTTCCAATGCTTTAAATCTTGAAAGGCTTGAACTACCCTGCAAACAATTCAGAGGGAAAGTGGCAATTAATTTTAACAGCCTGAAGCATCTATCACGTCTAGATTTTGGGAAAACTAATTGAGGAAATGGGTTAGCCAGTTCTCTTGATTTTATAACCGTACTAACAAATTGCAGCAGATTGGAATGGTTTGGTTTTCATGACAATCAATTTGGAGGAGTGCTGCCACATTCTATAGCCAACCTCTCAAGCATGATGACCAAAATCATCGTGGGAGGCAAAAAAATATCTGGCACCATTCTTGCTGGGATAACTCGCTATGGAGTTAAATCAATTATTTGGCACTATGCCTCATGTAATTGGTGAGCTTAGAAGCTCGCAATTACTGTACTTGCATTTCAACTTTTTACAAGGAAGAATCTCCTTCTCTCTAGTTAATCTGACCGGGCTGACCAATCTTGTCTCGGAAAGCAATAACTTGGAAGGCAAAATACCCTCCTGCCTTGGCAATTGTGAGAATCTGATAATGTTGTCTGTCTCCAAAAATAAACTGATTGGTGCTTTGCCCCAGTAAACTGATTGGTGCTTTTCTTAGATTTATCTGATAACCTTCTTTGCGGCTCTCTTCCTCTAGAAGTGGGTAACTTGAAGAATCTTTTTGTATTGGATTTATCTGGAAAACAATTTTCTGGTGAGATTCCACTTACTCAAAGTGCTTGTACAAGTTTAGAATATCTTATATGCAATTCTTTCAAAGGAACCATTCTTGTCTCTCTGAGTTCTTTGAAAAGCATTGAAGAACTTGATCTCTCAAGCAACAATTTATCTAGTCAGATTCCAAAATTCCTTGAGAATTTATCCTTCTTAATACTCTTGAATCTTTCTCACAATCACTTTGATGGTGAGTTACCAACAAAAGGCATTTTCAACAATAAAACCAGAATTTCACTTGCAGGAAATGGAAAGCTTTGTAGTAGTTTTGATGAATTGCATTTACCATCTTGCCACTCTAAAAGATCAAGAAAACTGAAATTCACTCTGGTCAAACAGGTGATTCTGGTGATAATATCATGTTTGATCTTATTAGCATGCTTTACTATTGTTTATTCTTGAAGTAGGAGATCTGCAAGGAATCTTCTGATTGGTTACCTATGGAACAGCAGTTTCCTATGGTTTCTTATGCAGAGCTGAATAAGGCGACTAGTGAATTTGTCATCAAACATTATTGGTCAGGGAAGCGTTGGCTTTGTGTATAAGGGAATTTTGGGTGAAAGTGCAGGAACAGTTACAGTGAAGGTTTTTAATCTTATACAAAAACGAGCTTTCAAGAATTTTGTGGCTGAGTGTGAAGCACTAAGAAATATCCACCATAGAAATCTCCTTAAGATTGTCACTTTTTGCTCTAGTATAGATTTGAAAGGAGTGGATTTTAAGGCTCTAGTTTATGAGTACATGGAAAATGGAAGTTTAGAGAAGTGGTTGTACCAGAGCAATGATTTACTCGAAATGTGCAAGTTTGGTTTGATTCAAAGACTAAACATAGCCATTGATGTGGCTTCTGCAATTGAATATCTTCACCACCACTGTCAACCGCCTATTGTTCATGGTGATCTAAAGCCGAGCAATGTTTTGCTTGATCATGACATGGTTGCCCGTGTGGGTGACTTTGGGCTAGCAAGATTTTTATCTGACATTTCACTTTGTACAGTTCCTGAAATTCAATCAAGTTCAATTGGGATAAAAGGAAATATAGGCTATATAGCTCCAAGTTTCATCTTTTCTGATATTTCATTTTCCTAATTTTATATATGGAAACTAACACATTAATGCATCAACCTTTTGTTTATTCTCAAAGATTATGGTATGGGAGGCAAAATGTCCTTGCCAGGAGAAATTTACAGCTTTTTGGAATTATGTTGCTAGAAATGTTCACTAGAAGGCAACCTACAGATGTCACTTTCAGCGAAGGACTAACTCTCTGTGAATATGCGAAGATCATGGTGCCAGAAAAGCTCTGAAATGATTGATCCTTCACTGTTGGTGGAACTAAGAGCTGACAAAGGTGCCAAAATTGAGGAGTGCTTGGTTGCTACAGTCAGAATTGGAGTTCTCTGCTCAATGGAATCTCCAACTGAGCGGATGGAGATGAGAGATGCTGTGGCACAATTACTTGCTCCTAAGGAGAGGTTTCTTGGTATCAGGGTTTGAGACATTGGGCATGACTTATATGCTTTACAATCTGTTGTCCTCAAAATGTTACAAGTCAAACAGAGTGCAATAATGTAAATTGGTTAAGGGGAAATCCAGCTGCAAAGTTGTGTAATTCAACAATAAACTCCAATAGAGGTAAAAAATGAATTAATGAAGTAACAACAAACATACATTTTCTTTTTCATTTTACTGCTTTGAAGTGAGAGATCAACACAGAAAACTAATATTTGTTTTTATTATTTTACTTGCCTAACAAGCAACAGCATTCTTTAGTTGCTCAGTAGCTTCATTCTCCAGCTGTTTATCTTAGAGAGCTGGTGTCTACATATTTATCATATTTATCATCTTGCCGGACAACATCCTTTTGTTTCTCCTTCCACATCGATAAACCAGCTTGCTCAACACTCGGTCACTGATATTATTTTTCTTTTTATGGCTTTCACTGTTGTTTTTCTTGCTGCTCTTCCAACTGATTTCCAGAGCTTCTGTTGCTTACCTTTGTGGGACAGGATTCAGCATAATTGCGCTCTCTGTTGACGCCTTTTTGATGACATCCTTGTCTTGTTCCTTTGATCATCGGTGACCTCCATGTTATGGAACATTGCTGGTTTTTATTGGAGAGTCCAATTGCTTGTCAATATGGCTTCCATAGCTAGTTTCTTCCTTGATAGGACTCTTTTGCTTCGCATCCAATGGTAATTAGCTTTCTTTTGGGCTGCTAACAAACTTTGAAGGCCCCTTGTTTGGTATATTTGTTTTCAAGGATTATTTGTTCAAACTTTATCAATTGCTTTAATTTCTAGTTTCGGTTTGGCTGATGTGTATTCAATGTCTAATTCTGGCTATGTGTTTAGAATTCTAGCCAAGTCTGGACTTGTAAGGTTTTATTTTGTGTCTTTTATTCTTGTGTTTGCTTTCAGATGCTGTTATAATCTGGGCATATATGGTACTTAACATGTTTTGTTGATTTATAGAATAGACTGCTTATTTATGAACTTCATGCTTGAGTTGAGATGACAGTTGAAGGTGTTACCCCTGACAATAGTGAAGCAACAGCTGAATAATACTCAAAAGATCTAATAGATAGAGACATAATAAAAGTCACAAGATCCATCATTCGAATCATGTAAATGTCTACCAAGTTCTTTTGTACAAGACACTATGCTCCATATCTATGTTCTTTATATGCATTGCATCCCAACAGAATACAAGTACATTTCTGACAACTTCAAATAAGGCAGTTTCCTTACAACTGATTACTGAATTATAATATTGTTTTGCATGTTTTGATTGATCCACATCTTCTATCCACTAAATTCTTTCTCTTTTTGCTAGCAGTCGAGCTGTGTTCAGAGAATCAAAAGCAATAATCATTGTTCTCATGTTTACCCTCTTATGCCTTGTAATGTAGTGCAGTGAAGCTGATGGCACATCAAAAACTTGCTTGCAACAGAGGAATTCCCTTTAGTATTCATAAAAAGATCTTTTAGCCATTGGGTTTAATTGATTAGAACTTCACTTCCCATTCTCACATTTCTTTCTGCAGGTAAAATGAGAAAAGCTAATTGTAGCTGCAGCCCGGAACGCCATTTCAACTGAAATCCCAGAATTTACCTATTGTGACTTTACATATTTCAGCTCTCTACTAATAAAATACACACAGAAGACAATTTTTTTTTCTTTTTCAATTTTACTATTTTCTAGCAAATGATGAATACACATATAAGGAATTTTTTGGACTTACTTGCCTAACAAGTAGCAACAATTTTCTATTTCTTCTTCCACAATTACAAACCTGTTTGCTCAGTAGCTTGATACTCCATCGGTTATTTTAGGGTGCCGGTGTCTGTGTTATCACCTTTGTTGGAGCTCTACTTGCCTACAAACATGGCTGCTGATAACACGATTCTATGGAGAATCCAACAACTTGCCTCCAAGGCTCGAGCGAACCTTTTTCACATCCAATATTAGTCCTTTGTTGCCCTTTCCATGGTTCAAAGTTTGAAAGAGTATCACTTGCAGGGTCCCTAGTGCTCTTCCCTTGCTTAAATTCAGATGCTTCTCAATTTCACTTGCTTAAATTCAGATGCTTCTCAATCTCTGTAGATTGTTTTCTTGTATGAAAACATCACTTTGTTGTGTATATGGCACTGCTGCATTCATCCTGCCATTCCCTTGAAGCTAGTCCTGGGGAATTCGCTATTTATGCCTCCAAGGACAGACAATATTACAGCAACAAGTTGGCTGATAATCATAATCTGTTCCACTCTCACCTTGAGCATTAGCACTGGCATTTTGATTTTTGTTGTTTTCCACCATTGCTTCTGCACTTAACTAAGGCTCTCCAAGTAATACTCCAGCTGGAAAGTTTACCAAAAATGAATTTTCTTCAAAATCTCTTTAGTGGGACACCGTAAATTAAGAATCTCTTTCCTTCCACAATATCCTCACATATTGATGAGTGGTAGGCCAAGAAAGAAAAAACACCACTTAAAAGAATATATGCCAACCAGTCCATTATCAAAACTGTGACTGTGCATTCATTGAGAGAGAAAACTCTAATTATGTTTAGTAAGTGGAGCATAATTAGTGCCGTGCTTTGCTGA
This sequence comes from Murraya paniculata, assembly GCA_030449075.1. Lineage (NCBI taxonomy): Eukaryota > Viridiplantae > Streptophyta > Magnoliopsida > Sapindales > Rutaceae > Murraya > Murraya paniculata. The sequence goes on along the minus strand of JAEVFN010000018.1, from coordinate 629,060 downwards.
AATATGTGTGAAGAAACAAAAAGTTCCTCTCTTCTGTGATAAACAGAGAGTAGTGCCCTGGAAAGAACAATCGGAGCATGAAGTTTTAAGTCCTTAAGATGAAATTTTGTTTTATAAACCATTATTAGAATAGTATATATTGGTGATAAATCATGTCGCACTATCAGAATATGATCATCAATCAGGAAGGAGTGAAGCAGAAATGCCAGTTTGATTGGAGAGAACGAATTTCCTGCATTGATAACTCAGCTGCAAGAGTTAAACAATCAACAAAGATCTTGCAGTACTGTTATAGACATAATATAGGGTTTCATGAACGCGTATGAAATATTCTGATAATTTGTTTTAGTTGTGAAAGAGAAAATTGCAGAAACTAACCGGCCAAGATATAATAAGTATTCGAGGTAAATTGTATTTGATGAGCAAAAGTATTTTAGAGAACTTACAATTTCACATAAAAAGAAATATCTCCAATTTATATAAAAGGAGTATAAAATTAAATGAAAAAACAAACTTATCTTTTGTGTTGGATGTCTTGTGAATACCATTTTTTTGATCATTTGACAAGGGCACCTCTGCTTGTTCCAAGCTACCAGTTGTTATTTTTGTTGGATTGCCTTGTCTCTCTACGAGCTTCATAGATATCATCTTGCTTTAGAAGCCCCTTTTGCTGCTCACTTGATGCATGTACAGCGCTGCTTTTATTCATATCTGTATCGTTTGGCCATGTTTGTATATTATCTTTGTTGATGCCCTCTAGCTTCACAACACCCTTTTGTTGTTCTTTAAACAATAATTGCCTTCCTTGTCCAAGACTGCTGCTATCTGTATATTGATTTTGTTTAGGAGCATTGCTGGTTTTCATTGATGAGTCTGATTTCTTCTCAATTGGGCTCCCATAGCTGCTTTCTTCCTTGATAAGACCCTTTTGCTTCTCATTCGACAACAAATGGCTTTCTTCTGGGGTGCTAACTGCTTTTCTCGGAAGCTCAATCTTTTGTTGTTCTTTTGACATTAGCTGGCCTGCTTGAGTACTACTGTTTTCATTTCTCACCGGAGAGTAACCCTTTAGTTGCTGTTTTGATGATTGCTGATCTGCTTCAGTGCTGATAACTGTTTTCCTTGGAGGTTCAATCTTCTGTTGTTCTTTTGACCAAAGCTGCCCAGCTTCAGTACTACTGCTTCCAGTTTTCCTCGGAGTTTTCTTTTGACCAAAGCTGCCCTGCTTCAGTACTACTGCTTCCAGTTTTCCTCGGAGTTTCAATCTTTTGTTGTTCTTTTAACAAGAAGTTACCACCTGCTTCCGTGCTTCGAACAGTTTTCATAGGAGTAGGAGGGTTAACATTTTTTGGTTCATTTGACAACAGATGACTTACTTCAGGGCTGCCATGAGTTTGCGTTGGAGGGTAAATCTTTTGTACTTCTGGGCTGCCAAGAGTTTTCATTGGAGGGTAAACCTTTTGTTGTATTTCAGGGCTTCCAACAGTTTTCATTGGAGGGTAAATCCTTTGTTGTACTTCAGGGCTGCCAAGAGTTTTCGTTGGAGGGTAAAACTTTTGTTGTACTTCAGGGCTTCCAACAGTTTTCGTTGGAGGGTAAATCCTTTGTTGTACTTCAGGGCTGCCAAGAGTTTTTGTTGGAGAGTGACCTTTCTGTTGCTTTCTTGACAAATCAGCTTCAGGACTACTAAATTTTCTCTCTGAGGTGTTCAGGATCTTGTCTTCAAAACTTTCAAAGCTGCTTTCTCGCTCGTATTTGAACGATCCCTGGCCTGGATCAGACCCGCTAACAGTTTCCATGACACGGTCCGGCTTCTTTTCTTCCGAAAGGCTTCCACTGCTCTTATAATCTTGCCTTTGAATTGCTTCTCCATTGCTGCTATTTGCGGCCGGTATCCAGCTGGGATGGTCTGCACCTTTTTCCGTTTCACCATTTGCTTGTCCATCTGGCATAGTTGTTTTAACAGAAACTGAGGCTGTGTGACCTTTTCTACCATCTCGATTCGCAGCCTTGGCAGGACGGGATGATTTGAAACAACAACAACATGTTTGATCTTCAGGTTCTTCAATGCCATTCCCGTGACCATTCCAAGGTGGGGTGTCACTCGGTCGGTGACCAGTCCCAGACATTTTCTAATTAAATATTCCCCAATATGCTTCTGCATTATTACATCTACCTTCACATTTCACTTGATTAAGATCTATGAAAGCTTGCAGGAATATTTTTTGCTTTTCCCAAATTTATCCAGAGCAATAAAATTGTTGCATCACTGGAAGATAAAGTTGTGCCAAGATTCTTCAATTAGTTAATTAATAATAATAGCTTTCCTTCCGTAACACTCATTCTCACAAATGCTTTTTAAAACTGCTAAAGATTCTTCAATAGAAAATTTTCACGTGGATCCGGTGTTCTTTAGATGCCTTTATCTCAAAGAAGATGGTTCAGAGTAAGAACTTCATATTGTATTGAGCCATATATTTCATCAGTTGCTTTGCGAATTTTGGCTTTTGCAGTTGCTAATTTGTTGTAAAATTATCACCCTTGTATCATATGATTAAAGGGAAAGAATAATGTCTCTTCAGAAAGAACCCGTTGAGTATAATTTAAAGTTTTCACTAAGTTCTTTAAATTGTCATTTGATTATTTGTTTAAATTATCATCTGATTATTCTTATAATTTGTTAAGTAACATATAAAAACGTATATGATAATGTATGCAGTATCAAAATATTATCATTTGGAAGGAATAAAACAACAGTTTGATGAGTTTGAGATACCCACAAGAAAAGAAAGAAAAAAAAAAAAATCGCACCGCTTGGTTCGCTCAAGGAGAATTGGAAACTAAACTTTACTTGACAAGTATTTGCTGTACTTCATATAAAATAGGCCTTTGTTGTCAGCATGCTTTTATTCATTGGCGTCATTTAGGCCTAAGAATCTAATATGCTATAGCTAATTAAGTAGCATCTTGTTCACAAAAGGTTAATTTACAGGGCTGTCCTTTTTTCATTTTTAGGCGAAGCATTAAAATTAAAAATAAACTTGTAGCGTCATCGTTTAAAGTCCTCGTTATTTAATTTTAAATACAAATTAATTAAAAGGACCAAAACGGGCATAAAATTAAAAAAAAAAAATACCAAGGTCTTTTTCATCCCATGGGTTGTGATCTCCCCTTTTAAACTTGGTCATAAAAGTTCCTACAGTGACGCCAATTGTGAATGAATGAAAATGAAGAATACATGTATGTACGTGGGTGTTAATTAGTATTTGAGTGCAGTCATGCTACTATTTACAAAAAAATAATCTTCAAACTCTTCTTATAAAACTAGTTTATCATCATTATATGACTAAAGAAATTTCTTCTAACTAGTTTAATTTTAATTTTCACAATTGTGACGTTCCACTTTCTCTTCTAGTTTTTGAGAAAAATAACTTCCAAGTGAAACAAGTATTATTTGTGTTTGCAAGTTACCTAGCTACTAGAACTATCAGCATGTTGGGCGAAAAGCACCCATGGTTACTGTGGTAAGGACAATAAAATTAAATTAAGGGTTACCTTTCGTTTACCCCAAATATTATGATAGTATGTTCTTAACCTACCCTCCACTGCGGTGTGTCACGGGGTGAGTTTGATGCGCAGCAACCCGTGCGGCACTTAGGCAACTTTCAAGCGCAAAGTTGCTAAGTAAGCCTTTGAGCTTCTCAACCTAGCTAAGTGGAAATGCTTAAGAGCAAAGCTAGAGAGAGAGAGAGAGAGCAATATAGCCAATGAGAGATTTTATTACTCAAAGAGGACTTTACAATTGAGAGCTTTACAATTGTGGTGGGTGATGCTCAAATGCTAAGAGCCTTCCCCTATTTATAGAAATGGGAGGAGCATTCTAGAGGCTTTACAAGTTGGCCACTTGCACAAGTGGGCAAGTTGTGCAAGTGGCTTATCTACAAGAAGGGTGTAGAGCATTCTAGAAGATGGGCCAAGCAAGCAAGCCTTGGTGGAGCTTGGCCCGTTGGGCCTTGATGACTTGGCGCTCGAGCGATGACTAGGTGACGACTAGGCGGCGACTAGGCACTCGGGCAATGACTTGGCGCTTGGGCTTGCGATGCGGGCTTTATCACGGGCCGGCAAATGTGTGCGAGGAAGCCCGGCGCTAAACGCACTCCACCATTTGCGAGGATCGTTGCGAAGTGTGCGCCAAATTAGCCTTCTCTCGTAGTTGGTGCGAGTGGCCCGTGACATCCTCCCCCACCTATGCTCGCGGCGTCCTCGTCGCGTTGTCATGCTTGTATTTCTGGACGTGTTCCGCGAATTGCCATAGGTCATCTTCACGTTCCCATGTAGCTTCGCTTTCGGGGAGGTGTATCCACTTCACCAAGTATTCGTTGTAAGGCGGCACGCCCCTTCTTCGAATGACTCGGTCAGCAATGATGTAGTCCACATCCTTGTCGAATGCGGTGACTACGGCCGTTGGGGCTCTCCTCGATTCTCCGCGGCTTGGGTCTCCCTCGTCACCATGGTATGACTTGAGTAGGCTCACGTGGAAGACCGGGTGGATTTTGAGCCTTGGCGGAAGTTGAAGTTGATACGAGACGTTGCCCACACGTCGTAGTACTCGGAAAGGCCCTTCGTATCGCCTCACTAGCCCTTTGTGGACTTTCCGCAAAGTCTTGAACTGTTGAGGCAGCAACTTGATCATTACTTGGTCGCCTTCTTTGTACTCGATGTGGCGTCTCCGCATGTCGGCCCACTTCTTCATCTTCCGCGCGGCTTTGTCGAGGTATGCCCGCGTGATGTCCGCTTCCTCATGCCATTCGCGGGCAATTTTATGAGCCGCGGGGCTTTTCCCTCCATATGTCGAAGCTATGGCGTTGGGAGTCATGGGCTGAAATCCCATGATGATCTCGAAGGGACTCTTGCCCGTAGCCTCGCTCCGTTGCAAGTTGTACGAGAATTGGGCAACATCCAGCAATTTTGCCCAATCCCGCTGATGAGCGCTCACATAATGCCGTAGATACATCTCAAGCAAGGCATTGATGCGCTCCGTTTGCCCGTCGGTTTGTGGGTAGAAGCTCGTTGAGAACTTGAGGTTGGTGCCAAGCATCTTGAAGAGCTCCATCCAAAATTTGCCGGTGAAGCGAGGGTCTCGATCGCTTACGATGCTCCTTGGGACTCCCCATAGCTTCACGACATGCTTGATGAAGAGACGGGCGGCCTCGTCGGCCTTGCAATCGGCGGGTGCCGCAATAAAGGTTGCATACTTGCTATGTCGGTCTACCACGACCATGATGCTCCCGCACCCTTCGGACTTCGGCAAGGTTGTGATGAAGTCCATCGAGACGCTCTCCCATGGCCTCGATGCGGGTGGTAGTGGCTCCAACAATCCCGCCGGTAGTTGGCGATCCGTCTTGTCTTGTTGGCACACAAGACAAGTCCGCACATACGCCTCGATATCATCTCTCATGTGTGGCCAAAAATACGAGGCTTGGACAAGTGCGGTAGTGCGCTCCATTCCGGGGTGACCAGCCCACCTTGAGTCATGGCACTCCTTGATGACTTCCCTCCGCAAATTTCCCCACCGAGGCACGAAGAGGCGGTCGCCCTTGGTGAGGAGGATGCCTTCTTCTTGCCAAAATCGCCTTGTCTTGCCGTTGAGAACCCTCTCCAACAAGTCCTTTGCTAGCGGATCCTGCTGGAGACCTTCTTTGATTCGTTGGACAAGGTCGGAACTCGGCTGGCTCGCACTAAGGGTTGCCAATTCTGCCTTGCGGCTTAGAGCATCCGCAACAACGTTGGCTTTGCCGGGCTTGTACTCGAGCCGGTAGTCGAACTCCGCAAGGAAATCTTGCCACCTTGCTTGCTTGGGACTCAACTTCTTTTGAGTTTGAAAGTAGCTTGTGGCTACGTTGTCCGTTAGGATCACGAAGTGTGAGCCAAGCAAGTAGTGTCGCCACACCCGTAGGCAATGGATAATAGCCGTCATCTCCTTCTCTTGCACGGTGTAGCGGCGTTCCGTATCATTTAGCTTTCGACTCTCGAACGCTATTGGGTGGCCTTCTTGCATGAGTACCCCCGCCGATGGCGAAGTCGGAGGCGTCCGTGTGGACTTCGAAGGGCTTAGTGTGGTCCGGAAGAACGAGCACGGGCTCCTTGGAGATGGCCTTCTTCAAGTCTTCGAAGGCGTGTTGGCATTCCTCGGACCAATGCCATGCTCGATTCTTCTTGAGTAAATCGGTCAAGGGCGCCGCTCTTGCTGAGTAGCCTTGAATGAAGCGGCGATAGTAGTTCACCAACCCGAGGAATGATCGAAGCTCGGGCACTTTGGTGGGTGGCTCCCATTCGAGGATGGCATTCACCTTTGCGTTCTCCATCATCAGCTTCCCCTCCGCTATTTTGTGGCCAAGGAACTCCACCTCCCGTTGAGCAAACGAACATTTCTCGACCTTGAGGTAGAGCTCGTTCTCTCGTAGTACTTGGAGGATTTGCCGCAAGTGTTGGGCATGCTCCTCAAGGGTGGTGCTATACACCACGATGTCATCCAAGTACACGACAACAAAACGGTCGAGGAAAGGTTGGAGCACCTTGTTCATGAGTGTGCTAAATGTGGCTGGTGCGTTGGTGAGGCCGAACGGCATGACGAGGAACTCATACGATCCGTACCTTGTGACGCATGCCGTTTTCTGCTCATCTCCCTTGGCAATGCGTACTTGGTAGTATCCGGACCGCAAATCCAGCTTGGTGAAGTACCGCGCCTCTCCAAGTTGATCAAACAAGTCCGCGATCAAGGGGATCGGGTACTTGTTCTTGATGGTGATCTTGTTGAGCGCGCGGTAGTCGATGCACATTCGCAACGAGCCATCCTTCTTCTTTTGGAACAGCACGGGTGCACCGAATGGGGCCTTTGATGGGCGGATATAGCCGGCATCCAGCAAGTCCGCAAGTTGTCTCCGCAACTCTTCGAGCTCGGGTGGCGCCATGCGGTAGGGCGCCAAGGCTGGTGGCTTCGCACCTTGCTCCAGCTCAATGGCGTGATCAACTTCCCGCCTTGGTGGGAGCTTCTTCGGAAGTTGCGGAGGCATAACGTCTTCGAACTCATCGAGGACTCCGTGGATGAGTTGTGGGGCTTGGCTAGATGAGTCTCCGCGACCTTCCCCCTCGTTGAGCTCCCGGATTGAAACCAAGAAGCTTGGGTCCTTCCCGAAGGCCTTCTTGAATTGCATGGCCGAGAGTGTCTTGTCCGCGGTCTTGGCTCGCTCCGCGGATACCGTGCACGCCTTGCTCCCATCGAGGATGCTTAGGGAGTTGGTGGCCGGTAGTGGGAAGGCATGGACTTGGTCGAAGAACTCCATGCCTAGGACCATCTTGAAGTCGTCCATGGGCACGATGGAAAAGTCGAGCTTTCCGCTCCATGTCCCAATCGTCATGTGCACGGCTTGGGCGGTACCCGCGATTGGCTTAGCGGGTGAGTTTACCGCCTTCATGGTGCCTCCTTCCTTCGTGGCCCTAAGGCCTAGGCGCTTGGCCTCTTCCTCCGAAATGAAGTTGTGCGTTGCTCCGGTGTCTAGCAACGCTTGGACTGGTTTGCCGCTAACAGTCGCGCTCACGTACATTAGGCCATTCTTCGTGCGTGCTGACGGATGGCTCTTGAGCGCGCCGAGACGTTGGAGAGAACTCATGCTGGGCTGGGGTTCCTCCGCGGTGGCTGAAGTTTTGCCCTTGAGGTGTGCGGCGAGGACATTCAGCGACTTCTTTTCAGGGCAATCACGGACCCAATGAGGGCCGTTGCAAATGAAGCATGGGCTGTGAGGCTTGGCTGGCTCCTTCTTCCCCTCGTTCTTGCTTTGCCCGCCTTTGCCGCTTGGGGGTTTTTTCTGCCCCCAATCCTTCCGATTGTTGCCTTTGTCCTTCCGGCCCTCTCCCCCACCTTTGCCTTGGTTGGGCTTCTTGTCCTTGGCTTGGGTGGAGTAATCGGCAAGTGATTCCGCAATCGCAATGGCGTCGTCAAGAGTTTGCGCGCCACGCCGATCGATCTCCGCCTTGGCCCAATCCTTGAGGCCATCTTGGAAGTAGAAGAGCGAGTCCTTGTCGGACATATCGGAGATCTCGAGCATGAGGGTGACGAACTCGTTGATGTAGTCACGAACGCTACCCGTTTGCTTGAGACGACGAAGGCGAGCTCTTGCCTCTTTCTCGGCATTGCTTGGGGCAAAGTGCTTCCGAAGTTCGTGTTGGAAGTCCGCCCATGTGTTGATGGCGCAAATGCCTTTGCCCATGTCGCCATGCTTCCGCCGCCACCATAGTTGTGCGGCGCCTCGAAGATAAGTGGGTGCCGTGCCCACTCTTGATGCCTCATCACGAACACCGACGGCATCGAAGTATTGGTCGAGCCCGAAGAGGAAGTTGTCCACAATGGTGGCATTGCGCGCACCATCGTAGGTGTCGGGCTTTGGCACATCTATGCGGCGGGCCTCGTTTGTGCTTGCCGAGGCCGGGCTAGCGGAGATGGTCCGCTTGTGCCACGCCCAATCCGAGCGGACTTCGTCAACCTCCGCACGGACCGCTCGCAGCTCATCTTGCACGAAGCTGCGAAGTTTTGACAACTCCTCGTGGAACACTCGGAATTCCGCCCGTAGAGTGTCCGCTTGGTCTTGCATGAGGGCCTTGGTGGCGACCGAGAATTCGCCATACTCGCCCTCAAGGCCGCTCACCCTCTCCTCCAACGATTCGAGGATGTCTTGAGAGGTGGACATGGAGACCTCGAGTGTGGCAACGCGAGGCTCTATACCATCAACGGATGCGGCCTTGGACTTGCCGCGGGGCCTTCCTTGTCCACGGCCTTCCTCACGGCCACGGGTTGGTTCCGGTGGAACATCCACACCGACAACGCCCTCATGTGAAGCGCTTGGTAGATTGGCCATTGCTTGGTGAGCTATTTGCGTGTGTGCAAACCTGGCTCTGATACCACTTGTCACGGGGTGAGTTTGATGCGCAGCAACCCGTGCGGCACTTAGGCAACTTTCAAGCGCAAAGTTGCTAAGTAAGCCTTTGAGCTTCTCAACCTAGCTAAGTGGAAATGCTTAAGAGCAAAGCTAGAGAGAGAGAGAGAGAGCAATATAGCCAATGAGAGATTTTATTACTCAAAGAGGACTTTACAATTGAGAGCTTTACAATTGTGGTGGGTGATACTCAAATGCTAAGAGCCTTCCCCTATTTATAGAAATGGGAGGAGCATTCTAGAGGCTTTACAAGTTGGCCACTTGCACAAGTGGGCAAGTTGTGCAAGTGGCTTATCTACAAGAAGGGTGTAGAGCATTCTAGAAGATGGGCCAAGCAAGCAAGCCTTGGTGGAGCTTGGCCCGTTGGGCCTTGATGACTTGGCGCTCGAGCGATGACTAGGTGACGACTAGGCGGCGACTAGGCACTCGGGCAATGACTTGGCGCTTGGGCTTGCGGTGCGGGCTTTATCACGGGCCGGCAAATGTGTGCGAGGAAGCCCGGCGCTAAACGCACTCCACCATTTGCGAGGATCGTTGCGAAGTGTGCGCCAAATTAGCCTTCTCTCGTAGTTGGTGCGAGCGGCCCGTGACAGGTGGCTGACTTTAATCAATAAAGTATTTATGATGGGAAAAATGAATGGTAATTTTGTGATTTTAAAATTTTTAATATGTATATTAATTTTTCAATTAAGAATTTCTAATTTTATTAAAACTAAAGATAAAATACAAGAAAAAAAAATATAAACTTCAATGCATTGTTTTTTTATTTTTAATTGATTATTAACTTTAATAAAATCAAGAATTCTTGTCTGAAAAATCACACACACACATATATATATATATACATTGAATGTAGAAAAAAAATTAGTGAGCTCAAATGGTTCCATCCGATTTAACAATTTTATAGCCCCCTGTTTTTTTTTTTTTTTGGTCAAACTAACATTGTTTAATCACCCCTACTTAGCGGGGTAAATTACAAGAACAGATTCCCTGTTTCGTTAAGAAAAAAAAAATTTCTAATAAAATTATTTTAACTTTCACAACTTTTCTTTTTTAAGTTATACAAAATTCAAAATCTTCTAAACAAATATTGGTGCTACTTTGTCAATATCAATATTAATCTTCAATTAAATTAAATAAATAAATCTGAAAAAGACACTCATGAAATTGACTATTGAAAATAACAAGCAACTTGACAAAAAAAATGTTGGGGAATATTCGTACCCCCAAAATTTGTTATTTTGTCTCAAGAGTTTTGCCAGCCTATGTGCACAGAATGATTGAGGTCAAGCAAAATTATAATTAATGCAAAGAAGACAAGAAGTGACCAAGGAATTTAAGAAAGAAATTGAATTATTTTTAAAAGAAATTAAGGTAACAAAAGAACAATTACACATTCAAGAAAGGAACAAAATTGGAAGCAACAAAAAAATAACAACCAAACTTCACAAAGACAAAAACCAGAACTAAGAACATGATGATGCCTAGAGTTATTTGTTGATAGCAAAACAACTTACTAGCATTAATGAGTTGTAGAAAGGAAGGGAGCCATATTTTTGCTGCTTCAATTGGTCTCCTTCCTTTTTCGTAGTTCTCAACAAGGATGCTAGCATAATCTTTCATGGTCTTGTACAATCTTGGCCTTGTTTCAGTCACCACTCCTTTGACTGGTTCAATCTCCGTATTTGGATTCGGGAAACAAAACACCACCAGGCACATTCTTTCCCTTTCTGCATTTGTCACCACTCTATGTATAGGACTTTTGAATATTCCATTACTCATTATCTGCATTAATTACAGATTTATCAGGGAACAAAGTAGTAAAAATAAATTCTAATAGGGATGAAGGTAGCATCATTCGAAAAATAATACTAATTAAAAATTGAGTACTAGACATTTAATTATATTAGCAATTAGTTACCTCAATCTGATCGCCAACATTAACAACAAAAGCTCCTGGAATGACTGGAACTCTATACCATTGATCATCTCTCTGAAATTGGAGGCCTTCCACTTCTTTATCTTGCAAGAGATAAGTAAATACTGATGCATCAGCATGTGGCTTAAGACCTATAGCAAGATCAGGCCTTGGGCATGGAGGATACAAGTTGAATATCGAAAGCATTGATGCTTCTTCACCATACATGTCGAGAAAACAATTCTCTTCCAAATTTAATGCCATCGCTATGGCCTTGAGCAGCATTTCGTTTAACTTTTCTATCTTGCGGTATATTCATGTAAAATTTCCCTGAACCAATTACAGCAAACAAGAGAAAGTTAATAGGTGTTTGATAAACATAGTTAGATGTCAAGTAAAAGTTATTTCTTACCATTTTTAGAGCTCATATTTTTCAGTAATAACCAAAAAAAAAAAACTACTTGCTTCGAAAGGAAGATACGAAAGAATTATCGTTGTTTCAATTGTGTTCTTACGAATTATATGGCTTCAGGGAAATTTACCTAAAAGATTCAGGATTTTCAGGCCATAATTTGAGTTGTCTTTTATATTCTGGTTTAGTTACAAGATACAATCGATCAACCAATCGAATGCTTGGTCCTTGGAATCAATAATGTGATTCGAGTACCCTTCATAGCCACCATTTTCTCTGGAATATTTCTTCTTCTCTTCTAGAGGAAGACAAAAGAACTGCTTAACAACTTCACCCACTTGGTCCACAAATGCAGGCTCTATTCCGTGGTTGATTACCTGAAACCCCCAAGTTTAAGCCATGGGCATCATAATTTATGGAATAATAATTCTCAGGTATAGATATCGCATTTTAAAAAAGTACGGGCTTGACTGTATACAACACTGTAAAGTCCAAGTACTGTGGCTTTACAGCACTGTAAAACCCATATAAGGTGATTTAATGGCGCAAAGTTTGCACTTTATAAAATACATACAAAATTTTTCCATTGTTAAAGTGGCAAAATCCTTACCTGCATGCATCCGCAAGAGGCAAGAGCTGAGCGAAGTTTCTGAAGTTCTTGTGTGCCGGATGTTGCAGATGTCAAGAGACTAAAATCAGTTGTTGGAATGTCTACGTACGGGAGAGAAGAAGCAAGAGTTCTAGCTTCACTGCCTTCATAGATATAATTTTGTGGTAATTCTTGGACTGTTTTTGATGGGTTTTCTTCTTCAGCAGAAGCCATATGCTTTTTTTCACAAAGTAATTCCACGGTATTGCCTAGATTGGAACTTCTTTCCTTTTTACCACCGTCAACAGAAACAACATTTTCTTCGGGTCCGGGTTTCGGGCCCACGTAGCGACTTTAATATTACCGTCATTCTGAATGTGACTTTTTGTTTTTCTTCATGGCCCATCTACTGTTTTTGCCGCTTTTCTTCTTGATTCTAACTGCGGCCACGTCCACCATCATTGGTAGTGTTTTTTTCAGCAGATGGCTACGGAGAGTTCGAATTTTTCTGTTAAAATATGAGATTCAATAGTTCTTTATCTCGTTATATATCTGTCTACTTAGCAAATTGCTTGCAATTAAAGGCCGCCTGGAACACAATGGCTAGCGTTAAATGTTGATTTTCGCTGTCTTAATAACACAAAATTAAGTTTTATAATTTATTTGTTTTTTTTATATAATCTTTGGAACTTAACATCCTAATTAATTATCCATTCCAAAATATTTAAAAAAAAAAATTATCCATTCCAAAAAAGGTAAACTATCTAGATGTAATCTAATTATTAAGGGTATATAAGTCATTTTACTTGATTTATATTTTAAAAATTTTTTGCACTAAGTAAAGGTACAACTATAAATTCTCGTACAAATTTATTTTCAATAAATAAATCTAAAATAATTTAATTAATTGTATTAATTATTTTTTAATTCACATAATTTATTTTTATTATTTTATATTTTTATTTGATTAATAAATTTATGTCACATCTTACCACTCAATTTCAACCCTTCTTCTATCGGTTTATCAGGTGGTTGATATGCTGACAAACCATTCTCCTTTAACAAATCAACATATTCGTTTTGAGAAAAAAAGATCCCTTTATCAAACCGAGACCATTCTGTCCCAAGAAAATATTTCAAAATACCAATCAATTCAAATTCTTTAGACAAGCTTTTTTGTAGCATCTTTCTCTCTTGTGGATCACCTCGTAACCACCATGCATCCCATCCACATACATAATAAGTGCAGTGATCTTGTCATGCTTTCTTTTTAAGAACAAATTATGGTCTGAATTACTCTGCCAATAGCCAAAATCTCTTGTAGACTTTGTGAATCTTCCGAGCCATGCTCTAGAAGATTATTTTAATCTATTAGTGATTTCTTTAATCTGTGCTAGGTGGCAGTAAAGATGAAGTTCCCAGATAATCCAGGATACTCTAATAGTTCTAAAACCCAGTGGAAGGTAATTTGATCAAATGAGATTTCGAAAAAAATAAAAATCTTTATGTGGAGGGCTGCTCAAAATCTATTCCCAACAACTAGCAACCTTTGAAAGAAATATGTTATGAGGAATCCAATTTGCCAAAGATGTCATTGCAAAAGTGAGGATGTTTTCCATGCATTAATGGATTGCAAGGTTGATCGTAAAGTTTGAAAATTGACAGATTTTTATGAGGATGTGAAGTTGATGGCTCAGCAGGATATGTTGGGTGTGCTCCAAGAATTAGTCTTGAGAAGGAAGAGGGAAGATTTGGAACAAATCATTGCTATTTGTTGGGCCATTTGGTATGCAAGGAATTGCTTTGTAAGCGAAGAAAAGCAAGAAGATCCTCAACTGTCAGTGGCAAGAGCATAAACTATTGTGGAGTCATACAGAAGAATTAAAATCCAAAATGGTCCAATTAGATCAATCTATCATCGAAGTAGCCAGCAAACTTGGAAACCTCCTCCAAATGGGAGGTATAAAGTCAATGTGGATGCTGTCACACGGCTTATCTCAAGATGCGGCAAGCCTGTGATGGCGTCGAGCCTTACTTGACCAGCCACTCAACACCCCAATAAAAGTTATGTGCGAAATGCACACTCCAAGGATTTTTTTCGCTTTCAACAAATAGAAACCAACACGCACAAGTTTGCTTTATGGAGACACCAGCCTCCAACTTTTCTATTTCTCTTAATAAGAAACGTTACAACCTAGAATAAGTTTTGTGTGCTTAGAGGATGTCACTCTCTTCCCAAAATTGTCCCCCTCAACACATGCCCACTTAGGCTATATATACTGCAAATGACAACCCCATTTGCTAAGGCGAGGTGGCATGCTGCCCTCGCACCACCTCACTCCGTTACCCACAAAGCTAGGTGCCCACCAAGCATACATAAAGGAGCACATCTCCACACCCCCAAGGAACAAGGTAACCACTGCCCATAGGCCTACAAGTGAGGATGTTGTGGGGCTTAACTATTGCTACCCACTTCCCTACATTTTCCTACATTTCTAGCCATGTGTTCCAAGGCCATGTCTCGCACTCATGCTTGCCTTTCGGGCCCATTCCGCAGCCCTTGCTTAGCTTTGTGCCATCCCGCTCACAGCCCAAGACTTGGCCAGCATGCATGTTCCGTACTGCAGCGCCCCACGCTCCCGCATCCCTTGGCCACGCTCGCGACTGTGTGCCTAATGCCCTCGTGTCCTGCACGCCCATGCCTATTGCATCCGCGCGCCTTGCACTTACGCGTCTAGCGCCCCACGCCCGCGCACTCTGTGCCGCATGCTTACGAGTTGTTGCGCGCGTCACCCACGCACGCCCATGCGTTCGCTGCTATTGCGTGTCCCCGCATCCAATCCGCAACGTCTGCTTGCTGTCGCGCCCCAACCTGCGTGCCAAACTTGCCTTGCTTTCGTGCCCACTCACAGCACGCCCATGTTGTCACCAAGACTCGGCACAAGGCCACAAGCCAAGCCGCAACACTCAGCCCTTCCGGCCTAAGGATGTGACAAACCTCCCCCACCAGAAGAACCTGACGCCCCGTCGGTTGGGAGTCTAAGTATGTCTTAACTTTCTTTTCAAACTGCCACAATGAGGTCTCCTTCTCCCAGTTAGCATCCGCTGCGCTGCAGCCCTTCCATTGAACCAGATACTCCGTTCTCCGATTCTTCTTACTTTGCCCCATTGTCCTATGATCAAGGATTTTCTCCACTTCCTTGTCATATTGTTTCCGGATCACCAGTGGAGCTCGTTTGGCCTGTTGGCGCCCCTTATCGACCAAGTCCTCACTAAAAGGCTTAAAGAAACTCACATGAAATGTAGGATGGATCTTCAACCTTTCGTGTAGCCGTAATCGATACGCCACCTAACCCACCAGCTTGACCACCTCAAATGGCCCATCATCTTTCGGCACTAACCCTCGATGCACTGTTTTGCTACTGATTTTCTTCCAAATCTATGGTGTCAATTTCAACAACACCTTGTCGCCTACATTAAACTCCAATGGCCTCCTCCCAGCATCTGTATACTTTTTCATTAGCCGCGACGCCTTTGCCAAGTTGTCGAGGGCCTCATCGATCATTTCCTGCTTGTCTCACGTGAATCGGTATGCCGCCAGACATTTCCTGCCGGTGTACTTTTTTGCCACCTCATGGGAAGTCGTTGGTTGTTGCCCCATAACTAGCTCCGCTAGGCTCACCCCCGTTGCTGAAGAACGATGGATGTTGTAGCAAAAGTGAGCCACATCCAGCAAATCCACCCAATTCTTTTGGCTTGCTGTCACATAGTGCCGCAAATATTCTTCCAACAATGCATTCACACTCTCCGTTTGTCTATTCATCTGAGGATGATTGGCAATAGAAAGCTTCAAATCCGTCCCTATTAGATTGAAGAGTACTGTCCAAAACCTGCTAGTGAATCGAGCATCCCGATCACTATTAATGTCTTCTGGAACCCCAAAGTATTTCACCACATGCCAAAAGAACAGTTCCGCTGCTTTGTCTGTTGGGCAAACATGAGGTGCATGCATAAATATTGCGTATTTTGAAAACCAATCAACCACCACAAGGATCAATTTCTGCCCTTCCGCTTTAGCCATTCCCGAAATGAAATCTATTGAAACGGACTGCCAAGGTCTCTCTGGATTTGAACTGCTGTAGAAGCCCCGCTGGCCTCCTTTTCTCCGTCTTGTCTAGTTGGCAAACTAGACAAGTTTTGATTTATAACTGCATGTCATCTTCTATGTTTGCCCAGAAATATGAACGCTCCAGCAGCGCCATCATCCTCTCCACCCCTGGATGTCCGACCCTTTGAGAATCATGTGTCTCCCGCAACAAAATCCTCCGCAAGTTCCCTCCCCCGAGAATATACATTCGCCCACCACGTGCATAGATTAGGTCCTCCTCAACCGAATATCTCCGCACGAAGTCCTGCTTGATCTGTTCGCGAAGTTGATAGTAGCTAGGGTCCTCATTTGCTTGCTGTCGAAGTTTGTCAACAAAATCCGTTGTCACAGTAGTTAAGGCGGCCACATACGCCTCAACTTCTTTACGACTGAGAGCTTCCGCCACCTGGTTTTGCCTCCCAGCCCTACGTACCCACATGAAGTCATATTCGGCTAGGAACTGCTGCCACCTTCCTTACTTCAGTGAGAGCTTTTTCTGTGTTTTGAAGTAAGTGTTAGTCACATTATCTGTAACCACAAAAAACACCGTACCTAATAAGTAGTGCCTTCATATGCCCAAGCAATGCACTACTGCTGTCATCTCTTTTTCATGTGTCGAATATCGCTGCTCTGCACTCTTTAGCTTCCGACTCTCGAAAGAAATCGGATGGCCCTCCTGAACAAGCACGCCACCAATGGCCCTATCTGATGCGTCCGTTTGTACCGTAAATGGCAAGCTGAAGTCCGATAGCTTAAGCACGGGCTCCAAAGCTATAGCTTGTTTGAGTTTCTCGAACGCTTGCTGACATGCTTTTGTCCATTCCCACTTGCCCATTTCTTCAACAAGTCTGTCAGTGCACTCACACTCTTCGAGTACCCCTCGATGAACTTGCGGTAGTAGTTAGCTAACCCAAGAAATGAGCGAAGTTCAGCCACCTTCGTAGGTGCAAGCTAGTCAAGAATTGCCTTGATCTTCCTTTTATCCATGTGAATAATGCCTTGGCTCACCCAATGCCCCAAGAACATCATTTCCCGGTGCCAAATCTCTCATTTCTCCTTCTTGACAAAAAATTTGTGTTCCCGTAACCGTGCAAACACCAGCCTAAAGTGGTCAAGATGATCCGCCAAAGACTCGCTGTAGATGACTATATCGTCGAGATACACCGCCACAAAGCGGTCCAAGTACTCATAGAGAACATCATTCATCAAATTGCAAAACGTTGCTGGTGCATTGGTGAGTCCCAAAGGCATCACCAAGAACTCGTATGACCTATTCTGAGTTACGCAAGCTATTTTTGCTTCGTCACCCTCCCCAATCCATACTTGCCAATATCCCGACCTCAAGTCCAGCTTCGTGAAGTAAGATGCTCTGCCCAAGCGATCGAACAAATCCGCAATGTTTGAGACCGGATATTTGTTCTTAATCGTCACTTTGTTTAAAGCACGGTAGTCCACACACATCCGCATCGAGCCATCTTTCTTCTTTTGAAACAATACTGGTGCGCCATAAGGTGCCTTAAATGGTTGTATGAACACCGCATCCAGCAACTCATCTAACTATTTTCGAAGTTCTGCCAACTCCGAAGGTGCAATCCGGTAGGGAGCCTGTGCAGGGGGTCTTGCACCAGGTTCTAAATCAATCTGATATTGCACGTCTTGGTGGTAGGGTTCGAGGGAGCTCCGGCAGCATTACATTCGCAAACTCATTCAACACCTCCGCGTAGTTATCAGGTACCTCCACAACTTGATCCACTTTTAGTTCAATCAACACAGCCAAGAATGAGTTCTCCTTCTTTTTTAACCCTTTCGCAAATTGCTTTGCAGATTGGAGTGATGGTTCTAATTTGCCATGAATCCGAAATTGGGATGGTACAACACACGTCGTCTCTAAGCCCATGATAATGATGCACTTCCGATAAGGCATCGCCTGTACCATAGCGACAACAAAAAACTCAATTTCAAGAATTAAGTCAAAATCGCCAAGAGGCATAACAGTGAGTTTTACTTGTTTTTCTCATGGTCCAACCCTCAAGGAACAATTAGTGACCCCTTGAACACCCACACTTGCAGCATTGATAGCCTTTACCTTACTACCCACTGCGGTCACTCCCAATCCCAAGGGCGACGCCTCGTGTGACGCTAGGAAATTAGCCATGGCTCTCGTATCAAGCATAGATTGCACTTCACACCTGTTCACCCATACTGTTGTCACCATCAGCCCTTGGTTGGTGTCGTTAGCCACGATTTTCTCTGTTAAGACATTCACCAACTGAATGTTCCACCTCCGTTTCCTTGACCATTGCATTGATTTTGCCGTGTTTCGGGCAATCCTTTGCCCTGTCTGGTCCGTCACAAATGAAGCACTCCGAGCGTTTCTTTTCTTATGAATCTCCCGGTTTGGATTTCTTTGAGCCGCCCTCTTTTCTCCCGCCACCATGCTTAGAGGGGCTGATTCTTCCCGAATCCTTTTCTTTTTTAGGTTGCGAGGGCAAAGGACCCACAATCCTAAAATCCACCAAACCATCAGCAACGGCAATTGCCGAAGGTAAGTCTCGCACCACTTGCCTTCGGAGTTCGGTTTGCACCCAAGGTTGCAAACCTGAGATAAAATTGAAAAGCTTGTCTTCATCGGACATATTCTTGATGTCAAGCATCAACGAACTAAACTCCTTGACATAATCTCGGACAGAACCAGTTTGCTTGAGCTTTTTCAAACTTTCCGTTCAATCCAGCTCGCGCTGCCTAGCAAGAATTGACCCTTCAATTCTCGCTTGAGTGACTCCCAGCTCTCGATAGGCTGCCTCTGTGCTTCGGCATCCTCCTGGAGCCTATTTCACCACCAGAGTTTTCCATCTCCCATTAGATACACACTAGCAATTGAAACTTGCTCACCCTCGGGCACCCGAGCAGCTTTAAAGTATTGCTCCACATCCCATAGGAAGTTCTCCAACTCTTTGGCATTGTACATAACTCCAAATGGCTTTGGTTTGGGCACATTGATCTTCACAGGCCCTGCCTCTAAACGCAATGATGCGTTGCCAAGCGCGTGCTTTAGCAACCCCACATCATTCTTGAGCGCCCCAATGCTACCCCTTAGTTCACCAACCAAGGCGGTAAAATCATCCAAAATCGAGCCAACCTTTCCAGCAACATCCCTTGCTAATCCCTTATAAGCAAGTTTTAGATTTGCCAATTCCGTTGAGTTAACTTCCATCATGATTGCCAAACTATCCGAATCAAGCAGTAAGTTCCCAACCACAGCTTCCAATCTAGCCAATTTATCCCTCGTTGTTTCACATGACATTTTTTGAAAATTCCTCGCCCTAACTGGGCTCTGATACCAGTTGTCACATGGCTTATCTCAAGATGCGGTAAGCCTGTGATGGCGTCGAGTCTTACTCGACCAGCCACTCAACACCCCAATGAAGGTTATGTGCGAAATGTGCACCCCAAGGATTTTTTTCGCTTTCAACAAATAGAAACCAACACGCATAAGTTTGCTTTATGAAGACACCGGCCTCTAACTTTTCTATTTCTCGTAATAAGAAAGTTACAACCTAGAATAAGCTATGTGTGCTTAGAGGTCACTCTCTCTCCCCAAAATTGCCCCCTCAACACATGCCCACTTAGGCTATATACATTGCAAATGACAACCCCATTTGCTAGGGCGAAGTGGCCCGCTGCCCTCACGGCACCTCATTCCGTTACCCACAAAGCTAGGTGTCCGCTAAGCATACATAAAGGAGCACATCTCCACAACCCCAAGGAACAAGGTAACCGCAACCCATAGGCCTACAAGTGAGGATGTTGTTGGGACGTAACTGTTGCTGCCACTTCCCTCCATTTTCCCACATTTCTAGCCATGTGTTCCAAGGCCATGCCTCCCACCCATGCTTGTCTTTCGGGCCCATTCCGCAGCCCTCGCTTAGCTTTGTGCCATCCCGCTCACGGCCCAAGACTTGGCCAGCATGCATGTCCCGCACTGCAGCGCCCCACGTTAGCGCATCCCTTGGCCACGCTCGTGAGCTGCTTGTGCCCAATACCCTCGTGTCCTGTGCACCCATGCCTCTTGAATCCGCGCGCCTTGTACTTGTGCGTCCAGTGCCTCGCACCCGCGCACTCTGTGCCGCATGCTTACGAGATGTTGCGCGCGTCACCCACGCATGCCTATGCGTCCGCTGCTATCCCGTGTCCCCGCATCCAATCCACAGCGTCCGCTTGTTGTCGCACCCCAGCCCGCGCGCCAGATTTGCCTTGCTTTCGTGCCCACTCACAGCACGGCCATTTTGTCGCGAAGACTCGGCACAAGGCCACAAGCCAAGCCGCGACACTCGGCCCATCCGGCCTAAGGACGTGACAGATGCTGTAATTAAAATGTTAGATTTAAAGGCAGGGTTGGAGGTAGTGATTAGGAATTCAAATGGCAAGATCATTATTGCAGCCGTTAAGAGAGTCTGCTATAAAGGATCAGCGGCGTGTATGGAGGCTGAAGCAATACTTTTTGGGGTTCAAGTTGCCCAACAAGCAGAATGTTTGCCCATGATCATTGAATCAAATTCAACAGAAGTGATGGAGCTAGTTTTGAATAGAAAGGGTGGCATGATTGAAATTTCTTAGACAGTTGAGGAAATTCAAGCAAGGCTGATGAATCAGAGTGCATCTTCAATCCATTTTATTCCAAAGAAGTGTAATGCCATTGCCCGTTCTATATCTAAAGTAGCTTTAGAGTATGAGAATCCCGTTATTTGGCTGGAAGATTTTCCAGTTCAGATCATGATGTTATTTTCAAAGTTTATTGAATAGAAAGCTTTACTTTCTCATTAAAAAAAAAAAAATCTGTACATCTTTTGACTGTGTATTTTTGGTATCCAACATCCTAGTGTGAGATTCATGCAGCTAGACTTCTTCAGACAATTCCATGTAAGAAGGTGTTTTTCACATCAAACTATTGTAACGGCTAATCCAAATTTGCAACTAGAGATAATAGTGTTAGAAAATTGATGGGTGAAGTAGACACATAACTAAAGTGAAATTGAGAAATAATAATCGCACTGGAACACCAGGTTTAACTTTTAGCTTACGTCCACTAACGAAGACAGAAAGATAAAACCTTACTAGTGAAATGGAGATTACAAATATTGAAGTATTTTAGCTCATTATTTAGAACCCAATACACATAATCTCTCACTCACTAATCACGTAAGAGTTTATTAAAGCTCTTAATTCTCTCATTCAGCTCTGGACTTCTGTTTGAAAAAAGAGAAAATGAATAGAAGAAAATGGGATACTTTCAAATGAAAAACTACTTCTCTATTTGGGCATTGTACATCACGTACATAGGCTATCCAAATGCATGCAAATATGAATAATCAGTTGGCTTCCCAATCCATATTTCCATAAGAGTCTTTGACCTAATTATAGTAGATGGCGATCGATTTCCCACATAATAGACAATTTTGGCTATTTTTACCCAAAATGTGTCTAGTAGACTGGCAACCCTCAACATGGCTCGTATCTTTTATATAAGTGTTTTGTTCATCCGCTCTGCTACTCTATTCTATCAAGGGGTGTATGTAATTGTAAACTGCATTTGAATACCTTCTTGCTTACAGAATATAAGAAACTCACCCTCTGTATACTTTCCACCGTTATCTATTCTCAAATACTTGATTTGTTTTTTTTATTTAAGTTTTATCCGTACTTTACATTCCTTGAACACTGAAAACACATCTAACGAATTCTTGATTGGATAAATCTAACATCCCCTAGAATAATCATCGATGAAAGTCACTAATTGTTTGACACCTCCTAGGGATATATCTGGTAATTTCCAAATCCCAAACATCATAATGAACTAAGTCTAGAACGTATTTACTTATGGCATCATATCCATTGAACTTGATTCTATACTGCTTACTTCTAATACAATGCTTGACAAAACGGTAAATTCACTGATTTGAGATCCAGAAGCAACTTTTGCCTAAAAAGAATCTTCAAACCCTATTCAGACATGTGCAAGTTTAAGATGCCACATTACCACCGACTCTTCTCCATTTGATGCAACACATGCATCAGCTTCCTGTAGTGTTTTTCTTTTAACCATAAAAAAATTGGCAGTAATATTTTTTGCCTCCATTAACACAAGCGCACATCTAACAATCTTCGTGATCTCATTTTCTGCATGAGTTTTGTAACCAAGACTATCTATTCGTTCTAAAGACAATAATTTTTTTTCAGGCCTTTGACATGTTGTACCTCTTGAATAATGCATATTGTACCATCAAACATCTTTATCTTGGTACTTACAATCTCCAAGGCATGATCATCACCCATATATACAGATCCACTTGAGATATGTTCATATTTGTGAAACCATTTTCTCTAAGATGTCATGTGCTAGGTCGCTCCTAAGTCTGTAAGTCAAACATCAGATAGTTGTTTTCTGCCTTCTGCAATCATTCTTGCCTTGTTTTATAAAATGTCACCGTGATGTGAGTTACTTACTATACACACCTAAGAACTTGGTGAATTAGGATCTTTACCCTCTCTTCTTTCTAATTACTCCAACACTCTTTCTTGACGTGCTCCATTTTGCCACATTTGTAGCACCTAATTTTCTTCTTACTTCTTGACTTTGATCTATCATGACTGTGACCCCCACTAGGGCCACGTTTCGTTGATCTCCCTCTTATTATCGTTAGAGCTTATGCTTGCTGCGAAGTTGCCTACCTATCTTCTTTACTCTTGTGCCTACTCTTTTCTTCTAATATATAGGCTACAATATATTCGAAGACTAGGTACTTCCACTACAAGAAAAATAATATTTTATTACAAAAAAATTTAGTCATTAAAGATAACAAATTAGTCACTTTATATTTTTTATGACAAAAAATAAATCGTCACACGTTAGTAGTAGAAAGACCATCTTAAAAGGTTCTAGTAACAAAATTATTTTTGTCGTGTTAAAATATTTTTTTGTGACAAAAGTCATTGTCTTAAATTAAGTTAAAATTGTCACAACTGGCATTCAAAATGATCAAATTAGAGATTCAAAAATGCAATCATTGACACTTCATATTTGTCACAATAAGTTATTTATAGTAACTACAATATTTGTCTCAATATGTGATTTATAGTGACTATAATATTTGTCTAAATATGTGATTTATAGTGACTATAATATTTTTCTAAATAGGTGATTTATAGGGACTATAATATTTGTCTCAAGAGTATGTAAATATAGTCTCCATAATTACTAAAAATCATCATTTTAGAGGTTTGAAGATACAATTAGCAAAGCTATTTTTTGTTGTTGAAGTTTACATATCGCGACGGTACATAATTGTGTCAAGAAGTTGTCGTTTGTGACAATTTTTGCAAATACAAATGGTAATTAATTTAGTCTCAAACTTGTTTTAAGGATAATTTATATGGTCTCACATAAATTTGAATAACAATATGTAGTTATAGAATTCAAAATTTAATGACAAAAGAAATTTAAGTGAAAAATATTATTAACATAAACATAATCCATCACAAAGAGATCTAAAATCTAAAAAATAAGAAAATCAATAGTGTAAAAATAAAATTACATTGTAAGAGTAAAATAAAAGTAATATTACATAAAAGGAGAATTAAGTAGACAATGGTTGTTGTTTCATGAATGCTTCAACTTGCTTAAATTTGCTATCTTGTTCCTTGATTTTAATTTTTGATCCTGGTTTTACGGAGGCAATGTTGTAGCAGACAATGACTTTGAAGGTACCCGTCATTTTTTATCTTTATAAAAATAAAGATTTTTTCCAAAAGTATTTCACAATTTGATCATCCATTATTGGTACATCATTTTCCTCCATCTATCATTAGGCCCTACATGTTAAAAAATAATATTAATAATAAAAAAAAAACTTGAGAAAACACTTAATTGGTGTAGAAGAATAATCTTACAAAAGAAAGTCCTATTGCCAATACATAAAAGAATACTAAATAGCAAGGCCAATAGCTATAAGTGAAAACATTTAGGTAACAATGCAACATTAATTAAATTTCTCAATTAAACATATCCGTGATTAATTATTTCATCCAATAAAATATATGTTAAAAAAAAATTGTAAAAGAAAGACCAGAAGATTACGAACACATACTTGCTTTCATTATTACTTCAGATTAACAATATAATCAAAAGATTACAAGCACATAATCAACCTCAATTCACTTGCACAAATTTTGCATCCAAAACTCTTAATTTAATCTATTAAATAATTGGTGTCAAACTTTAACTAAATTAAATTATTAAGTAGTCAATGAATCAACATTTACAATTCAATAAACATAAAGTTGAAAGAAATAAAAGATTAAGTTAAAAAAAAAAAAAAAAAGATAGCTTACACGTTTAGATTTTGTATGGAGACTACTTCAACCTTTTTCCCTCAATCTAAATACATCGTTTGAAATAAAGTAATCCAGGAGACTCCATGACTTTTTGTTATCCAAGCACAAGAGAAGATAAGCACATTAATTTTGATTAAACAAACACACAACAGCCACATTTAAAAAAAAAAAAAAAAAACAAGGCTTGTTGACCTTTATTTAGTCACTTCATGGACACTGCCCAGCAAATCCAACAACATTTTGAGCAAACTGTAGCAACCCAAGCTTTAACACCATCCTTCGAACCAACATAGCAAAGCTAATTAATTTTTTATAGTTGAAATTTTGTAACGTAAATATTCTGTAACTCTAACTTCTAATTAAATTGGTTAGACTTGAATAACTTACTAACTCTTTTCATTATATAAATACCAGCTACAATTTTCTTTAAAAAAAATAAAGAAAGATTATTAATTACATACCAATTACCAAGTTGAAGTATAAAATAATAGGAAGATCCCAATTTTTTAAAGTTCTTATGAAGGAATACTAGAAAAAAAATTTAATATCATCACACCTAAACCCATTGCCCAAATTGAAAATTCATCTTAATATCCTAATTTTGCAAAAGTTTCTCAAAACCTACTAATCTTTTCCTTCCTTTATTTGCATATATTTTCTGTCTTTCTTTGACTACATTCTCTTAGGAATTTTTATCAAGTGTTCTTAGGAATTTTTATCAAACACTTGATAAGCATAAAAATACTCAAATAATGGATCTAAAAATTTCAATCCTTAATTTCTCCAAACACAAAAAATATGAATTTACATAACCCAATCCCAACTAAGCGTATCAAAATTAGAGTGGTTGAGTTCATATATACTTACAATTTCGAAGTAGAGGGAGAGATGATGGTGAATTTTGTTGAGTGGCTTATTTTGGCATGTGTGAGTGGACTGCTGAGGATGGTGCGCTTTTGGGCGGCGGCAAAGGGTGTGATTCTGATGGCCCTCGCAGTGGCTGAGGTAGAGTTACGATTTTGCCTCCGTCGCACGTTTTCTGTTCATTCATGAGTGATTTCTGTGGCAGTTGCATTGCCATCTATCTCAATCCACTTCTCATGAGTGATTTCTATTAGCCTTTCTTCAATTACTTCTAAACAATTATTTTTCTTCAAGATTGCGTACATTTTCATTTTCCAAAGCGAGAAATTCCTCCTGTTGAACTTCTTAGTTTCAAACTTTTCTGTCATTTTGTTAACAAATACTATAGACAAGCAAGTAGACCACCTTAATAGTTGTAAATGCTCGTATATATTGAAATAAACATTAGGAAAATTCTTAGAAAAGACTAGAAGGGTTACAACGGTCCCGCTTAAAACCCAGACTCCTTAGACTCTTATCGCTTTTGTGACATAACCTTTATAGACATATGCACAACCATACGATTGCCCTACTTAAACCGCTATTCTCTACTTGGCACCGCAAAATGCTCGAATCATTTTCACTGTTTCACATGAATAATATCATATCTGTGAATACTGTTGTATACGTGATCAATATCTTTTTTATGAATAGTACACCAACTCCAAGAAGTACAACTAATACCACTGTTAGGAAATTGATAAGTGAAGCAAACACATAACTAAAGTGAAATTTAGAAACAATGATTACACAAGAACACTAGAATTTATGTGATTTGGCTTTTAGATTACATCCATAAGTAAAGAAAAAAAGATAAAACCTTACTAGTGAAGTATTTTAGCTCACTATCTAGAACCCCAATACACCCAATCTCTCACTCACTAATCATTCAAGAATTCATTAGGACTCTTAATTCTCTCACTCAACTCTCGACTTCTCTTTGAAAGAAGAGAAAAAAAAATTGAAGAAAATGGGATGCTGTCAAATGAAAATTGGTTCTCTATTTATAGCCGAAGCTTACCACACATGCATTTATTTTCACAACAAAAAGTCTTGCCACATGCATGCACGTGCTCAGCTCTCAAACAACATTAATTTTAGCTACAAATGAATCTTTATAATGAATCCCATAGGTTTTGGTGAACCCTTTTCCACTAATCTCACTTTAAAATGTTCAATTATACCATATGCTTTGTACTTCATATTATAAAGCCAAAGACATCCAATTGGTTTCTTTTCTGATGATCGATGTGAGTTCCCAAGTTTCATTTTTATTGCAACGATTTCATCTCTTTGTTCATAGCAACTTTCCACCTTGACTAACTAAAGCTTCCGACGCATTGTTAGGAATAGACATAGTAGATAATTAAAATGCAAATGACTTATTTGATTTTGACTAATGATGGTTAGACATATAATGACTCATGGGATATTTTACATAACTCTACTGGAGAGCGCGGGTTCATATGTGGCTTTAGGGTACCTTCATTATTACACTGTGGTAGATGTTTTCTAGATGGTTCAGACAATAAATTAGAAACATCCTCAACAGGCGATTGGTTTGAGATATCAATAGTTTGTGGTATTAAGGACTTGGTGGATAATGAAGGTGAAGCTACAACTTTAAGTTTTTTAGGAAAAAGATGAAGATGAGGCTACAACTCTAATTTTTAAGGACAACCTCTCGGTTTCTATGTATTCATCACTATTTTGGTCTAAAGTTATAATACTTAAATCTACTTCATTTGTAGCTTAATTACTACGTTTAGAGAGTTCCCACGTTTCACCTTTCTCGAGATTGTGGACATCACAGTGTACCTTTTCATCATAGTTTAGAGATCAAACTTCCTTTTGGTACTCGCTTGAAGTTTAGGCCCAAAGGAAAATTACATTGAGTTTTCATGAAAGACCACATTAGTGTAAAAAACATTTGTTAAGTCGGTAAATGATAGCATCAATACCTATTTTGATGAGTAACATACCTAAGAAATACACATCGCAATGCTCGAGGATTTAACTCGTTGCATTGATGCTTGAAAAGATGCATAAATGCTATATACCCAAAAGCATGAGGAGGTAAGTTTAGGATAGTTGGGGTAGCCACTGCTTCAGTAACTGCCTAAGATAGTGTACAAAAGTCTATAGCATTGGAGGGTGCTCGGTTGATCAAATATGTTGCAGAGTTTGATGCTTCTCCCAAATAGGAGAATGATACGTAAGCTTCTATTAATGAAGCACGAAAAACCAACAAATGACGATTTTTTCATTTAGCCACTTCATTTTCTTGGGGTGTATTGGAACTTGTAGTTTGATGAATAACTCCATATACTTTTTAAACTTAATGAAAATTTTCAATCATTAAGTCATTAAGTTATTAAGTTAATTTTTTTAGCATTTTGCTTAACCTAAAATCTCTTAATGATATTATTAAAAGATATTCTCCAAAATATCTTTATCTAATTAATTAATGGAAAATTATCATTTCTATACCCTTAAGATGCACCTTTATCAAATGTATTACAACAATTTCAATGTGCATTAGTCGTCCACCCTAATTTGACAAAACATATTTGTCGTCCATAAAATCGTTAGCTACATTTGTAAGTTAACAGAATTTATAAGAAACTATAAATTATTAATAGTACATATCATTAACAATTATACCATAAAAAATTATCCTTATTATACCATAAAATTATTAACATTACATACTATTAATAATTATACATATTATACCGTAAAAAATTTGAGGTTGGAGCTTCGAGGAGCAGATCCTCTCTCGGGTTAAAGCTTAGAGGAGAATATTCGGTCAACGATGATTGTGTGCTATGGGCTGCATCTATGACTGCAAGCTACGTTTGCGTCTACCGTGCCGTCTGCGATCATGAGTGTTGCTGTTGTGGTGATGTACTACCGGCTGTTGCTTTACTTTTGTGTTGTGTGTATGTGAACAGAAGAAGAGAATGAGACAATGAGATAATAAGATGAGACATGATGTGTGTGACGTGCGTGTTTCTTGTTTCTTGTTTCAGCACAGTGAGCTTTTGTTTCTTGTTTCAATTTCAACATAGTGAGCTTTAAATTTTATTTTTGAAGTTCCGGTGAAATGATGCCGTTTCACGTAGATGATGTCGTGTCCAATAAATGGGATGAAATGTCATTTTCTATCTGGTAAATAGGACGACATGTTGTTTTTATTTGTGGACGTCATCCATCGGTACATGGGACGTCTTTTATCAGGTAAATAGAACGACATATTGTTTTTTATCAGAGCTTCTTCTATCTTAAAAGACCAAATTACCCTTATGACGTCAACACTTAAAAATGGCAACTAACTAATTAGTGGTCGGCAGATACTTTATGTCAATTTAGGATAGACAATTGATACACATTGAAAGTATTGTAGCACCTTTGATAAAAGTGTATCCTAAGGGTATACAAATGATAATTGTCCTTAATTAATTTTCATCCTTACCTTAATAAAATTTAATGACTAGCATTATTACCTATCTATATTATTATTTTTATCTTTTTATTTTCTTCAAATTAGCACTATTTATCTTTATAATTTTTTATTAATATCTTTCATATAAAAACATCATAAACTACAATAAAATTGATTAACATATACTAATTTGGAATTTAAAAGGGTTGTATTCAATTGAAGATGATTTATATTATGATAATATATTTTATTTAAGCTCTTTGATGTGATTATTATTTATTTAAAATTTATAATTTGTAAGGCAAAAATGTAAAATATTAGTTTTAAATTTTTTAAGTTAAAATATCAAACAGTTTAATATTTATTTTTAGCAATTCGGATAAAAAAGTAAATATATCATTCATATTTGACATTTAATTCTATTTAAATTTTAGATTGATTCATATTTATTCAGATTTCAGACAAAAAAAAAAAAAAAAACAAATGCCACTTTAGGTTGATTATATATTTTTATGGGTTTTTGGATTTTTTATGGTATATCATATTAAATTAAAAACTAATTATTTTTTCATATCAATTATTAAACTGAATATCACCAAGTGTACACTCTAAGTCGGCGTTACTTTAGTACCTTCCAAATGCCAATTTACTTTTAAGCAAATCCACTATAAAAGTCTAGTAATAATCGCCGCCTTTTTAGAAAATGAAGTTGCTTGTCTCTTTGCTGTTTGACCTAATTCCAGTCTGCTTTTGAAATTTAATTAATTCTTCATTCCCTTACTTAATGAGTAAATAGTGCAACTAATAGATTCCCAACGACTGAGACGATGCACGGGGTTCAACTTCGGACATAAGAGAATTTTATTATTTATTTGAGGTGATAAAATATTTTAATAGTGCTACACATTCAAAAATTTTTATCTAAAAAAATATTTCTAATGAGATAGTATTCATTAATTGATTGATTAGAATAATATAATTAATTAAGGATGGCAAATATATTCAGATTTGGTCCTCATCCGCAAAGATCTGCATAATTTAGATCCAAATAATAAAAATCGAAGATCCGGATATAGAAAATGAAAAGCCGTGCAAATCCAAATCTAGGATTCAAGTGAATCTAAAAAGCCAGGTATCTGGATCGCACACCATAGCCGTCACTACTTGCTGCTTCTTTTTGTTAATTTGGTTTTTGATTTTAGCATTAGTGATGATGTTGCATAAGGATTTGGATAATCTATTAATTGCGCTTTATTTTCAATTGGATTGGTAGAATAATTGGTTGAATAATTGTTATTTGTTCCTTCAATTTGATTAGACTTTGTGTTTGTATTGAATTTATTTAGAATTAATGAGCAAAATGTCAAAATATATTGTGTTGGATTTTTTGGATTTTAGATGTGAATCAGCAATTTATGGATCCGGATAACTAAGATATCCACTGGAATCCATACAGATATTACCTGCATCCAGATCCGGATAATTGTTTGCATATCCGGATGCGGATGCGGGTACAGAGACATTAATATGGATACGGATCCAGATGTAGGTGTATCCGGGATCCGAATTATGCCATCCTTGCAATTAATTAACTTGATGTTGTAAAAAATTATTAATCATTCAATGAATAATATATCATTTAAGATGAAATTTGAGATAAAAAATTAAAAATATCTATTATTACTCAAAATTTTTTGTATTGAAAACAAAAAAGTCTAGGATTTAAATACCTTTCAAAAGCATTAACCGGTGGGGGTAGAGGGGAGTTAGATCTAATCATCTAATGCAACTTCTTAACCAAACCCATCATCTCATTGAATCACTAAGTCAATCTCTTGCTCACAAACTCTCCAAAATACAAAATTTCACCCAACTACCTCGGGCCTTAAACAACGTTAGATGAAGAAGAAGAACAAAACCTGGAATTGAAGGTTTAGGGCTACAATCCTTTGGTTCACGTGACGGCATCAGGGAATGGATGTGTTGCGCCATAGCCATTCATGGTTGTGGTGGCCGACTCGAATTTAATCAATGGGTCTGTGATTTGGGTGTTGCTTTGCCATTCGATCTGTGGTGGTAGTGGCAGGTTGTGTTTGGAAAACTAAGGGTAAACAACGGTCTACTGGCTAGGGTTTGTGTAATGGTAGTGGCAGATTGATTGAGAGTGACAATGAGTATTTAGGCTAGGGGTTTGAGTGCTGTGTGTGAGAGTGAGAGTGACGATGAGTATAGAGTGTTGACGCTGAATTTAGGACTTAGAAAATTTTTGTTTTTATTTACATTTACTTTAAACACAGCGCTCGGTTAGACACACACACAATCTAAACGCCACATTTTGGATTTTAAAAAAATAAAATACTACTTTTAAATTTGGTCAAACACTGTCAATATCAAATTTTTATCACAATGTTGGTTACTGAGTTAATTTCTAGTATATGCATATCATAAATTATTGATGGATAACTATTCTATCACAAGTATACTTAATAGTTTGATAGACTAAAATTCTATCACGACTCCATCATATGTAAATGATAAAATGATTTTTGTTATAAAGGAATTGTCATTTGTTGCCAATTTTCTTGTGATGAGATTAACCTTAAATAAATTTAAAAATAATCATAGGTTGCGAATGGTCTTCGTTGGTCTCTTCCTTCCAATTTGGCAACTTGCTCAATGCTCATGTGAAAAGATTTCATTTTTACTCTTCCCCGTATTATTTTAACAGTCTAAAGCTGCCGACCGAATTGCCTACGTCAGTTTAACAAGTGCTAGATGCTAATGAATTTGGTTAGCTCGGCCATTTTCCCTTCGCTGCGTTGTTCACGACGTTTTTGTTCATAATATTATGAATAATTTGAGGGATAAAGTTGATTATGTTCCTTGAAATTATTGTATTTATTTTGTTTTCATACAATAAATCACTCGCTCTAGCGGGGATATTTTAAAAGGGGGAAAAAAATTCATTCAGAAGCTTGGAGAGGCTGTCTTCATTCCTCCAGATTTCTGTAAACTTAATTCGTTCATTTATAAAGGTTCACTTAACTTTGTTTCTTCGTGGCCTATTTTCTTTGGATTTTGAATTCTCTCTTCTTAGTCTTGGGTTTGTGAAAATACGTTTAAAATTTATTGGGAAAAGAAATTACAAAGAAAAAGTATATACATATATATTAAATTTACATTTATTTTTTCAATTATCTCTGATCAAAAAAATTAATCAACTAACTAAATAATTAAAGGTATTTATATTTCGAATATCAAATAATCACTAAGGGTAAATTGGTAAGATCAGCAAAATAGTTGACACTCAAAAGAATTTGGATGTGTTTTAAAATATTTAGGGGTTTGAATTAATTTTGTCAAATAACAAGGGGGTTTTGCTCTTTTTCCCACCTTTAGTGCATATATATACAATGGTGAGGAGAGATCTATAGATAATCACAAAGAGAGAGAGATCCAAAGATAATGAGAGGATAAAAAATAGATTAACAGTTTATATTTTTAGGATTTTACAATTGAGAATTATCTTATCATCATCATCAGCAGCATTATTTTTATTATTATTTATGTGGGTTGGATTGGGTTAGATGAGTTCATCATAATTAACCCAGTCCAACCCAATTGTTAATTGAGTTAAAAAAAAAATTAACCTAATTAATTCATAATAACCCATTCAACATGTCAAAATAAAATTGGGTTAGACTAGATTGAATTGGGTTGGATTAATTAGATTGGATTAGATTGGGTTTGCCCACTCTTAGAGAGATGGACAAAGGTTTGAAGAAGACAAGAAAAAAGAACTGCACCAAATTATGATAATTTAATTTAATTAGGGTATAGAAATTATTAAAATAGGTTTATTGCTACAATAAAACATTAATTTTTAAATTCTGATAATAGGTTTATTGAGTAAATAGATTTAATGAGTATTTGGTGGGTTGCATTTTATTATTGTATCTCTAGAGTTTTTTCCTATTTTATGTAGAGAACAATTCAGATCATGCAAATTACTAAGATCAATAAAAATAATAAAAATAATAAAAATAAAAAATAAATAAAAAATAAATAAAATAATACTTAAGGAGTTTGGATGTGTTTTAAAACATCAAGAGGGCAATTAGTTTTATCCAACAAAACAAGAGTTGTCGCGTAATTAGTAAGTGTACTAGTCGGCACAAGTAATATAATGAAAAGTAAAGTATTGTCCTACAGAGATTATGTATCCTGTTAACTACCAAAGATATTATAATCCTAATTTGTTTGAACAATCATTTAAGAGAATTTAGACTAAAAACTAAAATAAAATAAAGTAACTAAAAACTAAATAAAGATGCAAGTAGTTATGAAATTACCCAAGAGGTTAAGACAATAGTACGCAACTTCACCATAACCAATCCAATTTTATCCTTCATCTATGCTATTAAAAATTATTACCCATGTTGGCAATTGAATAATCCTAATTCCTTTGATACCTTTTCTCAAACAATATCAAATATATTTCCATATACTAATACACTATATCTCTATGTACATTACAATATGTGAAAACTAATTAAGTTCTATGATATTCTTCAATTACCTGCACGAATCAGGTTAGTATATCACTGTCTATCATGTAATTCACCGCATCCATAACACAAAGCAAAAGCACATAAATCTCTTGTCGGTCTCATTATGTATTTTCAAATCAGTTATACGATTAGATTTTTAAAAGTATTAAGCACAATAATAAACACTCGATCAGAGAGAAATAAACTAAAATAATACACATTTATGGAATTAAATTTTCATAGTTAGACTGCATTGTAACCCTAACAAAATAAATTAGTTCATAGAATAATTAAGGGAATTCATAAACATAAATGAAAACATTCAGGTAAAATAGTTGAAAAAGGGAAAGACAAACTCAAGAAAATGATATCAGCGTCTGCTCCAATCCTCCAACTTGCTCCTGCTGCTTTCAGCTTTCACTTCTAATTGATTGGCTGTTGCTTTTGGCTATTGCTTCTCTTCTCCTTCTTTCTTCAATGCCGCCTTGAGTCTCCTTTTATGATCTCTTCAAATGCACTCTAAATCATTTTATTGAAAGGAAAAAAACAAAAGCCACCACCTTTTAAGTTCTTAGGTCATTGTCCCCAAGAGCGTGATCGGGTTGGTAATAGCATGAAGCTTGTAGCAGCTGACCACCCGGGCTCGAGCCTTAAGAGAGGTAAGAGAGGTAGGAAAAAAATAAAAATTATTTGAACTTGGCCTACCCCTTTATCTTTTTATAAAAAAAATGAAAAAATAAAAAAAAATGTAAGTCCTTAGGCCATTATGTTATGCAAACATGAAAGCCCAAATTCACATGCCACGTGCTTACATCAAACGCCAATGCTTCTATAATTATTCACTTGACTTATACAATTGATTAACCAATAAATTTGGGGGTGGGCAAAAACCGAACTGAAACAAAAAAAATTCAGTTCGAATATTTTTTTTTCTGGCTTCAATTCTTTTTTTGCTTTAAAAAATTTAAATATAAAAATACCGAACCAAATCGAATGGTTCGGTTCAGTTTTCAGGTCAAAAGTTAAAAAATCCAAACCAATATCATAATATCATTTGGATCCATGTCCTTTATAAAATTTTATTATGACTCAATATTTAAGAAATGTTTGCATATAAAAATTTTGTTATGGCTTAATATTTTTTACAAACTTTTCAAAAGGATCCTTGACTAAGTCAACAGGGTAATATATCATTCTTGTCCCCATTGTTTTGGTAAATTATATTATGGCATAGAAACTTATTTTATTTTATTTTTATTGTGGGCTAGAAGTTTTGATATTAAAAACAACGGACGATGATTCTGAAAATTCGTCATTTTAGCTAAAATTCTTCCAAAATTTTCTTTTGGGAATACAAAATTTTAAATGATTTTATTTTTGTTTATTATACATTGATTATAGTAGGCCTTGTGTGCAAGTTACGGTGAATAGAAAAACTAAATTGTTAATCCGAACCGTTAAGTGAACTGTTACCGAAAAATCAAAATTGAATCGAACTGAACTATCGGTTCCAATTTGGTTTTTATTTTTCTTAAAAAATAAACGGATTTTTTTTATTTAGGACCCGAACCGAACCGAAACCGAAAATTTATTCCGAAACCAAACCTAACCGAACCGATGCCCAACCCTAAATAAATCTATAAAATTACTTAGTAATAAATCTAACAATTCTCCTTTAAGCATTCTTCCTCTTTTCTTCCATTATCAGCAATTATTTCTCTTATACTTCAATTTGTTTCTTCTTTAAATTCTTTGCTTTTAAATACTCTTAATACATACCTACATTAGCAAATAATAAAAAATTTTCGGAAGTTCACCGTTCCCTCCCAAGATCTCCACAAGCATTATGTCAAGCAAATAATAATATAAAAATTAAATAGAGAACAACATTGATCATGCAACACAAGATTAATGTGGAAAACTCTAAATCCAGAGAAAAAAACATGACTATTATTAATGGACAATCAAAGAAAAATTTACCATTTAAAAAATTGTTACAACCACACTCCCAAAAATCTTCCTTTCACCCAAACTCCACTTACACTCAATGACAGCATCTAGAGAAAAACGAAAAAAAAAAACTCTTCTACCCAAGTCTACAAATGTTCATATTGCAGAAGCCAAATGCTTCCACAATATACGAGAATTTCTATTTCTCTTCCTATGGTTCAAACTTGGATTGGATCTCTCTGTTTCGTTACATGATCCCCGAGAAATATAATATAACTACATGCTTAAGAATGTTGAAAACAAAGGAGGACTAAAATGTTTAAAATTAAAACTATTTAGGCAATAAAAGAATTTTATTAAATTGAAAGACTTTATTAATATTTTACAAGAGAAACACTACGGGCTCACTCTTCTTCCTTTCTTCTAATTCTTCACCCCTCACTTGATGCTGACAACAAAGTGTATAGAGATATCTATAGTATCCTAAAACTAATAAAAACCACATAAATATTAAATTATAAAAAATTTAATCATATTTTATAAATATTTCTAAATATTTAAGAAATATCTAAACTTAGATATTTCTATCACTATTAAATATATTTTATTCTCTATACAATTCTTAAAAATATTTCCCATTCTCTATCTAATTTTTGAATCTTCTAGGGATTGAGCTTTAAATTTGAGTTAAAATTAATATAATTGGATTAGATCATGAAATTGGTGTTGGGCATTTAACAAAGAACATTTCTCTCTATTCTAAAATCACCGAATGCTTCTCTTGCATTCACCAAATGAATGCTCTCAATTGAGATATAGAACTCTGAAGAGAGCCCTCCTTTTATAGCCAAATAATGGCTTCATAAATCAACAATTTCGACTTCAACATTTAGTGAATGCGGCACCATAACAAAACGCGCAAGGAAGAAAATTTCAAAGCAATAAATGCTTTGCCTCACTTTCTTAGCTTTGTCAAAAGAAAGAAACATGGCATGCACTCTCTTCAATTTGCTTCGAGTGTGACTCCCAATTCTTGTTGACTTATCGAACGTTTGCAATTTTTTAAATAAATTTTCAACAGAAATTAAGACAAAAACTTGTATAATAAAATGAAAATAAACATAAATCAAGTAAAAGAAGCAATAAAATAATATAAAAATAAAAGCACATCAGAAGTTTCGCTTCCCAAGTTTAGCATATGTATAGAATGATGGAGAGAGATCCAAGGATAATTGGAGAGACGGCCAAGGGTAATTTGAAGGGGACGAGAAAAAGAATAACACCAATTATGATAATTTAATTTAATAAAAGTATAAAAGGTATTAAGATAGGTTTATTGCTAAAGTATTAATTTTTAAATTTTGATAACAGGTTTATTGGGTGAATAAATTTAATAAGTATTTAGTGGGTTGAAATAGTCTCATCTATTTTATTACTATATCTCTAAACTTTTGCCAACTTTATGTACATGACGTCTCAAATCATGCAAAAAATAAGGGAAAGAAGTAATCATGGAATTATTTAAGACAGAAATTGAATTATTATTAGGAGTTAAAGTAATAAAAGAACGAATACCCATTGAAGAAAGAAACGTAACTGGACGCAACAATTAAAAGATTAACAACAGAAACTTTTCACAAACAGAACTAAAGCCATGACGAGGCCTGAATTATATGTTGAAAGGCCTAAAGTTATTTGTTGAAAGCATTACGACTTAGTAACATTAATGAATTGTAGAGATGGGAAGAAAGCTATATTTTCGCTGCTTCAAGTGGTCTCCTTCCTTTTTGGTAGTTCTCAGCAAGGATGCTAGTGTAATCTTTCATGGTCTTGTACAGTCTTGGCCTCGTCTCAGTCACCACTCCTTTGACTGGTTGAATCTCTTTATTCGGATTCGGGAAACAAAACATCACCAGGGACATTCTTCCCCTTTCTGTATTTGTCACCACTCTATGTATAGGACTTTTGAATATTCCATTAGTCATTATCTGCATTAATTAAAAATTTATCAAGGAACAAAGTAGTAAAAATAAATTCTAATAGGGATGAGAGTACCATCGTTCGTAAAATAATACTAGCTAAAAATTGAGTACTAGACAGTTAATTTTATTAGCAATTAGTTACCTCAATCTGATCGCCAACATTAATAACAAAAGCTCCTGGAATGACTTGAACTCTATACCATTGATCATCTTTCTGAAATTGGAGGCCTTCCACTTCTTTATCTTGCATGAGATAAGTAAATGCCGATGCATCAGCTTGGGCGTTGGTGTAATATAAATTTGGATAGATAGAAGCTACAGCATTTCTCAAAAAAAAAAAAAAATTGCATGAAAAATTAAAAATTCAATTGAAATTTTAGCATTTAACCCAAAGCTTACGTTTGACGCCCTCGCGCTTTTCCCAAATTTGTTGTAGCCTATGACAGTTTATGGTTTATCTATTGTAATCCTTTCTGTTGGCTCTTCAATTTCTAAATTTCACAGTCAATGACAAAAATTGTAATTGACTACGAAAACAAAAGCAGTCAGTTAGGAATTTGCATGTAGCCGCAATTCTCTTTAATTCTATTTAAAGTATTTTACAACTGTACATGTAAAGAATACCAGGTTTAATTAATTTACAGCCAAAATTGACGACATTGGTATGCAAGGTGTGGACTTTCCTAAACTAATATGAAAAAGAGCGAAACACCGTCGCTTGACGAAATTAATAGAAATCTCCCTAATATTTTAAAATACTTCAAAATATCTCCGAGTGTCATCTTTTTTATTAATCTTTATCATTTTATTATGATAGTTGTTTGATTTGGAAAATATGAATAACTTTAATTATTTAATTAATTGAATACTTTTTTTAAGCATAATTAATTAAAAATTAAATGAAAATTTATGAGAAAAAGTAAGAGATCATCATAATTTTTCAATTAATTCTGAAAATATTTTCAGAATTAATTAAAAATTAACTGCAATACATATGTGCATACAACTTATTATTATTATTTAAAATAATTAATTATGATTAAAAAAAAGTACTGGTTGCGTTAGTTGCTCAATAATCATATGGAGAGAAGAAGAATAAGAATAATAATAATAATAAGTTGAGGGTATTCAAAACAATTGGATGACGGTGTATAATTATATAAAATTTCAAGTTATTATTATTATTTGAAAAACAGTATATATAATTATTAATTTTGTATTTACTTTTTCGGAATTAATTAAATAATTATGTGAATTTTCTTACTTTTTCCTATAATTTTTAACCAGTTATAATTAAAATATTTTTAATCAATTATTTAATTAAAGGTATTCATATTCTTAATATCAAACAACCACCAAGGGTGAAATAATAAAATC
The DNA here is from genome assembly GCA_030449075.1 of Murraya paniculata. Taxonomy (NCBI): domain Eukaryota; kingdom Viridiplantae; phylum Streptophyta; class Magnoliopsida; order Sapindales; family Rutaceae; genus Murraya; species Murraya paniculata. Next base: position 590,406 of record JAEVFN010000018.1, on the reverse strand, counting down.
AGCAAAACAGTTGACATTTAATAGAGTTTGCACATGTTTAAAACATTAGAGGGTTTCAATTAATTTTATAAAACAACGGGGGATTTTCATTTTTTTTTCCCAATTAAATTAATGTCATAAATTAATTGAATATATAAGCATTAAATACTCTTTGTTGGTATTACTTTATAGTCTTCTAAATACCAATTTCATCTTTAAGCAAATCTACTATATATGATTCAAGTAATAATGGACACCAATGGTTATCTTTTGATTAACTCGAGTAATGATCGCCGCCTTTGTAGAAGTGAGGCTGCTATTTGTCTCTTTTCTGCTTGACCTAATTCCAGTCTCCTTTTGAAGTTTAATTAATTCTTCTCTCCATATGATTATCGAGCAATTAAGGGCAACCAATAGATTCCCAAATCCGAATGGTTTGCATTTCTAAATTCCAAACAACTAAAAGACAGATGGAGTACTTCGTTTGTCGGTTTCTTCCGATTTGAAAATGATCACGTGTGAAGTTTTTATTTAATACTGCATCAATAGTTATTACGTAAGAAAAATGAAAATATAAAATAAATCTTAACTATTGATTTTTTTACTCAGTAAAAAATAAGTTCAGCCCTGATCTTAATTCAAAAATTATATAGACTATTCTCAATTAATCAGAGGTTCATCTTGTGACCTGGTTTAATGACAGTTTGAGGTTATTGCGGTTTATAAAATTGCCTGTTTATGATGTGTTATTAAAATAATCAATTGAACAAAAAAAATTAGGTAGTAAAAATAAAAATATTACAATAAGTATGATTAACAAAAAAACATATATATAATGAAAATTATTTTTATTATTAAACTATTATCAGTCTATCCCGATTGATTTTATTAATACCGAATTCTATCAATTCAAAAATGACTTTAAGATTTATACTAATCCAGACATAATTAAAAAATATTGTCAATATTATAACATAAATTTTGTGAATTATTTTGAATGTTAAATATAATTGATTTAAGGTTATTAATATGTTAAAGAGATTTTATTATCACTAAAAATGTATATGAGATATTAACAATATTAAAATAATTTTTTAAGATTTTAAAAAATTTATGGAATTTTTATTATTTTATGAATTTGATGTAGGAAGCATATTAGATAAAATAAATTACAATATATTAGAAATTACAATATTTTAGTCAATTTAGTATTTAGTATTTTATTATGATTTATCTTGTTTTATTAAGCTTATTTCAGTCATATTTGTAATTCAAGTCTAATTAGGATTTTAAATCATTTCTCTTATTTGAGAAATATTATGATTAAGCTGGCTGCTAGTATATATAGACTTATTATTCATAATCTATGGTAACACATGCAAGTTTCTAATCAATAATATTAAATAGTTCTCAATTGAGATATTTTCTCCTTTGTGAGAGCCTTTTCTTGAGTTTTTTCTGTACCAAGCAGAGCTTTTGTGTCCATCAACTCCTCTACATACACAAATTCTTCCTCCATCATCCATTAATTCCAAAAAAAAATATTCCCCCAAAACTCGAAACCACAATTACAGTCTTTGTATATGGCCATGACCACCGTTTTCCATTGTCTTTACTGTCGATCCTCTCTACAATTAGAACTAGAAGAATTCAGCCATCAAAACCCGACCCATCTCACGGCCAACCCGTTACCGTAGCCACCCGGAAACGCACCAAGACAGTCGCAAACCACCGCACCAACTGATGGTCAATCTGCCGCAATTTGACAGTCACCACCACTACCAATCCGTCCACCATCATCAGCCCTTTCGTTCTAGCCCACTTTCGTTGCCAACCGCCGTCCCTTTCACCATAAACTGAAACCAACATCTAACTGCCACTTTAATTTAATTTTTCGGTCAACCCATAACAATTTGAGACAAATCACTACTGCCATCACACTTACCACCATCAAATCTTCCAGATCCACCTATCCTAGTCCAATTTTCTAATCACTGTCGCTGGTGACACAAGCTTTCACTTATTTATAATTTTACCCTATTACTTTTCTTTAATTACCCTATAATTTTCTATTTTCTTTAAAAAAACCCAAAAAGCCAAAGCAAAATTAAAAAAAAAAAGAGTGGTATAATGAGATATAGAGAAGATGATGATGATCTTTTATATTATGATGGATTTATAATCCTAAGGATATTTTTTTATTGCATCTTCAAAATTGAAGATACTCTTGAAGATATTTCAAAAGATAAACATATCCCGTACGTGTCTTTTAAATTAATGGGACATGCATCACAATGGTGGACAAACTTACAAGCAACACGAATTCGACATGGAAGAGACAAAATTCAAACTTGGCATAGCATGAAAAGGAAGATAAAAGCTTATTTTGTTCCTCCTGAATATTTTCAGACGATCCATCGTAAATTTGATAAGTGTCAGTAAGGTACAAATTCTATTCGATTCTATGAATCGTAACTTCGGAATTATTGTTGTTGTGTGAATCTTTCTAAAGACGATGAAGATACAATTTCAAGATTTGTGAAAAGATTATGTGTTGATATTAAGGAGCGAGTTTTATCACAAATTGTTTCTACTTATGAATAGTGGGATGTCATTAAAATTGCTTTAGAAGTTCAATAGAAAATCGAGAGAGAGAGAAGACAAGCAATGAAAAGATTTGAACGAGTGCAAGAGCATCAAGGGAGCCAAAGAAGAAAAGATCTAGAGTGTGATAGATTTATTCCACCAAAACTACAACATAAGAGTTCATTATCGAAACAAGATCCTATCATGGACTTCTCCTCACCAAAGGATTCTAATGTCGAAAAGCAACCTTGTTATGGTAATAAAGATCATAACTCCCTAATGGAAGAAGATAATGTGCTTGAAGATTCTAAAGTTATTGAAGATATGTTAATTAATCATGATTCAACTAGTGCACTCATCAATGACAGAGAGTTTATCCAAGATTTTGAAGTTGAAGATGTATATGTGGAAGCACAAGTTCTACCATTGTCATCATTAGCAGAGAAGAATGTTACAAAAGCTTATTTCGAAGAGATTTCAAATGAGCATAATGTTCCATTAAAGGGGTACAATCTATTCTTGATTTGAGCGATATGGTTAAAACTGTGAAAAAAACTCAATTTGAAGAGACACCAATTGTTTTGGACGATAATAAAGTTGATATGTTTTTACCAATTATTTGTGAAACTAAGCAAATTCATCTTGAAGACCTTGAGACAATCATTATGGTTGTGCCTATACACATTGAAAAGAAGAAATTTATTCTTGAAGAAGATATAACTGCCAAGATAAAATTAATTGGTGAGAACATTGAACGGGGTTTGACAAAAGACTTGAAAGGTTTAGAAGTTATTCATTCGTATAAGACATCACTTTTTCATAAAATGACTAATAAGATCAAGAAGAAGATGAAGTATGAAGCATTTCAAGTTTCAAGGAATATTAAAGTGAAAGACTATAAGTTCGGGTTCCAAGATTTATTACTAGTCTACTACAAGTTTCATTCTCTAGATTGTCTTTGTTTTTAGCAAAACTCAAGGACGAGTTTTTTTAAAGAGGAGGAGACTAATATAGGAAGCATATTAGATAAAATAAATTAGAATATATTAGAAATTACAATATTTTAGTCAATTTAGTATTTAGTATTTTATTATGATTTATCTTATTTAATTAAATTTTTCAATAAGTCATATTTGTAATTCTAGTCTAATTAGGATTTTAGATTGTTTCTCTTATTTGAGAAAGATTAGAACTAAGTTGGCGAATAGTATATATAGGTTTGATATTCTTAGTTTATAGTAACACACACGTTTCTAATCAATAATATTCAATATTTCTCAATTGAGATATTTTCTCATTTGTGAGAGCCTCTTCTTAAGTTTTTAAGAACGTACGATAGAATGAAATATAGTATCGCTTTCATGTTGCGTCAGAATTATATTATTTAATTTTCTATTGTATTTGTTATAGAAGTTTATTTAAAATGAATCTTTCATTTTTATAGTCAAAGGATACAATGATAAAAAATGAGCCTATGTGACTACTTATAAAATTAAGGGGGTCTATAAGATCATTTATGCAAATTTTAGTGGTTGGTGTGGGTGGCTTTTACCCTTTTTAAGAACTTGATGATTCAAAATTTAAATTTAGGCCCAAAACAATTTTACAGAATCTCCAGCTATGAATGGTACCCTACTTAGTAGATTCTTTTATAGTTATATTATTATCTTTAAATTTATTTATGGAATAATAATTTCATAAAATAGATGCATTTAGCTAATTCTTAATACATCAAACATCATAATCTATTAATCTACAATATTTTAGAATCTTTGAAAAAGTGTTAAATAATTTTTTTAACAAAATTATACAAAAGTATGGGGCATCTCCATATTGTCTAAATATTATCTTTTACAATATATGGTATGTTCAACAATAAATAAATAAAATAAAAAGAGAACTCTTATCCATGTTCTAAAATGATAAGTATTATCAGAAGAAAAATAAAATACTACATATATTATAAAGATATGGGTACATTTGGTATTAAATGGGTTCATTTATCAAATAGCAAAAATTTTAATGGGGTGTGGGGAATATTTCCAACTAGAAAATAATTACGGCAGGTATATTGCAAAGCCACAATTTTTGTAAGTTCACCCCATTTCATCAAAAAATTTGCTTGTAGAAAAATCACATTATTTTTTAGCATTTCAAATGAAGAAAAAGTTTGTACAATAAATCAATTAGATCCTTTACTTTTTTATTCAAGTCTCTTGAACATTATTGATGTCGACCACGTTGCTTTAACATAATTTTAATATGACTATTTTATGCTTATAATAAGGAATACCAAATTGACTGGAAAATGTGCTATCTATTGTACCATAATAATTCAGGTATTTAACTTTACAACCTATATAATCTTAACTTTTTTTTTTTTAAAGGAAAAGTTTCACTAATCATCAAGAACTACAAATCTCAAAGATAACAACATAGGTAGAATGAAAAATCTTCCAACCAAACATAAGAATCCCTACAGTGGACAGAATATTTTGCTAATGCATCTGCTACCAAATTACAAATCTTTGAGATATATCGAATCCGAAAAGAATACTTTTTGGAGAAAGTAAGTGCTTCACTTTAAAAATAAAGTAAAACAACTCATTACGAATACTAAATTGATTGAAAACTAATTGAGTCATACAAAGTGAATTCGACTCAACTATGAGTGGAGGCAGACCAACTTCTCTAGCAAGTTGTAATCAAAAGCATAAGGCCTCAGCCTCAGCCACATCAACAATCGTCAAAAGAAAACCCCCCGAGCAATTCCTGCAGCCACCATAACACACTACACCCTTTTCTTCATCTACTGCGGCATCTATATTCATTTTCATCCAATCCACAGGCGATGGCTCCCACTACACGCCCTCATGCCCATGACTAAAATTACAGTCAATAGTAGTGACAACATTATTGGCAAAAGACTCAAAATTCCTTGAGCCCCTGCACATATAGTCTGCGGCCCACTAGATTGTCCCTTAGACATCATATTGTTATGTGCGCCCTACATACCCCACATAATCATCACCATCAAGTATAATTCAGTGCTAGATAAAGTGGAAATAGCATACTCGAAAAAAAACCCAACAATCATTAGAACAATTATATAAAACTAGATCTGCAAAATTGTATCATTCCACATTCGTTGTACAAAATCACGATGAAACAAAGAATGCATCAAGTCTCATAGAAAAGGCTACGCAAGTACAACAAGCATCAGACAATACCTTTCTTTTCGTTAGATTAACCTTTGTTAGAAAAACATCATTAAGAGCTCGCCAAAGAAAAATCTTTACCTTAGGGATACCTTTAAAGTCCAAATCAGATTCCATTGTTTAGACATCCCAACCGATATTCCAGCAATTGAAGAATCCCGATGTTGTACAGCCAGATGATACCCAAATTTTACAGTATACAGCCCGCATCTATCAACATGCCAAAACACAGCATCTTCCATCAACATATAAGGGAGCTTCAATTTTAAAATCAGTTCAACATCAATAGGTAAGAAATGCTCCCGCAATCGTGCCACATCCCAGCCATTCCCAGGGTTAGTCAGATAACCCACTGTCGTAGCTAGTGGTAATGAAACTAGTGAGATAGGCTTGAAAGCACTTGGTCGTGTAGCCAATTACTGTCATAAACATTAATGCTAAGACCATTTCCATCATGGCAACGAAGACCCTACTGTAATAGTTCTCGCCTCTAAAGAATAGTCTACCATATGTAACAAGGATTAGAGCATAATTCTGTATAGAGAAATGGGCTACGCCGAAAATATCTAGCTCGTAACACCCTTGAAACCGGCAAATCATCATAAAGCAACAATCACCACCCTTGCTTAGCCAACATGGCTTAGTTAAAATAGATAAGATCATGAAACCCAAGAGCCCTCAACACTTTTTTGGTGGCTCATCCTCCTCCACCCCATCCAACGAATGCTTCATTGGTTTTCATTTGACCCCCACAAGAAAGCAGCGAATTGCCTTTGAAAGCGTTGTATAAAGTCCCCAGCAAACAAAAAACACTCATAGCATACAACAGAATGGCTTGAGCCACCGCCTTAATTAATACCTCCTTCCCACTACAACAAAAAATTCTTTCCTGCTAGCACGACAATTTCTTAGCAACCCGAACTTTTAATTCATGGAAGAAATACTGAAGATTCTTACCAATCATAGCCACTAAGCCCAAATATTTTTCATAAGCCAGAACCTCAGTAAGACCGAACAAAGCAGTTATCTTGCGCCAAACATTTGGAGCCATATTCGGACTAAAAGAATAGAAGCTTGTCATAGTTAAAAAGTTGCACCGATGCCATGGAATAACAATCAAAGATACTCTTTAGCCTAAGACAATTCTCCAATGATGCTCGACAAAAAACAAGACTATCTTCCACAAACAAAAGGTGGAAAATGAATAAATTAAAAGCAAAACATAGGCACCAAATAGCATTTACAACTTCAGCAGCCTAGATCAACGTAGAAAAATTTTAGCACACAGAATAAATAAATAAGGCAACAGAGGACACACCTGCCATAATCCCCACTGAGGTTGACACAAGCACCGTCCTTCTCTATTTATATTGAACAAAAACCATGCTGTAGTAACACAGGCAATAATTAAGCTACTCCACTACATAGAAAAACCCAGACGAGACATAAGTTGTTGCCATTCAACCCGATCATATGCCTTACTAATATCTAACTTCATCGCCGCTAAGTCGTTCTTATAGGATTTACAAGGCCTCAGCCTATGCAAGCATTTGTACCCAACTATGACATTGTCGGAAATTAACCTATCTGGAATGAAAGCGCTTTGGTTTTGTGAAATGACATCACCCAAAACTGACTTTAATCTATTGGCAATAATGTTACGGGTCTCTTATTTTTATGCCTTATTTATTTTTAATTATGAGTCCATGAGTTGGGGTAGTCTACTAAGTCAAGGTTTGTTAGGCTGGACCAAGTCTGGTGGGAAGAATTAATTTTCCTATTTTGTTGGGATTTAATAAATAAGTTAGTTTCAATTGTATTTGATGACTATATAAGTCAAGGAATATGTGAATAAAGGCAGGCAATGATTTGACAGCAAAACTCACTTGAGTGTCGAGGTCTGGGTTCCTCTATTAACCTTAAAGCTTTTAGTTCTAATTTCCCTTCATCATAGGTTCCAACAAAAACAAAAGATCCAATCCCCAGTACGTGCCACAGTGGTATCAGAGCAAGGGCATGGATTCACGAGTAGAGAAGTTGGAGAATGATGTTAACTCCCTCACTGCAGGCCAGCAACAGATCTTAGAGAAACTCAATGAGCTCTCCTTACAACTTGCTACGCGGACCAACACACAACAAGATCAAGAAGGAGAAAATTCCATGGCACAATTCCGAAATCCAACGAGACGAACCAACAATGTGGACAGCATGCACCAAAATGGCTCACAATATGCCCCCAGGCTTGTCAAAATTGACTTCCCTCGCTTTAATGGAGAAGAAGACACAACGAGTTAGTTCTGTAGAGTGGAGCAATTTTTTGACTTTAACCATACAGCAGAAGAAGATCGTGTGGCACTAGCATCATTTCATCTTGAAGGTGATGCTCAGTTGTGGTATCAACTACTTAAACAAGAAAAAGGAGTAATGACTTGGCAGGAATTTCGAGATGGCTTGAACCAAAGGTATGGAGCTACAAATTTTCAAGATTTCTTTGGGGAGTTAATCAAGCTAAGACAAGTTGGGTCAGTCCACGAATATCAAACCCAATTTGAGAGATTATTAGCAAAGGTAGGACACCTTCCTCAAAACCGTCAAGTCAGCTGCTTCATTAGCGGGTTACATGATTCAATCAAGGCCGATGTGTTAGCTTGTTGCCCAACGACATTATCTTCAACCATTGGGTTGGCTCGCTTGTATGAAGCTCGCAATCTATCCCAGCGACGATCTATGCAAACATCCAACCAAAACACTTACAGAAACTCTTCCATACCAATTCGAAGATTGTCACAAGCTGAACTACAAGAAAGGCGAGCCAAGGGTTTGTGCTATAATTGCAATGAAAAGTTTGTTCCGGGGCATCGCTGTAAGAAGTTGTTTTTTATCGAAGCTTGCCTTGATGAGGAAGATGGTGATGTCATCATGGAAGTGGAAGCAAACGTTGGCGGAAATTCCTCCAAGATGCCAGAGATCTCGTTACATGCAATCTCAGGTGCGAGAGCCTCTGAAACTATGAGAATCAAGGGACGAATTGGAAATATCTCAACCATTATTTTGGTTGACTCCGGAAGCACACACAATTTCATGAGTGATGTTTTTGCCAAAAAAGTGGGCTTACAGCCAAAGAACGGATCACGGTTCGAAGTTCTTGTTGCTTCCGGCGAAAAACTTGAGGTTGTGATAGTAAGTTTGCAAGGAGTATCTATGACGGTGGATTTTTATTTGCTTGATTTGGAAGGCTATGAGGTTGTTTTGGGGACCCAATGGTTGCGGACACTTGGGCCAATTTGGTGGGCCTTTGCCAAGTTACAAATGAGGTTCAAATTAGCAGATAAAGAAATAACTATTCAAGGAGAATCTATTCCAAATGATGAGATAGTTGGAGATTGTGAGTTCACACGTGAGGCAAGGAAGAGCAAAAAGGCCATGTTGCTGGAAATGTTTTCGATGGGGTCCCCACTTCTTAAGGTTGAGTTACAACCCCCAGAATTGAAGCAACTTTTGATTAATTATGAAGATGTCTTCCAAGAACCTTCTGGCTTGCCACCACCACGAGCCCGAGACCATAAAATTCCATTAATACCTGGTAGTGTACCAGTTTGTGCCAAGCCATATCGCTATCCACATTTCCAAAAGGCTGAAATTGAAAGATTGGTGACTGAAATGCTCTCTACTGGGGTGATCAAACCCAGCAACAGCCCTTATTCTTCTCCAGTCATTCTAGTAAAAAAACGTGATGGGTCTTGGCGAATGTGAGTTGATTATCGAGCATTGAACAAAATCACTATCAAAGATCGGTTTCCAATTCCTATTATCGATGAGCTTCTGGATGAATTAAATGGAGCCAAAGTCTTCTCTAAGCTGGATTTGCGGAGTGGTTACCATCAAATTCGAGTCGTGCCTGATGACACCAATAAAACAGCTTTTAGAACACATCACGGCCATTACGAATTTTTGGTGATGCCGTTCGGCCTTTGTAATGCTCCATCTACTTTCCAAGCCTTGATGAATGAGGTATTTCATGATTATCTACAGAAGCTTATTTTGGTATTTTTTGATGATATACTCGTATATAGTACAACTTGGGATGACCATATTCATCATTTACAACTTACATTGGCTGTATTGAGATCTCACTAGTTGTTTGTAAAGAAAGAAAAATGTCAGTTTGGCAAAAAGCAGGTACATTATCTCGGTCATGTGATTTCTGCAGAAGGAGTTGCCGTTGATTCAGACAAGGTTGCTGTGATGCTAAATTGGCCTAAACCTGTCACAGTTAAAGCATTAAGAGGCTTCCTTGGCTTAACGGGCTATTACCGGAAGTTTATTCAAGACTACGGTAAAATAGCTAGTCCATTGACAAAAATGCTTAAAAAAGATTCATTTCAATGGAATTTAGCTGTTGAAGCTGCATTTCAAAAATTAAAGGAAGCCATGACTAAAGCTCCAATACTAGCATTACCTGATTTTTCCAAGCAATTTATTATTGAATGTGATGCTAGTGGGTCTGGTGTGGGAGCTGTCTTAATGCAAGAGCGGCCTATAGCATTCTACAGTCACGCATTGCAAGGCAAGAATTTGTTATTATCAACTTATGAAAAAGAAATTCTGGCCTTGGTATTGGCAGTGCAAAAATGGCGTCCATATTTATTAGGTGGTCAATTTATCGTGAGAACGGATCAGCAGAGCTTAAAATATTTATGGGATCAGAAGATCACAACTTTAGCTCAGCAGAGGTGGCTCTACAAATTGCGGGGATTTGACTTTATTATTGAATACCAAAAAGGCAAGGAAAATGTGGTTGCCGATGCTCTTTCCAGACGAGATGTTGTAGAAGCTGATGCAGAAAAGGGGGAACTCGTTGCTTTTTCTCAACCAGTTCCTAATTGGATAGCAGCTGTTAAACAAGAGATTGAATTAAGTTCTAATTTGCAAACATTAGTCCAACGCATCATGGGTGGAGAGGCCGTGGGTCCATGGAAAGTTATTGATGGGGTTATTTTGTTTAAAGATAGAATTTATCTTGAAACAAATTCTTCCTTAATCGAAGACATAATTGGGCAATTTCACAATACTACTCATGAGGGATATCATAAGACGTTCCAACGAGTTCGAGCAAATTTTTATTGGCCAAAGATGAGGCAGTGTATCAGGAAATTCATCTCAGCTTGTGATATTTGTTAGCGGCACAAAACTGAACAACTCACACCTGCTGGGTTGCTTCAACCTCTTCCTATTCCGAACCAAGTGTGGGAAGATATCTCTATGGATTTCATTGATGGATTGCCCTTATCCAAGGGAAAAACTACTATTTTGGTAGTTGTTGACAGGCTGTCTAAGTATGCGCACTTCCTCTCTTTATCTCATCCTTACACAGCTGTTCGTGTTGCACAAATCTTTTTTGATAATATTTTCAAATTACATGGAATGCCAAGAACTATTGTGTGTGATCGTGATCCAACATTCACTAGTATATTTTGGTCAGAATTGTTCAAGTTGAATGGTACTAGTTTCAATTAAAGCTCAGCATACCATCCACAAACAGATGGTCAGAGTGAGGTCGTCAATCGCACGCTAGAGATGTATCTTCGTTGTCTGACAAGCTCACGACCTAGAGAATGGAGTAAGTGGTTAGCTTGGGCTGAGTACTGCTATAATACAAGCTGGCATTCATCAACTAAGACCACTCCTTTTGAGGTGGTTTATGGACGGCCTCCCCCTACCCTGCTATCTTACATTCCTGGAATGACTAATGTTGAAGCTGTGGAGAAGCAATTAATGGAGAGGGATCAAGTTCTTAAAGATTTGAAGGTTACACTCCAAGAAGCACAATCACGCATGAAGAAGATATATGATCAACATCACAGGGAAAGGGAATTTGAAGTTGGAGATTGGGTCTATCTAAAACTCCAGCCTTATCGCCAAGCATCCATTTCACTTAGAAGAAATGCTAAGCTGTCACCAAGATATTTTGGACCATTTAAAATTATTCAGAAGATAGGGACTGTTTCTTATAAGTTGGAGCTGCCTAAGGAATCACGAATCCATCCGGTGTTCCATGTCTCACTTTTAAAGAAAAAGATTGGAGAAAAATACTCTGGTCAAGGAGAGTTACCCATTGTAGATGAAAATACAGAGCATCTCATTCCTAAGCCACAAGCCATTTTGGATTATCGAATGCGTAAAGGAAGGAAACAAGTTTTGATCCACTGGCATGGGCTGTCACCTGCGGAAGCTACATGGGAGGATTTTTTGGCTATGCAAGAGCAGTTTCCCGATTGCGTTTAGCCTTGAGGACAAGGCTGTTTTTCAAGAGGGGGGGAATTGTTACGGGTCTCTTATTTTTATGCCTTATTTATTTTTAATTATGAGTCCATGAGCTGGGGTAGTCTACTAAGTCAAGGTTTGTTAGGCTGGACCAAGTCTGGTGGGAAGAATTAATTTTCCTATTTTGTTGGGATTTGATAAATAAGTTAGTTTCAATTGTATTTGATGACTATATAAGTCAAGGAATATGTGAATAAAGGCAGGCAATGATTTGACAGCAAAACTCATTTTGAGTGTCGAGGTCTGGGTTCCTCTATTAACCTTAAAGCTTTTAATTCTAATTTCCCTTCATCATAGGTTCCAACAAAAACAAAAGATCCAATCCCCAGTACGTGCCAAATAACCTTTGCAATAACTCGATAAATAACATTGCATAAACTAAGTGGTCAAAAATTAGACACCGTAGTTGGAGATTTAATCTTTGGTGTCAAAACCAAAGTTGTATGATTTAAATCAGCGAGGGGAGCACCGTTGTTTAAAACAAAGAGATAAGTAGATATAACCTGAGTACCCCCACACCAAATGATATAACCTGAGTACCCCCACACACAATGATCCTGAGAAAGTGGGGGGCAAGCCATCCGGTCCCGGTGCCTTAGTCGGATGCATTTGCATCATAGGCTGATGAACCTCATCCCTAAAGCAGATAACCATTGCTAATCATTTAGATTTGGATAAAAAAACAACTTCGTAAGATATTGCTCAACAATACTTCTCATCTCAGCCACATCTATAACCATCTAGCCTTTACTGATCTAATAACACCTTAATTAAATTCCGTCTTTGCCTCATAAAAGCATAAGAGTTAAAAAAAAAGGGAAAAAAACGTGTATTCTTATCTCCTTCCTTCATCCATGAAACATGAGCCCTTTGTTTCCGGTACAACTTCTCTTCGTGAAGCAAATCATCAATCTCTCTTTCTAAGCATCATTAGCATGCCTATAAGTTCATTGAAAATCCTTTAATTCTAAATACTTTTCATCAAAGCGCCTACGGCCACGCTTTAAATTCCACTGAACTCCATTTAGTAAAGGCAGACATAGTTTTTGCTATCTCATACTGGAAAAGCCAAACAGGATCATCGTGAATAGCACCACCCATCCAACACTCTCCAACTAGATCTTTGCAAGCTTGATAAGCCTTTCAGCCGCACTTCGTAGTGAAGTGGGCTTTCAACCTTCTATCTTGGCAAGAGCCCCTAGTACCAATAATTTTTAAAAGAATAGGACAATGGTCCGACCACAAAGATTCCAGATGAGTAACTGTTGAACATAAGCCCAAATCCTGCCAAGTATAGTTACTAAGAAACCTGTACAGGCGGTCCTCCACCAACCCCACATCATATCACCGATTAGTCCAGGAATAAGAGTACCCCACAAATCCCATATTAGATAATTCAGGATCCCGAATAGCCCTACAAAAATTTGCCATAGCCTCGGAACATCTTGGCGGTCCCCTTAATTTCTCCGTATAATCAAGAATTTCATTAAAATAACCCCTCATATCCAAGGCAGCGAAGATAACGAACTAAGACGATGAAGGATTTTCCATGTATGTTTCTTTATATTAGCCTCATGATGACCATATATACTCGTAAAACGCCACCAAAACCCACCCTCTGACTTAATTATAGAATCCACATGATGACAACTATAAGAAACAACAGATAAATTGACCTCATGTTTCCAAAGAATTGCTCTCCCATCGCTAAAGCCAACTCTATCCATAGCTAAGCTTGCTCTCCCATCGCTAAAGCCAACTCTATCCATAGCTAAGCAATTTAGAAAAGCCAACTTTTATTTTTCCGTTCCATAATCGAAGCCTCAAGCCGTGTTTCACAAAGACAATATCAACTTGTACTGACTAGAGAATTTTTCGAAAATCAGAAAATGCCACCCACTGCTAAATCTGAAAAAAATCAACAAAAGAACCCATCAAATTCCCATCATTCTTGCTAGGCCCCTCTATCACTTTCGAACATTTACTACTACCATCCCCTTAAATTGCCACATCCTCAAATACCCGTTTATTCTTGGCAATTAGAGAATTAGTTGAAGGAACGTAAGAATGTAATCGAGCAACAAGCTTCCAACGCCTTCCTTATTAGAGCCTTCCTGTACCATTTTCTTATAAGCAAGCATACTAAAAAGACCCTCCTGCAAATGAACATCACGTTTTGTCCTTGTATCGCATCCCTTTTTCAATCAACGAGACCCAGCATCCAACGTCACCGATCCCGCTTCCAATTTCTCAAAATCAGTCATCGATTGCCTACACTGTGGTTGTAAGTTCGTATCCTCATCCAACACCGTTGAATTAAGAAGCAATGAGTTAAACCCAAAGGCATAGTAACAAAAGCGTTCTGAGTAGCATGTGACGCCACTTTAATCACTCATACGAAGATGCAGACAGGAATTACGAAGTACAGTTGTCCCGCCCGGATGTAATTATCCATCGTTTGAATGGACGGTGAGAGGAGAATCTACAATTTTGTGCGCACCCTACTCGCATTAAAGCATCCCCTCCGCCAACACCTCAACTACAGCATTAGCCTTCTAAACACAACTTGAATTTTCCCTCAATTTATCCGAAACATTGTCCGTAATTGTAGGCTGACAATTTTCATGATCAGTAACATTTGCTCGTACAACCCATACTGTACCCACGCCTTGGGGAACCTGCCACGACTATCTGAACTATCCTTATCACCATTACTAGTTGCACGCATCTAGCCTCTTTAATGTATGAAAACGGACCAACAAGCCAGGCCTAAAAGGTTCAGAGACGTCAATAACCACACGCACCCGAAGATACTTACTAACAAAACCGCCAAAGCGACCAGCGTCCGCTTTCTCCACTGTACCGAACAGACTACCAATAAACTATCCCATCTCCTATGACATATATATACCCCATTGGCACATTTAAAAACCAAACCCAGAAAGCAGCCTTATTAAAATTTTGCTCCTCCAATGCTCCAGTACACACAATAGGAGAAAAAATCAGTAAAGCTTTTCCATAACGCCAGGGTCCCATTGCCAAAACTCGATATCTATAATGTGCAGAAGCAAAATGAAATAGAAAATTATTATCCTCCAAATGCTCCACTGTAACACCCTTAAGGAATTTCTAAATGACTGGAATACTACGGAAAAAAAATATATATTCCTATTCACCGGCCATTTCGTCAAGATTTTACCGACCAAACTTGTGGTCGCCATAGTCTGCCCTCGCCGCAAAACTTAATGAGAGTTTGGGGGGAATTGCGTGGGATATACCGCAATCCCCCTAAAATACCCAAAATATACCTTAAATCATTAAAATCTTTTATTTTACATATATATACTTTAAAAAATAGGAGAAAGTATAAAAATAACCTTAATAAAATTAAAACTGATCTAATCTCCTAAATTACAAAATTGACGTTTACTTGACTTGTTCAAAAAATTATTCGACCTTTACTCGACTTAATACTATACGCATTCAATATACTTACTCGACTTCTTATTCAAATAGATACTCGACCTCAACTTCTCTACTTCATTTCTTACTCGACTATTACTTGATTTACCCGACTTCATACTCGATTTCTTTAAAAAATTACTTGACTCTTACTCGACTTGTTTAAAAAACTTACTCCACTTTAACTTGATTTTGTTTTAAATATTACTCAACTTAATATTCGACTTGTTCAATCTTCTTACTTGACGCCCTACTCGACTACATACTATACTTATTCAACTCATTTCACCTCTTACTCGACTGAACACTTAACTTACCCGACTTCGTACTTGACTTCTTTAACAAATTACATAACTCTTACTCGACTTGTTCAAAACATTTACTCGATTTTTATTCAATTTTTTCAAAAATTATTAGTACTCAACTCATTCAATGGACTTACTCAACTTACTACTCAACCTGATACTCGATTTATACTCTTCACTTTTTACTCAACTAAATATTGAACTTACCCAACTTCGTACTCAATCTCTTTAAAAATTACATAAATCTTACTCAACTTGTTCAAAAAATTTACTCGACTTTTACAAAATTAATATTATTAGTTTCTCCACTTAATACTCGACTTATTCAATATACTTACTCAACTAGATACCCGACTTGCTCATCCCTTTCACTTTTTACTCGACTAAATTCTCGACTTATTCGACTTCGTACTTGACTTCATCATGGACTGATTTTTAAGGGTATTTTTTATTTTTTCCGTCTTCAGAGGCATATGTATGTAATAGGGTATAGATTTAGATTTAGGGACAAATATAGTATATTTAAATAAAAAACCCAAGAGTTTGTCGCAAAAATGAATTAATTCCAGCGTGTCCATAACAAGAAAATGAAAAAGAAACAAAAAAGAAAGAAAGACAACTGAAAAAACCAGCGAGAAACAAAAAGGAGCACAGAGAAAGGGCCCCCCGTAAACTCACACACTACTAGCCTCTGGCCATACCAATGAGTTCATGAGGAAACTAACTGTTTTTGTTAATTGAATTGAATCCCAATAAATTTTCAAACACTTCTACATTTAAATAGCGTAACTTGACAGCCAATAAATTTCTAATTACCCTCTTTTAAAATGGGGTGGGTTTGCACAATTTAAGGGGTAAAAGTATTACCACACAAATAGTTAACTAAAATGATATCTCAACCTTCAGGATAGAGGGATGAAAAAGTTCCTAAGATTTCAAAAAACATATACAAACACTTACCCGTAAGTAAATTTGATTAGTTTGAATGGAATATTCAATTTTTAAGTTTAAATGACTTGTTTACTATTCTAACTATCGGGAACAAAAAAAAGCTAAATTTTGAATATTTACATTTTATTATAAGAAAATAAACACTTTGTGGGACAGCTAGTCATGAAAACTCAATAAATAGTCACTTTTTAAACTAGGCATAATTTTATTCCCTCATTTAATATAACATATTAAATAAGAAGTATTATTATTTATAATCTATTTATAAAGTGAACAATTAAGAAAAGATAAAACTTTTAAAAATAATTATTCCTTTTCAAAGTTTTGATATTAAATAATTTGGTTGCCCTTTTGATTGGCGGACAAACTTTGAATTAAATATTAATTAACTATATTATATACAACTATATTATGTTTAAATATTTTAATAAATAAAATGAAATATAATTATATAAAAATTATTCAAATTGTATCATATGCACTTGCAGGGCAAATATACTAAGTTACCCTTTTGTTTTATCCAAATTAATTAAACTTTTTAAAAGGGTTGGTTTTTTGTCTTTTTCAAAAAGTTTGATGTTCTTTATCAATTTCTCCCTAAACATTAGGGGACCAGGTGTCATTTCCCATTAATTAACCTAATTGATATGATCATATGCAAACATAGTGAATTTCTATGATGAAAAGCTAACCTATCTATGATTTGAATGAAGTGAAAAAAAATAATAATAATAATACCGATCAATTTTTTAAATCCCTTTATATTTTTCATTTTTGTGGTTTTACGTTGTCTCAATAATTCTTTTCATCCTTCATTCAACTGATCAATATAATAACCGATATATATATATATATATATATATATAGAGTCTGCTTTTAGTGCGGGCGCTCTTATTTTTTTTTATGTAGACACACTTTAAAACCCTGGGATTTAAGAGAGTTTGTTTTTAACTCTCTTAAACCGCATAATTTTATAATTCATTCAAAAATAACTCTTTAAAACCGCACAATTTAAAAGTGTGTCCACATTTAATGAAATACGGACATCCGCTCCTGAGAATGATTTTATATATATATATATAATACGAAATCAAACAAATTCCTTCACACTGAGAAGCTCTAATAATGCAATCCTTTCGTGAAAAGCTCTAATAATGCAATCCTTTCGTGAAAAGCTCTAATAATGCAATCCTTTCAGCTGTGGATACGACTCCATCATCACCACACATTCAACAAGTGGACTGTCTTGTAGCTATGAAAACCATTAAGCAATATTGAGACAGCTCATATACATTTTTCTTTTATCTTCCTGGTGCCCGAATCCAATAATGTCATCTCTCCCTCTATACGAAAAATTTATTCCCAAAAACACAACACAAAAATTTTTAGAAGTCACCATCTTATTCCTTCTTCTTTCTCTTCTCTTCTACAGGCTCTTATCTTTCAAGCACAATGGATTTGCTTGGTTTCTTGCTTTTCTATGCGAATCTTGTTTCAACTTCGTCTGGGTTCTCACCACTAACACCAAATGGACTCCTATATCGTACAACACTTATCCGCAACGGCTCCAAGAACGGTAACAAAATTAATAATAGTTCAATAATTTGCAGGATTTGGATTCAGTGCTGACTTGGACTTGTTAATTTAAAATGTGTTAATACTTCAACAGGATAAAGGATCTTCCTCCACTAGACATTTTTGTGACGACTGCAGATCCTTATCTAGAGCCTCCAATCCGCACAGTAAACACAGTGCTGTCTTTGTTGGCAGTTGATTATCCAGCTCATAAGCTTGCTTGCTACGTGTCTGATGATGGCTGCTCACCTCTTAACTTTTACTCTCTCCTTGAAGCATCAAAGTTTGCCAAGCTTTGGGTTCCATTTTGTAAGAAGTGTAATATTCGAGTTAGAGCACCATTTAGATACTTCTTACATGGGTCTGATGAACCGCCCTGTGCCGAGTTCATGGGAATTCCAGCAAGATTGGAAAAAGATGAAGCTGAAAAATATAACATAGCTTCAAGATTCTCTGCTCTACAAGCTTCTAAAAATCTTGTATTACATGTGTATTTATGATAATGCATTTAATTATTATTTTTCATTCTTGCACGTTAGTGTGTGTTAGTGTAGTGGTAATTTTTTAAAGTGGCATAAGAAGTGTGAAGTTTGAACCCCACTCATATAGGTCAAGAGAAAATGGCCATCACGCTTAATAATGAGTGTATGTAATTTATGTGATCTGTACATAGAGTAATTATGATCTTGTTAATTTTAGGAAGAGTACGAGAAACTTTGCGGAAACATTGAAGCTGCAGCCAACAATTCTACTTCATTTGATCTAACAGGGGAATTGGAAGTTTACTCCAATACAGAACGCCAGAACCATCCAACATTAATCAAGGTAATAACTAGCTAGTTTGTTTCTTTAGTCAATTTTTGGCTTTTACAATGTGCACGAAAATAGACATTTTAAAAATGGACTAAGAAACAGCTTCTACGATAAGCACTTGACATGTGAAAGAATTCATCCTTGAGAAAATTGGCATCCGACAAAACGATGAGCAAACAAGTAATTACTATTTTGTTATCACTTTCACTTTCTTTCTTTCTTTTTTTTTTCCCCCAAAATATCTAGTTCAAGAGTTGCGGTTTACCTGAAGCTTATATATTATTAGCTTAAAAATTAGTTTAAGCCGATGTAAAATTTTTTTTCTTTAGAGAACTGAAAAAGAAGATTTATCATTTTATTTGTAGGTTATATGGGAGAATATGCAGGGTCTCGCACATGGGATACCGCATTTAATCTACATATCAAGAGAGAAAAAACCAAAGAATCCACATCATTATAAAGCAGGTGCCGTATTAGTAAGTAGATACTTAAATTGAGTAATGTTAGGAATTCTAACAGAGTACTAACTCAAGTCTCAACTAATGTGGCATTTATTTAGTGGATGATAAAATAATAATTTTTTTATAAGATAAAATATTAATTTTGTTACTTATAAAATTTACTATCTAATAGATGAATACGATGTAACAATTGAAACTCAAGTTGTGACTCAACTATTGGAATTCCAATCATTATTATTTTTGTCATTATTGTTTTTGTCATTATTGTTAATTTTGAATGATGAATAGACTAGTCTCCGGGTTGATGACCAATGCACCATTCAAGCTGAATGTGTTGGTAATTAAATTTTTATCATGCAGTGGTACAAATGCACAAGTGATTCAAAATCTTTAAAAGTTAAGCATAATTAATATTAGTGTGGGATCCTTTTTTTTTTCCCTATGCTGTTACAAAAACAAATATTTGGATCCTATTATGATTTTTAAAGTGATCAAAGGCTATTCACATGATGCCTTAAAGAATCACTCCCCAAGATTCGCTGATCATATTCACAAGATGCTTAATAGATTATCTGAATTGCTAACAATGAATGAATGAATGCACAAGATGATGACTGATGTAGAAACAATCAAAGAACAGAAAACTAGATCTAGAAATCAGAGAACAGAGCTATTAATGTGGTTCAGCCAATCTTCATTGACTTACATCCACGGGGAACAAATTCATCAGCTTCATTGATCTCTTTCAAGGTCGATTTACAGAGATTACAGAGCATATATCAAGAAACAAGAAAGCTTCTTTCTATCCAAGCTAACTCTCTCACTAGAATGCTCTAGATCTCTCCTCACGCACACCTGAATCTGCTGTGTAAACTGTCTTATAAAAAACCCAAAGGCCATTACTGAGATGCATGTGGCAGTCATGTGCGCTAACGACTTCATAACAACCTTCGCATGTCACGTGCAAGACTTATGCTTCATTAAACCAAAAACGGTTAGATTGTCTGTCTTATTATCAAGTGAACATAAGACTTCTTAAAACGCAAGCTTCACATGTCGTTTTGTTTCAATTGTAAATCACCAAAGCATGCATCAGCTTTGTCATTTTAACTTCTTTGATTTGCTTCACTGAATACACAACAATTTTATTTGTATTGCATTTTGTAAGAACTTATGCAATGTAAGGATTTTTATTAGTAATACATTATGAAAAGATTAGTACAACTCAACTTAGTACTGAATCCAAATTTAATAGGTTAACATTTAATTACTGAATTAGTATCACCAATCACATCTTATATTGAACTCCATGCAATCCCACATGAGCATCGAACCCAGATATATGATAGCTAATGATTTCAATTCACTTCGGCTTAGGATTGAAAATCCTCAATCCCAAATATACCCGTAAACACTTTGTTCTCTAAATCCTAATCTTGCAGCGGATGATGAGTTATTGAAAAAATTTGGAAATTCAAAGGAATTTCATCAACTCAGCTGCTCATGCTTTGAAAGGAAAGGCATATTTTACAAGCAATCTGTCGAAATCACTGGATGCAGCACACCAATTTGCAGGTTGTGACTATGAGTATGGCAGTGAGCGGGGTAAAAAAGTAGGCAGCAAACTTCTAAGAAATTGAAGATATCGACATATGAGAAGAACTCGTACTATGAACAACCTTTTATTAGCTTCTGTTTGTTAATGATGGTACAATAGATCTAATCTATAGAAGCGCCCCTGACAGATACTCTTATTAGTTAGACTTTTAATACACACGCAAAGTATACCATTATTGGACTGTTGGCTGGGTACCCTCAACAATCGATGGCACTAATTCGAGTCTACTGGTCATGTGGCTCTTTCCTCTTCCCACCAAATGGGAAACCGGGGTACATTTCTCCCCGCATATTGTGGGAGTATATTTTTGAAAATATACTAGCAGACCTAGAATCTATACTCTAATATATAAATTTAGATTCCCAATAGACTCAATTTTATAGAAGTATAGAATATAATAAGTCGATGAAAAAGTATAGACCAAAAGTATTCAAACTTTTCTCATCCAGCATGTGATGACTTTTTATTTACTTTTTTCAGGTTGGCTTTTTATATGGCTCCATAACAGAGGATATGATAACTGGCATGATGATCCATACAAAAGGTTGGAGATCAGGTTATTGCTCACCAGATCCACGGGCTTTTCTTGGCTGGGGTACACCTGCCGGCCCTGCAGCAATGAGCCAACAAAGAAGATGGGCTACAGGATTCCTTGAAATTCTGTTTAGAAGAAAAAATCATATTTTTGCTTGCTTCATAAGCAAGCTCCAATTTCGCCAGTGCTTGGCCTATTTGTGGATCCTTATTTGGGGCTCTCAATTCCTGAGTTGTGCTATGCTGCTCTTCCAGCTTACTGCATCATCACCAGCTCCAGTTTCCTCCCCAGGGTAAGAAATTCTGATGCATACTTCCAATACAATAAACCAATAGAATTATGACATGTGTAGCTTCCGCAACAGATTCAGGAATTCGGCATATGCATACCTGTAACACTTTTTGTGATCTACAAAGTGTATACTTTATCAGATTACATTCGTATTGGCTTCCCAATCTATTCATGCTGGGTTAACAGTTGTATGGCAAGAATTTTCGCAACAGGTGCATGGTTCTTAGGACTTTTAAATGTAATACTCAAGCTCTTAGGACTATCAGAAACTATCTTTGAAATTACACAAAAGTTTCATCAGCCCAGGACTCCTGATGATGACAGTGGAGAAGACGATGATAAAATGATCTTCGACGAATCCCCTGTTTTCATCCCGGCATGACAATTCTTTTGGTGCACTTTACAGCCTTGGCCATGGCCTTGCTAGGGTTGGAAGCACAAGGTGGGCAGGGCACAAGGCTTGGGCAGTTCTGTTGTAGTACGTATGTGGTGCTATGCTTCTTTCCTTTTCTGCAAGGGCTGTTCAGGAGGGGAAAATACGGGATCCCTTTACCTACCATTTGCAAATCAGCTGCTTTAGCTCTTCTTTTTGTGCAATTGTGAAAGATGAGCTGTCTCTCTATGAATTGAGATACTGTTGTTGTACAGATCATAGTACTTGGAAAATACAATTACTGCTGTTCGAGAGAGAGAGAATTAATTAGATTTTGGTGTGCCTTACAATGATATGTTAGAGAATCAATTATCTTTTGGAAAATGATGATGAGTTGTGGGATTCAACAGTTTTTTATTTCAATGTTACTGTAATTTTCAAGAAAATAAATATGTACATTCGAGAGAATAAGAGTTATTTGGGATGGAGAAATAAAAATTTGATAGTCTAAACTGTGCTCACATAATTGAGATACATAGTTTATGTCCTACGTTATATGCCATCAGTCTTTTCTTGGCATACAAGTCTGTTTCCAGTTAATCTGAGAATGCTCTAAAAATAACAGATGGGTCGTTAATATAGTAAATTTGAGAGGGAAAAATAGCAGAAGCCAAATAAGAAATGGCACTAACTTAGTCTATATAAAAGAATCAAAGCAATCCGGTGTGCTTTCCTGCTTTCATTATCCCAATATCCATAGCTCTACTCAACTCCTTGGTCTCCAATCTCAATCTCTCAGGATGAATAGTAGATATCATCGCCTGTGCTTGCTTCCTAAATTCGACCATTTTTGCTTTTCGTTCCTCAATATCTTGGTCCAGCTTGTCAATCTCTTTTGAAAGCTTAGACATCTTTTTATATTGATAGCGAATCGGGCTGCTCTGATATAACTCAGTATCAATTCCATGACAAGCTTTCGCAATTCTCTCCAAATGATCAAACACAAAACCAACTCTAAACCCTGCACGTTGAGCAATTCTGGAGTTCCTCCACCAGGTGTAAATTAAGCCATCGGTGATGTTTTTAACCAAAGTGTCACACACACTATGCACAGTCGCACAAAATAGGACAACGACATAGTTCTTTAGTCCTTGGTTTAAATTGCAACTGGAACCAATATCCCCGTATTTGTCAAGCAGTCTTTTGAGAACACCGGCCAACCTTGGAACCATTTTATAGTTATCATTGACAATGATAAGCTCTGAGCTATAATCCTTCCATTCAAATAAATCCTCCTATGAAATACAAAGAGAAAGCGTTTGGCGATTCCATTAATGACTTCACGTTTTCCTTGGAAGAGACGACTGCCATAAGCTGTGAGCAGTCTTCATCCGAATGAAGGCCGGGCTGATCAGTAGAAAATTTCTCCCGAATCTCATTCCACTTCCTTATCCAAATCCTGTAGAATGTCAATGAATTGCTGAGCTTCCTCTTCGGTTAAGGACTCTCCAATATCCTTCAAGGTTAAGCCCTCACTCTTGATCGCCTCATCTGTAGTGCTCTCATAGATAATGCTCTTCCTATTGATAAATCTAAACTGTGCAGCTCGGGGCTTTTCCCGTAGAGCTAGTCTGACCTATACATCAAGCACAAATAATTCGTGCAAATTTAAAACAATTATGATGTATAGAACATATATTATATTCAATGCAATTTATTGGAGATTTACTTAAAGACTTTCTAAAGGATATATAAACATATAATTAAGCTTACCTCAGAAATCACGCAATCAAATTCTGCTATAAAGTCGCATTCTGCACAATAATAAACACATGCGTTAGGGTGTCTTTCCTCCTCGCAAACATCACAAATTTGTGCATCGAACTCATCGTCAACAAGACTATCCATGAGGGTCAGCAAATGATGGTGACTCATGTGTTGAATTGTTTGTGGCAATGGAGAATGTAAAAGATGGATATTAAAGTTGCATTTCAGACAACGCTGATTGGATACATCTAAATGCATAAAGTTATAGCTTTGGCATTTCGAGCTGTGATCTAACTTTTCAAAGAAAGCGAAAATTTGCTCATCACCTAGCAGTTCCACTCGAAATTGCAATGAAAAGCAGTCAATATCTAAAGTGAAATCACAAGAGGTGCATTCGTAAATGATGCCAGACACTTGTTTATGACAAGCACTGCATTCACGGTCTGTTTTTGAATGATCTGTCGCGACATAGAGAGGATGTCTGTGGAGGACATGTTGGGGTTGCCAGGGCAATTCAGCACAGGATTTGTGCAGATAAAATCCGCAGGGTTGACAACCATATGCTGGGTCATCTGCTTCGATTAATCTTTCACATGCATAGCAAGTAACACCATTATTCCTCTTGGTTTCAAGAGCATAGTACAAGCAATGACCGTGGCTGAAATACCTCAGCTTCGCTCGTTCATCATGTGGTACCTCAGTGATCACACAACGTGCATGTGCATTGTACTCACAATCAACACAGCAATAATACGGATGCTTTGGGTTTCTTTCTTCCCCGCAAGCGTCACAATGAAGTACATGAGAATCACTTTTGACTAGTGCCGTAGTAGAGATGGACAGAGGATGATGATGGTGATGTTTGTTCACAATAGTTGGTGGTAGTGAGGCTGGGGCTGGTCCGCACTGGACGTGAAGACTGAAGCAGCACTGGACACACCTGGCAAAGAAAGTACCCTCAATTTCAAAACCACATGCTTCACACATCCCTTGATAGGACATGTTCTCCACAAGAATAAGAAGATGGTCATGCCCTTCGTACTTTATGCTTGGCTTCAAAGACGCGCATTCAAGATGCAGGGCAAAGTCACAATTATCACATCGGTAGCACATGCCTGGATTTACACTGAAGACACATGCATCACAATAATATTCCTTCAAAAACTTGCTTTCTTGGAGTGTCAAATGATGGTGTGGGAGTGGGTGCAAAGGGTGTCGGAGTTCTTGCCGCAATTCAGCACATGAGTTATGAATATAAAACTCACATGGGGCGCAACCATAGCTCGAGCCATGGATATTTTTGCGGCATAATTTACAATTCACGTCACCTACCTCCGTGAGGGTCAAGGGATGGCAGTGACTAGAATGCCCCAATTCATCATCATTCTTGGTTTCAAGAAAAAATGAGCAGTCATCGTGGCTGGTATGTCCCAATATCTCTCGATTATTATCGCAGAGTATCTCAGTGATCACCACACAACGCACATGTCCATAGTACTCACATTCAACGCAAAGATAACAGGGATCCTTGGGATTTATTTCTTCACTACAAGCGTAACATTTAAGTGATTCAACATAATATTTGACATAAGCGGTGAGTGTGAGAGGATGATCATGATTTTTATGCACAACAGTTGGTGGTAGTGAAGCTGGGACTGAGCCACACTGGACATGAAAATTGAGCCTACACTGGACACACCGAAGAAAGAAAGTACCTTCAATCTTATCACCGCATGCTTCGCATTCGCCCCTGTAGGACATATTCTCCACTAGAATAAGAAGATGCCCGTGACCTTTGTACTTTACGTTTGGCAGCAGAGACGCACATTGAGGATGCAAGCAAAACTCACACGTCAAACATTGGTACACAAAATAGTTAGTAGTGGAGAGACAGGCTTCACATTTGTCCCATCTTACGTCCTTATGTATGTCCTTGAGAGACAAACAATGTCCTGAATCTGGATGGAAAGGATGTCGAGTTTGCTGCTGGGGCAATTCCCTGCACGATTCATGGATATGAAAGCCACAAGGGACACAACCATAGCTTCGACCGTGTAGATTTTTGTTGCATATCCTGCACGTCATACCCTGCACCATGAAGACGTCCAAGGGATGTTGGTGAGAGAAATGTTCAATGCTATCTCCGCGATCTTCATGATACAAGATGAGTCTGCTAGCACATCTTGCACAAATCTGAAAACCGCACAGGTAACAGCAGAACTTATATCCTTTTTGTGACCAGTCACAGAAATCACAACGAAATTTTAGAGTCCTTGTGAAAGAGAACATATCTGAACTGGTACTGAAGAAGAAAGAGCAATGTGGACGAAAAGAGATTTGGATTTGTAACGGCAATTCTGCACATGATTTATGAAAAATGGGAGAGTTGGGCCAACACAGTTTGCAGATGTAAAAATTATTATTTGAGGAGTATTCGTCCTGGCAACCAAAGCATCCTTGCGGTTCCGGATAAAACCCACACGTGCTGCAACGGTTGGAGGACTCGAAAGGGTTGCCACAGACAGGGCAAAGAAGTTTACCCTCATCATTCTTCTCGCAGAGTGTTAGAGGATGCTGGTGTATGTGGGAGCGTTCAATCTCCATCTCCTTCATTAGAGATTTGATCAACTGGGAAATGGTAATGAAGCTTTCGTAATTACTCTTTCAGTCATCATCCATTATTCTCCTTTTTCCTTTCGAGCTTTAGCGGAATTTTCTTCTTGGAAACTCATCATTGACCCACCAACCGCAATAATTTTGGCTGTTTTGACAAGTTGCTCATTATCTTCCTTTAATTAAATCTTTTGCAAACAATTAATCTTTGTTCGGTCATTTTATTTCCTAATTAAATAAGTAATTTAGAAAGATTAACAAAGGATCACATCAGTAGACACTAAATCCAAATCTGAAGAGAGGAAGAAGTTTCTTCGTCAATGACTTTTGTTTGTGTGAGAAAAATGAAATAAGGATGGAAATAAAATAATAAATCAAAATTATTTATTATCTCCAACTCATTAATTGGTTAAGAAAGATAATTTTGTCAATCAATATATAATTTTTTTAATTATTTAGTTAATGACAATTTAATGTAATCTCCTCTCCACTCATATGAATAGAATTCGAACCTCATCTTTTTATTTTCAACACAAAAAATTTTATCATTACCAATCATCATAAATATTGATTAACTCAATCTTTATTAATCAATCAATTCCCATATTGATTACTTGCTTCTACAGCAAATGGCCAAACTAATTAATTGAGTTATTCCCTTCAATAATTTTTTTTTTCCATCTCTTTGTTTTCCTCTTGCACAGTTCAATTAGAGATTTGGTCAGTTGGAAAATGATAATGCGCGGAGCTTTTTTACTGTTGGTCATCATTAATTAATCTCCTTTGTCCTTTCTTCGGCGGAATATATTCTTCTTGTAACTCATTTTTTATTTAACCCACCAACGCCGGTGCTTTTGGCTGTTTTGACAAGTTGCTCATTGTATTAATTTAATAAATCTTTCGCAAATTAATTGTTGGTCGGTCATTATTTCATAATTAAATAAGTAATTTTTTTTTTGGGATAAATTAAACAAGTAATTTAAATCTTATAATAGTGTATGGTAAAGATTTAATAAGTATTTTGGACCTAGTGCTTTAAACTATAATGAACTTAGTTATGTATGATTAAGAATTAGTTACATATTACATACTTTTATAACAGTAAATATAATTTTGTAACAAGATTAACACAAGATCATCATATCTGTGAAGCACTGTATCCAAATATGAAGGAGGAACAGTTTCCTCTCCGTCAATGAATTTTGTTTATGTGAGAAAAATCAAATAATGATAAAAACAAAACAATAAATCAAAATATTTAATTATCTTTATCTTAATTAGAATTGGTTAAGAAATATTATTTATCATTCAAAATTGATTGACTCTCAATCTTTAGTACTAGTCATTCTTTATTGTGAACTTATATTAATTGAGTCATTCACTTTTGAAATTCAACCATATTTCGTTACAAATCGTCTAGTGTGATTATTTTTGTGATATATGCAACCAAACAATAGAATTAAGTCTAAGACGGTGTGTAGTTTTGAATCCTTTTGAATCCGAGTTCATAACTATGCATATGCATATCGCTACAAGAAAAATGACTCAAATAAGTAAAAACTATCTTCTTAGGAATTGATGATAGTTATCATTTCTAATAGGTGGAGTTACCAAAAGATGACACACATGATACTTGACATGGATTTTTTATTTTTTTTATTTTTAATAAAGGTGAGGGATAGAACCTGCCATGAAGTTGTGATAGAATTTACCTTCACAAATTTGTCGCAACACATTTGAGTAGGAAATTTAGATTATTTGAATTTTATGCTTTTTCTTTGAATTTTTTGACCGAAAAATTGATAATAATATTTAAATCTGGCTAAAAATTTAATTTTGTTGTTGCATGTATCATATTAATTACTAGTACTGACTATCTCAATTATTGCTATTTTTTAAATTTTAAAAATTCGTGATAGACAATACTAATTTGGAGGCAAGTACATGTCTAAGAGGCCATCCGGCCTTTAGCCGGATGGTCAGGGCTGCTGCCCTCCAAATTGGAGGGCAGCGGTTCGAACCCCCACAACCGCATTGTGGGGTAATTCCTTCCTCAATTAAATTGAGTGAAGGTAGTCTCTCCCTTACCCATGTGTGTGTGGAGTAGACAGTCCTCGAATATTATAGAGGATTTAAAGTCTGGGCAGGGCTTCATATGAATTAGTCATATTAATTACTAGTACTGTCTATCTCAATTATTATTGTTTTTTAAATTTTAAAAGTTTGTGATCGACAATATTAATATTAAGAGTCTGTTTGTGATTGCTGTTGGGGGGTTTAAAAATGATTTTAAAAATTTAAAAGTTAATTTTAATGTTTGATAAAAAAAATTTCAAAATCACTTTTGTTAAAATCAATCCGTCCCACAGTTGATTTTGAAAAGCAAAAAAAGATTAGCTTTTAAATTCTGATTTTGAGAATCAATTTTATCCTTTAATACAATTTCATAAATATCCTTATAATTATTACGCAAACCCAAAATTATCTTTATTCAAATTAAAAACAAAATCAATATTTTAATAATTTTTTATTATAATTCCCGTTTCGTTTCCCCTATTTCTTCTTCATATTTTACATTACATCAAAAATTCTCTACAGCAACAAGGCAAGATACAGTACGTGAGTCATCTCCTTTTCATGCATATTCAATAACAATAGGTTTTCATGCATATTCATGCATATCCTTTGATTCATCACCTTTTCATGCATATTCAATGAAATTTTTATTACAATATTTGTAATTTTTATTACAATATTTGTTCTTTATCTTGTTTTGGTTTGTTTATTTCTAAAATATTTCATGCATATGCTGTTGCAATATTTTTATTTCTAAAAGATTTAATGCCTATGCAATTGCAATGTTTATTATTTATTTTGCCGCCTATGAGTGCTTGTGATTTTTACTTTTTATGCCATTTGTCAATTCTAGAAATAATATTATTGAGTACCTCATTATACTTTGATTGATTTTATTTTATTGAAAATTGTAGTTGATTTTTTAATTACCAATTGTTTTAAGATAAAAAAAATAAAAGAAATACAATCAATAAGTATAAAGTTTTTTAGTTAAAATTATTATAATATATATTTAAAAATATTGTACATACATGTTTTATATGTGTAAGTAAATTTCATCCTACATTATGTATATTATAGTCATTTGTTTTCTCACAGTTGTTTAATAGTAAAATTTACCGAACACTAATAACTGCTTTTAAAATACACAGTACTTTTAAAAATAAAATTTACCAAACACTTAACTGATTCTCTTTGCAGTTGATTATTTCTACAGCACAGCTAACATCAATTATTTTAAAAGCTACAACATTCCCAAACTGGCCCTAAATTTAGTTATACAACATAACAGGGCCTGTATTATAAGCGGATTCCTGTGTAAATTCTTATAATCACCCGTAAAGTAGAACATTTGAGGAAACATAATGTAACGACATTATTTATTTTTATATAAAAATTATTTTAACGTTCCTCTTTTTAACTATAATACTTAAAATATTTAATATTAATTCTTATTAATATTTAAATCAATTATAATATATAAAATATTTTTTAAATATTAAAAAAATCAACATTAAGCAGCAATTTACCATCAAGTTATTGAAGGATCCCCTTATTATTATTATTTTGACTCATACGTACAATTATATTATGCTACTTGAGATTATACATAAATTTGTATAATTATTCTGTTATACTAAATAAATGAATAAATAGTGCTCTGTAATTAAATTTTTTTTTTTTCTTAAGAAAACCCTTTATATCCAAATTTTTGTTGTTCTACATTGCTCTATATTTTTATTTATATATCTGTTAATTTTGGTTTATCCCTTTAGTGAATTGCCTATCCACAAAATAAAACCAAACTATTATATAGACGTATTTCTTTTATCATCTTGGTGGCCAAATTAATCCATCAATATGACATCTCTCCCTCTATACGAAAAAGTTATTCCCAAGAACACAACAAAAAGAGCTTTAGATGTCACCATCTTCTTTCTCTCCTCTTCTACAGGCTCTTGTCCTTCCAGCATAATGGATTCGCTTGGTTTCTTGCTTTTCTATCCGAGTCCCGTTTCACCGTCGTCTGGGTTCTCACCACTAACACCAAATGGACTCCTCTATCTTACAACACTTATCAGCAAAGGCTCCAAGAACGCTGACAAATTAGTGTTATATCAATAGTTTAATTTTTGAGTTTTGGGCCCTGGGCGTAGCTTAGTTGATCGTGATTGTGCTTTGTGCCCGTGGTTACAAGTTTTGAGTAACAACTGCAAACAAAGATTACGAGATTTGGTTTGATATGAGATTGTACTTTAAAATGTGTTAAAAATTCAACAGGGTAAAGGATACTTTGGTTTCCATTCTGTAAGCAGTATAGTATTAAAAAAAAAAATGCAATGTTGAAGTGCAAGATGTGAAAGTAAAAAATAACCATAGAATACTGATGAAATGTGAATCTGAGTGTTGTCTTGATTTTTTCGCAAGGTGTTATATGATTGATAGTAATTAGATAAGAGTACTATATGTATGATTAAATCTTAAATATATATTATTGTTGGTGCTGAAATTTGGACAAGAAGTATTAAACTCATGACATGTGGAAAATCTGGCTCATGACTTTTCAAGCTCTCTAAAGGATGAAGGAAAAACTGAAGAGGAAGGATAAAATAGGAAGATCTCAAAGAACTAGCATCAACCATCTAAATCATCTGAGAATAACATAAAGCGCCTCTAACATTATACCCACGTCGCCACGTGTCAGCACTGGAACACGGAACAGCAACAACTTTGCCAATGGTAATAGGACACATTATTACAACATAGTCCCCACCTGGACTGTCTCAAAAATATTTCCTTGCAAGTTGCTAAAGTTAGAGAATTGAGGAAGGAAGACCAAAAACAAAGCCATCTGCACATCTCCAATAAAATCAGGCGTTCCTTACCCCAATTGATTCATTCAAAACTGGCCAATCATAGTTAAGGACAAGCTAACAACACAGATTATCCGGCCCTAAATGGACAACTATCCAACCTAAGCAAGCGTAAGAGCCTCCACAAGAAGGGCCAAATTACTCTTAAAACCCTACCTGAGGAGAGAATTACCAATAACGACTCGCCACGTGTCCGAAAGAATATAAATATGCCCTCTGGGCACTCCACTTTAAAGGTCAGGTTAGTCTCACAAAGGGCATAAGTTCACTCATTCACAAAAAACACTCGATTTTTCTCTGATTCTAGGGTATTTTAGAAACTCACCACCTCCTTCAACGTTCTACTTATTTGACTGTCGAAGTGTCATTGCCGGCCAAAATATTGGTGTCCCCTCTAATGGCTGCTTCTCGTGATTTCAGGTTCATTTCAATCATCACTATCCTCAGAAAACTACCTCCAGACAGCCCGGTCTCCATCTTCACCAGAAAACCACCTTCTACAGAAGCTCTTTTAGTGTTTTGGGCTGAATCAAAACACTGATCGTCAGAGTGCTATCGCAAGCATCGCCTCTAACAACTGTTTCTTGTGATTTCAGGTTCGTATCAACAATTGCCTTTCCCAGAAAACTGTCTCCAAATAGTCCAGTCTTCATCTTTATCAGAAAATCACTTTATGTAGAAAAGCTCTTATAGCGTTTTGGGCTGAATCAAAATCAGACTAAAACAATTATTATTATGAGTAAAACAATGCACACGTGGCATTAGATTCTTAGATAAATAAATTTTGGATCCAAATTCTAATATGAAAACTTCATTCCATTTAGTTATGGTTGAGATTAGAAAGAAATAGTCCTACAGATTTTCTTGGCTGCAAAATGCAAATATGGCAAGTTCGCAAAGATGATGCATGTACAAATAACAAATGTTTTAGAAACAAAAGAAGAGTGTTTGTAGAGAAGCATAATTTTGAAACTTTAATAATGGGTATGAAGTTCTCGATTAAGAAAGTACAATAGGTTGAAATAAAAAATTGAGGCCACATCTACTTCTTTCGAAGACAAAGTTCAAAATTAATTTCCACAGAGGAACTAGTTCAAATTAAAATTGTTAGAATAAGAAATCCTTTGGTGAAAATCATCATCTATAACCTAGGAATATTTATGTTGCATCACTAAGAATTAATAATAAATTATGCGGAAGCGTACTGAATCCATAATGCTGAATTGCTTTCTAGAGTTGTGTGATTGACCTTCCAGATCAAATACGTTATCTTAGAGAATCCTTTAATTTTCTCTATGCTCTCTCTCTCTAATGAGGGGATATAAAAAAGAATAAAATATACGTGTGACCTGGGGACCATGACCACTTCCATAAACAAATTTTTCTTATTGTCATTAGGTACTACTAATTTTACCCATCATATAGTTAGAATATCATTAGATCTCTACACATTAAAGGCTCACACCCTATTAGATACATTAAAGCTCATTACCAAAAACTTTAATATATCACTTTTAATTGGGCTTAACCCTACACGACAATCTATAATACATAATTATTCACATATAAACCCAACGTTAAATTAAAGATCTAACAATGCCAGTTTAAATAATCCAACAAAAATATCTCTTAAATTTCTTCCAAAGATTTTGACGTAGAAAATGAGGTCCCGTCCACTTCTTACAAATTGGATTTCGCAAAATGATGACGTGGAAATTGAGGTCAAATCTACTTCTTCTAAATTGGATTTCACAAGATGAAATGAGAAAATTTTGACCGTCAACATTTGTAAATTTGAGTCCGCACACCTAAATAGTAATCAACACCTAAATAGAATATTTTGAAGGTTGTTCACATAAATGAACAAATTTGTTGATGATTTATTTATTTTCATTAATGAAAAGATAAAAATAATCTTTTGTTAAATTATTCATCAATTAGGAACACACTATAATAAGAGAGAGAGTGCAAATAAGAGGTGCAGCAATAGTTTAAAGATAACTTTTATTCATTCTCAAATTATTGACAAATAAGGAGGTGGGTCATCCTTTAATAGTCACATAATCATACAAATGAAGTATAGAGATAGATAAATAGATACATCCTATTGCACCACTTGGGGACATTTGTAGTAACCGAGGGGGTGTCGAAGACAAGAAGTGAGTTATTTATCGACCAAACATTCTTCTTATGGTTAGATCCAATCTCTTGGTCCCTATGGAAAGGAATAAGAAAAAGAATTTCATGTTCTTCCTTTCGAGAAGGGAGAAATAGGAAAATCCTATTAATTATAACTTTCTCCAAACCTTTGGAAAAAACATGAAAAAAGGCTCAAATGGTACATCATTATTACAAATTCTTATAAGATAGTAGGAGTTATAAATTATGAAGAGTTGTTTGGTGGGGAGATAAAATGTTGTTTTGATGAATCTCCATATAATTATAATTATTTCATAACTTCAACTAATTTTTAAAAGAAAATTAATGTCTTTATAAATTGGAGAAATTTATTATAGGATGGCCTATTTGAAATCATAAGTTTCTTTATAACACCCATTTTGTTAATATACCCGTCATCACCAATAAACCCTTCAATATTCCAAAACAAACCCGCCTACATTAAGATTATTTGTTAATGAATTGATCAGGTTTGATAGATTAGTCTCTGAAACACGAAGTTCTAGTTCCAGAGAGATAATTAATAAAGAGTGATGCTGGTAGGTCCTCTCCTTATAAACCTTTTCTAGATACACCCCATTAAAAATATTTAAAATCACACTAATTCTAAATGCACCCAGTTTAATTCCAAAATACCCTACATTTTTATTCGTCAACAAAACCCCATACTCTCTTATTACAAGTTGCAGAAATTTCACTAACTTAATTTCAAAGTTTCACTCATGTTGTTGCTGAGAATTATTTTCAAATATAACTATTAATTTCTAAAAGTTCTCAAAATAATCATCAATGTGATAAGATAAAGTGCTTATTGTATCAAGTAACAGACTATTAAAATCACATTGAAGCTTAAAATTAAACAATTAGCCTCTTGCTCTTTTAAGAATTCTGAGCACCTACAATCAGTAACTATTTTAATCGATAGAAGGATTACACATCTTTAATTCGATTATTTTAATTGAGGTTAAAACTGTAAATTTACAAAAAAAAAAGAGTTTTATAAGAATTTTAGATGGATGCCAGTAGAGCAATTATTTAGTTGTGCAATCAAATTTACACAACATAAAAACCCATAGTATAATTTAAGCCATGGCTACCTGTCCAGTAAGTAAGACAATTCTTTTTGAATTTAAATATCTGTCCAGCACGTAACATAATCCCTTTTTGAATTTAAATATCCATCTAGCACGTAACATAATTCTTTCTGAAAGAGAGAAGCAGGTAACAAAATTTAAATAACCAATTTTTAAAATTAAAATATCTTTGAAACATCTTGCAGCGTCATTAAAGCAGAAATGAGGTCACAGCTGCTGCTTCCAGATTGGATTCTAAAAAATAGACCCTGCTAATGAACTGGAAAATGCCAATATTATGATGACCGCAAAAGTAATGATCAATTTCTTTGTCACATTAATTTAAACATGAGATAAGAGATCTTTGTATAGAAATCAAAATACGCAACTCTCATGAGTTAGGTATGCCTCTTTGGTATAAAAATTTAGAAACGAATAAACTTCATTCTTATCATTCAATGTAGCTCAAAGTCTAAATTTATATTTTTTTAAAAAGAATAAGTTAAAATAAAAATATTTAATCTTGCACATTTTTTATTACATAATGGTCACAATTCTTATCATCTTTGCATTTTAAAATGGCTATTAGTTATTTTTGTTAGAGGTAAATATCATAATGGTTTTGAATTCGGCCATATTTAATTACTTGATCAAGAATAATTTTCATCTCAATATGATCATGATCTTTAGGATCAAAGATTGATTCTATGATCTTCATTTTATTCCTAACATCTCCTCTCCAACTGAATCTCCCAAGTCTCCATTTTGTAGTTAGGTTGTGAAATCAAAGTGGTTAGCTATGAAGAAAGTTTCATAATGTTTGATAAATATCAATTAATAATATTACTATTGACAAAATAATGAACTTAATATAAGTTTTTAATTGAAAAAAAAAAAAAAGACGTTTGCCAAAGTCACTTTTAACTTAAAAACTAGGGAAAATGACACCTACATCTCTAAAGTTTGTAGAAATAATCACAAACGTCCTCAAGTTTTCAGTAAGAGACACAAAAGCCCAATTTACTATAATACCTTTTGACTCTATAAACCTACAAAAATTACCTTCATAATAAATAGAAATATGGCATTAAAATAAAAATGATAATATATACAATTTAAAATAATTTTATATTTAAAAAAATATTTTTATATTTTACAATCTGTTTGACCTATTTTATTAGATTAAAATAATTTTAAAAATAAATAGAAACATAATATTAAAAATAAATAAATTAAAATTAAAATTATTTTGAATATTTTTAAAAGATAATTTTAATATTATTAATAGGGATATATTTTGTTAATTGTAAAATTTAACCCAAAGATTTATTTAAAATCTTCATATACAAATATATGATTAAAATAAATATAATAATTTAAAATTTTAAAATTATTTTAAATGTTAAAAATACCTTAAATACTATTAGTCTAGTAGATAGAATATATTATTCCTATTAAATTTGTATTAATTAAAAAACTTTAAATTTAATTTTCTAATTAAGAAATTCAAATGATATTATGGTTAAAAAGGAATCTTGGTGTTCCTTTTTGAAAACTTAAGGTCTTTGTGACATTCTTAAATTTTGAACGTATAGGTGTCCTTTTTCCTATAAACTATATTTAAAAGCATTTATTAAATATTTTATAATTGTAACTTTTAATCTATTGCTGCTAATTAGCAATACTAAAGGTAGCCTGGCAGGAGGTAAGTAATAATTTGTCATTTTAAAAATGGATGCCGAAATAATTACGGCCAGTTTGGGAATGTTGTAATTTTTAAAATAATTGTTGTTAGTTGTACTTTAAAAATAATCAGCAGTGAAGAGAATCAGTTAAGTGTTTGATAAATTTTGGTTTTAGGAATACTGTGAGTTTTAGAAGTAGTTATGGACATTTGGTAAATCTTACTGTTAAACTGCTGAGAGAAAACAAATGACTAAAATATATATAATGCAAGATAAAATTTACTTATACATATAAAAACATGTACATACAATATTTTTAATTGTGTATTATAATAATTTTAACTAAAAATAAAATTTATAATATATTGATTTTATTTTTTTATTTTTATCTTAAAACAATTGAAAATTAAATTTATAAATAGTGAAACAAATTTAATAATAATCCGACCAACAAATTAATATTAATAAATTTATATTGATGAATTATAATAAAAATTTATTAAAATATTGATTTTGTTTCCAATTTAAATAAGGATAATCTTGGGTTTAAATAATAATTTTAAGGGTATTTATGAAATTATGTTAAAAGATAAAATTGATTCTCAAAATCAAAATCTAAAAGTTATTTCTTCCCTACTTAAGCATATATGGTCTCAGATTCAAGATACAATTCCTGATAAATTTTGGGAATATTCTCCCTAACTTTCTTCTCTAAACTTCTCCAATAATCGGATTGATGAAGAGATTCCTAATTTGGCTTTTATACAATATAGAAAACTACAGGCTTAACTACATCCGAAATCTAATTTAAGAATTGAGGGATATCTAATTTGTATATACTTAATCCAAGATCAACACTCAACCTACATGGGATAATTTTCCTAATAAGAGGAAATGCCTACGATTTGCCAAGTAATACGATTTATAATAATAATCTTAACCCCAATTGAAAAACATTTGGAAAAAAAATATTAAATTTAATGACTAATAAACTGATTAGAAACGGCCAAACACAGCGCGCAACCTGATTTACTAATCTTCCTTTTATTCTTTACACATATTTCATTGCTAAATGCATGTTACTTACCTAGTATAATGAGCAGTAAATTAGTCAAACCAAAATGTTAGCTAGAGATGAACTTTATATATTGAAATTGTCGAGTAAAAAGACTTGTCTTCACTTGCAACATGACTGAAGATTTGTCTTGATGCAGACTCAAAGCTTTAATAGAACCAATTGTGTATGAAGTTACCATCATCAAGGTCAACAGCACGTCGAGCATTTCAGTCATCCGCATCCCCTGACCTTGTTGAACCGGGATTACATGTGTTGCAGGTTGTGCTACCAAAGAATCAATGGTCCAGCTTCAGCCTATGGTTTTGCTCCATGTAAGTTTTTATATTCATTATTAATTCATGTCGTCAATTCCTCTAAAGATCACACATCCTTTTATTTGGTGTGCCAGCAGCTAGGTCCGATATCCATCAAGGTTAATTAGCATTCCCAATGTGATTATAAGGACTTCCATAATGATGAACACAGGCATATTCTTATTCCCAGTAATGAAATACTTGCTAAAGTTGAAGGTCAAGAAAGTATCCAACATTTCAGTCACCGTGAGCATCATTTGATTACATCGGAGGGAGATGGCATCCATTGCAAAGTATACTACAGAAGTACCAAAGCTGCGAGTCATGGTTGTGCTGCATGTGAGTTTTATATCCATTGTTCTCATGCTCTGTTGCCAGAAGTTAGTTCAACATCCTTTCCTTCAATGCCATTCTTTGACTCTCTCGGTCGTTAAGATGTACGGACACTTGTGTGATTCCTGTCGCAGTGTCGCTTCAGGATTGAAGGTTTTGGATACCAGTGTGCCGAGTGTGATTTTCACTTCCATCCGGAATGTATGTCTTTGAAGGCAGCCATAGATTACGAAGGTCGTGACCATCTTCTTACTCTAATATTGGAGAATGTGTCATTCCAAGGCGAATGCCAAGCAGGCGGTCTTACAGTTTAGGCTCATTGAAGATAAGATTAGTGACTCATACCAAACAGCTAGACACACTGTATTAACAGTTTGTTAAAAACTATTTTGTGTTGGTTTGTGAAATATATGGAGAATGATTGATGCAGGACAATATCATTTCATTGTG
Organism: Murraya paniculata; assembly: GCA_030449075.1. Lineage (NCBI taxonomy): Eukaryota > Viridiplantae > Streptophyta > Magnoliopsida > Sapindales > Rutaceae > Murraya > Murraya paniculata. The sequence continues at coordinate 551,496 of JAEVFN010000018.1, read as the reverse complement.
CTTGTTGGTGTCTTTTTTATTCAATGTTCTGCAATTTTATCGCATCATAAAATCCCCCCACCCCCCCAAAAAAAAAAAAAAAAAAAAAAAAATCACCTTCTTTTGATCTGATATTCCCAAATAACTGACACATATTTGCAGATCCTTTTAAGCACCAAAACATCCACTTGATGCCTTCCCAATTGCTTACCTGGCATGAGCAACATCAGCCGTCAGGTCTTGAGCATACCTTTTAAATAACATTAATTGCATATAGTGCTCTTCATTTCTTCCTTTCCAGGCTCATTTTTGAGAGTATGAAGGTTTGAGTCTCAAATTGCCTACAGGCGTAGCCATACGAGTTTGGCAGCAGACATATCAAACCTCTCCAAAATGTTGTTCATGTAATATCCTGTAATAGAAAAGAAGTAGACTCCTTTACTATTTCCTAAAATTCGCATTCCAAGGATCTTCTTTGTTGTGCCGAGATCCTTCGTTCATCATCCGCATAGAAGTAGTAGTGGGATCTCTGATTACTAAGATTCTTATGGTACACATAACTAAAATACTCTTTTTGAAGCTGTGCCTGTGCCACATTAGAATTTCTTCATTAATGATCATGAAGAAATGCTGTCTTCTCAAGCTGAAGGTTGTGAATTGTGCAGAAAGGTAACATGTCTCTTACAGAGGTGTGTTTTACAAGAAAATCAACAACCACTTTTGTGTAAAGTCATTAGCAATCAGCTCAGCTTCGCAGAAAAATTCAATAACTCTTAAATTATCTTATAGAAAATTTTAAAATCTGGATTATTGTAGAAAAACTAAAGGATCAGTTCATATTAGAAACTAAAGCATGGTATTAATGATAATATAGGGAGTGTTTGATAGCTCGCGTTACGTAATATTGTATTGCATTAAAACACTGCTTTTACGCTAACTCATGTTTGGCTGCAATTTCTGGTTATTAAAAGGTAGCTAATACAATGAAAGGCATGTAAATTAAACCCATAGGGGACTTTTTTGACAGCGTTTCTCTATTGACAAATTATTAGGAAAAAAAATAAAAAATCAAAGTCCGGGCATTTTTAACTTTACATTTTGTGAGAACAATGCAGTTGTCTATATATATATATATATATATATATATATATATATATGGTGGTTTTTCAGTTAGGGATCCTTGACTTTAATCCAGTCAGGGATGATCTAAAAGACAAAAAAATAATACATTGGAGTTTGTGGTTTTTTTTGTCTTTTATCTTATCCCTGACTTTATTAAAGTCAGGGATCCTTGATTGAAAAACTCATCTATATATATATATATATATATATTCGGTAAAAGTTTCATTTTCTCATACTCTACACGTAAATACCGAGTACATATAAAATTCTAAGAAAGATTTGGGGATCACTCCATGTTTCTGCCTTGTATGACAAATTGGTTATTGCTTGAATAAAATATTTTGCAAATGGGGCTAAGAATATACTTATTTATTGGTTGGTCGGTGATTCCATAATTAAATGAGGAAGAAGTTTGCTTGGTGCATGACTTTTGTTCTTGTTAATGGAGTTAAAAGAAAAAAGGAAAAAATACATTAATCTCTCGGAATTTCAACAGGAAAATATCACACCATTGTAGTTTTTGTATGCGGTTATTAAATTCATTTGCTGTAAGTTAAAAGCAGACTCAGCTTTCAGGTCGGAAATGTGATTTTTATAAAAATCAGAATCTTCTTTATATCGTTGTAAATTCTTGCCCCATATAGCCATATGCATAAATATAGTTAAGACCCCATTTGCAGAAAAGTTTCACCGCCGGGGGGGTGGGGGTGAATAATCAATCAACATTTAAGCCTAATTATTTCCCTGATCATGTGATTTGTCTCTGGAGATGAGCAAAGTCAAAAAATTGGTAATAGGTCAGATGAGTTAAACAGAAGGGGGGAAAACAAAAGCAAAACAGAGAGGAGGCAACAGCAAAAGGAATGAAGCCTAAACACAAGCATCATTTAACACTTTATGAGAACAACAACAATGGCGAATTACTAATAGTCTGTCATAAATGTGGCCAACACTTGTTGCTATAGGAGCACCAAATCTCCTATAGCTCATCAATCATGTCTTGAATTACCAAAAGAGACTCAAATCACCTGTTATCTTCCACATTGCTTGCTCCACTATGAAAAAGAATCTGGCAGCAAATCAAAAGAGCTGGATTGCCATTTCTGTACCAAGAAACACAGAGACTACAAATCCGACATTTCAGCCGTCGGCATTCGTTGACCTTGTTGAAGCATCTGGAGAGGCAAACTACGGCTGTGAATTGGATGATGGGTCACAGAAACACTGACGGTCCAGCAGCTCCCTATGGTTGTGCTCCTTGTGAGTTTTACATCCACAATTCATCCACGCCATCGTTTAACACTTGTCGACGTTGATAATGATGATGATGAGGAGGAGGAGGAGGAGATGGGAGAATCATCTGAGTGTAGTGTATGCTGCTTCCATCTTGATGGGTTCAGGTACCGATGTCACGAATGTAAAATTAACCTGCATCCTGAATGTACATCTCTGAAGCAGTACACAGGCCATGATCATCTTCTTATTGTTGTAGAGAATTTGTCGTATGAAACTGAATGTAAAGCATGTGGTTTTGATATTCAAGGTGTTTTCTTTATGCGTTGTTTGGAGTGTTGCCTCGATTTTCATGTGCAGTGCGATTCTGATCACCGGCTACTACCAACTGTCTGGGGTAAAGAACACAAACATCCTCTCATTTACACTAGTGAGACAGTTGCTAATAAAGATGATTCTAATCTTCATTATTGTAATGTTTGTGGGAAAGAAATTAGAAAATCAGAGGATCCCTTTTATCAGTGTGCTAAATGTCATGAGACTCTAGCTCATGTGCGTTGCGCAATCACTGAGGGGCAGTATGATGGCAAAGGAAAACTGAGGCATTTCAGTCATGAGCATATCTTGGTTCTTCATGAGCCACTGCGAATTTTATCTTCACAAATCTTGTGTTGAACTGCCAAGAGAAATACAATATCCCTTCCATTGACATCCTCTCAGTCTCCCGGCTCTGAAGAGTATCATGAATGTGATGCTTGTCATAAGCATTACTATGGCTTCAGTTATAGCTGCCAAGATTGTGACTTCAATCTAGGTCTTGATTGTTCTTTACTGCTCCCTTCTATAAAAATTACAAGTCATAAACATGTCCTGACTCTCTTCAAGAAGTTATATGACACTGCAGATTGTGACAGCAGAAGTGGGTTTGTTCTTGGTCAAAACAAGTCTACCTCTCTTGATGACTGTTATCTACGGTGTGTGGCATGCAATTTTGATCTCCATCTTTTGTGTTGTAGACTACCAAAATCTTTTAAACATGATTGTCACCAACATCCTCTCACCTTGAAGGACAATTTTGTCGATCTTTTTGTTGATGATTTTGAAGATGAGGAGTATTGTTGTGACTTTTGCGAGACAAGACAAGATGCTCGAGAATGCGTTTATCAAGACAAGATGCTCGAGAATGCGTTTATCATTGTGGAAAATGCAGCTTTGCAGTAGATCTTGACTGCGTGTTCTCTGAGGTATGTCTATATATCATTGCCTTCACTGGGGAAATTACTTACTGTTTTGACAAATTAATTAACTGCTTATTGTTTGCTACAGATATTTCAGTTTCTTGAAGGAAAGCGCAAAGCTGTCGAGTTCAGAATTGTGAGTAAAAAGACTAACAAAAATGTCAAAGGCTTAACCTGCAATAGTATGCTGAAATCCTTAACTGAAGAGGAAAGAAGATGTTAGAATCCTTAATCAAAGTGGAAAAGATGACAAAAGAAGGCACTTTAAGGTATGTTTTTGATGAATTGAAAGAGGCTAATCATCTGATAAACAAACGAATTACAAAAGAGTTGTTTGCAGAAGAGTACTTGGAGAATACAGCAAGGGAATTTGTGCAAGGGACGCTACAACTGTGATATTTAGAAGAAGATGCAGATGCCAAGCTTGTCAATGTGGGAGATTATAAGATCAATCCCAAATTCTCCCCAATTTCTCAGGAACTTGCTTGAAAATCATGAGGATATCTTTTCCAGTTGCTCCTTGACTCAAAGCTTAAAGACAATTGTCCTTACCACACTCTGTGGGGTTATGCAGGAGATAAGGGACAATAAGTTGCGGGACATCAACAGTGAATTCTTTGTTTCTTGGTGGTTTCTCTTCAAACTTGTACACAGAGCAGGGGTTTAGAATTGATTTTGCCTTGGATCATGTCAAGAGAATAGTTGATGAACATTACCTAATAGAGGATGCAAGTTCAATCCTGGGCAGCCCCCTTTATAAGGTTCACAAGGAGATAGCTTATATTTCGAAAGAGATTGATCAACGGAAGGCAAGAATTAAAATCTGAAGCTGGAAGTAGTGGACAACGTGTCTAGCCATGGTTCTGAATGATCGAGATTTCAAGCAACCGCTTTAATCAAGCTCTGGGATCATGGTGGAAGAGTGCAGCTGACCAATTGGTTGATGATATTCCAGAATCCTAGCCATCGTTTGTTTCAAGTAATTCCCATATGGTTTTCTGTAAGAAATTTTCTATTTGAATGGCAACTCATACTTGCTTTATTGACACACTTAATATTCTAGCTCTATTACTCAATGTCTAACTTCCATTGCATTTGATACTTGATAGTGCCTTGCGATTCTCAGACTATTAAAGCAGAGTTGTAGAGAGAGGTAGCCTGAGAGTGGCTATCTTTTATCAATATCCCCTTCATAATCTGCATATATTTAAAATCCCAGTAAAGTTTCCTTGTTTGATCTGACATTCCCATTTAAAAGACCTACAACCGCAGAGCATCCACTTGTCAGCTTCTCAATAAAACCTGCTAGGATTCCCCATCAACCTGCTCACTACTTCCACAGCATGAGCAACGTCACATCTTGGGCAAATTATTGCATATAAAATAAACACTGCCAACAGCAATAGCGCATATGGTGTGGTCTTTCATTTCAAACTCAGTTCTTGATCAATTGCTCATTAAACTTCTCAGTCCCTTCCTTTGATTGGAAATCAACATATCATCGATATACAAGAAGTAGAGGGATATCTGCTTGCTGAGATGCTCATACTACACAAAGCTATCCTACACAATCTTTTTGAAGCGGTGCTATTGTGCGGTCATGGACATTGCTTGAGACCATAAAAGGACTTGTTCAAAAGACACTCAAACTCTTCTTTCCCAAATTCTTCACAGCCATTATAATTTCTTCATCTAAATCATTATGAAGAAGTGTTGTTGTCACATCCATATTCTCAACCTCAATGTTGTCGATTGCACACAAAGCTAATAAGTACTGATGTGTGATACCTTATTCGGACTTCTATTAAGGTCATAACTAAATCCATCATCACACCATGCAGTAAATTGTTTCTGGACCTGTTGTCCCCATGATGCTTCATGCAATAAGTAATGAATGAAAACTGAATTCAAGAACAAAGGTACCAATTTCAGAGAAACTTGCAATTCCATATCAATTAGAAAGAAGAAAGAAATTAATCTCCACATATACAAAAACTACTTAAAAATTGGAAGGAGATAACAAGGGGAGAACTTATCTTTTGTACATATTCTCATAGATTCTTCAATAAAATATTTTCACATTTCCTGATATGCCTTTCACAAATTGCAAAATTTGGATTTGCAGTCAACTAAAAAATACAGGAAAAAGATTCATGCTCTTTAGAAAGAATCATTGCATTGTAATGGGTTGCAAAGTTTTTTTTTTTTTTTTTCAAGAAATGATTTGATTATTCTTAAAATAGCTTAAGCAACATATAATAGTGCATTAATTCTATCATCTGGAGGTAATAAAGCAGATGTGTGATGAGTTTGATTTACCCAGAAGAAAAGGGAGGAAAAAAGGTCTTCAACTGATTGGTTAGTTCTTCTTCACAAGTATTGCTCAAATGTACACAGTCCTTGCATACAATTTAAGATTAAACTTGTACAAAAATTAAGGTCAATGCTGTGATTATGGCATGCCTTGTGCCTCAGCCTTTTCATCAGAATTCTTCAACTCATTGGCATCTCGACTTTTACTTTAAAAGGAAATCTAACCATTAGCATCTTCATTTCCTCAATATGCAAATATGAACACATGGAGCACATCGACAAATGTCTCTTAATGAAATTGAATTGTTGGTTAACAGTATAACGCCATCTGACAATATCATTTATCATTACATAGTTATTTTCTACACTAAATGAAGCTTGTCTCCGCAACAGGTTCATTATACACTAACAAGGTTCAAAATTTTGTTGTTAGGTGATGCACTTTGAATGAATGTGATAGCCGTTTGGTATTTAAAAGGAAAAATTCAGCACCATTTACAGGAGGAAAAAACATTTTTTTATTCAAAATTAGTAGGAAAATGAACAAAGAATGAGTTACCAACACTCAAATTAATGGAATCAGAAGGATCATTCCATCGATGACTCTGCACAGACATGCGTGGGTAATTGTGGGAAAGAAAGCCAGAAAAAGTTACATTACCAAAACCAGTTTCATGAGAAAACTTTACCATGAACAAGAGCACAGTTTTCTTCTTCAAGTCAGAACTTCTAGGTTAATATACCCACCAACTTAGTATCAAAACTTTATGATGATTAGAGATCAATCTAAACTCTTAATATCTTTGAAATATTCATGCTGGAGTGCCGCACGAGCTGTAAGTCGTTTACTTGGATCCAGGCAAAGCATTCTCTGCAAATATATAGAAAAAGGTATAAAGTGAAAATCATGAATCTCCACACAAATCATTTTCAATTGCCTGCAGTTATATATACCTACAAGTTCTTGCAGGCTACAAGAAATCGTTTCTGATGCAATTCATCGTTTGAAATGTGAAAAATTTAAAAAGTTACTTATGCACATAAAACTATAACTTACACGCAAAAGATCAACTCCATCTGGTTCGAGACCACCAACTGCTGTAGCCAGCTCCTGCAATGCATTAGGAAAATTCAGTTATTCTTATTTAGTTTGAGGATAATTTTGACAAAAATATAGATTTCATGTAGGAAAACTAAAGGATGAAGTGCATATTAGAAATTAGCATTGTATTAGTAATCATAGTTAGGTAAATGACACAATATGTCAATAAAAATTTATGTAATGTAATGGCTGTGTAGTATGGTGGGTAGAATGTCTATCATATTACATATAAAAAATGAAAAAGAAAAAATGCATTTTTATAAAGTCACTCATCAATGTTCTATTTCAATATTTTTGTGTTCTTAAATCATATATACAAATCAATTATTTCACAGGATCTATGGTGCACAAAAAATTGGTAATCGTCTTTTCAAGGATAGAAAAGTACAGAACCCTGATACCTTTTTAGGACTTTTATTAGGTTCAAAACCAAATTCTTCAGAGAACGAAGTAAATCCGGGCAAAGTTTCTGGATCTGGTGTCCCCATGATGCTTCATTTAAGAAAGCAGTATTAATGAGATTTAGTGCCTTAGGAGGAAAATAATTGTAAAAAAAGATTATATTAGATACCTGAAAATTGCAGCCAGTAAACCAGGAGCCCACCTAGAATGGAACAAACGCTGATGGGTCACCATCTCAGCAAATGTACAGGCCACAGCCCACACATCAACTGGAGTTGAGTATCGGCCAGAACCAAGTAGGCGCTCAGGTGCCTTGTAGCAGAGACTTCCCCCCTAGGAGGAAATACCAAAAATATCAGAAACATATTGCAGGCTTGCAGCTACAACTGGAAATGGAAAGAGTAGATAAACACAACATATTACTAAGGTTTGGCACTAAAACTAATGTAATTCAATTTTTTGGACTATCAAATACTAATGTCTCTTATTGTGTCATTAAAATATTTTTGTTTTTTTTTTTTTTTGGGGCACTAGATTAAGTAAGAAAACAGAAACATGACTGTCCCCACCCCACATAGAATAGAGTCACTAAAAGACGTATATATGATGTGCATGTCAAAGGGTAAAGTCGTTCACCATATCATTAAAGTATTTAAGTGCTGGCAGATGTTTGAACATAATTTTGAAGCTGGAGAAGTCGTAAAGTGAAAGTGTATGCCAAACATATTAAATATCAGTACTTTTTTTTTCTTTTTTTCATCTAAATATCAGTACACTGAACAATGGAAAGAGAGTAGGGTGTGACAAACTCACAAGATCTTCCCTGTCCATATTTATAACTTAATGAGTGGATTAAGGGTATTTGTACTCCATTTAAACCACCGTCCAACAGCAGGTTTATTTAAAAATAAAAAAACAAAATAACTCTAACAATATCAGATGAGAAAGATACCACAATTAACAAGTTTAACACTAAACTGAAGGTAGTAAAATGCAAACTTTGATACCTTAATTGTATAATTTTCAAGAGGAATATCAATTGGCCTTGCCAACCCAAAGTCTGCAATTTTGACAATGTCTTTACCGCGATCTATCAGAAAATTGGCTGGCTTCAAATCCCGGTGAAGAATTTCCTGAGAATGGCAATACGCAACGCCATGAAGAATCTGATGTAGATACTTCTGCCAAGTCAAGGTGGAAAGATAAGATTGTACAGCTAGTTGTGTCATCATAACTATGAAATTCCTGTAATATCATGTAATACTTTAATCAACATATACAAGATGACTTAGGGTATAATGGGTATATCAGAAACTCCAAGAAATGACTCAACCACATTTCCTTACAAACATTTGATATAAGCAAATAATTATTTATGATCAATTGAAATACAAGTACATAGTTTTTAAAAAAGAATTAAACTTCCACACATTAGGGTCATTTTAAAACTTTCAGCACGTTATTCCTATGAAATTACTATCATTTTAGTACTCTAATTCTTTGTTAGCCTTACGGAGAAATTTCAAATTCCACTTAAAACAAATGGGCATAATTTCATTTTCCTCACAAAAAAGTGAGGACAGTTATGCTCAGATAATGCCAAGATTATTGAGAAAGAGATGAAACTTGTTAAGCATAACCTGATGCAAGACAATCCCAGTAATATTACTGCAAATGTTAGCCATTTAAGAGAAAGAAAACATTAACATAAACTTTTTTCTCAAACATCTTCATCAGGAAAGAGAAGGGAAAACAGCACCCTAAGAGAAAAGAAAATTATTTATTTCTCTAAACTACATAAAACACAAAATGGCAGAATGAGAATACCCACTTTTATTTTTAGTGGATTCTTAGTAACTGTTGGTTCAGTCTTCATGAAGTGCAGCAAATCAAAGTCCAAATTCTCGAAAACAAGGTCAATGCTATCTTCACTGCTCTGTACATTAAGCAACCTGCCAGAAAAAGAAAAAATCCACAAAGTTCATTCATATAAATTTTCTTGACAAAGACCCCAAATAAATACTTTAAATACTTTTAGCCAAATTGTGAAGCATTACATCCAAACCACTGATGCATCAAAAACTGAAAACAAATGCTCAAGCCATCGATATGGATTTGAAATGTAGATAGGTACAACAGATGGCATAATGGACAACCAAGTAACTCTGCTCATGGTTCTCTGGCAAACTACTGCTGGACCACAAAAGACTAGACAGACGAAGCTGTTCAAAATGGGAAATTATGGAAAATAAAGTGCTAGATAGTGGAATTACTTGGATCACAAGCATCTGGATCCTTTTACTTTTCAACTTCAATGGACCATGCATATTGCCAAATAATCCAAACTGAAATCACATGTTGAGAGGCCCTCCATTTTTAGCATCATCTTAAGATGAAAGAAATGAGAAAGACTCGATTCACAGTACATTTGCATTTATGAACTAGTCCCATGCTTTCAAGATGGACCTTTTTTAATGCATCAGGTGCTTAAGCTACCAACAATATCCAGAGGTATTCACCATTGCCATACACAAACTCGGACCAAAATGCATAAACAAACCATTTAGATTCTTCTATTTTTTATTACAAATCCTAACCTAAATATTATTTAAGAAATCTCCAAGTTTAAAATATACATTTCTGGATTGATTCAGCTGTCACAATGGATTTTTGGCTCTTCACATAATAAATCTTTGGGCACCACAATGAAATGGTATGAGATAGAGTGACCAAATAGAAATTAAACGCTACTTCTTAAGTCTATACTTTGCATGAAGCTACCCCATGATTATATCCCATTACAAATCATGGAATTAAGAATTTCTTCAATTAAGTAGGCATTAAAACAAAGACTTAGAGTTAATTACAATTTCAGAAATGTTCTGAAGATATTCAATTTTTTAACCAAACCTCAGTAAGCTTTCTCATAGATTTTCACATGAAAAGTCTTTTCAATGTTTCATTTTCATTGCGAATCATTCAAAGATGAAATATCGGAAATGTTCTGAAGATAATCAATTGTTTAACCAAACCTCAGTATGCTTTCTCATAAATTTTCACATGAAAGGTCTTTTCAATGTTTCATTTTCATTGCAAATCATTCAAAGATAAAATAAATAACAATGATATCAAGAGTGATTACCTAACAATGTTTTCATGTTTCAGCTCTTTCAAAAGAGAAACTTCTCTGATTACTGAGCTAGGGACACCTTCAGATGGATTTATGATGGGGATCTTCTTCACGACTACAGTATCACCTGTCAAACAGTCATGGGCCCTGTGAACCGCACCATATCTGCCTTCTCTTATTATCTCCAAGAGTGTGTATCGCTTGAACAGACAATCCACCCATCAAATATGTTAGAAAAGATGATTTTCAAGAAAAAATTCAAACCAGATAAACAAAATCAGTCTCTCTACCTCATTCTCCATTTGAACAGCTCAGAAAAGCCCCACCAATCAAACCATCAACGAGTAACTAAAGATGCTGATTCACGAAAAGGGTTAACCCTATGGTAACAGGATGAATTAACAAGTTAAATAAAACGACTACAGTAAATAATATATGGGTGTACTTGAACAGATACAAGAAAGAAAGAAGTGAAAATGATTTCAGCATGCTTATACATTCGAAAGAAACTTACGAACTAGCAGACTGATTAATCAACAAATAAAAACCAACAGGGAAAAGACTCAGTGCCAAAATTATTAATCTAGAATCTAGCTAAAACAAAGCTGTCATTTCCTCCTTTTTATTGTTCCTCACCATGGAAAGGAGTGGAAAAAGCAGTTTCCTTACATGATATATTGGATGCTAAAGAATATTATGAAAAAGGAAACTTTGGTTAACACCTACAATTCAAGAGGTTTATGCCTATCTGCATAAGGTAAAAACTTTCAATGAAAATGTAGAACAGATTGTTCATTATTTCAGGACTTTCAATGCATTATTCCCCACAATATGACAGACCAGAAACAAACCATTCAAAACAATCTATAGAAGATCAACCAATCAACAATAGATCTACATATGAAGTATCTAACTGATTGTGTGAATGTTCAGTTTCTTTCTCTACATCTAGATTAACAAATAATTTATGCAACAAAGGAACTAAAAATTGTAGTTTTATTTATTGTGTCATCAATGATTCACAAGAAAATCCTAGACTCAGATAACAACAGCTGGAAAGAAGATAAGGAGGTAATATTGCAAGCTAATGTCTAATCCAATCTTGTGCATAGGCTTTAATTTTACAGTTCTCATGAAGGATGAAACGATTTTTTTTTTTTTTTTAACTTGAAATAATGTTCACAAGAACAGTACTCAATTCGCAAGATTTTTATCAACCAAATAAAAATAGATACAAACTTCATTTAAAAGCTACAATCAAGACACTCAACAAAGATTCAATATGAATAGCTACAGTCAAAACTTAAATTAAGTGATTATTTAACTCTTGTTTCGCTTTCTTTAGAATAATTTTCGTAACACCCAAACAGATCATTAGAGAAAACTAATTCAATAATTCTTATCTAGTAACCTTAGAATATAATTACAGCGTAGCCATTGATGTAATTCAAAGCATATACAAAGGAGAACAGGATACAGAATATAAATGTAATCATGGAAACTTTCTGTTTGGTTGCCAAGAAAATGAAAATTTTCTTTTCTTTTCTTTTCTTTTCTTTTCTAGGCAATCAAACAAGACTCAAAAAGAGATAATTTCCGGTACCTGTGCCTATGTGTGACCGTTAATCGTCAAATCGGAAGCGAGAAGTAAGTTGTAGGCTCGTAGCGATAGAGGGAGTGTATCTCTTAAAGCGAATTTTTTCAATTGGGCGCCAAAAAATGGAAATAACCAAAATTGAGTCTGGAAGTGGACCTGTCCGTTCGGGTTCGGGTATAAACTAATACACGTGTCACGTTTCCGGGTCTATTTTTAAATAAATCAGCACCGTCGATTTCGGATTCACACTCGACACAATCTGACGGTTTAAGATGGAAGGAAATTCAACTCCCGAGAAGCATGAAACCAGTCGCTCAACAGTCTCCTCACCTCAAAGGCTCAAAAATCAGAATTCCAAACGAACCCTAAACACTCTAAAACCAGAAACCTCGAAGAAGAAGAACAACAGCTGAGGTTCTGATTCCGATCATGGCATTTGCTTCTCGCCTCGCATCCAAATCCAAACAGGTATCTTTCCCTCTCGCTATTCCCATCTGGAATAAGAACATATCCTTATCCTCCTTCAAGTATCCGTTATACTTAACCTAAATTTCAATTTTTTTCACCCCTCATTGTTTATTTCCTTAAATTTATGAAAGAAAAATGAGATATTGTTTGTTGGAGCTCAAGTATCATGCCATGTGATGCATCGGATCTGACAAAGAGTTATTTTTCTAATTTAATAATTATTTTTATTGTTTGATCTCGGAAAAAAAACTGTTTTGATTTTTTTTTTTTTTGGTGGTGGATTTTTTGAATTTTTGAAGCGAAAATTTTGTTATTATTGGAATATTTATTATCATTTTTCCTAAATAAATAAATGACTTTTTAATATTTTTATGGTATTTATCTCTTGTTTAGTGCTGAAAATTTTTTGTTTGAAATTGTGCAGCTGCGTAGTAGTCAAGTGATACTGCAACAGCAGCATGCAATTCCAGTTCGTTTCTTTGCAAAAGAAGCAGCTCCTCAGGCTCTTAAAGGAGATGGTTAGTCAATATGTTGTTATTTCATTGTTTTCACAAGCAAATGTGTGTGTTTTTTACTATGTTTTCTTTGTCTCATGTAATATAAAAGAGGTTACAGCGGTTTGTCAAAATTTTGAATTTACTTGGTATGCTCTGCGTTCAACGCGATTTCATGAATTATTTTTTGGGGAATGGAAATGTGTGACTTTTTGTTATATTTATAAATGGTGATAATGCATTTTGATGTTTTTATGAATCTTTGCCATGTTATCTGGGAGTTTATTGAACCTACTTCTGTTTATGTTGAAAAGAGATGCTGAAAAACATCTTTTTGGATGTTAAGAAGAAATTTGAGACTGCCTTGGGGATACTCCGGAAGGAGAAGATCACCATTGCTCCAGAGGATCCTGCTGCTGTTTCTCAGTATGCTAATGTGATGAAGACTGTCAGAGAGAAGTAAGTTTCTTTTTTATCCTCTCACATTCATTTTGTTTCATGATTGTTAGTTTTTACTTTTTTAATGCATGCACATTATAGTGAAATGATTTGAAATATGTACATCTTGTTTGTGCTTGATACCTTTAAGTGGTTGTTTCCATTCATCTGAATATCACTTCCATGTCATAAGCATTAAATTTTATTATTCACCGTATAAACTATAGTACTATTTGTTCAAATATTAGATTTAATTAATCCGTGGGTGCAAAAAATTTGTTTTGTTTGTGTGAGAACGCGCTTGTCTAGTTCTTGCTAACTGTATTACTATTAAAAAAGTACCTATTGGTGATTGTTGAATTGACAGCAGAACTTTTTATCTTGCTATAGCCCATGCTACATTGATGTCACCTGCACTCTGGAGGTTGTATTAATGCTTAATTTGCCTATGTGCAGGGCAGACTTGTTCTCAGAATCCCAACGAATAGCGTATACCATTGAAACACGAACAGCAGGAATTCCAGATGCTCGAACATATTTGTTGACGCTAAAGGAAATAAGGGAGAGGTATACTTTTGTTTGTCTTATAACTACTTGCTTTTAGTGGTATAGAAATAATCAATGTAATTAAAAAATCCCTTTCTCCTTTGGGTACAAGGAATGTTTTCTTGCCCACACTTTTATGTTATTCTTTTAAAGTTGACGTTTAAGGAATGGTCAAATTTTCTTCCAGCTTGGGGTCACCTTGTCAATGATGAACCATCGATGAGGTTGACCACTTGTGCATTTGTAAATCCTCAGTAGTTCCAAGCTACAACTAATACTTTTTTTGTATATGTAGTTAAATGTATAATCTCTTACCATTTTTATTATTTTCAGGAGAGGTCTCATTGATGAGCATGGTGCTGAGGCTATGATGATGGATGCCTTGGAGAAAGTTGAAAAAGAAATTAAAAAGCCTCTTATGAGGAGTGATAAGAAGGGAATGGCTCTTCTTACAGCTGAGTTTGACAAGATTAATAAGAAGTAAGCATCATTCCAATAACCTGAGCTCCATTTTTTTAACATGTAGTGTGTGTATGTAGTGGTGATTACATTGCTGGTGCTCCTGGTGAGCTTGGTTTGTCTCCCGGTAACATCATTGCACTTGGCAAGGTCCAATTATGAGCTCCGATTGTATATGAACCAGTTTGGCATGACTATTTTTCCTACATGAAACTCATATGGGTTTTAACTCAGATAGCCAGTGTCCTTACATGCACATACATTTCTGTATGTTCTCTTGTTTGAATTTGTGCTTTTAGAATTCTTGAGGTCAAAGCCGTGATGCTAGAAGTACCTTTGACTAACATTTTGTCTTAATAGGCTTGGGATTCAAAAGGAGGATCTACCAAAGTATGAAGAACAGTTGGAACTCAAAATTGCTAAAGCACAGTTGGAAGAATTGAAGAAGGATGCTCTTGAGGCCATGGAAACACAAAAGAAGAGGTGCGTTATTTGCCCTTTGCCTACCTGCTTCCCATCATAAACCCCGTTTCTTAGGTGTGGCCTCTTATCAGTTGGTGAATAGACCATTTAGAGAAAAATCAAATTTTTGTAGTCTTTAATTCCCAGGTAACTGTGTTGATGGTCATTCAGACTCCTTTGAGGGCCTCATCTTTATCTCCATTGGATAGTTTTGGGTGTCTTTTCTAGCAGTTGGTTGATTATCAAATGAATAGAACCTTTCTGCAAATTATGGATGTTTATCGGCTTGAAGTTATTGTTTTAGTCTGACATCTGGGAAGCGAAAATACAACGTTGCATTGATGGTTAAAGGATCGCCAAAGGCTAAGATCAGATTGTGAGACTTTTAGACAAGTTTGTTGGCCAGAAAAGTCATTAGAATTGAAAGGTTGCTGTTAATAATTTTTTTGGTTGTGGAGGCAGGATGCACCTATTTATGTGAACCCCAATTTTTGGTGAAATATGGGGAATTAATAGTCAAAATAGCTATAAGGCAAAGTTGTAGATACACCGACTGGCTAAGGTTGCGTCACAGTTAGATGCATTTGGAAATGAAAAGTTGTGAATGATGCAGTTGCAGCTTGCCTCTACACTGGCCTGTCAATTTCCTAAATTATATTTGCTTAGAAATACTTTCATGCCTTTCAATTGTTTGGACTGCTGCTTCCTCGTTTTGATGGTACTTGCTATCCTTTATTGTCTGCAAATAATAATTCTATAGAAATTGAACTTCGAATTGATAATTGTCGTATTTATTTTCAGAGAGGAATTCAAGGATGAGGAGATGGTCGACGTGAAGTCCTTGGATGTCAGAAACTTCCTTTGAGTCGCTGCATTTGCTTTTTACGGTTTTTGAGCATATGGAAATCAGCAACTTGGATTGTGGAAGATACCATCATTGCTCGATTTTAAGAATAAGAGACCATGAGAGAACTGGAATCCTGTTATCACTGTTTGTGCAATGAAATCACACATTCAGCACTCTTCGTCCTGTCTTATTACCCAGTTTTAATGTATTTAATGGATCGTATTTCCATTGCACTTTTCCCCAAACCAAAGAAAAAAAGAGGAACGGACGGATTGCCCCTTCATTCAACCTGGAAGATAACTATTTGCTTGCCACATTGAGTTTCTAATAAAAGAGGTTACTTGAGTTTAAAGGTTTTGGTTGATGTTTGAATGAATTGGTACTGAATTTTCATGGATGATGTGCGCCGTCCATTCTGCTCAATATCAAAATCCCCTGGCTTTCTTTGAGCATTAAGATCCCTTGCAAAATCGAAAACTCTTTACATTTTTGTCTTTTAACCACTGATTACGATTTAGGTCATGAGATAATACTGGTGGTCTATGGTTTCTCATAGTATGGGTATCATCAGATGATCGTAAAATTAACAAAATCTAATTATTTAATAGTGTTTAGGTTGTGGGATATGGTATCTCAAAGAATTGTTATCGATTCTAAATGAAGAAACAATATAAAATTTGAAGCAATTTTATTCTATTTTCATTATTTTAGGTAAAATACCAAACATGCATCTATAATATATTGCATCAAGTGTCCATTCAAAAGTTTAAGAAATACTAACTTGGATTGCATTTTACTAATTTTTATAACATTTTTCTCATGACAATGTTCCCAACCTTATCAACCATGAGTGTCGAAGAACATTAATGAAAGGTTATAATTAATGAGGAGTCTTATAATTCTTCAAGTTTCAAAATAGAAGAGAACAACAGTCAGACAACTCAGAACATAAAATTTATTTTATGCTCATGCTGGTGAAAAATAAAAAAATTATAAATTAGATAATATGATGGATGGTAAGGGATTACAACCTCAGGATCTAAAATCGAGTGATCAATTAAGTAAAACTACTTAAAAACCACTTGGTAAAAATTCCTGCGTGAGGCTGCCGCAATACATCGTTGCGGCAAAAACACAAGCTATTAATTAATTCAATTAAATTAAACTTCGGAAGTCAACAACCATACAATGGTCCCAAATTTCAACACCCTTAGCCACAGCCTTTTTCGGATCAACTTGAGGGTATTGACGTGCAGTTACCTCGACAAGTTTCTTGTGACAAGCACTCCCTGCAGTTATAAGCTCCTTGCAACAATCATCACAGGCTTCCTTGTTTTTGAATATGCTATTAGCAATGTTTTCACCACACTCTTTGCTTAAATCTTTCCCACATTCCCCAAGATCTTTAATTGCAAGAACCGATGAGAGCATCACCAATGCACTAATTATGAAGAAGTATTGAATCTTGATGACTCCCATTTTGATTCTATATTAACATGTACTGTAGTTTTATAAGTGCTGTTTTGGATGAGATCAAATGAGGCTCATTTATAGAGCATGAGAGATGAAAGTTTTTACTATTTTTGAAACTGTATAATTTGTCGTAGGCTAATTGGCCAGGTAATCTATATATAGGTTGTTTTATTTAAAGCTCATCTATTTAATTGTTGATTTTGACGCATTCATATGTAACACTTTTTAAGTAAGTGGTAGCTATAGAAGGGTCTTTTGTTACCCATCTTTTAACCAATAGAATAACCTTTTAGTTAGCATTTTCGCTATAGTACCAGTGTAAATTAAACGAATATAATGGGTTCTGGTGCTCAAAGGATCATTTTTATTAGCATACGGTTTAAACTTTTGTTGAGTTTTTATTCTTTCTGTTTTTACTAACTAAAAGACTACGACTTTGTTAGATAAATTGTTTTCTGAATTTAAAAATTTATAAAATCATATTAACACGTAAAAGATAAGTATAATAACTAAAATCCTCTCATTGTCGTGAGCACTTACAGCTCTAGATATAGTGCTGTTTTTATTTTGGATTAAAATATGCTATTCTCAAGATTTGAAGATTTCATGTTGCTTTCTGTTTAGGGTATTTGAGCCGTATTAAGATAAAATTTGGTCCCAAAGACTTGATCGAGGCTACTTTATTTTACTGGTCACCTGAGTTCGAATCTTGATAGGGTATGGGATTAAAAAATTGATTTAAGAAAAAAAAAGGTCAATTATGGTATCCTCCTTTAGAGATAGTTCACCTCTTTCATTAATATATATTAAATGCCCTATCTTTAGCACCACTATTTATAAAACTTAATAGGAATTGGATCTCCTCCTAATCTAATGTTTCCTAAACTTTTAATAAGATTATTACAAATGTCAACTATGACATTGAATGGTTGATGTTTATTCATTTTACTTTTCTCTTTTTTAGATAATAAACAAATAATTTTTTGCTTCCATAATTATAAATTACTTTCCACGTTTAAGTTTTGCCATCTTTATCATCACATAAAGTTTTACTTCTTCGATGTTTGATATATTTCTAGACAGAAAAAATAAAGAACTAAAAATTGTTTTACGATCGAATGATTTTAGATTTTAATGTAATTTATTTAATGATTTTAGATCAATAAAATTCAAAGGAAAGCTTCTTCTTCTCTACTAATTTTGTCTCTAAAGGCAAAGGTTGAATAAAAACAAATTCAATATATATAAATTGATAAGCGATTAAATGAAATTATCACATTAACAATAGAAAATGAAATCAGCTAACGCCTAACGTATGACAAATAAATAAACACAATCACTTGAGATGCACGCTATGTAAGCATCATTATTCTATTTATATATATGCATGTTGAAATCATTGAATTATTGCAATGATTTAGGTGGAAGCACATTTCTAATTTTGAATTTGATAGCAACATTGATACAATGGTTCCAAAGTCGAACACCCTGCTGCATAGCATCGGATTGATTCATTACTTGGAAGAGACTAGGTAATGTTACCTCCACAAATCTCTTATGGCAAGTGGGTCCTGCAACTACAAGCCTCAGGCAACATTCATCTGAGGGTTTAACGTCTTCTTTATGGTTGTGCATAATTGCATTGAAATTCGCCCCACATTGTGCGGTTAAAAATTGTGCACATCGCTCTAACAAATCATGAAGTTTTGCTCTCAATGGGGGCAAAGCCACAATCTCTTCAGCTGCAAGCACTGGCGGTGACGACAACATAACCAGCCCACAAAGAAGAAGAAATAAAGCAATTTTGATGGATTGATGGGTGTTGATGCTTATTGCCATGTTGCCTTTATACGCATGCTTTATAAGTGAGGCTCATTCATTTTATAGGATACAAGACACGGTGGCTCCCCAGTTTATAAAACGTATCGTAAGCTTATTAACCTAGGACGTTTTATTTGAAGCTCATTTACTTGACTTTAATTGCATGCTGTTAGTGCGAATGTTCTTTATTTTAAGATTTTTATTATCAATAGAAATTGAAAAACACGTTCTCTCATGAGAGCTAGAAGGTAAGGATTACAATTAAACGTCTAAATTTAAATTTCAGTTTACCCCTTCATAAATTAATATATTTCAAACCCCTTAACCTATTTAAAGCATCCATACACTCAAATTTATCGTTCAAATAAAGATTAGGGCAAATGCAGGCTTGGATTGATGAAAAACATTTTATCTTAGATGTTTTCAATAGGTTGCGAGGTAAATTGAAGTACATCGATTTATTTGAGTAAATTCAAATTTACCCCCTCTCGTCGTACCGCGTACCACTGCCAGATTCAACCCAAGCCCTATTTATATTTTTATAGCTGCAACATAATAATAATAAACCAAAATTTGAATAAAAAATCAAACATTTTCTTCTAATCTATAAAAGCAGCCGCCAGCAGGTTGTTCACATTGTTGAAAGAAAATTACACAGATTACTGTAAATCCAGGGCAAAATTGTATATATTGATTGATATTCTAAGTTTATTTAATAGAACAACAAAAATAACCAACCAATTCAATCTTCTGTGCGTGCTTGTCTATAACTAAGATTTACGCTTTTTATTTGATTTGGAGCCGCTTACATCTTTATTTCGCTTTTTCCCACTTTGGTGACTCTCTTTGTGCTTTGCAGCCTTGTCAATTTTACTCTTGCTGGATTTCACACTTACAACGCCCCCAGCGGCAATCTTTGCACCACCATTTTGTAAAACCTTCTCTAAATCGGCATCTTTGTCAACAATGGCATACTGTTGGAGAAGCTCGGGATTTAACAGTCCTTCCATCTTCGTTTTCATTCCCTCCTACAGATGGCGTCTCATCAGTGGATTTGGTTTGGAATGGACAAAGAGAGAGCTTGAAGAAAGAAAATAAGGAAAAGAAACAAAAACCACAGAGTGCAGTGCACACCTCAACTTGCGCTGCAGCATCATTCAGATCCTCATCCAAAGAGATATTGTGAGGTTCCAATGCTCTCTGAAAGCAATTTTAAAAGGTCTCAGTAAGGGTGCTGAAACGTTATTAATGACGAAAGCATTTCAATGAAGAAAAACACAACAAATCTTGCTTCTAAATATAAGGATTCTACACCTTTACCCTTCCTATAGACACAATTAACCCACAATTTTCTAAGTACTTATCAGGTTTATGTGATCACTAAACATACTAACAGATCCACTAGCCACAACTCAAACAGCCTCACCTAATTCCCAGTGAAGCCTTAACATTTCAGATTTTCACTAATTGATGTGCCAAACCAGGAGAAAGTACAATAAGCCTAATCATCAATCTACTGTAAAGGCAATAGTCACAAGGTGGCTGCTCAACTTACTTCTTTCAGTCTAGGAGGAGCTGTTTTAATCTCCTCTGAAGAAATTTCATATAAGTAGTCACTGAGCTTTGTCATGACCTTTCTGAACAGCACAAAAATCCGATTGGCTTCTAGCTTCATTTGTTCCTGAAATATGAAAGTTCAACTGAGTATCAATGTCTGAACATTATACATAATAAATAGAAACCAGGAGAAGCAGCGCAACGTCAGTGATAGTGGTATACAAGAATCTGTAAGGTGCTCAGGAAGGTGAGGAAACTGATTCAAAATGTTAAATGCTGCATGCAAACAGTTGTATATGTGCACAAAGTTATTCCAAAAGTCCAGTGAAAGCAAACCTGAATGTATGAGATATCTTGTCCCAGCATGCCAATGTAAAGCAATACAGCAGCCTGAACATATGAAAGTGTAACTGGAAGCTTCTCTTGAAAATATAGATGTGCCAGTCTTGGAACAAGGTCTAAGATCTGGAAAACGATGATAAAGTAAGGTCCCAGAGCCATAATCTAGAACTAATAAACGGCAAAGACAACATGTTACTGCCAATTTGAACTTTTGTGACTGATTGCATCAGACCATCAGTTAACTCAACTTTTGCAAGATCTTGAATCGATAGTTCCATAACAATGATAGGGAATAAAGAACCAATTTATTATTAAATAGGCCTTATATCCTACAAGTAATGATGCCATATAACCCGAACCGTGTCATTAACAAAAATTATAAGGCAAAACCAAATTCAAAGGTTAAGGTCCTCAAGGAAATGTCTTGATCAAGCAGTTGAGTATATTATTTAAACGCAGATGCCATTTTACTGATCATGTATCAATATGACATGCGTCGATTTACGAACAATTCCCAAACAAATACATATTGTCATCTAAGAGATCTTACCGCATAATGCTCAATAAGACCATTTGTATAATCTTTCAGCCGCAGGATATCATTTGCTGAAAAAACACCAGTCAATGACTTCAAAAATTTATCTGAGTTGTCCTGTCTTGGGTCCAGTTCTTTAAAGTTGATTTTAGGGTCCAAAACACTGAAAAATTAAGATTAGAATGAGAATACTTCACAACCAAAACTAGTTTGAAGAGGGTAAAGACATAATCCTAACCTCATTAGAAGCTTATAGTCCATTTTCTGTAACTTGTGTTGTAGGAGCAGCCAAAAGAATCTTTGTTTGAAATCTAGGGGCAACAAGCAAAATATAAAGCTAGGTACTGAGGATACCAACCGAGAAAAGGAAAATATACAGATGAAGAAAACATCATTGTCAAAAGCAGCCTCACCTCGGTAGAATGGACCAAAAAAGCCCCATTCATCAGATTCATTGACTTCGATATCTTCACTATGTAATGGTTTCAAGACCATACATGTATGTTCACCAGTTACTGCATTCTTTGAAAGAAAACAAGAAAAGTCAAATTCCACACTGAATCTTCAAAGTAATTAGCACTGTAAAGCGAGAGGCCAAGAGAAAAGGAAAAAAGTGAGGTGAAAGTAGCATCTTAACTGCATTCTGGGAAACATAGAACGGAGCAAATTTATGTTTCCTCCAAAAGCGGAAAAGGTCTAATGTAAGCCCGAAGGAGACGCCAATGTAATTGATCTTCTCCGGCTGCCGTTCACGAACATGTACTAGCAAAGGAGGGAGATTTGTCTTAGGCTTTATATTTTCTTCAAGCAATGAAACCTGCCGGCACAGTGTGTACAATGTCAGAAAACTCAGATATACCACCAACATAAATACCAAAAAAAAAAAAATGCCAACCCAAAAGATATAATACTAATAGCTAAAGCCAGTCAGATGCTTATGGTCTGTTGACTGCCATTTTATTTCAAAATTTATCAGATGATGAGCCAACAAATGAATGTGGGTAAATAGCGGTTTGAGCAAAGCATCAACTCTCAAAGCTTTATCTATTGAAAAAATATATATATATATATATTTTCGTATGAAGCGGGTTCTCTGAGTGAACCTGTTTTGCAGCTTCTGTAACCCTAACTTCTGGAGTCTCCACAACATCTTCGACGTCTATTTCAGAAAAAGTTGTCAACTGTCCTTCATAATACCTGTGGACACTATACTTGTAAATGGTTCCCTTCAAAAAAATTTTGAAATTAAATTGTTTTGATCATATTAATACAAATAACAGTAATTTCTTATTTTGATTCTAATATGTACCCCCAAAAAATTGTTTGCCAGAAAAACTGCAGTTCTAATTCTCAGGTCGTTAAATTGTTTTTACCCCTTCAGATGTGGTGTGCAATGGACCAATTTTAAACACACAGAATTCTTCATGACTTAATAATGGTGAATAAGATCAACAGATATTAATGGGAAAAGAAAACCTCTGAACCTAACAAACCACATTTAATTTAAAAATTAATAGTTTTTCACAAAACAATGTGCATAGCAGTAACTGAAAACATTTAAAGAGGGCACTGCAGACCATGTCAATGCAGTATTTGCCACCATATATGACACCTCTAGGGATACTGCACCCTTTGTCTGCTTGAATCATTTTCCAAATATCATTTGCAAATGAGTAATGGATGATGTTTTATGCACATTCTACATCTGTTAGGTCTTATGAACATATAAACAGACACCTGGAATGAATATTTTATGCTTCTTCAATTTCCTTCCTCCTATTTCAGGGGATTACTAGAACCCAAAATATAATAAATGTATGTTTCTAAAGTTGATATCAAATCCATCACTCCTGTTCCAAATTCCACCAAATCTACCCGGTAAACTGGTATCAATTTTCAGGCTATGATACTTGACAGACAACCCAATCTAAATGAACTCATGGTGATTAAATCTTAGCTTGCTAGGCAATATCCTTGTTTAGAAGAGTAATGTTATGGCTACAAATTATTTTTGTACCAACCGATGTAGAAATACACAATTGGTTGAATGAAAATATAAAATAAAAAAAAAATGATCCTGTGGACCAAGTGATGTCTTGATTAAATCAGTAATGTGATACCACATCAGTTTGTACAAATAATTTGTTTAAAAGAGTTCCTAGATGTATCATTACTCTGGTAAGGCCTCATCAATTGTGATAATTCATCACAAGGACAACAAGCATAACACAGATAAGCAGAAAGTACCAAAAACATGACCAAGGATGACAAAAACAATAAAGTTTCTCTCTTTCTTATCACGTACATAGGGGGAACATACTCATCAGATTCTCCACAACACTTATGCATCCTAGTGTGAATTCAGCGATTTATCTTGAAGAGTAATAAAATGAAATAAAAGTGAAAAATGCATGTACCTTGTTAAGAGTTCCACAGCAGCAGAACCATATCCAAGCTGCAATTGCCACATATTAAACAAAATAACAGCTTGACAAGAGCCAGCAAGTAAAATAAAAAACAAAAGTGCATATAAAACAGAAAATTACCCTCATTGCACTTGGATGGGTGGCAATGCGTACGATGCGAGCACCTGAAAGACTTGGAAAAACTGCATCCCTGAATTGCTCAGAGAATTTCCATGGTATTTGGTCCCCAGAGGGTTGGTGTCCCTCGCTGAAACTTTTAAGCACAGATCTTCGAGAAATCTGCCCTTCAAGACAGACCTGTAAAAGTTGCATACATAAACATATTCATTCATACATGCACGTGCACTGATATATATACGGATGTATATGTAACGCATGTGTACATGACAATCATAGAAAGTTGTTAGTTAAAAGGTCTTCCAGAAGCTGTCCCAGCATAACTTATTTATTAAAAAGGAAATGCAGAACCTTTGACAAGGGAAATTTGCTAACAACACTTTTATAGGTTTGAAGACAGCCACTCTGAATTTAAGAAGTACTAGAAAGCTCAAGAGCATTGCTGATATTGCTGATACCAACACAAACTGACAGACTTGAATACTTGACAGCAGTTTAGTAGGCAAAATTACACCATGACACCAGGCAGGGAAAACGGGCAACGAGATATAAATAATTCAATTTCATAAATTTGCGAAACTTGATACCATATTCTTTCCTATTTCACTTCTTCTTTTCACTCATTTTGTTGTAAAGCCAATTTTCTTAAAGATATGTACTTGGATCAAAGAACCACACACTACAGTGGAACTGTTAGGAATTATAATTATTCTGTTTTGTATGTAAGAGTTGCAAACCTGGATGACACATAGGATATCAGGAAGTTGATTTTTTGACTCATCGACAGGACCTGTGAACAGGCAGTTAGGATGAGAATCTCAGGTTGAAATGGTAAATGAAACAATTAAGAACAAAAAGAAAAAAGGAAAAGGACAAAAAAGGTGATATACCAAGTAACACAAACAAATGGTGAGCTGGAGCATCGGCCATTAACTGTAGATCATTTGGTGAATTTTTATAGTGAGAAGAAACATATAGTGCCATCATCCGCTGCAAATAATAAGAGATATAAGTGCCAAGTTTATGTTAAAACAAAATAAACATTTAAGTGTACTGTAATTACCTGCAAAAATAACTCACTTTCCTTATGGTGAGAAAATAGTGTATCTCGATTAACATGGTAAAGATCACACTCACTAGGAGGAGGTAACCTAAATGTCAAAGAGCGGAATCAATAAAGATAATGAAATCATGAACAATGCATCAATGAAGATGTAGGTGGTTCGACTTAAGACAGATCATAAACACTTCAAGCCAAACCTGTTGATATGGGGTATGGAATTCATAACATCCAGGCAAAGCAAGCTGTTAAGCCATGACTCTATCGGATCTCCAGGAGCATATCTAATAGATTCACTAAGTTCTATCTTTTTGAAAAGCCGTCCTGCATTCAAGCACAGATTAAAAACTCAAAAAATTAGAAACAAGGGGGAAAAAAAAAAGGTGTAACATTTGCCAACCTTGGAAGTACCAGCTAGTGATTTCATTCAGAAGGTTTCTTGCAAACTTTATGGCAGGCTGTAATCTTTATGTTTTGATAAGAAACAAAAGAAAGTTTATTATCAAAGTGAAAATATCATATTGTTAACTAGCATACCACAACCTCCGCATGTATCACAACATAGGATACAATGATTGTCAACAAACTATAAACATGTGCCATAACTATCCTTTATACATTACAAAGCTAATAAGAAAATAAAATTACATCACAACAATCATTCCTCACATTTTAGGATCTGATTTGAAGTCTCTGCAGAGTTTAAAACACCCAAAAAAAAAAAAAAAACTCACAGGCTTTTTTTTTTTAATTAATGATATATAAAAATTATCAATTTGACAAATGAATTCTCTTTATTTACTTATTGGATGGGAGTTAGGGAGAATAAGGCATTAATTTGGTTTGTCTAAAACAACCAACGTGAATTTTTGGACAGCCAAACAAACATAACGAATAAGTTAAGTCTGGTTCCATGCTCGGAAGCTCCTCTGCACAACATCCATGACGCGCTGAAACTGCTATCTTTTATTCTAAAAATGGCATCTTTAAAGGTCCACAAGCATAAATTTAACCATAGAGCTAAAAAGGCTAACTAAAGCTCAAATATACCATGAGCAGAACCCTCGACACCCTTTGCAGGCATATGGCTTTGCTGTTCCAACTGGTGCAGAAGTTTCAACGACAATGATCGGCCAGTTCCTTCATAGCTTTTAGGGCAAGAATAAGAAACAAATGAAAAAAATAAGAATAAGAAACAAATGAAAAAAGTAATGTCAGAATTAAATCAAATCAAGATTTGGCTACTGAACTAGAAGACAGTACTGAACATTCTCAAGGGAAAAAATTGACCAAGAATTTGCATCACAGGAAAGCAAAAAGGTAAAGCTAAAGTCAATGCAATAGGATGTGTATGGCTAGCCAAACAGGATTGGAAAATATTGGACACTACTAATACAGTACTATCTTCTGTTTGGTTTGCTATTGGATTGGATATGAGTGCAAGATGAATAATACTATAGAACTAATCAAAACTAATTTAAATGAAAGTCAAATTAAAATATTTTTATATTATCAATTAAAAGTTTATATTATTCACTAATAAAGATAATTTAAGAACTCACTGAATAACAATTTAAATAAAATATTAAACATCGACAATTTTTTTGAAAGTACATTGATGAATATTTTAACTGTTATAAACTCAAAAACGTGAGATTTTATATTAATAATTATTTATATCACTAATATTAAATTTATATCATTAGCTTTTTTTTCAAAAGTTCAGGCGGGCATGAGAGACCTCACCCAGAGGCATTAATGTTATTAGTTATCATACTGACTATTTAATGAGCAGTTATAAAATTCATAATTACATTTTTTACTTTGTAACTTAAATTTAAACTATGACAGAGAATTCAGTCCCATGAATGAGATAAGCAAAACCAAAGGTGTCCAAATGATTATTTATCCCATGTTCATGGGATTATATAGTACGCTCAAAACTTATAGTAACTTGTTCAAGGGACTCAATTAATTGTTTCAGAAGATTATCACAAAAATTTCATACCCATTTACTGTAGATGAAAGGAAGACAAGATAAGGACCAAGCAAGGATCTGACAACAGGCAAGGGAATAGCTGCAGCTTCATCAATCACTAGAAGCTCAACTTGAGAAAGCTTTTCATGTTCATGTGGCTCTATATACTGTAGGTCAAGAAGAATGAATACGTCAGCAATTTAAGCACATATTAGAATTATTCTAACACACCAGTTATGATACTTGAGCAGTATGTCACAGGAAACATCATCTAATACAAAACAAAAATATGTATGCATTTTTATTAAACCTGAATTGTTTGTCTGTGCTGCCTGTAGATATTGATTCTCACAATTGGTTTCCTGAAATCAGGATTAGAACTTCTAACTATATCATAATCAATGTGTTCCTGAGAATAAAGATTGAAAATTAGACTAAATAAAAAAGGATTCAGAAAACAAACAAAATAGTTGTGCAGTCAATATGTAACCAAATCTTACCAAAAAACTCAACATAGTAAAAAACATGACAATGACTCACTTCATGCACAATACGTGAAATTCAATATGACAACTATATTATATAACCAATATGCCTACTGCAAAACTAATTGAAATTCAAAAATTTCAATAAAACAGATCACAAAAATGGGCCAGCTACTACCCTGCAAACTACAACTTATTCAATGAATCTGCAGGTGAGAAAAGAACAGTTTTGGTACCACTAATGTTATTCTTTTAATGTGATTTGGTAAAACAGACACAATGTTATTCAATGAATCTGCAAGTGAGAAAAGAGCAGGTTTGGTACCACTAATGTTATTCTTTTAATGTGATTTGGTAAGAAACAGATACAATATTATAAAAGAAAGAGAAAAACTACAGCTAGTGTGGATGAGCAAAACAGCAAAACCAGATAAAATTAAGAGACAAACAGCAATTGCATCAAAGAAAGTACAGCTCCTAATTAGATTGGGTCAAAAATTGAAATATCTCCAAACTCATTAGAACTAGACCCCAATAACCAAGCCAGAAAAGAAAAGTGTAACACTTAAAACATATTCCCAACACTTGCTTTTACTTAAACATATTTCCAACACTTGATTTTACTTTAACATATTCCCAACACTTTATTTTACTTAAACATATTCCCAACACTTGATCTTCACCTTCTTTTTCATTTCTTGCAATATACATATTTTCTGTTTCCTATAGAACCTAAGAAGTCAAATAAATATATCTTTTTACATGGTGCAAACTTGATATTCACTGAAAGCAAGCAACTCAATGGTGCATAGTCTAATTCCCCCGTTTATGGGAAAAGGACATGTATCTTGTTCACCAACAATTTTTGCAAACAAGAAGAGCATAGCATGAGTAGGATGCAAAGGACTTATTTTTAAGAATCATATAAAAGAAAATGCATCAAGGGAGAGGGCACAACTATACCTTATATTCAATTGCATTGAAACCCTTGCAAACAAATTCGAATAACGTTTTTAAGTTCTCAGGACTGGGCGCAGTCACAAAAATATTTGAATACCTACCAGGATAAATTTCTTCCATTAGAATCTACCAAAGGTCAAAGTCAAAAAAAGAAAAGGAAAACAATTAATTGTATATGTTCAGCAGATCACCCAGCAGCAATAGCCCCAGCAACTGCTAAACCAAGTGCAGCTGACTTCCCACGACCACGAGCAGCAAGCAAAGCTAGTGTACTACGTAGTGTTTTATCCAAAATCGCATCAAGAAATGTAATGACAGCTTTACCCTATTTCAAACACAAAGACATGATCTCAAATCATAAACAAAGTATTATTGAGACAATGGTCATCCACACAGGAAGAATGAAGAATATTGATACATGCCAGTCATTCTTTACCTGATCCAGGGTACTACATTTCTTAATCAAGGGACCAACAGGAAAATCATCACTCAGTTGCTCTTTCAAATCCTTCAAGTCCCGTTCTCCTTCTGAAAGCCCATCGGAGTCCTTCAATCACCAAACAGAAGATAAAGAAAAAAAGTTACAAAAAAACACAAGCACATTTCAAAATAAAAAACCAGTTAGTCAACACACAACAAAACTGTCCCTGGTTAACAAACACAATACGCAAACTTCATTTTAATTCCCACAATCATAAGGCGTTCAGCAAAACTTTTTACGCATCCCAAGAAATAATATGTGGTTAGGGATGCAAAAATA
Organism: Murraya paniculata; assembly: GCA_030449075.1. Taxonomy (NCBI): domain Eukaryota; kingdom Viridiplantae; phylum Streptophyta; class Magnoliopsida; order Sapindales; family Rutaceae; genus Murraya; species Murraya paniculata. Next base: position 522,152 of record JAEVFN010000018.1, on the reverse strand, counting down.
AATTATGCATCAAACTGCCCAGTACAGCCAAAGTCTAGCTCCTTGAGATACTTTATCGCTAGTTAATCAAGCTCAAACACACATCTACGGTTGATTAAAACATCAAACAAGGAAGAACAGTCCCAGAGTTCCTTGATTTGTTAATGAATGTACTACATACATATATTTTACCATTTGAAGTGAATGAAATTTCTTGAAAACTGAAATATATCTTATATTCACAACAAACAATACAACATACATAACCATTTATAAACTCTATAACACAGCATATTGTCATAAACATGCAATATTACAGTTAAAACATAGGAATTTGAAATGAGACATAAGATTTGTTTATGTGATATAGCCATTAAGCTCACGAACAAGTTTGAGTAGCAGGTTCAGACTTTAACAAACCAAAGTTGAAAACTGATTTGAGCTATGTCTGAGATTAATCGCAGCCTCAAGTTCAATCTGTGTTTAAAAACATACACATAAACACACACATTCAAACAACATAGTGTCACTCAAGATAAGCTCTTTTACAGCCTTATCCCAGATGGATTAGAATTCAAAATACTAAGACACTAAGAAAGTTTCACCATAGTCAACCACCAAAACAGAGGAGCCATAGATAGATTACCTCTTTAACTGGAACAGCAGTAATTGACCTTATATGAGATGAAATTGGTAAAACATTCAGCTCATCATCCATAACCACACATGCTTTGCAAGATGCAAGTGATAATAGAAAACGTTCATTAAAACGTCCAGCAGCTTCAGAATGGGATTCAGTACGAAATCTCTCATGAACATCCTGACATCGGCAAGCTTTCTATAAGTCTACATAGTGATAATATGTGCACAAGTATGAAAATCAATAGTACAATAATTACTAAAAGTCATTGTGAACCTTTTCTTTTATATATATATTTTTTATTGTTTAGCCTAATGGCAACCCAATCCCCTCTTTATCCATGTAAGCGGGGTTCAAACCTCAAACCTCTTGTTTTCAACACAAGAGATTTTATCATCTCAATTAGATAGCACCCACAAAGTTATCGTGAACTTATAAAGCATGGATACAAGCATTCAGGAATAATAATTTTATATACAAGCAGATCAACTAGGTGACCAGCCTAAAAATATAGCTAACCTAAGTCAGGTGCTACATTTTCTGAATTCCTAATGGAGAATGTCAAAATCAATTAAAAAGTGTGAATGATTCATACCATGACCATCGTACATAAACTGGTTAAAGAGGAAAGAGATCGAAGCAACAATACAATTAATCCACCACCCTCCACTGTTTCTATTGTTCTAGCCAGTAGATTTGGTGTCAACGCCTCAAAATCCTAAAATCAAATCACATGAAGATCTTATAAGATTATGAGTCAGCAAAATTTGTTAAAGCAACAAGCATCTACAGAACTTTACCTGTAATACGCACATTCCAAATGTATTACCAAGAATCCTTTCACTATCCTTATACAAGCAATGTGTCAATCCTCCAGTTTCAAGAAAAAGTTGAAAAGGATCGACTTTCTCAGGATCAAGCAGTCCTCTCTGCATTAACTTCTTTATCTGCTTCTGACGCTTTTTCTTATGACTGTATAATTGTAATCACTTTGCAATTATTTTACAAAAACAAAAGTCAAGGGTATGAATTAACAAATGCAACATAAAAATCCAAAACCAACTACTTTTGGTTTTCACAATTTTGGTTACTAATCAGAGTCTTGGTTCAGTATAAGTTAACATCTGAGATTACTTTTGGAGAATTTTTTGGATAGCTACTTTTGGAGAATTTTTTGGATAGCACTGATCAATTGTTTAAATGCATTTTTAACAAAAACCCACTTTCCAAAATATCACCTCTGAAGTACTTAGGAGAAAGCATAAAAAGTTACTTTTCTATCCAAAAACTGCTTTTGTAAATTTCATAAAAACACTACAATACAAACAAAAAACTGTTTTCACTATTCGAAAAAAAAATTATTAATATTGAAAGCACTCCCAATCCCCCAAATGCAGCCTAAAAATTTGTGTAATATAGATTATAATTATTAAATTTTAAATGCAGAAAATATGAATTGAACTTAAAAATAAGACCTGCTGAGCTCAAGTTTATCTTTGTAGCACCACAAAACAGTAGGCCGAGATTTGACCACCGCTTTGCTCTGCATATAGTGAAGATTCACAATCTGCATAACATAACATAGCACAAAACAACATATAAGCAAACACAGTTATTAAATTTAACTCAAAGTTATCACATTTTATAACCTTTAAAAAACTAAAAGCTTAAAATTTATAACTGAAAAAAGAATTAAAAAAAGTGTACCTGGTCGCGAGACTTGTCGCCGATTATGACGAACATGGAACGGTGTCGTTGCTTGACGCCATTTTCGATTAGAGTTCTGATGCGTTCGTCTACTTTCTTCCTCATTGTCTTGTTATAGTATCGATGGATAATGTATTCTTATCGAAATTAATAACAATAATAGCAATGATTAAGCAAACGCTTGTGTTATTGAGTTTCAGTTCTCTGCGTCTGCTCTGACTTTAGGGTTTAATTAGGGCTTTTAGAATGACGAGGCAGCAACACCCGGGAAAACAAACTAATTTGATCAATTAATGAACCGGGCTAATTCACGAATGTCCGGTTCAGTAGAAAAAATAAACGGTATCGTTTTTCAAAAAAAAAAAATTAGAAGTTGGAAGAACGAAACGACGCAGTTTCAAGTTTGCCATATTCAGACAAAATCCCAATTTCTTCAACAGGTTAAACCCTCCTATTTTATTCAGTAGTACCCAATCATTTACCCTGGTCACGCCCCAGTGTTGATAACCTAATTCATCTTCAAAATGAGTTCAATCAAAGCATTTTCTCTTCGCTTGCACTCAAATTATGACCACCCTGTATTACCCGAACCCTAACAAATCACCATTCTTAAGCTTACTCAACAAGCAAAGGCGTTACACTCTCTCATTTCAACAAACCCAAAATAAAAAATTTCAATCTTTGATCATCACAAACTTGTCCCAATCCCACATTGCTAAGATACCCAGTTCATCTCTCTCGCCTGAGAACAAAATTATGAAAGTTTTGAAAGAAAAAGCTGTCATGTTTCTTGTTGGGTCTGTTATTTTCTTGGGGAGTTTTGCTTCTAACCCTAGGCCAAGTATGGCACTTCCAGGTAAAATGAGGGCTAGTGAGAATCTGAAAGAAAAGAGAGATGCCCAGATGGAAAAAAGTGAAGTGGAGGAGATGTTTGAGAAGCTTTTAGAGAAAGAGCCAAGAAATGTTGAGGCTTTGAAGGTGGTTTTGCATGGGAATATGAGGAGGGGGAGAAATAAGGAAGCTTTAGAGTTTGTGAATAGGTTGATTGATATCGAGCCGAATGAGGTTGAGTGGAAGCTTTTACAAGCTCTTTGTTATGAGTTGATGGGGAAGCTGAGTACCGCGAAGAGATTGTTTAAGGATATCCTGAAGGAGAGGCCTCTTTTGCTTAGAGCTTTGCATGTACGATTCTCACTTTCTCCTTTTTATTGTTTTTCCATTGTTGTTTGTTCTTTGTGTAATTGTGCTATGTGTATGCTATGCTTTGCCTGTTTGTATAGGACTTAGGAAGGTCTATAAGTATATCTTTGCAAATTCATTCACTCTTCTAAATGAAATTCAAGCCGATAGTTGACTTTTGAGTGAAGTGGTTTCATTCCTATCGTTGTAATGTTTAGCTCTGAGCTAGAAGATAACTGAAACTGTCTTCTCTATCTTCATCTTGTGGGTATGCTTAATTTAAAGTGAACAAATATTATGTCTAATCTATCAACAATTGGTTTTCACTTGAAGATTGCTGTTGCCCAAGTTGCCTAGTGGACAATGGCATGAATGAAATTCCCACCCATTTGTTTAATTTCTGTGCTAACAGCTGCTAACTTAAGTGTATTCTTTCTGCAGGGTCTGGCATTGGTGATGCACAAAAACCATGAAGGTCCAGCTGTCTTTCAGATGCTATCAAAGGCTCTAGAAGTTGCTCAGGCATGAAAAAAGAGTTACAGAAGAGAGGAACATAAAAATTTTAATTGCAGAAATGCATGTTGTAGAGGTGACTTCTTAAGAAATTCTCACTATAAGTTCATATATTCACCAATTGGACCCTTTGCAATCCATTGTTCTTTTATTGAGTATGAATGTAAACCTTTGGTCAGATGATCTAAATTTTTCTCATTCATTACTGGTACGTCTTGCAGGGGGAGTTGGAGGAGGGGCTGAAGAAATTTCAAGATCTAGTAAAAGAAAATCCTCGAGATTTTCGGCCTTATCTTTGCCAGGTAAAGTTCTTTAACTATATACCTTCTGTAGATAATTGCTATCTGTTTCCTGCTTCTCTCAAAGTGAATCCTTTCTAAATTTAGCTTAGGGTTGAAAGTTTGTGGGGGGTTGGACCAGTAAAGTATAAGCCTAGTGGCAAAACAGTAAAACTTAGGGGATCTTCGGTTGGTATATCTCCGATGGCCTGTGGCAACTGATAATGTTGATCCTCCGACATCTTGGAATCATTGACACTTGGAATTTGTATCCATATAATGTTTTCTTAAGGCTGATTGTCAAGCACATTTTTGGAAAAGGGAGGCCTTATGCATACCCAGTGTTGGTTCTCCCAGATGAAAGTTTCTGTCGAATTTATAAATTGGCAGGAAAGAGGGTTGGTAGATCATTTTAAGACTACCACTTAAATGTATGTTTTTCACATAGAACGTGCCAAAAGGCCAAAATGGATTTCTTTTGTAGTGCATATACGGATTTTGTGGCAAAATTAAGTAACACATATCAGGAAATTGATATCTTCTGTAGCTCATATGGTGATTTGTGATTGCGTTGAAATGAAATAATATTTTGTTTCTGAAGTCTTTACTGAATAACCTGTCGTTGAAATTTGTGGCAGGGAATAATCTATAGTTTGCTGGATAAAAAGAAGGAAGCTACAGAACAGTTTGAGATCTATCAGAGCCTTGTACCTGATGAATTTCCACAACGAGGATTTCTTGATGACGTGGTTTTGGCAGCAAAAACCAAATCTAGGGAACGGTCGCAGAAGAATTTTGATGCTGCATTCTCACACCAGAAGTAAAGCACTGGCTCCTTTCTTTTCTTGCTCTTACTATTGATTTAGCTGCTTGTCATATTTTTAGGTTAATAACTTTAGAAACAGAGAGAAAGTTGCTAAATTATGTGATAGTAATGTACAGTGTAATTAATTTGGGCAATTTATAAGCTCTTTTGATACAGTTGGTCTCAAAGAAATATTACAACATTTCGGCCGCTGCTAGTTTGAGCCTACCCCCGCTCTTTCCCCTGCGAACCCCTAATAATAAATTAAAATTCAAACAAATATGAACATCGGACGTACAATGGACATCAAAATGTTATAGTAGAGTAATGACTTAGTGGGTGACAGCATTCACCTCATGTTGAGTGATAATATCATCTGACACTATTTGATTAATTTATAGTTTTAATATTATTCACAAAAAAGATATAGAACTGCACCGCGTGTTTAAATGTTCATCATATGATAAGTAATGGTGCTTTCGAGATTATCATCTTATGACAACTATATTTTAGAGAATTTTATAAAAAAATGAGAACTACTTATGTAATTAGCTATATCTAAAAGGACTACAGAGGCAATTACGCTTTTATCTTAAAATAGAAAAAATAAAGTGACCACGTCCTAGACCACGTCACCTTAAGAGCAGACACTCTTCGATTAAGTTCCATTTCTTCAACGGCTCCAGCTCCCACATTCTTGCGGTAGCAAGTCCATCTCCACTTCATTTATTACCACAACTATGAACACGTCTCTAGAAACGCCCCCTTTCACCAAACAAAATCGCGGTCTTTCCCAACTAAACCGCCGGTTCAGCATTTCCTCCACCGGCTCAACTCCATTCATCCGCCGCCACAAATACGTCGCCGTTCCAGTAGCTTTGTTTTCTCAACCGAAGAACCAGACCTGTCTCCGTATTAAAAGTAAAGTGCCCGCGGTTTCGGAGAAAAATGAGAGGGCGATGACTGAGAAGCTAACTGACCCGCTGGTGAGAATAGTGGCCATCGTGGGGGAAGGTTCTGTCAGCCCTTTAAATAACGCCACGTGGCAGGAGGTCATGCTCCACACGGTAAGTTAAAGTCAGTTGATAGCGGTACACCTAGTTTGTTATTTCAGTTTATTGATGATTCTACATGGTTGCAAATCCGACGTCGTTCTGCCTTAGAGTTGTTTATAATTCTTCCAACCGTACTCCGAAAAAGCACTTTCTACCAAAAGTGCTTTTTGAGACAAAGACTTCGATAGTTTTTCTGGAAGCACGTTGTAAGTACTTTTTAAAAGTTTTTCTCATGTAAGAAAAGCACTCGATTGGTTGTCTCTCATAAAAGTGCTTTTAAGAAAGCATTTTTTTATGTGAAAGTGCTTTGAAATGTCTTATGTGACTTTGGATACGTCCTAAGATGTTGCACATGAAAGGATATTGAGTTTGAATTATTGTGAAATCTTTCAAGTGTTGTTAGATTTTGTTTTTCATTTTCTTTGACTAGAGGATTACAAAATTTTCCTGCTTAGAATGCTGCAGATTTGTGTTTTGTCTCCTGGATTTTGCTTTTTAATCATGGAATTTGTTGAATGCTTATATCGTATATGCTATTTTCCTTTGGGTAAGCAGGCAAAAAGACTAAAATGGATTGATGAAGTATATGAAATGGTTGTTTTCACCGACAATCTGAGTCACTCTCGTGTACAAACCGTCAAGAATCTGCAAAGGGAACTAAGTCATGCAGAAATTTTGGTGACTGTTGCAGTAACAAATCAAGAATCAGTGAAATGGATTCAGAGCAACAGCAAAAACATCCCGAACATAATCAGTTTCGACTCTTCTCCTGACATAGCAAACGAACTAGGAGGATCTTATGTCCATAGTGAAACAAAAGGTAGCTTTTTCGACAAATTAATCAGTGTTTCCCAACCGAAGAAAGCAAATGAATCAATGGAAGTTATCAATACAATATCTGAGGCTTGGGACCGGAAAAATACTGATGATATAAGGTTCTGTTTGTTGGTCATAATCAATGCTTATATAAGACCAGTGCCAATTCTACAGAACTTGAGATCAAAGGGTTTTTCGACTCTAAGCTGCATGGTACAGAACTGTGGACCTCAGATACTAAACTGCCTTTTGGATCCTAACTGTAGGAAAGCTCTTCAGTGCTTGAACCAGTGCAGTCCAGTGGATCAAGTGTGTAATTATCGTTGTATTGCTTCCTATGAAAGTCCAAATCTTGAAGCATTTTCGCTCTGTGTACTACAGAAGAACAATTGTCTAGAATTGAATGCTACGATTCCAGAGAAACCTCATGTGCCTCCAATGGTTAAGTTTCAAGGAAAAGACTTGTGTCATGAAACTGCTGAAGATCTCTTTGTCGGATGGCTAGGGAATCTAGATTGGAGTTGGCGTGTTGTGGCCGGACAAAACCCAGCTTATGATCAATTTCCATGCCAATATCAGCTTTTTTACAGGGGAAAGGGAAAAGGATCCTTTTGGTATGAGCCCGTTTTTCAGGTTAAAACTCTAGAAGGAATATTGGTTTGGAGAAGGCGGAGGTATAGAGTCAAGAGAAACAAGATCCCGGGAACATTTTACTTCAGTGTACTAGACAATGGGGTTGTTTCAAATGAGTTTTGGACTATTGTTGATGTATCCAATGATTTAAGCTGGGGATTGTTTCACTACCACGGGGCTGCTCGAGTTGCAGGCCAGTCTTATACTGGAGCAGTGCTCGTTAGCCCGGATGGAGCTCTCCCGAAAGAGACAGACACTAGGAGATTAGCTGCTGCTCTGGAAAAGTGTGGAATTAAAGAATGGGAACTATTTACTGTTGATAATTGTTCATGCAAGGATCCTCCCTTAGGAATTCCAGAGGGTTCAAATTTGCATTCTGTCATTGATGTTAAAGACCAGAATCTGAATCTTCCTTAAGCTGCTGCACTGCATATGCAAAAAGCCTCGCTCAATCTTGATTTTAATGCTATCAGATGGATGATTTATCGACTCCCAGATGGATCACAGGATCAGCAGATCAGGAAATTACTCCACGTGGATTGTTGAATATGCAATGTTTTATTTTTCTTGTTCTGTGAAATTACAAGCTATATTGAAATTATGAAGGAAAAAATGTTTATGCATGAATGAAAGTAATTAATTGAAATGTAATGAGTATGGTATTTTTTTCTTTTTTTTTTGTCAAACCTTAAGACGGAATGAGGGAATGTATACGACATTTGGATACACTGCATCAATAAAGTTTGCAAAAATTTAAATACATTGTTACACACAATCGATATCAACAGTTGAAGGATTTGAATTAAGTGTAAATCCAAAATTTGGTTATCAATTTCATTGCGAAAGGAAGAAAAAATGTTAACAAATAGCTAAATCCAAGCAGGAGTCTATAAGCAGCTTAATCTTGTGTCTTTAAACTTTATAATCTTCAACTTTGGTTATCGGCCATAAATTTTGGGAAAAATTACATCTGATCTGGAAACCGAAACAAAAAGGGATACAAGATACAAAAATACAAAACAAATAAGGAAAGAAATTCCGGTGAAATTTCCTTATTTCTTTTGGTTTTGAAAATTACGTTTCCATGAAGCTTTATATGCACATCAACTAGCCAAAACTTCAAAAATTGTCTTCGTTACTTGACTTACATCCACTTAAAGCAGTCGTGGGTGTGCCTTTTCAACTACAACAAGAATGCAATTTATGATCCTCTAAAGAAAGCATTCTCAGTTGTTGATCTTCCAGAACTCAGCTTCCAACTCCAATGCCTTGCCTCAGGACACGGATGGTTACTTCTGCTTTCACGAAGAATGACTTCTCTCTTCTTCTTCAATCCATTAACCCGCCAACGGATTGATCTTCCTTATCGAAGCTCCGTCTTCAATGCTGTAACTTTCTCCACTGCTCCTACATCTCCTTCTTGCACTGTGCTCGCCATTGAAAGGGACACATATTATGGGAGATTCAATTTTGATGTGTTGCGTGTGGGGCAAGAAAAGTCTCGGACTCGCCATTCGTATTCTGTTAGCTCAGGTGTTTTTGGTTATGTTGTCAACATTGTTTCCTGCAATGGGGTTTTCTATTGTGTGGACATGCAGGGAAGAATAAGTTCTTTTGACACCAAGAATTGGGAATACAAGTGCTGTCCAGGAAGCACTTTCGGGCAGCTGGGGCCACGCTCCTGGTGGAGCATAATGGAGAAATTTTTGCAGTGAAGAAAGGGGGGTAATGGGATTCCTGAGAAAGTATACAAAATTAAAATTGGTGATGATTTTGTAGCTCATGAGGCTGCAACTTGGGAAGAAGTGAATGACTTGAGGGATGTTACATTGTTTCTTGGTCCCCTTGGAGCTTGTGCTTGTTCAGGATTAGATGAAGATTTGCAGAACACAATTTTTGTTGCTGAATTGGGCCTTCAATCTCAATTTGTCTGCAGCAATTTTAATGAAGGTGTTGAGTGCATGGATGTTGTGAAGTTTGATGCCAGAGAATTTAGCAGCTTACATGCTCCTGTTTGGATTTAGTTAATTAGTTATTGCATTTTTTTAAAATTCAACTGGATTAATTTCTGTAGTAAAATTTCTGTTCTTAAGGCAAGTGTCAAGCTCATACTTCATGATTTCAACAAACTTTTGTTCCAATTTGCCAGAAACCTTTATAAAACCGAAAAAAATTAAAAATAATAATAATAATGAAAAGAAAATTATGCACCAGCCGGGAATCGAACCCGGGTCTGTACCGTGGCAGGGTACTATTCTACCACTAGACCACTGGTGCTTTTATAGAACAGCTACTTCCCTCTACTAGAAATCTTTGTATTTCCTGACGTTCCCTTAGTTTTCCTCCCACATAAAATAACTCCAGTTGAAAATAAAATCCTACGAAGAAAAAAAGAATTTTTCTTTTCCTCTTTTTTTTTTTCCTTTTTTTAATAAGTAAACTAGTTATGGCAAAAGACTACAACTTCATTTGTATAGTAAGGAGGAGCAAAATTGCCTCTTTAAAAACTAACCAAATTACTAAAAAAAAACCCAAACAAAAATCTAGTGAGGAAATAATATACGACTTATGTAGTCTTCCCTTCAATGAGCATGCTCTCCTTTGGAGTGATTCAGATACCTAACTGATCAACAATAATACACCAAAAACTCTGTTATATCTCAATTTCAGTAAAAATCTTTTCAATTATCATATATTTTTCACTAGTTACGCGTTAAAATTGTTTGAACTTAAGTTCTTTGAAAGCAACATTGGAGTATTGAGTAATTTTTAAAAATACATAGAATAATTCTACCCTTTTTTCTAAATTAAGATTATCTACCGATCTCTTATTTTAGCAAATATAACATCGTAATTGGTGGTTAATAAATAGAAATATAATAAGTAAGTAAATATTAACCAGATGGGAAAAAAAAACACCAATCTCGATCCATGTAAGCAAAATCTCAAAACTGTAATCTATACACTGCATTAGGCAGGTGATATACGGAAGCGGAAGCAGAAGCATGCCCAGAACAAAATAAAAAGAGAAAAAAATGAAGGTCACATGAATCCAGGTCAAAAGGAGTTAAGCCGTAAGTTCATTATATACGGAGCTCCTCATCAAGGATGCTTGGGTGTGCTATCCAAAAGCTTGGCTCAATTATGTTACAATGCGACACAAATACTTTGTTCCGTAGTTTTTCAACGGATGATCCATTCTCAGATGCCACAGTCTTCTCCATCTGCATAAATATGAACCAATCAGCTCGAGTCAAGGCAAACATTTATAGAATAAATCACCACTCTCATTACATAAAATATGCATTTTTTGTTTCTGTACCTGACATAATAAATATTTTATCAAGAACTTTTCATCCTCTAAATAAAGGGCAACGAGTTAAATTTGATCTTTCTACTGATGAACATGATCTGTGAATATAATTTTGAGCAAAGCACAAAGTGGTAAGTGCATAATTGATCAAAAATTTTCAGGACCACTGTTGTACAGGATTGCACATCAGGTGATGAGTGCGAATGAGAGAGGATTGGCAGGAAGGGAAAAATAAATAAATAAGGGAAGAATAAACCATATGAAGAAGATGGCTTTCAGTTCAACCAACCGGACCATGAGCTTGGAAGAAAGCTTACTGAAAGCTAGATTAAAATAATTAGACAAGGTCATATATGGAGTCATGTCAACCCATCTTGATCTAACCAAGTATGTACCAAGTGCACAACTATGTTATTTGTGCATATAATACATAAACAAGTACATGGATTTAGCAAGGAGAAAAAAGTAACCTCGACATGAAATATGGAGGAACCCTGGCGGAACATGAGTGGCAATTTGCTGTAGTCAATACCAAATTTCTGCATTAGTAGTTCATTTTTCTCCCGTGCTTGAGTGCCCTGTAATGCAGAAAGAGTAACAATTAATAATAATCATAATAATAATAACAACAATGACAGTAATTTGAAGAACTGAAGGTGACATGCCAAGTATAAACTCTCTCTCACTCAGGGATTTTGCAACTGATATATGCAAACGTGCTAAAAATATCACAGCTCAGAAATGATACTATCAACTAAATGATTCTAGTCGGTCTAACAACATGCACATTACATTGATTGGAATGGTCTAGCTGTAGGAATATAATTACAATACATCCTGCTATAAGTATTGAGGAATGGGGAGTGCTTCTGCAGTCCAAACCTCAATATGTAAGGACTACAACACCAATATTTCAAATACATATACCTTCTAAGTTGTCTAAGTTGCAGTAGTAAACGGGCTTCTAAATGCAGTATTTCATTAGGAAAAGCTGATACACATAGGAAAAGGATACATAATACTGAATTTGAAAGTCATTACAAGGTACACCTCAGAAGCATCCATAGTCAAATCTGCCACGTATAGTGGTGCAATATTTAGTTGAGGAACAAGTCCTACTAATACAGTACGAAACGCATTATTACCTTCAGACAGCCCTGAGCTTCGCTTTTGCTTTTCCCAGACTTAACAAGCATCCAGAAGCAAGTATTGTACTGATTATTAATGTGGCCTGCAAATAAATAATTTACATGACCATTTGCCTAGTGTCCATACTGACATAAAAAAGGCTCCAAATTCAATGCAGTACTTAGAATACTGATTACTTTTCTATTCATAGTAACACCTCAAAATGTACAACCATTGGTTTTCAGAAAAATAATAAAGTATACTCACAATCAACTTGCCTCCATGCCAGATAATCTCGTATAATGTCAGATGATGGATAACATACAGCTCGTCCATCAAAACAGGGTGGATACTTCAACTTTTTCTGTGGGAAGAACTCTTTCCATTTCACTACATACATTGAAGTGAAGAAAGAAACAATGACTGATACTATTTCACTGCACAGATAACATAAGTTCAAAGTTAAACATCTGCTTCTCAAGCGATACGTCAGGATGAACGGCTACATATTATGTTTGGCACAATTCTTTGAACAAAAAATAAAAACAAGTGGGGCCAATGTGACCTTCTGCAGGAAGAGACAGCAGATGATAAGTTACAAAAGGCTTTCAAGAGAATTATCATCTCAAAGCCCATTTTGTTGAAAAGCAAAGAGATCTTAAACAGATTTTACTAGACAATGTGAGATCTGGGTGCTCCTATCTGGAAAGTTTAACTATTTCTTTATCAGAAACTACGAATGAAAGATAAATCTTTTGAAAATAATTCGAATCAGAATTCAATACTTACTTTTGCTACGAACTATATACATCTCCAGACAAAGACAACAAATAACTCCTTTAAGTGTTTTGTTTAGGGTAATCTTCCAGGATGGTAATGCAAAGAGCATGGAATAAATGTAGTTTCTGCTACTACTAATGCTAGTGACAAATATTAAGAGAAGTTAGTTTTCAACAGACAAGATGTCCCCATCAAGGAGTATCTACGTAGATAGTCATGTCATATAACAGCCCATAACATATGCAGCAATGTAAAATTGAAGAAACTTATACATAAAAATGGAGAAGAGAAACCTGGCCTGTCTTTGATAGAACATAGATGCCTTCTTCAAAACAAAGCTGGAAGTTATGACAGCAATGAAGCTATTAGATTTTTGTGAAAACATTAAGCTGAGCCAACAAACTACAAATTATGTAAATAAGATGTGATACCTGTACTCATCACTGACCCCATAAGCAAAAGTAATATCTTCAAATTCTTCCAACACAGCCACTGCACATGAATTCATAAGATTCAGAGCTTGCTCATCATTGGGCTTGTCAAATTCATGAACTTCAGAAAATCTATCAAAAGACACAAAGAATCTTGAGTCTGACTGCAATATCTTAGGAATGTAAACAAGGAAAAATATGCCATGACAAGTTTGAGACCAACATGATCCATGCAACAATAATCTGTTCATGGAGAACAGGGACAGTTACCAGATGGAACACACTTGATTTTAAACTAATTTCCTAGAATTTTAAGGGTAAATCCTAAACTGTCAAGGCCGTTTTACATTGTATGTCATATTCCAATTGCCCTAGCCAATAGGTGAGAATAAGAGGAAAGGCACTTTTTCCAGAACCTCAGATTGTGAAAGCCTTAGATAACCACTCAAGTTACCTATATAGATACAATACTGAGAAACGGTATTTTATATTTTCAACCAACTCAATAGCCAAAGACGGAGATATGCTATGTGAAGTGCAGCTTTACCTGTGAAAATGGCAGCCATCAATTCTGATTACGATCCATGTAGATGGTATTAACTTGTTCTCAAATACAAATGATCTGACATAATCTGGTTTAATTTTGACAACGTCCTCATCAAAACGCCCAAGCTCCTTAAGAAGACATGAGTGACAATTCCAAAAGCTTTTCCCAGCTATATTCTCTGAATGGATTATTCTTGCCTTTCTCCGCAGTCTTTTGACAGGAGCACCATTCTCATTGTACTTCACAATATCTTCCATCTGTATGAATTTTGAAAGGAAAAATCATAAAATGAAAAAACAATATCAGCTTGAGAGACCAGAAGTTATAAACAAGGCAGCCATGTGCATTATGTGACAATTACATAAGTTCAACGAAACTCGAATGCATTATAGCAAACAAATTAAAAAATAGAGCTGAATTAAGAAGCTATACACCAAATCCTAGTCTAAAATGCCTCCAGCAGGTCCACATAACACATAACCTGATTGTCAAACCAGCACAAAAATCTCACTGACTTTCTAAAAATTTCTTTTTGTCACATAACACCTAAAGATAATTGACGGCCATGTAAATCCCATCCAAATTGGGTCTATATCATTCAATTCTGAAAAGGAAATAATATGATCAACTGTGCAAAACCCTAGCAACTAATCAAATCACAAATACAAGAAGATTATTATATATTTAAGGAAGACTGACAACAAGATTCATCATTTTATATTCAAAACGATTACCAAGTTCTGATTGCATCTGTAAGCTAATATGGAGGATAAATGGTGAAAACGAGCCGCTGATATTTCAAACTCGGAGATATTGAACTATGAAACTTAAATCAAGAATGTCTACATAATAAAGGGCAAGATGACCTCTGTCTTAAAAACACAAGATCCCTGACGAAACAATTCGGGAAGTTTCTTGTAGTTGATACCAAACTGTTGAAAGAGAAGCTCGTTTTTCTCTTGCTTTTGAGTGCCCTATAGAGTTGACAAATGCTGTTAAGTAAACATAAAACAGAGAACTTATATATACATATTTGTAACACATGATTTGGACAAGCAATTAGCACCTTCAGAATTTCTTGCGCTTCATTTTCACTCTTTCCATGTTTAATCAGCATCCAGAGACAAGTTTCATATTGGTTATTAACATGACCTGCCAAAACAAGCATGACTATGTATCACCAATTGCATGTTATTAACAAATTTTCTGTTGATTTTCAAGAAGGTTTGCATGAACTCAGGGGTATTATGGGAAGAATAAGATCATAAGTCACATTAAAATGACAAAATAATATAGGAAAACCGGAACAATAATACTTACAATCATTTTGTCTCCATGCAAGATATTGTTGAAGAACCTCTATTGATGCACAACTTATGACCCGTGAATGAAATGAAGGGGGATATCCAAACTCTTTCAGAGGGAAAAACTCTTTCCACTTTGTGACGTACACAGAAGTGAAGAATGATACAATGAGGGATAGTATTTTGCTGCATATTGAATTTCAAGTAGCATATAAATGACATAAAATTCACGACAAAGGAGGAAAAGGGGTTGGGGAATCTACATGAATTGTATGAAACCCTGCATGTAAACACTATGATGCATTAGGAACGGGGGGGGAAACTGTAAAACAATTATTATGGTTTGGCCAGTTAGATTAAAATCATAGCTACACCTACATACAGAAATGAGGCACTAAACAAACCCAAATACTAGATGGTAGTACTAGAGGCCAAGTTCAATATGTCTATTAGGAAAAATGTAAGAAGACAAAATACAAGGGGTGCTCTGACTATTTCAAAAGTTCAAACCCCAGGTGAAAGTTAAAGCCTCATGGTATTTCAGCAAAGTTACCTATCCCGTCCGGTCCTTTTAGCAGATTATACTGATTATATTTAGAATCATTTTTCTCGGTATTATGACTCAATAATATGAATGCTACAGTAATAACACTGCCAACAATCATATTCAATGAGATGTAATGAGAACTAAAAGGGAACAAACTGAAAACCTGGCTCGCCGCTGGTAAAACTTGGACGTCTTCTTGAAAACAAAACTGTAAATGATATCAACTCAAAATGAGTTATAAATGCATGACACAAAATTGAACTACATGACTATTGATTAATAAAAAATCAAAGTGCCAACCTATACTCATCACTATACCCATACGAGAATACTATATCCGGGTACTCCTCTACCACGGCAACTGCACAAGTGTTCATCAAATTCAATGCTCTCTCATCATTTGGCTTCTCGAAGCCATGATCATGAGAAAATCTATCGCAGCATAACCAAGCAAAGTATTAGAGCAAAAAATAAATAAATAAATAAATAAATGAAAGCAACACACTTAAAAAAATCTCACAAGAATTCAACAACAAATGATGGGGGGTGTGGCTGTTTACCTTTGAAAGTCTCGGCCGTGGATTCTAACAACGAGCAAATTGGGCGAGAAAATTTCGTCTTCAACTTCAAAAGACTTCACGTATTCATATTTGCTATTTGCCATTTCTACTTTAATTTCTTTCTTTCCTTAAATTCTTTTTTTCTGTTGCAGGATTTTTATCAAACAATTGGAGTGCACAGGCTCCGAACCATCGAAAATTCATACTGAATCCAGTAAAACAATAACTGAATTTGAGAGGCCGCGAGGTTTCAAATTTCTGTTCTGGGCGGCGGCCGTGTTACCCGTGTAGATTACAATTTTGAAAAAGCAATAACAAAATGGATTTAAATTTTAAAAATAAAAAATTAGAAGCGGGATACGGGACAGGAAATGGAATTTAATTTCAATTATATTCTTACAATTTTTATATTTTCACACCAATTTTGTATAAAAACGAACCATAACAAAGCATTATTTCGTAATAAAATAGTATAAATCAAAAGAAAATAAACGAAAAAAATAAAAATAAAAATAAAATAAATTTCCCTATGACGTTAAGAAATAACTTCTAAAGTTGTTTTAGAGACCAAAATTTGACAAAATAACATGTGTCTTATGCCAAATGGCCCCGCAAATTATTGGTGCATCATACGCTTCATTCCAATCACCAAGAGTTCCCGAAAAATTGCGATTTTGAGATAATTTAGGTCATATTTAATATTGAGATGATATAATTTTTATGTCATAGTTGTATTAAAAAAATTATCATTATAAAATAAAAATTAATTTTATATAATAAACATGATTTATAAATAATAATTTTAATAAAAATAATAAAATTTTATATTTTTTATTATATAAATAATAAATTAAATTAATTTAATTTACAAGCTGCAACCGTTAATATTTACCAGACACTTTAATACTGTTGCTATAATATGTACGTATGATGATGGTATAAAATTAAACTCAATACGATACTAGAACAAACAAGTTAATAATTATTGAATTACCCGCATGCATGGATAATACACAAAGTTCCATTTACCAGCTTACACCACGAAACAGCGAATACTCAATTCCAATCTCTGAAGACAATTTTATTTTGTTATTAAAAGATACAGAAATATGATATATCATCTTCTTAAGTCAATTAAAAATTGTCTAAGCATGCACTCATATTTTGATTACATTAAAATTGTCAACAAAATTCCAGCAACGGTTGCAGCCATAGCTGCTGCCCCAGTAGCCAAATTCACCAAGCTTACCGCATCACCACTATCAATCTGTATAGGAAACAAGCAGTTGCCCACACTTGCATTCTTATCCGTGATCAAAGCCAAGCCTTCAAAGTCACAAGCTTTCTTATCTTGCTGATTCATTTGAAAGTACATGTTAAATGCATATGAAACTTTTGTTAGATTATCAAGGCCGCTGCACGATGAACCCGGTTCAGTGGCCGTGCAATCTCCTTCTTGGCAAGCTTTAAACAGCTGCTGATCGACCAACTCGAAATTCGTGACGCCTCTATCAAGCACACACCATTTGTGATCATAATACTTCACCCCTTTGGCCCCAACAGGCATCTTATTCTGCCCTCTTCCAGTGAAGTCAATGGGGAATTTCGGCTGCCCGTCAAATCGAAAAATCCCCCAATGCCTCTCAAATTTCCCCGGGGCAATGCTCTTTGCGTCTTCGTCCAGAAACCCAAACAAGTAGACATCAAATTCGGTTCCCGGCCTGAGTGGGGTGCCGTTTCGTTTAGCCAACTTTTTGAACAGGCCATCATAAAATTTTTGTGCGCTTTGGCTGGTGGCCGCCTTGTGACCGTCCGTCGGCCAACCGATTTCTCCGATGATGATCTTGAGATCCGGGTAACCGGCTTTCTTCAATGCCGACAAAAGGGTGTCGTAATTTCCATCAAGCACGTTGGTGTAACGGTGGTTCTTGTCCTGAAGGCCTTTGGCGCCATCCTCGAAGAAGGCGAACTCCACGGGGAAATCAGGGTTTTCGTAGAGACTGAGGAAGGGATAGATGTTGACGATGAAGGGTGAGTTGTTGTCGTGAAGGTTTTTCAGAATGTTGTCGATGTGCTGCTTTATGTCCTTGCGGAAGACCCCGTCCGACGGCAGAGTCCCTTCGTACACGTCGGCGTTCAACGGCACGGTGGCCTTGACCGTTTTGCCGTGGCCAGCCTCTATTAGAGCTTGCTGAACGTTCTTCAAGGCTGGGTATGTGTCCTTGACGAAAGATTCATTGTAAGATTTCAAAAATGGTTCATTTCCAACGGCCACGTACCTGCATGCATACAAAACCGTTAATTTTTCCATTTCAAAAACCACACACAAAGTATTTGTCAATATTATATGCTGGTAAAAAATAAGATAATCAAAATTTACTTGCAAATAACATAAAGATCATCTAGCTCTCAAGGGTGTAGTCAATAGGTTTTTGAACAGTTTTATTTAGTTATCCATATACATTTCAATTTTGGAAAGATAAGGAGTTAAAAAGTAAATTCGAACGTAAATACCCAATCTTTGATTGTAGTCTCACTTATCTTTTAATTAATCGAACATTTGCTCATTTAATATGCTCTTTTTTTATTGATTAATTATGGAGATTTTATTTTAATTGAAATGGAAAATTAAAAAAAAAAAAGAAAAAGGAAATGCATACTTGAGCTTCACGGAACCATCCTTGACCCATCGGGTGACATTCTCTTTAACCCAAGTTTGGGCATTGCTATAATCTACAGCCATGTCAAATAACATGCCATTAGGAATGGCAACCATTACTTCAATGCCTGTGTTTGCAAGTTCTTTGACACTATTTTCATCGGCATCGAAAAGTTTCACCCTCTTGATTCCATTATCCTTAAGCATTTGCACAATGATCTTCGCCGGCAGTGGGTGCGACGCAAGGTTGCCCCAGTTGACGCCAACGTCAACGGGTTTAATGTGGGCATAGTCAAAATTGTCGACCCTGGCGTTGTTGTCGCCGCCGTTGTTATTGTTATTGCCATTGTTACTGTTGCCACCTTCGTCGTCGTCGTCGTCGTCGTTGTTGCTATTGTCACCATTGTTATTGTTGTTACCATTGTTGATGTTGTTGTTGTTTCCGTTCCTATTGTTACCGTTGTTGTTGCCATTGTTATTGTTGCCGTTGCTATTGCCACCGTTGTTGTTGTTGTTATTTCCATTGTTGCCATTGCTATTGCCGTTGTCGTTGTTGTTGTTGTTTACGTTGTTATTACCATTGTTGCCGTTGTTGCCGTTGTTACTGCCGTTGTTATTACCATTGTTGCCATTGCTATTGCCGTTGTTGTTGTTTCCGTTGTTATTACCATTGTTTCCATTGCTATTGCCGTTGTTGTTGTTGTTTCCGTTGTTATTACCATTGTTGCCGTTGTTGCCGTTGCCGTTGCCGTTGCCATTGTTGTTGCTTCCGTTTCCATCTTTGTTGTCCCCATTGTCTTCATTTTTGTCATCTTGGGCTAAAACTTGACATATCAAGTGATTAGAGATGAACAAGAAGAGGAAGAAAATGAACGCGGCTCGAGCCATGGTGTTGAGCCGGCCGGTTCGGTAACCAGGCTATAGAGAGAGGGATTACTAGTAGCTAATTCTTTGATGAAGACAAAGGTTATTTGATTGAGTCTTTCGGGGGTTTATTGGCTTCTTGTGGATTAAACAAATTACGGTAATATGAATGGTTAATTTGATTAATGAGGTTTCAATAGAAAGTTTAGAAAATATTGGAAGGCCAAGCGGGAGTTTAGAAAAATATTTGCTTTTTATAGAGCTTTTTATTTTTTGTGTTGTTAATTAATCTCGTTTTCTTGGTAATAATAGGAAGATTTTATTTATTTTCCCTTCCTATCATTGTTGTTTATGCGGAAAATAAGTTGTCTTTGGCCTAAAATGAATTTCTAAATTTAGGAATCATTTTGGGAATGCTTCCTAGATTAATGTCAAGAGGAATAATATGAATTTTGAAATTTATTTTACATTAGTATGGAGATCGGAATTTTTTTTCCCCTTTATACAGAAAGTTACGAAAGAATAATTTTTGTAACACAGTTAACGTTTCGACATACATAATTTTTGTATTTTAGTATTTACAAAAGACATCTGTATTTTAAAAAGTGTGCTAAAGAAAAACTATATAAGAATTAATGATCAAGAACTTTTAACTTTATGCAAAGTTTTGATAATTTTTCAATATATAGTTTCGGTCCATTTGCAATATACTGTGGATTAAAAGGAAATTGATTACATGAGCTGACATAAGTACATTATAACTCACAACAATCTCAAACCGGTCCCCTTTTGGTAAATTGTAAAAATTTTGATTTAATTCCCCAGAATAGCTAATTGCTAAAAACATTTTAAATCAAAAAGGTAAAAAGAAAAAACTCTAAGTGAATTTTATCTGTATTAAAGGCTGATATTTACACATTGTACATTTCTTACAAAATTGACATAACCTCTCTCTACATGGTTCGTTCAATGGAAATTTTACTTTGCGCTGACTTGTGATCTGTTAAAAAATCAAAGAACTCAGCCGCTTTACAAAAACTTTGCTAGCCAAAAACATACGGAACCTAATCTGAACAAATTCCTCAAGCCACAATTTATCTACCTTCTGGTGTACTCAATGAAATCCGAGAAGATACTAATTTTCAGAGCACATCAACTAGTTTACATGCATCTTTACTAATTTTCATGTATATATCTTGTTGCTAATTCTTCAAAAGTGATTCTGAGGAACGATCAAGGTATTACCATCTGCGCCACTGTATCACTGTCCTCTCAAAATCATCATTACAAGCACGTTTCATATTATAGTTGCCCATCAAGATTACATCAATGGCAGGTATGCCCCGCCATGTCCTCTCCTCAGTACAAGCGGGCCAGCATTTTCAGGAACTCTATCCAATGCTTTCGAGCATGCATCGACCACATCGTTGAACCCAGTTGCCACAGTAGCCAACTGCAACCGTAACCTCAGATCCCTAGTTCTCTTCAACAGGCATCTAAATGACCTACCCAGGTATTTAGCCCATTCTGCAGGCAATCCTCCGCCAGTTAGCCAAACCGAGAATTGGGACTGGTCACCTCGGGCTGCCACCTCAGCCCTATAGAATTTTGCCAGTTCTCCGAGCATAGAAGGTTGGAGGGGAAGTACAGCCACGAACTCAGCCACAAACTCTTCCGTTCGCTCCGGATTGAGCATCTGATTCCAAAGCACCAGAGCCCACTCGCTTGGCTGGTTAAGACCGTAGGCTTCTGCAACAATTAGAGCCTCCTGAAAACGAGATTGCTCAACAAGTGCTCTCCTGGCATTGGTCTCAGATAGGTTGAGCCACTTAGAATCAGGCATTCGGATTTGAAGGGACACAAGGGAAGCTTGGCCACAAGCTCTACGTGTTTTGTTGCCAGCATCAATAGAAGAGTGGACTTCAGCAGCTTCAATAAAATAGCGCATGGATTCTAGAAGGTCTTCATTCTGGTCCTTGTCAGCACGATAAAACCACTGCCAAGAGGACTGCTCTGCTCGTGACTCTAAAAGAGCAGCTGTTTCATGCTTCATGTCAAAGTGGTTATATACCTGCACCGGAAAAAAAAAAAAAGGAAAGATAATGATGATAAGACATAAAAACTGATAGTGATGATAAGACATAAAAACTGATACATGGCTGAAAGGCCCAAAATGTAAATAAGGAAAGAAGTAAAGGACAGATTGCATGAGCCTATGCAAAGAGGAATTGAGCGCTTGACCTCTTGCTTCAGCAGCAAGAGGCCATCCAACTGGAACTGGGTTATCTTGCTTCAGCAGCAAGAGGCCATCCAACTGGAACTGGGTTATGGAGAATACATTCATTAAATACTTCAGCAAAGCTTTTTTTCCACGTACATATCTCAACATAATAAATAAAGTAGTTGTGCTGACTCAAAATCTTTCGAACAGTCTAATAGCTTTGGATTTCCCAGGATCTCCAACCAGGACATAAACATCCCCTACACCAGCTTTACAGAAGAAATTGAGGGATAACATATATATAATTAGAAATGATTGACGGCCTGATTTAGGGGCCTGCATGTCTGCCAAGAAACTATATTCTTGAAGACCCATACCACGACTCATTAGTGCCTAACTCTCATCTGTATGATGTACGTCCATAAGACTAGACGTAAAAAGTTATCAAAGACATAAAGTCAGTGAAGCATATACAAACCATTGCAAATGCGTCAAGGTCGTTAGAGTTAAAATGCTTCAACGACGTGAGAACAGCCATTCGGAATCCTCTGACAGCCTCAGCAGTACCTGTGTTTGTGTCTGCAGCAGCAGAATACTTCTGCAGAAGTAAATCTAGCTGACCATTTTCTATGAGAATGCCCAAAATAAAATTTAGAGCATGGAAGTTCCCCACTCCAGTTATCAAGCGAGCTAAACATGGGAAATCACCCTCAGATACATAAGCTTCAACTCTAGTTGCAGCAAGGGCGACAAGGACATCAACTCCATCAAGGCAAGCTGATGATTTGTAGAAGTGGTGGCAGAGAATGAGAAGCTCAACCTGACAACGAAATTGATGACTTGCACTTCAAAAACGAGATGAGAGAGAAACAGCATATGTAGTTATCATTTTTTTATCTTTTGTAGTGATTATCACCAGAACTGGTTGTCATTTTCACAAATTCTTTTTGAACGTGAAAATCTCAAAGAAAACACACTTCGCAAATAACAACCATACCTCACATGCATGTGGTATTTCCTGTCCAGTAATTACTAAGCGCATCAGTGCATGGCCGATTTCTGGTTCGGAAGGACAAAGCTCTGCCCACTTCAAGAAGTCCGAAAATCTCCACAATAGAGGAGCCGGTCCTTCCTCTTTTTGAGAATCCATATAACCGCCACGATGTGCAGCCAATAAACCCTGGAGAAAATGGAAAATGTTTAACCAAAACATATTGCAGATTATACATCCCATTGAGTAGAGGAATGGGTTTGCACATAATTTATCATAGAATAAAGTGATAAGTTTCTGGTCCAGTCTTTCGAACCAGGTGGCAGCCAATCTTTACCAGTAGGCTAGTGTTGTCCGGCCAAAATCAATTCTTATTGCAAATCCAAAATTCTAGAGTCACAATTTAAGCATTCCAATGAAAATGAAATTTACATGGCACACCTTCAAAAAGGATTCAGCAAGAATTTGTGCAATACTAGCAGCTGGCATAGAGTGAGTTTGCACAAGAAGATTGGCTTCTTCAAATGATTCTTGTGCTTTAAGAGAAAGAAGCTGCAGCAATTCAACTGGCTGCTTGTCAAATGCCTCTGAAAATTGAAGACCCAAGACATTTGCAGCTTTTACAACTGCAATTATCCTCTTACAAATTCCACGTCCACTACCTTCGGGGAAAGAAGTCACCAAGCTCTCTAAAATCTATATTTGCAGAGTCAAATATTAGAGTCCAAATAATAGAAACAGGAGACCATCAAAAAGTAAAAAAAAAAAAAAAAAAAGAGATACTAAAGGGTTAACATTTATTACATTAAAAAGGCCTCATTATCTGATATTTACCATTGAAAACGTTGTTTATTTACATGGAGCAGCCAGTAACAGAAGAAAGAAAATAATAGATTTGAACAATAACCTGCAATGGATTGATCAACCGTCGGTCAAGCGGTATATTGCATGACTGAAGGACAGAAAGCACTTCCTCATCAAGGATTGATATTGATACTTCACTACTAGGTGTCGAGATAGATGCAAGCTTTAAAGTAACATCCACAAGAACGAATTCAGATGGTATGTGAGCTGGAGACAGCTTATGTTGCAGTTGCTTGGCTGCTGTTATTTGTCCAACCTCCAATAATGAAAGAACAGCTCTTTCCAGCTCAGCAGGTTCAACCCTTTCCTCCCATTTTGGAAAAGACATTTCTACTGTCGAGCTTTCATCTGGCAACAGTGAATCATTCCTGGAGTTAGGAGGACCAGAACTATCTTCTGAATCAGTAATTCTATCTACAGAGTCCGTTAGTTGTCGCCTAGAAGACACAAAGCCTTTGGCCCTCCGTTTTGTTTTTAAACCTCCCCCAGCAGTGTTTGAAGAGCTGACATCTAAGAATTGGCTCTTGAAATGTGCTTGGTTATTTTCCCTAAGATCATGTTTCTCTGCAATTCTCTTGCTCATTGTGTTGATATGATTATCCATTTTTGTTATTACACTTGCAGTCCGGTCGATTATATTTGAAGAATTTTCCCGGGTAGAACTGATTAAACTGAAATCTCCTTCACTTTTCACCTGTGCTTCTGATTCCACTGCTAAGAGCCACACTCTAGTCTCGATTTCTCGCAGAAGATGCAATGGATAAACCCTGATAAATTAGTCATCACAGCAGTCAGAAAAGTTGGTTATACACTACAATACATAAGAGAAACAAGATCTGCATTAAAATCACTTACGGATTAGACTGGGTTATCATCCCACTTAGCCACTGCAGTGAAAGCAGCAGCATCTCGTGAAGCTCTTTAGCAGGAAGATCCTTTTCCAGCTTTTCTGCATGTTTTAGGAAAAATAGTCCTGCCTGCAAACCAAATAACAGTAAATCCTTTAAATACCATGTACGCAGATGGAAAAGTTGTGATTCTGCTTGACGAGTATTGATTGCAGAGACAAACATACCTGTAAAGGAGGGAAGGAATATCTTATAAACAGCGTCTGGCAGTGGCTCCACAAAGCAACTCTCTCTTCTGGGACATCCCAAAGGAACTCTTTCCATTCAGCCACCAAGGATTCAGCCTAAAAGTGAAGAGTAAAAGATTGAAAAGATAGGAAAGGAATTAGCATTAAGGATGTTCAAACAATACCAGCTACAGATGCTTAAAAGTAATGGAAGGCATGTCAAAGGATCCATGAAACCATGAATAATGAGGAGGCATGTAGCAGAGCAACCATCAGCAAAGAGGCACTAAGGGTGAATTTAAGCATTAAAAGGAAACAACAGAAAGGAAAACTCCAGGTAAAAGAAAAGAAAAATAGTTTACCCTCAAACAGTGCCCAAACTAAAACTCAACTGCATGTAAATAACATGTCATTCAATCAGACTATGTAAATGACACGTCATTCAATCCGACTGCATGTAAATGACACTGTTCTTCAATCTCTATATAAAATTAAGATTGAGTTTCACAGCAGACTGTCATCTCAAAAATTGAAACATAGAGATGAACATTTCGCTGCAACCTTCTTATTAGAAGCATCTTCAAGCACATGTACAAAAGAACATGCAACCTATCTGCCATTAACAAAAACTTAAGCGCCATGCATGAAAAGATCATCACTAAGAAAATTCGACAACGATGTACTAAGAACTGTCTAGACTCATAAACAATATAATTTTCCATTTGTAGGATTTTAGGTAATAAGGGAAGTCTTAGAATAGTACAATCCTGTTTTACGCAGAACGGAAACGACTATCAGGGAGGCCTCAACAATACCAGAGACTTTAATGGATTTAGCATCTAACGAAAACATTTTACCAATAATATCACTATTATCATTCTCAATTTCAGGTAACAAAGTCATTTAAAGAATGCAAATGGAAAACGGTAGAAATCCTCCAATTACATGATATTCTGGAAATAAAATGTCTAACCCATCCTTATTGAGTTAACGAATGTAAGGACAAAATACTTTAAAAAAAGGCACTAAATTCATACTTGTGCGGACTTCATAGTTCAGCCTTCCGAGCTTTAAGTTATGTATTCTTTATTACTTCATATCCAATATCATAAATCCTTCGTTGTGAGATTGGTCATGCAACACAGTTGCTTTGCGAAGGAAGAAAAGATTTCATTTGCATTTATAGTACCTGAGTTTCTGTAACACGATGAACAGTAGATTTCCAAGGTCCACCACTAGCATCCAACTGCTTTGCCCAGTTGCGTGCTTGATCCCATTGCCCATTCTTTTCTAATGCTGTTAAAAGTGAAGCATCATCTAAAGTTTCATTCCCTAGGTGTAGACCATCATCTTTCCGCAATGAGGGTTCTGCTAAATTAATTTGCCAGTAGAGTCGTCGATAATAAGTGGCAGCAGAACTTCCAACGCCAAAGTCAGTAGCAGCAAGAAGTTGCAGCAAGCATCTTTTTTCATAAGGAGATGGACAAGTTGAAAGCATGGCATCAGCAGCTTTTACAGCAGTTGAGCTAACCCATGAAATTCCAATCTGCCCTTCTTTTCCTGTATATGCTGGCAACTGGCTCGGATCTTCCTTTATTCGGGCAGAGAAGGAACCCAAATGTGCTGATGCTTCAGATAGGCGCATCTGTGAAAATGCCTAAACAAAATAATAAACAAATGAAGTTGTATTAGAAAATGATCCTCAACTCATTTCCAAATGCAAATACACTGTCAACCACTATTGTTACTCAAACAAGTCAATAATTATTCCCAAGTGAAAATACCTAAAGTTATAACTGACGAAGCAGGAGATATAGGGTACGTTATAGTCAGCCAATAGTATATCCCATGTAAGTTATGATTATAATGAATCCCTTTTGTTTCTTCCTCAGAACCGCATCCATTAGGCAATTCTTAAAACATAGCACTTAAAAATTTCTGCCCACAATAACATTTAAATGAAAATGTTGCACTAAGGTCCAAAACAGTTTCAAAATAATCAAATAAAAGGTCTAATGCTTTGGGTTCTGTTCTACAAGAAAATGGGGCCCCTTAATAACCCATCATCTTAAATTATGTATTCTCCATTGAACTCCAAAAGAAGCATGTCGATAACGCTAATTAAAGTTCATTCCTTTTTGATAGAAAGCGATAACAGATTGCATAGATAGAAAAGGAAATTAGCAAAGGTGAACAATCTGATGAGATGAGCTAAGAAGGCAGAATTTTGGAAATTTTAAGTTTTATTATTTTATTATTTTGCTGAAGGAAAAGTAACTAATTTAGATGATCGTATTCTTCAAAATTATTTTATATAATGTACTTTAACTACTTGCTTTGCAGCTAAGTGAATATCCATCTATATTCATAAGATCATTGGTCACTGAATTGAGTGGTTCAGACATTAAGGAATAAAACCTACAGCCTGCCTCCAAAGAGATCAGGATGCATGAACCAACATTTGGTGAGTGCGTCAGAGAGGTAAATCCATCTGACACAGCCAAGACTTGTAATTTAAAAAAAAAAAAAAAGGTTTCTCCAATTAAGAATTGCAATCCAGTAGATAGATTGGAAAAGCTGAGTATAGTTTGGTCACCAACCTGAAGAGCACGGATAAAAGGTAACAAAGAACATGAAGGAAGAAACATTTCAAATGCCCTTAACAGTGGCAGAAACAAGTGTTGTTCACAAAGCACCGCAACCATCTTGGAGAGAGAAGCAGGTCCTTCAACTGAATCACTTTGAAAATTTAAACATTTACTAACTTCTGTTCTTCCTTCTTCCCCTGCAGTTCCTTGGGCAATAACTACAGTTGAACTAGGATAACTAATTGAAACATCAGATGAGACACACAAGGGATCTGCAGATATTGGCTCTATAAGCCGCCTACGTTTTGGACTCTGTCGGTTGTAATGAAATGTAAGAGCTCTACCATCCGCCGGTATAGCATTAGTAGCTTTCACAGCTGCCGCAACATTATGTGCTATCTGGGAAGCAATGTCATTCACCTTTATGGAAGAAGTTTCCCTGTAAGTTGATGAGCATGATCATATGTAAGTCTTGGCAATCAGCACAGAGAGGACAACACGCTTAAATAGTAGCAACAAGAAACAGTCATTATAGCATAACAATTAAACAAGCATGGAGGGCTGTGGCCTAAAGCTCAAATATTTCTAACTCAAAAAAACATTAAAAAATAATAACTAAGAAGGATCATTTGATGTTAAGATGTTGACGGTAACCTGGCTGCAGTAATTTCCAGCCAGACTGTTAAGCAGGATAATGGAGTCACATCTGGATAGCATGATGCAATCATTGCCAGCACAGACCAGGATAACTCCTTTGCTTTAATCAGTAGGGCCTCCCCGGGACTTTTCTGCTTCTCACAATCTGCTAAAATCCTAAAGAGCTCAACAGGGATATATAAATTTTCATCCAATACGGAACCTTCACTCCTTTCCATAGCACCTGAGTTCAATGAAGAGCTAGCTTTTTTTCTTGACTGCAGGCTTTTCAAGACTGTTAATATGTGAATTTTGAGACGTGGATCATTAAATTCCTTTGATGCCTGAACCAAAGAAAAAAGACACAATGGTAAATATTTTCATTGTACAGCTGTGTTTTTCATTGACCAGAGCAAAAACTAACCTACAATCATACAATAATAAAAATGGAAACAAAACTTACCACATGGACCACAATTTCAAAAGGGTACCCCCCCACCTGAGCTTCGTACAAAAATCCAACCTTACAAAAGAAGAATGATAACGTAAGATTTGAAGCTGGAAAATAGTTCATCACTCGCAAAAACAAAATATCCAAGTTCAGTTGAGATATACCCAATCATTGTCTCGTGCTAATACAGCAAGGTATTTTGTGCTTAAGGGAAGCTGATGCATCTGGCAAAAAACCGTGACTAAATCCCAATGCTGGCTTGCAGCTTTCTGTTGAGATCTTAATTCAGTGCCATCACCATTTCCAGTTAACAGCCAAGACCCACATGTCTTTCCATCTAAAAGCACTGGAAGACTAGCCTTTTCCAAATGCTGTAGGACAAGCAGAAGAGCCCTAGAAGGCCGTGCACTAGCAACTGAACTTGGAGATCTCTTTAGCTTACCCTTGGTTGCACTACCCTCTTGCAGATATTCATCTGCCAGTGCTCGAGCTAGAGATTTTGTTATGTCATCTTCATGGGGTAATGCATAAAAAGCAGAACTCTTAGGCGAAAGTTGCCTATAACTTTCAGCATTTTCGCTGGATTTATAGAAAGAGGATATCCTTCTCAAGGCTGATACATCCACTCGGAGCATGCTGGCAGATAGACCGCAAAGCTCCAGGAAAAAGGTACATGAAGCAACCAATACAGAATCTTCAAAATGTGAAATAGCAAGTGGCATGACCTAAAAATTTACACGCCATCAGTTACATATGACTAAAAATAAGTAACCTGATAACAACATTATTATAACATAAAACAGAATATCAGTTACATATAACTAAAATAAGTAACCTGACTACGACATAATTATAACATAAAAGCAAAAGAAACTCATTCAGTTGTCACTAAATATAGATTCTAAGAAAATTGATCCTTACAGATGAAAGAAGAAGCTCTTCACTTTTTATGATGGGAGCAAGAAGTGTCTGAACATCAGATTGAACATTTGCCAGTCCAAGAGCTGAGGAACTGGATCGGCCTTCTGATTTCATCTTCTCAATTCTAACACCAAGAAGTTGGTTAAAAGCTGCCAGTGCGCGACCACGATGTAAATGATGCTCAAGTCCAATACCAGTTTCCTGAAGTTAATAGTCGAAAGTGTGACAAAACCATAAACGTCATCCAAGCAACATAAAGCATCTAATTTGCAGAACAGAAGTGACAGTAACACCATATAGATAATTCCATTGCAGCCATGAAAAGAGTTTTTTTTTTTTGTCAGATTATGTCTTTCAGGCACTTAAGATTCTGCTGCAAGATCTTCGTGGGCATTCATAGGAGTTCAAAACAAAGCTTGACTTTGAAGGTCAAGTCAGATTTAATCTTTTTTTTTTTTCCCAGAAAATTGGGCTTAGGAATTTTCATAGTAATTGGTAAATTGTACGTGTTTGGTGTTTACATGCTTTGATTAGGAAAAATATGGAGCTAATGATAGTGCCTCGGTTATCACTAGTGTAGTGAAATACACAATTCATTCACTGCAGAAACACATTGTTCACGCTTCTGTAGCAGAATTGTACAGTGGGAATCTTTATCATTTTAGATTCTTTCAACAATGATTTTTCTTTATTATTTGGATCTCTTAATCTAAGGATTTGAGCCAATGAAATTATTTTATAATTATTTTATAAATAGGGCTTGAATCTACTTTCTAATATGGCAACTGATTATTAAAAAGATCATGGACACAGCTCAAAATTTTCACTTGCCCCATGGTGTTAAAAAATAATTTGGTGGTCGATGCATAAAAATTAGGTGTGGTAATTTGGGAGTTTTATCTATAATATGCTGTATTTTAGCCAACAGGGACTGAGACCGTGTATTAATCGTGTCAAGAATATCAATTACTAACCAAACCCATTTATTCATTCGTCATGCAACTTTTTTAACATGATTTAATAATTTCATTTAATCACCCTTTAATATTTCTAAAAACATTCTCCAGAATATTTGTATTATTACCGACTAAAACTCTAATCAATTTTTTTAAGATAACTAAATATTTTTTCAAATATGGCAAATTTAACATAGTTCAATTAGGAGTTTAAAAAATAATAATAATAATACAGCATGGTTAAACAGCCAGGGAATATGATTTGCTTAAATTTAGCATAAAGAGAAAATAAAATTCTAAATGTTTGAAAGCTTGCTTAACCTACAAGCTTAAGCTCAGTGATGGCCAGGAAAATAGTTTGAAGCTCTCAAATAGGCCCACATAAGTGCAAGGCCTATACCAAACGAGCTTATCAGGTGGACCAGGCCCAGAAAGAGACTCAGGAGAGATAAATACACACACACACACACAAAATATAAACAAATACAACTGCAATTGTGAGGGGAGATTCGAACACAAGACCTCTAATGATCAAATCTACCTTTAATTCCATGCTAAGTTAGCTTGACATAAAAGGTTAAGCTTAAGTTCTCTACCAATAGTGAAATATCAGGCATATCATAGAAGTATCCTTTATATAGGGAACCAATCATGTACACCACTTGGATTCTGCACAATAAAGATATCTCAACACATCTAAGAAATTCCACCTACAAGAATATTGATAGTTCCATCAGCAACCATACTAACTACTCTGATTTCAGGAAATAGTCCTAGGGCAAAAAGGAAAACTATGCCAATTTTGATTTAAAAAAACAATATTTCATCAACATTTCATCTGAATTGCATGAACTGATTGTCTTATGCAAAAAAAGTACATACCTGGAGTGAAGCATCATAAAGTTCCTCTTCAATGTGCTTCTGGATAGTTGCCTCCCACGAAATAGCACTGACCTCAGCATCTCCATCAGCAAATGTGAAAAAATCAATATCCCCTTGCAGCTGAGTTTCTGTTGGCAGACCTGAAAGTGACTGCCATCCTAGAGGACCCTGCAATCCAATACAAAGGCCATTGCCAATTACCAATAAGATAAACATATTAGATCAGTAAGAAGTAATAGATAAAAACTGCCTCCATACAATTATAAGCATACAATAAATATTTTCACTGAGTTGTAAGAAAACAACTGTCAAACCAATTTTGACCGAAAGCTAGAAAATAACTTTGAAAGGGCAACACTATAAGAGAAGTTTTTTTTTTTTTTTTTTAATACACAAATAAGAAACGGGAAAATATAATAACAATAATAATAAAGAGTTGCAAAAGAGAGGAGCAGCACTCCTGGAAAAAAAAATTACAGGAACAAAATGCGGAACAAAAACATCATTTGATAACAGCTTCCCAATTTTATAAATAAAGAAGAAATCTCCTTCAACTCAGCAGAACTCAACATCAGACAGACCCAAGAAAATGCACTTTATCCCAAAAGAAATCAAAGCCCTCATTTTCTGCATTCTCACCAAAAAGAATTTGCCTGAAAAAACATTTCCATAACTGTTGCAGATGAGGAGCACAAAAATATGTTAGCAGGAGATAAGAAGACTGACCTGCACATAAAGCTGAATCAACCTTCTCACAGCCTTCGGAAACCAGCAAGGCAGGATCTGTGAAAGTGAAGTATCACGTCCCGAAGAGAAGAAGATGTTGTCACGCCAATTTAGGTAGTCTGATAAGTCTAAATTAACAAATATAGAAAGAAAATTATGGTTTAGCAAATTAAGATCACTGAGGGATTAATCTTTACATGTATAAATCAAAGAACCAAAGAAAATAAGAGTTTTAAAGCTAACCATTCTTTGCTTTAGGACCCAAAAAATTGCACCTCGGCTCCTCTCCAAAACATGCTGCTACAAGTGTGCGCCACAATGTAGGGAAGCGTTGCAGGGTGGGTCTCAAGTTCTCTAGTGTGCACTGGGCTGAAGAGCTACTATGCCTTATACTACCACTACTTAAGCAGTTTTGAATTGGGGCTCGAGCATGCATTAGTGTTGCTAAAGCAGCCATTTCTCCCCCTCCTTCAGCAATGTCATCAACAGTACGAATTATATTGTCAATCTCTGGAACACTGAGGTTGCTACCAGACACTAAATTATGCGACATTGTTGAACGGGCATTAGAAAATGCTGCATCATATTCATACCCCTTAACCCTAGAAAAGAGCAACCATCTGGCCCAGTGACAATTTCCCTGAACAGTTGTATCACAGAAAACAAAGACACAGGTAAGAGCACACACAAAGTATTTGTCACATCTTAAAGCCTGGGCCATGTATAAATATTAGCAAAACATGTATGGTATCAAGGAGCTTAAACATGACTTGTCCTAAGCCTAATTGACAACAATGGAGACTGCACCTTGATTATAACACTTAAAACAGAGTTAAGCTTGAAGTCTACTTCAGAGTGCCTCAGGAAAGAAGTTGAGCATGCAAGCGCATGGGAATTTTGTTTAACCACAATTCTGCAAGTCTTCCTTCCTCAGCACAATTAAATGGTGGGGGCACACTCTTAGCTCAGACCAAAGTAATTCATCATGAAAACTAAGAAATCACCATCTCTAAGGCTGTCATTAGCATGTATCACACAATTTTATGTTCCAGTCAGCACAAAATAGAATTGTGAGCTTGGACAAAAAATGGATAATAAAGGAAGAAAATTACTATTCTAGCTGGAAAGCACACATTTATTTTGGAAGCGCTTGCTTTGTGCCGGCTCATTCATTAATTTTTCACGAACTCTAAGATTTACCAGCCAAGATTTACCAACACCAATGCCTTTAGTTCAGACTTTCCCCAACTACCCCAAATGGAGCTTAATAATAAGGGTAGATTATCATTATCAAAACCTATTTCTGTGTCTTAAATCAGAAATATAAGGACTACTCTTTCTTGAAAAAAGAAAAGTTTTGGAAATAAAAATAATTAATTTCATCAACTAATGTGAATCTCAAAGATGATGACTCAATGATAAATAATTTACAGCCAATAAACATTTGGATGCAAAATTGTGATTAATAGAAATAATCAGAGTAAATTCAACACAAAGAATGATAATTTAATGAGAATGATAATTTAATGAGAAACACTTACTGCTGCTTTTTGTAATGAACAAAGCAAATCATTATCTTGAACCAGCTTGTGATGATCAAGGTAGAGGTCCAAAAGGTTTGGCAAGTTATGTTCTGCACAGCGATGTACAAGTAATTTATGCAAAGCGTGCAGTGTGTCAACAGTAGATCTTCCAATATTTGATAAATTCAGATCTGAGAAGCTCTCAATAGAATCATCCTCAGGTGACGCTTTATTTCTGTTCATAATGAAGCCTGAACGGGCCAAAAGAGATACTATTTCTTCTGTGCCTTCCCAGTATTCCTTCAAAAAGACAAACTTTTTTGCCAGCTCCTGCTCCATAAGCATTCTTAACCACATGGAGCATATACCATTGGCAGAAAACTTGAGAACTTTAATTTTGGGGACATCCAAGCAGACAGCATCCAGATCTTCAATAGAACATATATAATTGCCAAAGTCAGGTAACTCACTATTGCAACCAACGGTAGCAGGCTGCAAAACATCTAAAGCAATCTGGAGGCTTCCATCTGATAGCACTGATGCAGGAATAAACTCCAGAAGTTTGAAGACTTCCTCCCAGTCATTATGGCATATATGGTACTCCAATTGTGATTCCCACAATACATGAACACCCATATGAAAAGGTTGGTCCAGTACTATCTGTACAAATAGGAAATCTATTAGAAAAATATTTAAAAATTCATATTTACGTATTCAGCCATATATAGAAATGAAACCAAATTATGGCTGCAAGAAACATAATAATACAGTGCAATACGGCAATAGCATTCAACAATAAAGATGTGGAGATTAAGATGAGCAAGAAGATAAAGAAAATAACCTTAAGTATGAAATGCGAATATACACTATCATGTACATTCTAGCTAACTGAGGGACACCATAAGAAAGTATAGATTATTGTGAATTTAAAAGTAAAAATGAAAAAGCCATTGATTTTGTAGAAAGAGAAAGAAATAGTATAGATATCACGAAGAACATGTACCACTTTAGAGGCACAGGGGAAATAATAGCTCTCTTACTTTAAGAAGAGAGCCATTCTTTCATGCATAAGCATATCAATCTGCAACGCTAATATCTAAAGCTCAACATTCTGTTACGGTAGAACTGTTGGATGACAGAGAAGTAAAGAATTCATTCAACAGCATCAATTATTGCCTCTTTTTGATATCTTGAGGCATGAGCTTATTGTAATTACCCTGAAGCATAAAAAAATTAAAATCGTCGTATGAACCTTACTTTGTGCTCAACTTTAATTACAGCAATTATTAAAATTCAAAGGATCCTAAATTTAACTTCTGCCACAATTCAAATTGAGAAAAATAAGTAGATCCTATATGCAATAAATTCTCAACTGATCCCATACACAAGAAAGATTTAAAAGTTATTAAGCAATAAATTTATTGTTCATAGGCATTTAGTGAAAACATACATTGGATTTAAAGATAGTTGGTAGCAGCCTTGATCGGGGACCAGATTCTATCTCACTACAACAACAACAACTTCCTTCCGGTACAAATTCAAAAGGATAAATGTAATATTTTAAATGGTAGGACACAGAAGTAGTGACTTACACGATCAATGGTTCTTTGATCCCACGCATTTGACCACACTGCAGCAGCAGCCCAATATCCAATATGAGCATTTTCTTCATCAATCACAGGGTACGATGAACTTTCATTGACATTTGTCCACGAACCCAAAACAACCCCATCAACCTCACCACACTCAATGGTAAGATTGGTAAATAAAGGTGAATCCAACAGGCGCAAATATATTTCTCCTGGAGGCTTTAAAGCTGACGAATCACTTACGAATTCTTTTTGCCTGCCAAGAAATGTTTTCCAGAAACTACTGCTAGGGTAAAGCCTCTTTTCCACCGGATAGAGAAGCACAAAGAAGGGAGATAAAAGAAATAATCAGATTATGGATCTCAAACATAGAACCTGCACTTGCAATAAGAGAATTATAAATATCAATTTATAACAATCACATACCTCAAGGAGTGACATCCTCTCCAACATCTTCCACTCATATGATCCCAAGTATCCATATCTTCTCACCTCCTCAGCAATTTGCATTCGTACTGATCTCCTCACAGTACCGAATACCAACTGTTTGAGGCAGATTTCAATGTCTTCGCCGAGTCTTTGCAGTGTTGCCACGGCTAGTCCAGTTTCACCCTATTGTTCACGTACCATTAGTGCAGAAATAAAAACTACTATAGCTTTGTTCAGAGTAACAATAAAGCTACCTTCAAAAATAAGTCATACGCTATAGCTCTTCCAATGTCGCGAACTTCAGTGAAGGTATCATGATGCTCTTCTTTGCTGGCAAATTCTGTTGAACGATGAAGATGCAGCTGAAGAACTGCTAAAGGGAGACGACCAGAGAGTAGAGCATCTTTGACTACAGTTTTCAAGTCCAATTTATCTATTTTCCAACGTGCAATCATCTCCTTTGGGTTTTCCAAGGGAAGAACTTTCCTACTGAGAGCTGCTCCTTGTGGCACTAGAAGAGATGCTTCACCAGAATCTTCCAGTTCCAAAACAGCTTTAGAATTCAAGGAATTGTGAGGCATCAATGCAAGGTTCTCAATGTCACTGGCGGCAGGGGCGGGCAGTGTAAATGGAATTTCACATTGATTTACGGTATCCAACAACCCCACATCTGCTGAAACTATAGACAGTTGAGATTCATCCTGTGGCAAATTAGGATCCACCGAACGTAATGCCTCCCCACTTTCCTCCTGTACAATGATGAATAGGCATTGCTTGATTCTAATGATATATGTATGAACTATAGCAACACGTAGGAAATAAAACAACAGCATACCAGTCCTTGGCCTGGCTTTTTAAATTTTGCACTAAGTCGGCTCTGCAAATTGCGAATAATTTCCAAAAATTGAGCCATCTCATGAAGCCTTTTAGAATTTTCCATCTCATTTTGTTTTTCATGAGGTAAAATCGGTGGAAGAGGAAGTATTCCATCTCCATTAAAGCCCAGTAGTAAGCATGCATCATTTTTTTGCTGTTGTAGTCCATATTTGCGAATCATTTTGGTTACAAAGCTAGTGGCCACAGCAAGAAGCCTGTGACAAAGAGTATCAGTGACTGGAATATCAAGAATAATAAAAACAAATAAATAAATAATGATAATCATTAATGTGTTACGATGCCAAAGTTGATTGACATCCAGAATCACATACTTTATGATTCTGTAACGTGAGGCAACTTTTAAGATTCAAAGATTTTTTTTTTCCTTTTCTTTTTTCTTTTGATAAGAAACTGTAAATTGTATTAAAGATGAAGAATCATTACAAGGAGTGGACCAGCTGTCTGCTAAGAAAGCAAAATAATGAGAACTTTTCTGTGCTGTGTAAAAATATACCAATCACCCCTCTACAATACTAGACCAGCCTAGACACCTGTCCCAAAACAGTCTCCCACCTATTCATGGATATTATTCTTCACTTTTTTAAAAGAAACAGAGAAAGTTGTATTAATTCAGGAAAAATGATAGGTTTGAGAACCAGTTGTCCACAGTGGAAACAAAAAACAGGGGAGGGGAACTTCTCTATATCAATAAAATAAAAAAATAAAAATCCAAGAAACAAATCCTCATTTTTGCATTAGAAACTCAAAATTGTGTTAAAGATGAAAAATCAATACAGTGAAGTGGACAGCTTCCACGAAGTAAGCAAAAAACTAAAACATTTCTGTTCTACACAAAAATATACCCAATTACCCCTCTACAAGGCTAGACCAGCCTTTACAACCCATCTCAAAAGCCCCCTCCTAGTTGAGATGAATGAAGACAAGAAGAATCTTGATAGTTTCGGTGGGTTGGGTTGAAAACTGATATGGATTGCGTTCCATTTTAATTTAGTTTGGGTTCACTCCAGCCCATTTAACCATTTAGCCTATAATTATAATATTTTAGGCATAGGCATTTAATTTACTCAGCCCATAATACAGATGAAGGTACCATTGATTAATGGCGCAATGAGATCAGTGGGAGACTGCCCTTACCAGTGTTTTTCAATAAAATCAATTTTCAATATAGGTGAAGGTGCCACACATCAACAAATAGACTAGAGGGGGCATTTGCCCCACTAGTATTTTACTCCCAAAAAAAAAAAATTCACAATGAAGGTCTGCATGCATTAGCTTGATGACAAAAAGAAGGTAGCAAGCATTAGTTTCATGATAAAAAGAGACTTAAAATAGAGGGACACAAAGAGACCAGGGATGGTCACCTCACTGGATTTTTTTTTAACAAAAAGATAATATTAATATGTATTTATTATTAAAATGTATGACAATTGGTAACGTTTTTAATAACATTTTATCACAGGTGAGTTTACCAAAGTCATTTGAATCAAAACTCAAACCAAATTAACACGGTTGGGTTGGTTTGGGTTGCGAAAACGTTAGGTTGGTTTAAGTTAAGTTTTAGGTCAACTCAAATCAAACCAAGAAAGTTTGAATGTCAACCCAATGATCCAAAATTATGGGCTGAGTAGATTATATAGTTGGACCCATACCAAACAAAATAAATTTTTAACCCATCCAAATCAACCCAAACTACCTAATTTGGTTTGAGTTTGGGTTGGGTTGTGGGTTGCTGGTCTTTTGCCCACCCCTTCATGATGCTCCTTGGAAACTAAAGCCCAAAGCAAAACTAGAAGATGGACTCTATCCCACAATTCTTTAAAACTATCCACATCTTTCTCCTCAAAATTAAAAAAAAAAAAAAATTCTTTCGTGCCACAATACCCAAAAGAGAGCTGCCACTGCACATTTCCAAAGAGTTTTAGCCTTTATTCCTTTACCAAAAGCTAAGGAATTCTTCATAAGAAGAGAGTCACAAGCAACCAGGAGGACCGACAAAATACTAGCCTCTTTGCATAATCTATTCCACACCTTTGAAGCCACAAAACAATGAAGAAAAGGTTTAAAAGTTTCTGCACTTCTTTTCCACAGAACACACCAAGAGGGAGGGAGACACAAATGTGTCCCAAAATATTTAACCAAAGTAATATAAATACAAGAAATGAACAACTCATATCAACGGAAGCAAACGAAGGAATATGTTCTACCAAAAAAAAGGAAAAAAAAAAATCCCTGATGGACTGTATGGCTTCCTACCTTTACTTTTAATTTCCATTTCTAATGTGTATTCTAAATGCTCCATATAGAAAACAGGAGTGCAGATGGATTAAAATGTTAAAACACCTCACTAAGCGTTTTTAAATCAGCCAAAAGAATTAAAACTAACCCTGGTCTGGCAAGTTGAAAGCCTAACCAAAGAGGAACTAGAGAATATATGTTGCTTTAAGTACAGAAAGTAACATATATATATATATATATATTATCTAAGTCACATCAATTCTGTTCTTTGCAACAGCCACTTCTGTGAGTCCAAAAGATAAATTTTCATCAGATTCTTTGGTACATATTTTAACAATCTTAAGCATAAGTCTTGTCTGCCTATATTTTAACTCTTTCGAGTATTTCACTTTCAACCCACATCCTCCTATTCACCTTTGCAGCAGAGGGCATTAGCAAAATGAAATAATTGCTATCTGGAGGCAAACATCAGTGTACCTACACCCCTATTCTCAATAATTGACGATTCCATGTGCAACAAAATTTTATTCACAAATTTAAACACTAATCCAGATAAGATCTAAATTGCTGACAGATTTTGTCTGAAAGTATGAAACCCTCAACAGTCACCACAGGGAGATGACAGAAGCTTCTGCTAACTTGCTTTGCAAATGAATGACAAAAGTGCAGACCATAGCACATCCACAACAACAAATGAAAATGGATGAAAAAGTCTTTACCTTGAAGCAGTAGAAGACTCATTGTCGTTGCCATTTGTACGAGTCATCAGAAAAACTGCAGCAAAGAGTAGTCTCAAAATGCCCTCTTCTACCAGATTGACATCCACCAACATTTCTAAAGATCTGTTCATTGATCGGGATAGTAAAATCAAATAATCAAAACATTAGTCAGGCCCTTGTAAAAACCTATAGCTCAGTTTGTTCATTACGCACATGATGTTCAAAAATCAAATGCTTGTTTGTTATATTGAAAAGAAGAATTACGATTTCAGAAAACAAGACCAGAATTTATATTTCCAACAAACTCCGAGTTTTTAATCAATATAAAGGCATTCGAAGTAGATATGGCACAATGACAAATAGATAAACACATTCAA
This sequence comes from Murraya paniculata, assembly GCA_030449075.1. NCBI lineage: Eukaryota > Viridiplantae > Streptophyta > Magnoliopsida > Sapindales > Rutaceae > Murraya > Murraya paniculata. The sequence continues at coordinate 482,334 of JAEVFN010000018.1, read as the reverse complement.
GTCTACCTTGCCGGCTTGCCCTCTCTCACCCAGTATATTCGGATTAGTGCTTCATTGATCTTATCAATTTTCTTTAAGGATGGGATTCAAGAATTTACTGCCGGAGACAATTGAAAGCCTCCATGAAAACAATTTCCAAATTAATGTAAAACTGTACTTCTGAGACTGCAATAACTGCTTTAATCTAAGAGTGATGCACTTCTCAATTCATTATTCCAACAATAGCTATGAAATCAACCCAGACTCAGTCTCGAAACTATTTTGAGTTAGTCCCAAAACGATAAAATCTACCATAAAACCATAAACAACCCAGCCTCAGTCTCAAATAAACTATTCTTACCAAGCTACAAGAACACCCTCTCTACAGTTATTGCAATATATCACCTATAACATTCTACCTATTCTCTGAGTCAGTACTTCCCCTGCTCTATATCACCATTAGCATTCAGTTACAACTATTCAAATAAGTGAAATACAAATAAATAATACATATTTGAATAAAGCCTCTTGCATGATATTCAAAGATATATATCATAACTTCATTTTATTTCATACATTTAAATTGGTAAGGAGTTTAAGGTTAGGTTGATTTTGTCTTTCAGGAAGTTTTTGCCTCTCTTTCAGATGTTGATACTGTTTAACCCTCTCAAAATAGAGGCTTTCTTTTTCAAGATGCTCTCTTAATTGTAAATTCTAAAGGTGTTTTTGGGGCTAGGGGACATCTTGTTCACCTTTTGTAAATTTCCTTTCCCATATAAAATCTACTTAACAATAGGATTCAATGAAATTTCCACTTCATCAATCAGGACAAAGCAGTTATAGAAAAGAGTGCATATACCGACACAAAATGTACATACATAAAAATGAGTGTGCGCATGCTCGCACAGAATCTTACTTTTTTATTTCATCAAATTTCATGTACTCTAACGCCATTTGCAATCGACGCATACGAGAAATTTTCAGCTCCCACCCTGACATTGCAGTAACACACATGTCAAGATTACATTCAGAAACAGTGTATCAAAATGCTTGATGGTGGCCAATCTATCAAACCAACAAGTATCTACCGCATTATGCTAGTACAGAAACAATGCAGTAGAGGAGTTACATCTCACAGTAATTGAATATTAGATAACAGATCTCATATCACGTGTTTGTCCTCAATATAATCCATCTGTCATTAAGAAGGAAGGAATGATTAACATTGCACTGCTCCCCCAGATACAGACCACGTCAAGTCTCAGCAGTTCCTATTTCTGTAAAGCTTGTATCCAGCAATGAATAGTGGAAACTTCACAATCAAGAAATTTTTATTTTCTTTTTTTTTAAGAAATTTTATTCTTTGACTATTAAAATGGAAACATGGTTAAGAAAATTTTGATCTCGTACTCTTCAAAGGAGGGTAGTAATGAAAAACATGAAAAGAGAGGGTAAAGAATGAAATAGAAAAGGAGGATCCTCCAGTGAGAGCCAAGTTCTTTCTTCCTCTCAGTCAACTAAGAAAAGAAAATCAAATTCCTCCTAGCATAGGAATTCTAACAGCAAGCATCAACCACATCAAATGTTAACTTATAGCTGCATGAACAGTTCTTACATAAATGACAAATTTGCAACTGAAAACAAGAAAAATGCAAGTGTTCACAGCAGCTTGCTGGACTATATCTAACCAAAACAGCCAAGAAAAGAAGAGCTTTTTCTGAGGATACAAGAGACAACCTATTTTTGACAGTCATTGTAAAGATTAATGAACAAAAGTGTGATGTGCATAAAACTAAGTGCAGGCACCATACCTTTCCAATTAGCACCAAGATGCATTCATGCTCCTAATCATGCTTTACTATGCCTAGGAATAAGATTAAGAGACTTAGTAGTCAAGGAACACACTGTTCCTCTTGTATAGCCTCTTTTAGCACAATAACAATCCAGTTATGATCCTGTCACTACTACTAGTTATTAAAATTATCATTTCAACAGCAGCAACAGAGTCAAGTTTCAATCCACCTTTTTTTTTTTTTTGCGTCATGATATTGAATAAATAGTTTAGTGTCAACAATAGGTTCATCGTACTTCATCAATTGTTCAGTGTCGACAATCATTGTACTTCATCAATCTCATTTAGTGTTAATGAAATAGAGGCATAAACTTGACTACTGCTAAATTTAGCAACATTAGATTATGGAGTAAGTAGTTACACTTTAATAGATGATAACTACGAAATTGGAACATTGATCCTAAACACATTCATAAACACCAAATTAAAGACCCACCACATACAAAAATTGGAGAATTACTCTCACCATTTTCCAAACACAAGCGATCTGCCTCTTCAGGGCCTTCATACAGAAGAACTCTATCCAAAATTTCAACTTTCCAAGGCGACCAGGGCTGTTTAAATTCTTCCATTTCAAGGTTGCTTTTTATTTGACTTCCTACACCTGTATTTATCCATGGCTGCCGATATCCAATAGTTTCAATAGGGGCGAAATTTGGTGAAACTGAAACAGCAGGGAGAACTACGGAAAGACCACCCTCAGTTACCAAATAAAAACTTCCCTGGAAAGTACAACCCACTGCTTCTACAACAGAACTTTCTTTTCTCCCTTGTAGAGAATATGTTTCCAAACCAGGATTTAAAAAACTGTCATCATGAACTGCTGAACTCGTACGAAGATCAAAGTGAACAACTTTAGCACCATTTCGCTCCTTAATATGATGCTTCCTGGTAAGCCGAGTGATTCCCAAAGATGAAAAACAGATGCAATCATCCTTGGCATATCTATCAGTGGGGAGAAAGATTTTCCGCATCAGAGGCAACTGTACTTCAGAATCACATGAAGTCTGGTCATTTATCTTTGACGCAGCAGAAAATCCATTCAAAAAAATATCTTTCTGCCTTCCTTTTCCATGAAAGATTTGATTAAAACCATGATTATGAGAACTTGAAAAATAAGAATGTACCCTTTGATGGCCTATATCAGAACCACCAGCCTCCCAACCAACCAACATACCAAGCCCCAACTGTGAAGCATGAGGAAGCACTTTCATGGAAGTGTTATGGTTTTCCAGAATATCATCACCAGCACCTATGACATATATTACACTATATTCATCAACCACAGCTAAGAGGGCAGTATGTGAAGCAACAATCAACTTTTTAAACATCCTCCCAGCAAAATGGCCATGTTGATGACAAGTTGATATGCCACAAACTTCATCTTCTTGTGTAAGTTGCATATCAGCAGCCATGGATAAATTCTGTTGCTCCCGCAAACTTGAGCACAGGTTGATACTTAGAATATCAAGCTTTGCCACATAGTCGCCAGACATAGCAGCATAGAAAAAGAGAAAGCCAGAAGAGCTGAGACAAACGAGAAGCTCATCAGTAAAGCAGAAATCAGTCCACTCAATCATTGACCCTCCATTTAAACTTTCCTCAAGCGTCACAGCAGAAACCCACTGGATTCCCCACCTACTCAACCTAGAAACAAGAACTACATTTTTGCTTCTGTTTCTCTCACTGCCATCCCTAACACTTACAGACAAAGGATCGACTAATGCTAAAAGGAACCCAAGTAAATCGTGTGAATTCCTAGAAAACACTCTAGTGCACTTGAATGAAATGTTATTGTGAATACCTAAAAAATTGGGTAACACGTCAGACTGAAAACTTAGGCTAGATGAAGCCAAATGAGAATTAGTAGGCACATCCTTCTTAAGATCCAAAGCATTCTCCTGCCTATTCTCCTTAACTGATACAGAGTTATCATTAGCGGGGATTTCCAAATTTGTTAAATTACTATCAAAAATCGTAAACGAAACAACCTTTGCAGACTCAGGAAATGAAGAATCCTCAGGAAACCTTGTCCAAAAGCCACCATCTGATTTGAGGGTTTCAGCTTTGGTTAAAAAAGACCTCAACCACCTCTTCGAACCAACACCTCTCAATGACTCATCATCCCCAGCTTCTGTGTGCATACTATGTGAACTTTCCCTATTTCCACAAGTTATGTATTCATCCTCAACATCTCCAGGGACCTCACAAGATAAACTAGAAGACTCTTCTACCTCCACACTATGAACTAATGTAGAAGAAGGCCCCCACTCCACCCATCTCCCTTGCCCAAAATCATCCTGCATAGCACGTCTGGTAGTTGAACTGGTATCACTAGGATGACGAAAAGCATGGACTGTCACACACTGGCCACCAGACACAAAAAGAAGCTCTCTAAATGAGATATCCTTATGCTGATTATAGGTATCCCCACATACACCCCAAGCCAGTGAGTTCACATCAGAAACAAAAGAGTAACCATTAGATCTTGAAAAATTACGCTCAAGAGAAAAACCATTATCAAAATCCACTACTGATCCAGAAGTGCTTGGGGTATCGTTCTTTGAATCTGACCTACTAAGAGAAGATGAACATGGATCTTGCAGACTTCTGTCATAACAATTTTCCACATTGTTACAATCCACAGAATCCCCTGCACAGGACAATCACAGGGAAAAAAATTAATCAAATCAGGAAGCTGACATGGATAAAACAGCAACAGCAGTACAAACAAATTAGGTGAAAAATATATGCAGTAGTATCACAGGCAACAAACACACATATGTTCAAGTATTGACAGTCTGGAAGACAAAGTAAGGTAAGAATATTACCTGTAGTTAGAGGAAACAGTAAAGCTTCACAATGATTTGAAAGCAGTAATATTAGCTTTCTTGTTGGAGATATAAAGGCTTCACGAAATTCTGAAAGGTCGAATGGGAACCGGGAGGGGCCCCATTTGCGCAACTGAAGTATTGCAAGACCTTCATCGCCAACAGAACAATCCATTTTGATCCTATGGATGAACAAAGGAACCAGAACTATAAACTATAAGAACTGAGATTGCAACAGTCAGCATAAATATCATAATAACATTCAGGAAAAGGTGAAGCGGACAAGAAACCTCTTTAACAGATTTGGGTGGAGAACCAATATATGCAAAGACACATCTCATAAGATTACATTCATAAGGCAAAGTCAAACCATTTCAAGTTAGTCAAGATGTACTGATCAGTAAAATGATATGAAGGGATAACAAAGAAACAAATAATTAGACACTTCACCTATATCAGAAATCATTCATAATAAAAGGTTAAAATGTTTAATGGAATTCAAGGTGATAACAATTTTTCTTTTTTATAGGAAACAGAGAAACTTATATTCTAATCCAATGTAATAACAATTGAATGACATGGATTCAGCAAATGGAAATGCTTTTTAGCCATCTGAGTTCAACTTATTTTGGAATGTAAATTTTCAACTACATTCAGTTTGGCTGTTTATATCCAAGCCATCTCCAACATTCTTCTCACTACTCACTCTAAAACATGTCAATAATGTTAGTTCAGAAAAGAAGAATTGATGGAATTTCATTAACTACTAATTCCACAGAAAGGCGAAAATGACACAATAGGGTGCATCATGATCATCTCCAAAACTTGTCTTACATTTCTCGAATCTCCAAATAAACTAGATTACACATTTATTACTAGTTTCCAAGCATTAGTTTCCAAATCTTGTAATACACTCAAAACCAATTTTCACATTCTGAAAAGGAGGAACTGATGCCATTTTTCAGATACAATTCTCTAACACCAAAAGCACAAAATTCAATTCCATTTTCATTGGACACAACAGTTACTGAAAAAAATAATTTGTAAAACGATTCAAATCAGTCACTTAACTCATATTTTCCACCAAACGGTACCTAAACTCTCCTTTTCTGCCTACGACAAGCTTAGAGAAATAACACTACAATCAAACAAATCATGATTACTTATCAATTGAATATCACTAAATGATAATCAATAGCTCTTAATTTTCCTAACTAAACATCTCACCTAATTTCACTTTCCAACACTTCTAAGCATTAAGCAACCAAACACAGCCTTAATCTAAATACATGCTAAGGTAGTTTAAGCTTAATGGAGCAGTTGAGAAAAAAGAAAATTAAAAAATTAAAAACGGATAATCAAATTTCAACTACGTCATCTAACAATCAATAACTATCGGATACAGTTACAGAATACATATAAAATATGTGCACAAAACGACATCGTATAACAGAAATGAAGATTGAAAATCAAAAGGAAGCATCGTTACAGCCCTATAAAATCACAAACAAATTCAATTTCAAAAAAGAAATGCAGTAGAGGAGGATTCGAGAAAGAACCTGAAGCCTAAAACGGATTGTCGTTTAACGAACAAAAGCCATCGCCGCAAATCACAAAACTCTTTATATTTTATTCTGCTTTCTCTGAATTTTGAACTTCTCTCTATTTAAGGATTTTGTATTTTGTTCTTTTAAATAAATAATACTAATTTCTGAGAAGATTCTCTGAGGAGAGAGTGGCGTGAGAGGGAGCGTGATTTTTAGGATTCGAAGCTGTGTTCTGGTGGAACAGCCGAACAAGTTGGGGGTGTTTTAGACATTTCACTTTTTAAACCACGGAAGCGTCCGCGTGCGTATAATCCTCTGCCGTTCGCGGACGTTCAGTTGGCTGACTTTAAATGATAGCGATAGATCTCGGCCGTCCATCACCCGGGAACTTTTTTTGGTTCCTTTTATAGTTTATTGAAAAGTATTTGTAATATAAATTTTATGTTTTAATATTTATTTGCATGTATTAAGTGATATTTAATTTTACTATCTTATCATCATTCATCAATGTGTTAACTATATCATTGAATGATAGATATGCCATGTGTCATATCATGATACAAATTATGCAACAATGTTTATTTGAAAGAGCAATGCTAAGTATCTCACATTATAAGTCTCAATTTGAGTCCCAACTAGTGTGGTATTCATCCATTGGATAGTGATTAAATAAATTTGCTAGTTATGAAATTCACTATCTAATAAATGAGTGACACATAACATTGGAACTCAAGTTAGAACTCAAATGTTGGGATCCCAAACATTATTGTATTTGAAAATATATTCAAATACTTATTAGTCTACAGTGGTTTGAATTCTTTGTGTGAAGAGTTTAAAAATTCCTGTAAGAGTATTTCTAGAAATTTTATTTATTAAGTTAAGCTTCTAATTTAAAAGTTAATTGTGTATTTCTTTGGACATATACCCATATTTATACAGTACTTAATATTAAAAAAATGAATTGTTTCCGAAAACAAAAATTGAATCCAGCTACTATAACTTACAACCTATACAAAAATCATGCAGGCCTCATCCCTATAACTACTGTTTGTATGTTTTTGAATGGAGTGTAAGTTACAGCAGGTATACCTTAATAATTGTCATAAAAATTTTGAATCATCTTAAATTAAAAAAATAGTAGCTGAGCATATCTCAAAAATTAGGTAGTTATATGAGAACTTGCCCTCCATAAATTTTCATATTTCAAATTATAACTAGGTAGGGATATATTTCCACTATACGTGCGGCAAATCCACCGATTCCAAAAAATTATTTACAAAAATTTCACATTATGTTTTTAAATTTAAAATTAAAAAAATTTAAACAATTAAGCAATTAATTTTAATTTTGAACATAAAATCTCCTAACTGTTGTTTGATCATTAATGTTGTTTTAAGATAATTTTAATTTAACTATTTTATCCCCATAACATAAAATGACTTAATTGTCTAAAACAAAAACTTTTGTGCCATAAGCTTAAACAATTAATGAGGAATTTTTTTTTATATCTTTACCAATTTTTTATTTTTAGATATGAAAACATAATTTTGATTTTCAAATTATACATTCTGACTTTTGAAAGAATGCTTGGATAACCATAATAGTAGTATACTAAACAGGTTAAGAAACATACCCAAGTAGGCAAGTAATATACAATGAAATAATCAAATTAATATAAATATATATAAACTCTCTCCTTCCATTCATTGTGGGACAAGAAACTGAATATTAATTTATTTAAGATTATTTCAAACTTCCAGGTTATGACAAGTTTGGGTTTCATTGACAAATACTAGCCTCTGAACTAAAGACTGGACAAAAGAGTATTAAAAAACATTATTGGAAATATCAGCATTTTCTTCCAAGATGTTCCTTAGAAAGGCATAGTGGGAACAGTAGGAATAATCAGAAGCAATGTGCCGCAACACTGAGAGCTCAGTCGTAGAGATACAACACTAACCAGATCATTCCACTATAAAAGCAATAGAAGAGGATTAGCACTCAAGAAATAACATGTACTGAATTTCATATGGATCTAATGCGCTAGTCATCAAATGCTAAATCAAGAAATCGATGCTTTGTATAATTGATATCCATTAAGATGATCCTAAGCTGCTGCTGTATCAGCATCAAAGTTAAGACGATTTCATTCGTAATAAATTAAACCCCATTCCTCAACCGACATATGGAGAAATATGAATTCTCTCCTTGTATGGACTTTCAATGCACAATACTTACAGCTAAGAAAGTTCTTATTAGAAGAAGATCCAATTTCATTAACAACAAACATTGTATCCCAAAGATGTGGTAATTTCATCAATCTAATATCATTTTCTAAACATAACTCATGTCCCAATACATATGGAAAAGATATACTGCTATGCCACAATAACTGAACAAGACAAGAAAGCTACAGAAAGCTGCCAAACAACAACTGGCAAAAGCAATGAAACATATACCCAACCACATCAATTCAGCACAATTCAAGGCTAATGAAATATAACTGAACAACATATAAACCAAATGTTTTCACATCGAGTTCCATTATGCAATAATAAAGCAACCAACTGTACACAGACACAAATAAATACCGAAACAATAGTTCTAGCAACTTATTATCATTAAAACCAGAGTCCATAAATCGAACCACCTAAAGCCCACCACATTTCACAACTCCTTGTCAGATCTTCTCAATCTTATCCGCCTTCACAACGGGGTTCGCTTTAGCAATAGCATCCTGCCCTGCACTCTTGTAATCAAACACGCAATTATGCTTATCAGAATATCGATGCAAGGAGCAAAATGTCTGCTCACACCTACATTTAAACCCCGTCAAACCAATCCTCTTGCGGCAAAAGCTGCACCGGTTAGCAGGCCGCTTTTCGGGGTTCTCCGAAGATGCCCCTTCATCAACAACAACACCTTGGGCAGCAGAATCTCTATTTTCAACCACAACCCCAACCACAACTGGGTCGGCTGCAATTTGTTCAATGTTCATTTTATTCTTGTTCTTTTCCTCTTCAATTGGGCTAGGGTTAGGATTTTTGGATTGCTTCAAAAGATAATCTTTGTAACACTTTGAACAAAGATTATTAGTGCTTGCACTTCCAAAAAATCCACATTTATTTGCACAATAAATTGGAGCGTTTTGAGTCTCATGGCCAGTCTCTTCTAGCTTTCTCTTTTGTGATTCTTGCTCCATTTTTTTCTTTTTTTTTTTTTCTATTTTAGCTTCAATTAACCAGGAAAAAATTTAGAAAAATTAAATAAAATTTAAAAATTTCCAAATTACAAGGGGAAAAAACTAAAACCCTTAAAACATGAATCTGAAATGAGAGGATATGAATTAAATTTTCATAACTCAAGAGCTAAAAAGAATAAATAAGACATAAATTTAATAAAATAAGAGACGTAAACGATCAAGGGCAACATACACAGATGAGATGATGAAGAATTGAATTCGCGATGGCAGAAACGCAAATAAGAGGGAATTTTGAGGTGGGTAATACAGATCGAGAGAGCATAGACTCAACTCAACGGCTGTGATTTGCTGATGAGTGATTGAAGTATCAGAGATTTGAGGGTTTTGGTGGAAAATTGTAGAAAGGGGGTCTCGAAGATGGAAGAGAGACGAAGAAGATAATTTTGCAAAAAATTAAATTTTAATTTGTCAACTTGTTTATATATGTGGGGAGTGATGACATTTTGATCCCTTTAGTATTGTGTTTCCACAAATGGGAAGATAATTTTAGATTTATATCAAATAGGTTCCTATCCCATGGGAATGGCAATTGGCACCGCCTACAGCGGGTTTGTCATTACCAAACCCAAACTCACATAAAATTTAAATTATCAAATCCACCCGTAACATGCAGCGGGTTTTAGTTTTTTTAAAAAACCCACCTGCAGTGGGTTTTGACAATTATTAAATTTGTAATGGTATTCGGCAGATTTTTTACAGGTTTATACATTTAAAATCACAAATGTTCGCTCTATAAATTTATAATAATAACCTCAAATTCCACATAACATACTCAAATTTAAATTTAACCAATGTAAATGAAATATTAAAATTTCAAGATCAATTCAACACAAATCCTTAAATTTAAGTATAAAATACAGAGTACACGTGTAAAATTAAATTTATGACTATTAGGGCTATGTATACTACTTGTATTGTTATACATAGTACACATGTTTACACTTTAGTTATTTGGCACTTTACATAATTGCATTATTTTCTTTATATATTTTTTAGATTTAAATTTTTTCATTTAAAAATATTTAAAAAAAACATTACGTGTCTGCGCAGATATCTATGCAGGTATTCGTTGGATATTGAGTTAATACTAAATCCACCCACATTTTAATGTGGGTTTCAATTTATAAAACTAAACCCGTCAATAACCCACAAAATTATCAATAGCGGATGGACTTTGGCGGGTGAATTTGAACGAATTTACAAACACAATTGACATCCCTACAAGATCCCGTGACTCCTTTTGAGCTAAGCTCGACTCCGTCTTCTCAGGGATGTTTGACCGTGGGATAAAAAAAAAAAAGGATTTGACTATTTAAAACAAATCTTGTCCTATCTTATAAATGCACCGTTAGGGTGCCCATTTGAGCAGGCGTGTCATGCCGTGCTATGTTATTAATTTGGGTTGATATAAATCTAATTTATTTATTAATCACATCAAGAATGTAAAATACTAATTTGATCTTTTTTTTTTTTATTTCACATACCCATTTAGGCTTAAACTTAAGACCTGAATTTTAGGAAGGTTGTTCCTTACTATTGAAGCCGAACCTTGACTTCACCCAATCTATTAATTTATTGTGTTACTAGTTTAATATATTTTAATATTTTTTTAAAAGAAAAGTTTACATGTTTAATTGTCTATTTTAAACCAATATCTAGCTCTAATGATGAGGTCCGTTAGAGCTCGGCTGCTCAGGCCTTAAGTTTGGGCTTCAATGAGTGCATAAGTTACTAATAAAAAATATATATATTTTAACAAGTTTTCAAAAAATATTTATACTAAAATCTAATAAGATTTTATCTAAATATAATTAAATAATGATTAAATATATATAATTTTTAAATATAAATATATTATAATAATAATAATTCTTTAGTAAGAGTATTCTAATTCTAACGAGGATGTGTTCATAGGCAAAAAAGTATAAATATTTTAATATACTAACATAATAGACAAAAAAAATAAAGTATCTAATATATTAAAATTTATATTTTTTTATCTTAACAGTATTCTAATTTTAACAAAATGAATATATCCTCACTGAAAAAGAACTCTTGTTCATAACTCGAATGAGGATGTCATGCTTTTATCTATTGATGTTTGGGCTTTTACCAAAGATGTTGATTATGCTGAAGCAGCTGTTGTTCATTAAGGAGTGTATGTGGCGTGTGATGCAAGCTTATTTCCTTCTTCACTGAGTCCGATTCCCAAAATGTATTGCGTTTACTTCAAAAGCAATGTGGTAGTCAGAAGGAGATTTATTCAGTAATTAGGATGTTTTACAAAGATTGCAACAGATTCAATATTTTGGTTTTCATCATTTGTGTCATGCTTCTACTATAACTGCTCATGAATTAATTAGATTTGCACGTTAACGAGTTTATGGTGTCGATGGAAAGCTTTCCATCTAATGTATTAAGCTACTTTACGATCCTCTGTGGTTTTAATTAGGGATGACAATGAGTAATACTCGTTGTGGGTTTGTCATTAGTAGGCCCACACTGCACAAAAAATTTAAATTGCGAAATCTACTTAGAGCCTGCTACAAGTTATTATTTTTTAAAAAGGTTCCACTCGTTGTAAGTTTTAACAATTAACAACTCTACCTCCCACCTACAATGGATTTTTTAAAAATTCATACATCTAAAATCACAAATGTTAGAAAAATATTTTTAATAATACATAAAAATTTAAATTATATAATTGAAAATATAAATTTATAAAAATGGCCTAAAAAATCCGCATAAAAAATTTAATTCTAGATTTTATCAAAGTAAATGAGAAACTAAAGTTTCAGCAATAAAACAAATGCACAAAATATATCAACATTAATACAAATACACAAAATATTTCAATCAACACAAAGTGCTTCTGTTATAAATCATCATCACTAGGATTAAGGCCTTACTCTATCTTTTAATTAATAAACAAATATTGTTATCTATATTAATAAGTAAATTTCGGATAACTACCATTTGCATTTAATTAAATAAATTAAAACTCAACTTTACTATTAGATTCAAGTTATTAAAGTAAAATAAACAAAATTAACCAAATTAAAATAAAATATCAATAACATTAAACTTCAAAATATAAAATTTGTATTTATTAAAAGCTTATTGCATCTATCTTATAATACATATACTAGGAGTAAGTAGTGCGGCTGCGGTTAGTTAAGTGTCATGAGTAATAATTTTAATTTACATATTTTTATGATTAAATTTTTATTGCAATCTTACGATTAAAATTAAAATATAAATATAAAAAAAGGAATGTAGATTTTTTTTTCATGCCAAACCAACAACGCAATCTATTTAAATTTGAAATAGTGAATTTGCTAATAACCTGCAAAAATATCTGCTGCGGATATGAGAAATTTTATCATCCCTAAAAAATTTTAGCAGAAATGATAGTCTTAAAAGGAAAAAAAAAAAAAGAAAAAGTAGAACTTGTTTCATACAAATGGACCAACTAGTCGCTTTTTGTAAAACAAATGAACAAAAGGGATCTGAATGTTATTCCCCCAGGGCGAAGAGTTCGGTTCTTCTGTACACATGCGCATCGGGGATCTGTTGCTGTCAGTGAGTGACCGAACACGATCGCCTCGATGATCGCGGAGCTGTCCTGTCTCCTGTCTAGCTGACGTTGCAAGTTCTGTGCTATTTAATAAAAGTATTTTCTCAACTAGATTATTCTTTAAAATTATCATCTAAATTTTAAATCTTTATGCTCGGTTAAAAGGATATAATTTTTTTTTACCCAAAAAGAAAGCTGTATATTAATTTATTTTTGCCAAAAACCTGCCATTTATTTTATTAATGATAAGGACGATATTTTTTAAATTAAATCATAGATTGTAAAATTTTATTTTTAACATTTAATATTATAATTTTATCGATAAAAAATATAAATCCCAAAAGGTCTAACCAATTAGTTTTCAAGTATTTTTATTTAATCAGTCATTGGAGTTCGAATTTTGAGACAGATAGAGGGTTTAAAAAAATTAGTAAATTAATATTTGGGATTTAAAAACAGTTCTGGTTTTTAAATTTTATGATATAATATAAGAACCTGTTTGAGATTGAGGTTGAAACTCAATAAGTTATTTATTTAATAATTTTTGAAAAAAATTGTATTTGAAAAATTTTACAAAAACAGTTTATTTCATAATTTTCTCCATTTTAACAACAATTTTTAAAAACAAATGGAAAGCTGCTTTTTATAATCAGCTTATTAAATAAGTTATCACACATTTTTAAAGTTCATATTTTAACCTTAGTATTTTAATAAAAAGACAATTACAACTTACTTTTCTATAAATCATAAAGCATAAACTATTGGATATCATATTATCTCACAATCAAATTACCTATTTACAACTACTATATATTCTCCTCAGTATTAATTTAATGTAAATACAATACATATTACTTTTATTTTATTTAGATTATGTATAAGTCTGAATTTTTATTATATTTTATGTAACAGATTATAAAGTTTATTGAATTTTACTTAATTTAGTTGTTTTTCGCGGTGTGCAATTTTATGTATTTTTTAAAAAAATATCTAAACAATTTATTACACATGCTCCAAAAATAATAGGCAATTTAAACTTATGTCTGTTTTAGTCATTATATAATAAAATATAACTTTTATAATAAAATTTACCAAACGCATATACTCTACTTTTCAAATTCATAACAATCGTAACAATACAATTTACTAAATGCATAGTTATTTTTTTAATCAGTAGCTTATTTCATCTGCACAACAGAAAAGACTTATTTAATCAGCCACCGCAATCCCAAACTGGCCCTAAGTTTGGTTAAAATTGAGTGCAAAGTTGTTTTATCACTATAACATTATGTTGATGTCATAAATTTAGTAACAGTGGTAATAAAAATATAATAAAATATAAGGTTTCGTGATGATATAGTAATAAGGTGCTGTAGTTCGATTTTGATCCTATTGTTATTTCACAATTCTTAAAATAGTGAAACAATATGTCATAATAATCCTAAAAGAAATTGTAAAATGTGGATATGAGTTATCACATTGCAAATTTCACATGTTTGATGATCATCATAGTAATCGTATCGATTATGTTGATAATTAAATTCATTTGCGTTATTAACAATAAAAATTTAACAATTAATATCTCTTATTTCTTCAATTAAAATAAAGTTAAAATTCCTCAAGTTAAGAATCTTAATTTAAAAACACACGCATTCATGAACGAGCTGTATACAGTTGGCCTGTAAAACTAAATAATAATAATAATAATAAGAATAATTGTTCTTCATTAGCAGAGGTGTAATCAGATAATTATTGATGCTGAAAAAAGGATGCTATGGAGTCGGCTTGTTTAGGCCCGTTTCTTTCACCTAAGGTTTCCTTTAAGCACCTGTTTGTTTTGCTCAAAATAGTAGCTGCATATTGCTAGGGCTGGGTAGAGACGATAAAATCATTTTATGAGTTTGGGCCTCAACCAAAATACGGTGAATTTTAAATAATTTTTAAGGAATGGGGTGGGGAATAAGAAAAAAATAATTTTCAAATTTTTAAAGGGAGTGGGGTTTGATTTTGTACTATCCATCTCACCCGCACCCTAATCTCCATTATTTATAAATATTTTTTTAATTTTTATTTAATAATTTTTTTATCAATTATAATATTGGTTAATAAATTTTATTTTTATTTTTACATAATATAAATATACTATAACTAAAAGAAAACTCGATAATATAATTATTATTCTACCTTAAAATATTATTATGTTTTTTTTTTCCCTTTTAAGGTGCTGCTCTCTTCAAACATTTTTTAGTTTTGATAACATTTCAAGATGTTGTTTCAATCTTTTAGAGAATTTTTAAATAATTGAAATACTTTATAATATGGTGATGATTTTATTTAAGCCCCTAATTTTTAATTTCCTGAAATTATGCATTTATAGTTACTGTAAAATAAATAAATGAAAAATGGGGTGGGGGTGGGGAAAGCATTCCTCACATAGGGATTTTTCATCCCCACCCAACTAAATTTATTGGGGAATGAAGTGGAGAATGGAGGCGAAATTTTTAATAGCGTGGGGGTGGAGAGGTCGGGTAATGGAGTCGAAATTTTTAATGCGATAGACCTCCTCACCCCCACCCCACCCATTGCCATCCGTAGGGTTGGGCATTATCCGGTTCGGTTTGATTCAAGCCAAGAACCAAACCGAAATGAAACCAACCGGTTCTTTAAAATTGGAATCGAATACAACCCGAATTTTAAAATTGAACGGAACCAAATCGAAATTTTTCGATTCGATTCAGTTCTGTTTTAAAATTCGATTAGGTTCAAATCGATATGGTTCTGGTTAGCTTAGATCCAGATCATAAAGCCCTTTTGTTGGTGACTACTGCTCATTGATTTCAAATCAAAGGTCGTATTGAACTCTAATAATTAGACATCAAAGTGAATAAAATTAAAAGAAATAAGCAATCTTGATTCATTCAAACATTTATTTATAAAACACCCAACAAATTAAACTCCAATCTATGAATCCCAACTCACCAAATTAAGGAAAACAAGTGTGAAATGGATTATTGAGCATGACATTTGCTACAAGCATACTTAAAATCGATTCAATTAAAAACAACAGCCTCTCTACGAACTTCATGAAATCTATTTGGATGATTTAGATGGTCTGTAATTGTAAAACTGAACTTTCCATTTGCTTCCAAATCTTTCCATCAAAATCAATTTAATTCAAAAAATAGTCAATGAATGAATAAATAAAAAGTCAACACAAGTTACACAACTCCATCGGCACGATAACATCAGCAAGCTGCCGATGGCACGAGCTTGACAAACGGGAGGCAAGGCTAACATGAGGGCAACGACACGAATTACAATATGTTGCCTACGGTGATGATGACAAATTGACACAACCGCGATGGCGACAACAACAAGCTGACACGAGCACAGCAGCGACGACAACAAGCTGACACGAGCACAGCAGCGACGACAACAAGCTGACTGATAAGTGACGGTGGTGGATGGGGTGTGTGTGCCGGCAAAAGTAAGAGAGATAAGTAAGAGAGGTGGTGAGGGTGTGTTTGTGTGTGTGAAAGATGAATTGAGAGTGCAGAGGTGTGTGTGTCGGTTGGTGTGAGAAAGATAATGTGTGTTGTGCGTGTGGGTGTGGGAGATTTTAGGGTTTAGAATTATATTATACTCATTTTTTTTAATTTTAAAATTTATTTAGTTTGAAATGAAACAACCGATCGATTTGTCGGTTTGGTTCGGTTCGGTTCGGTTTTGAGCCGAACTAAATACAATTGATTGGTTGTAAATTTCCAAATCATTCGGTTTTGACCATTAGAACCAAATCGAACTAAACCAAATTTTGGTTCGCTTTGGTTTTGGTTCGGTTCCAAAAAAATCGAACAATTTGCCCACCCCTACGTATTGCAAGAAATTATTTAATTTTTTAAAAGTAAATAGGGCATATTGGTACTAGCTAAATGATGTGATTGGATTTTGTGGAGATCAAGATGTGAAATTTTATCGAGACAGTGCTGTGTGACTTTAGAAATTGGGTGCCATGATTTGCTAGACAAAGATAATAACAAAGTAAGGGTGCCGAGATTGATACTGGCAAAAACCCTTCGATGAAACAATTAAACGTGACATAAATCATTTAAATTTGTATCAGGCTAACAAATGTGAGAATTTTTGTTGACATATATACTAGAATATCAAGTCTATAATGTTTATGTTTTCACATTACAAGTTTAAAGTGGGTTGTTATAAGTGTCATGCACGATATGAATTCAGTTCAACAGTATAATCATTCCTTATTTTATATATAAACAACAAAACGTAGCAAATCGGTATCAATTTTATGTATATAACATATTTATTAATAAAAAATTTTTAAGTGATAAAACTCTTTCAACATATATAAAAATTTTCTAATGTGCGAAACCCTCATTATATAAGCACTATATAAATAGTCCTACTATAGTGACACATACTCACTTTAACAAAGTTAATATGCCACTAAAATACAAAAAAATATAAATTTTATTGCATTGAATATTGTGTTTTTTATCTGTTAGTGTATTAAAATCTATGTTTTTTTATTTGTTAGGAACATTATTTTAATAAAGTGAGGATGTTCTCACTATAGAATGATTACACACACACACACACATATATAGAGAGAGAGTTATTCTCTAACGATGACAACCTTATTTTGTTAAAGTAGAAATTTCACTAAAATATAAAAAACACATATTTTGATGCATTAAAGATTTTATTTTTTTGTTTGTTATTGCATTGAAATTTGTATTTTTTAAAAATACTTTTGTAACATCTTCACTTTGATGTCTTCACTAAAAAAATAAAATAAAATAATAATAATAATATATTATTATTATTATTATGACGACGACAATAAGGAAAGTTATTATTTTAATAAAGTAATGGACAAGATAAAAGAAAAAAATCTCTCAAATTTTAATATAATGGAAACGGTATTTCTAGTTTGTTAATATATTGAAATATATGTTCTTTTATATTTTAGTCACATTTTCACTTTGTTAAAATAAGAATCTCTTTACTGGAGAATTATTTTTTATTTAAAAGGATAGAGAGATAGGCAAAACCTGAATTAATTTTTAATCCTGCACCTTCTTCATTTGAACTCGTGTGCCAACCGAATAAAGTAAAAATCAGTTGGTTAGTTCCCTATAGGCTAGAATGATAAAACTCTAAAATTAAGCATTCCTCCCAAAAAAAAAACGAAAAATCTAATTAGGCATAAAATTATTGCAATAATTAGCTTAGCAACATTGGTTTTCCCTCTTTTAATAATGACTCTTTCTAAGTCACCATTAAAATACTTTATATTTTAGGGTTTTAGGCTCTTGATAATCGTTTATAAATTAATGATCATCTTGGTTCAATTTTCACTTATATTATAATTATAAGTTTGTGCGACGTTTGTTTATTCAATTGATAAAATTTTTTGATATTTGTATATGATCTATGAAATATGAATCCTGCTTACATAGATTGGAAGATAAATTAATTTTCGTAATCCAACACTTAAAAAAAAGAAATAAATAAAATTCACTATAGTCGACCAGTATAAGACCGTGAAAATGGTTTGATGTGGGAAATATTTAGCAACTGTCTAGAATAGTAATTCATGACCAATAGGTTAAAATTGTTAAGCCCATAAAAATTCCTTAAAAGGAACAATTGCCCTCGATCTCTTAATCAATTGAAAGAAGTGCTATGGCACCAAACACAACCATAATGACGAAAAGGGTTAATTTCCATTTGTCCTTACGAATTTGACTATTTTTAAATTATATATCGTATTTTTAAAAATATCAATTTACTTCACATTTTTGTTAAAAAGACTAAAAAAAAATTATCAATCCAATTTTTCCTTTATCCTTTCTTTTAAAAAAATAAAATAACTTGAGGTTTTTAAAAATAAGAGGGTTAATTTGAAGATAGTTAATTCAAGAGGATATCTAAAGTAGATGAAAAAATATTTTATGCTGAAAAATAGACAAAAATCTTTTTTTTTTCTAAATTTTGAACCGAAAAAATCATTTAATCTTAATATTTTGATTTCCTTTTGTCTTTTACAATCATGGTCACCTAAGATTAAATGTTGTGATGCTTTCTTTCTCTTTTCAAAATGAGATCACGTCATATATAGATTTAATTATCAGGTTAGATGCATGGGTTCATCGTATGAACCTACGAATGAAACATAGTTGAAAGTTATATACATATACATACATACATATATATATATATATATATATATCTATATACATATACACACACACACACATATGTGTGTGTGTATACACACTGAATATTAGTTGAAAGTATCTTTGATTCATGATTAATATCACATTATCTATATACTTTGACTTCGTCGAGCTCCTGTTGTTATTAGAATACAGCATTGCTGACTTATTGTCACAAAATAATATGAGTGGTCTATCAATACCATCTATTATACGCAATCGCGTGACAAAATTTTGTAGCCATATTCCGTGATTGGATGCCTCATAACACGTTATGAACTCTGTTGCCATAGTGGAAGAGGCTATAAGAGACTGTTTAGCACTCTTTTAGGAGACAGCACCCCCAGCTAGCAGATAGATGTAACTCGAAGTGGATTTCATACTATCTTGACATCTAGCAAAATCGGAGTCAGTATACCCAACGATCTCAAGCTGATTTGACCTCTAATATGTGAGCATGTAGTCTTTTGTTCTCTGTAAGTACTACAAGACTCGTTTAGCTGCTTTCCAATGGTCTAATCCTGGTTGCTTAAATATCTGCCCAACATCCCAGTAACGTACGCAATATCTGGTCGCGTACAAACCTGAGCATACATCAGGCTTCCTATCGCTGACGTATAAGGAATCTTTTGTATTTTCTTTTCCTCAAAATCATTTTTTGGGGCACTGATTAAGACTAAATCTGTCTCCCTTAGCCACAGGGGTATCACCTGATTTACAATCTTGCATGCCAT
Source organism: Murraya paniculata (assembly GCA_030449075.1). Classification (NCBI taxonomy): domain Eukaryota; kingdom Viridiplantae; phylum Streptophyta; class Magnoliopsida; order Sapindales; family Rutaceae; genus Murraya; species Murraya paniculata. The sequence continues at coordinate 462,307 of JAEVFN010000018.1, read as the reverse complement.
ATCTCTTGAGAACTGTTTCGATATGGCTCTTTTGTGATAATCTAAAAATACCCGAGAGCGGTCTCGGTGTATCTATATGCCTAATACAAAAGAGGCGTCAGCAAGATCTTTCATCTCAAAATTCTTGGCTAGAAATCTCTTGGTGTCGTGCAATAAGCCTATATCGATGCTAGCAAGCAAAATGTCATCGACATATAAAACCAAAAAATTATAATTGCTCCCACATAACTTATGGTATATACAATCATCAGCCAAATTTATTTAGAAACCGAATGAGAAGATCACTTGATGAAACTTAAAATACCATTGTCGAGATGCTTGTTTGAGCCAATTGATGGATTTCTTAAGTTTGCAAACCATATTCTTTGGGTCCCTGGACACAAAGTTTTCTGGCTGCAGCATATAGATCGTCTCATCAATGTCATCATTGAGAAACGCTGTCTTAACATCCATCTAATGCAACTCAAGATCGAAATGCGACACTAATGCCATTATGATCCTAAAAGAGTCTTTCGAAGAAACCGGAGAAAAAGTCTCTTTATAATCGATACCTTCTTTCTGTTTAAAATCTTTTGCGACAAGACACGCTTTGTACCGTTCCACATTGCCTTTCGAATCCTTTTTTGTCTTAAATATCCATTTGCAACCAATAAGTTTCGCACCTTCTGGCAATGGGACGAGATCCCATATGTCATTATCCTTCATAGACTTTATTTCTTCATTCATGGCATCAATCCACTTCTGAGAGTTGAACTTTTCATAGCTTGACGGAAATTAATCGGATCATTTTCCATCACGCTGGTGTGTACCTCATGTTTTTGGAGAAATACAATGTAATCGTTTGGCACTGCACTTCTTCTTTCTCTAGTGGATCTCCTCAATGGCATAGGTTCTTGAGGTGGTAGAGTTTGTTCTTCTGGAATAACTTCTTATATTGGGGGTTCTCCAACATTATCTTGGTTTGTTGTGTCTTGAACAAAGTCAGGAATGAGATGTTGATCAATGCCAACAACACCTATGGGAATATCAACATATTCATCTTCAAGGATAAAGTCCCTTACTGCATCTCCCCCCGCAAACTCGACATCCTCAAAGAACCGAGTATTTCCTGACTCAAAGATCGACTTAGTCGTGGGATCATAAAACTTGTACCCCCTGGATCGTTCAGAGTATCCAATAAAGTAGCAACACATCGTCCTTGAGTCTAGTTTCTTCTCATTGGGCCTATAAGGCCTTGCCTCAGCTGGACATCTCCAAACATGCAGGTGCTTTGACTGAGCTTTTTGCCTATTGAAAGCTCGTAAGGGGTATTGGCAGTCGCTTTAGTTGGAACCCTATTAAAGATATGCGCTGCAGTCTTAAGTGCTTCTCCCCAGAGTGATTCTGGTAAGGTAGAATAACAAATCATACTCCTCACCATATCCTTAAGCATCCTGTTTCGTCTTTCAACAACACCATTCATAGTGGGCGAACCCAGCATAGTGTATTGTGGGACGATACCGCATTCCTCTAGGAATTTAGCAAACAGTCCTAGACGTTGTTCACCTGAACCATCATATCTACCATACTACTCACCACCACGGTCAAATCTGACGCTTTTAATTTTTTTACCGAGTTGGTTCTCAAATTCAGCCTTGAAATTTTTTAACGTATCCAAGGACTGTGACTTTTCATGGAGGAGATATATGTAGCCATATCCAGAAAAATCGTCTATAAACGTCATAAAATATTGTTGACCATTCCAAGCTGCCATATGGAATGGCCCACAAATGTCTATATTTATGAGCTCTAAGACGTCTGAAGTCCTATTGGCTTCAAATCTCCTTTTATTGGTTTGTTTCCCCTTGATACAGTTAATACAGATATCAAAGTTTGTAAAATCTAAGGAGTCAAGAATTTCGTCTGACACAAGTCTCTCTATTCTCCGTCTAGAGATATGACGCAATCTCCTGTGCCATAACGCAGCCGAATTCTCATTGGTTAATTTTCTCTTTAAACCTCGTGTACTTAATTGCAGGGATTCATTAAATGAAGCAATCGTATCAAACATATATAAATTATCATTACCCGACAAATAACCAGAACCAACCAATTTTGAATAATGAAATAAACTGAATTTTCTATTTCCAAATGAACAAGAATAACCAGATTTGTCCAAAACCGAAATAGAAATCAAATTATGTCGAAAAGATGGAACAACAAATGTTTTATTAATATCCAAATAAAATCTGGTTTTCAACAATAATCTAAAATTTTCGATTGCTTCAACTTCAACAGTTTTGCCATCGTCCATATAGATGTATCTCTCACCATCACTGGGTTTTTGGCAATTCGGGCAACCCTGCATAGACACACTGATGTGAGCGGTTGCACCTGAATCTATCCACCATGTGTGTCTAGGCACCGAAGTTAAATTAACATCAGAACAAACCAAACTAAGAAACATATCTTTCTTAGCACGCCATGCGTGGTAATTAGTGCAATGCTTCTTCTTATGCCCCTCAGCTCCACAAAAGAAACAACCAGTACCTTCCTGATCACCATGTTTCTTTTGTTGTTTCTTTTGGGGAGTTGTATCTGCAGCTTCCTTAGTCTTTTTCATTTTCTTGCCTTTGTCCTTGCCTTTAGAGGTTGAGGCAAAGTGAGCACTTTCTGTCTTATCTTTCTTAAGCATATCCTCTTTCTGAACATAGTGTGATATAAGCTCATTTAGAGACCAAGTCTCTTTTTGACAATTATAGCTCACCTTAAATTAGTTAAACTGTGTTGGTAAGGATATTAAAACCAAATGCACTAGCAAGTCCTCAGAGAGTTCAAACTTTAGTGCTCTGAACTTAGAACCAAGATGAGACATCTCCATGATGTACTCTCTAATATTGCATTTACCCATATACCTCATTGAAATTAGGCTTGTCAAGAGCGTACCTATTTCAACCTTTTCATTCTTAGCAAACCTTTATTCAATCTGTGCAAGGAACTCCTTAGCCGTAATTGCTTTTTCAGTTATTGAGCCCCTGAATGCTTCTGGAATGGCTTTCTTTATGATCATAATACACATGCGATTTGATCTCTCTCACATTTCTATTTTCCTTTTATCATGATGGGTACTCTCATTTGTAAGAGGTGGGAGATAATCAACCCTTAACGCAAGGTCAAGATCCATGACTGCAAGAACTATTGAGAGGTTCTAGTGCCATGATTTGAAGTTAGAGTCATTTAGCATAGGAATAGAATTGATGTTGGCAGTAATATTCGCAGCAGACATAACTTAATCCAGAACAACAAACGAACAAAACAAGCTCATATTAGTCTTTAAAAACAAAATTAAATTCAAATAAAGGTAAACCCCATCTCAAGATATCGGGCACTCCATTACTATTTTATCTTTGGACAAAATATTAACTTGTAAGTGATATCTTGGTGTAGTACTCAAACAATGATAATAAGAACATGTCAAACAATAAATCTTCCTTTGGGCCGATTTATGATTCACATGTAAAACTGAATAATCATCACGTGTTTATTACCACAGGTGCATATGCAATTCTATTAAGTATGGACTTTCCTTTGGGCTGATCGATATTCACAGAAATTAAATGTACAAAACCTTTTATATTCTAAAATAAATTAATTTTCACAAGAGAGGCCACTTTGGTGACATGTTGCTTCAATTAATTCACCTCAAAATACATATAAATACACAAATATTTGAATTTAAAAATTGTACCAAAATTTTTTAAAAAAGTAAAAAAATTCATGGTCAAACTTTGGTCAACGGTCAATGTTGACCGCTGACCAGGTCGGGCTGGACCGGTTTGGGTTGACCCGAGCCGGACCCTAATCCAGCCCACTCTTATCAGGTTAGGGTGGAACCGGGTCGGGTCAAACCGACCCGGATCCTAAACCCACCCTAACCCTAACCTTTTTTTTTTCTTCTTTCTTTCTTTAGGCGACAGCCGTGGCTGCCGTTTCATCCAAATACGCCGTGGCCTGGTGGCCGCGGCTTGCTTGCTGACGAGTCTAGTTTTTTTTTTTTTTATGTTCTTGATGTGGCGGCTTCTGCCGCCGCTTTTTCTTAATTCGCCGCGGCCTAGTGGCTGCGGCGTGCTTGCTGGCACGACCTCTCTCAGCGCCGGCGGTGGAAGTAGCGACCACCGGCTGAAACTATATAAACCGAACCTTTTTTTTTAAAGAATTTCGAAAGAAAAAAAAATAAATTCCAGATTTCAAATATTTTGTAATGCCAGAAACAACCACAAAGATTTGTTCTCAAATTCAATAATTTCAATGATTCCGGTATTATTAAATTCAAGAACACTAAAGATTTTAATCATTAATCAAAATTAGATTTGATTCTCAATTATTCAACATGAAGAGGCTTTGATACCACTTGTTAAGACAAAACCTTTGGTGAAAACCATCACCTATAACTAGGAACATTCATGTTGTATCCCCAAGAACCAATAATAAATTACGCGGAAGCGTACTTGAATCCATAATGCTGAATTCCTCTCTAGGGTTGTGTGGTTGGCCTTTTAGATCAATACGTTTTCCTAGAGAACCCTTTAAGTTTCTCACTGCTCTCTCTCTGATGATGGGATGTCAGTAGAGAATATAAAGATTACGTGTGACCTGAGGACCATGACCACTTATGTAGACAACATTTTTCTGTTGTCATTAGGTATTCCTAATTCTGCCCATTATAAAATTATAATATCATTAGGTCTCTACACATTAAAAGCCCACACCCTATTAGATACATTAAAGCCCATAAAACCAAAAACTTAATTAAATCACTTTTAATTGGGCTTAATGTTATTTAAAGGTTCGTAATACATAATTATTCACATATAAGCACAGCGTTGGATTAAATATCCAACAATGCTAGATTAAAAAATCCAATAATAAAGCCATGTGTCCATATGTAGACATACAAATAGTATCCAAAGGAAAATTTTCCAAGCGAATCTCATGAAGTTTTTCTTGATATATGAAGTCTTATAATGCAAGAGCCAAAAAGTCCCTTTTAAATTAACATAACACGTAATTATGATTTGCATTTTCAACTTTGATTTGTTAAAGAGTATAAAATACAGTGTTTCGTTGAAATTAAACGATCAAAATGCGAATTGGACTTTTAGTTTAATCAGCTTGTTTGTCAATGTATTGTCTTTTTCCCCATTGTTGACATCAATAATAGATGATTAATTTAGCTTCAATTGTTGGAGAAAACATTCATGCTGTAACAAAACGAGCAATACAAATGAGTAAAAGGATTAGGTTATCATATATTTCTTTTTATTGAGTTCGCACAAACTGGCTAGCTACCCATTTTTTGGTTTAAAAAAAAAAAGGAAAAAAGTCAAAACCAAATTTTTATTGTGCTTCATGCACAAAGAACCTTATAGTTCTCTAGTTGCTTTCCTATTCCGAGAGAAACTTGTGTAGCTGGACTCTACCATTTGGTAGATAGTGGGTTTTAATGTGGAACACATTATTTTAAGAGTGTAAAAGAAATATCAATTTTAGTTTAAAAAAGGTAAACGTTCATTTTATTCTTTTTGAGTAATTTTTTTGTCCGAGATCTTACAGTACAAAAAAAATCTGAAAAATTTTAAAATTATAGGATTTAAGAGGTTTAAAACTTAAAGTACTTAAACCACACAGTTTATGTATTTTTTCAGATTTTTTCGCACTTGAAAATTCCAAATTGAAACATTTTCATTATCCCTATATCAAGTATGTAATGTTCATCATAATCAAGTGTATTGTTGATTCAGCCAAGTCTAGAAAACTAAATTGTTATTAACTTGGCACAAGACCCTAAAATCAACTTTGCTGATTAGTAAATGTATGTATGTATTGACATTGATGATCCATGATGGCAGCGATATTTTATACATTAGGATTGGTAAAAAATCTTGCGCCGGCCTAATCCTCAAAGGTCCCGACTATGTTCAAAAGGTTAGGCCTAACTCTCCACATAAGGATTTGTACAAAAGTTTGAGGGGGAAAAAAATTGGAGTAGCTCCGCCCTCTGTTTTTTAAAAAAATTAAATTTATAAATTAAAATCTAAAAAAAAGAAAAAAAAATCTTTAATTCATAAATTGATGATGATAAAAAAAATTAAAATTATAATACTAAAAATTTAAATATGTTAGCTATTTGCTTCATTTCTTTATTTTTATTTTATTTGAAATATTCATATTTTTTAGTTCATTATTGATTGTAACAATTTATTGATTATTAACTCATTACAAATTTATAATCATTTACAAAATAATTAAAAATATGTGCAAGCGCACCCGGCCCAAGTTGCCTGGGCCCGCAATTTGCAATCCGTACTATTATTAATAATATTATTCATTAATAGACATTATAAAAAAAATAAGGAAAATTTCACATTAATAATAAATGATAAAGTCAATCAAAACCTTACAGCTAACTATCTAATAAGTATAGGATTATAAACATTTTTTTTAACATAAAAATGAATAAAATCAGGAAAAGCTCGTTGCAATGATGTTGCCAACAAGCTACCACAATCGAACTTCTGAAGGACAAAACAAATCAATATTATACATAATTAGGACAAAAAAATAAAGAAAATGAAGTCAGATTGTTCATTTTATTTTCTTCCATTTCTTATCTCCCTGTAACAAATAAAAAAAAATAATGTCCACAAGAAATTATTTCTTTCTATGTTAGTGATAAGAATCTTTGTTTCGTTTGGATTTACATTTTCAACTGTGATTAGTTAGACAATAATAAATTAAATACAGTATTTAGTTTAAATTTAAGCCATACAAGTGGCCAATTTGTCCTTTAAATTAATCCGTTTGCTTACCAAGAAATTATATGTTTTTTTTTCTTTTTCCTTCGACCGTTAAACACCAACAACGGAAGATTAATTTAACTTCAATTGGAGAAAACATGCAAGCCGAGACAAACGAGTAATAGAAGTAAAAGGATTAGGACATCGCCATTTACCAAACACATTTTTGTACTAGAAGTAATAGAAGTAAAACGAGTAATAGAAATAATAGAAGTAAAAGGATTAGGAGGAACCGGAGAGGGGATCCGTATTAGAATCATAAATCTTTGTACAAATTGATATGCCTGCAATTGTATTGGTTGAAGAAAACACTCCACGACCCACATGATTTATTTTAACAAATACATTTATACTATATCCAATTGTACAAAATAAATTTATACAATAATATATGATTTATCACTGCTATAACCGTAGAAGAGAAAGCAAAAATATTTTTGAGAGTAAATAAATAAAATACAAATGATATTGCATCATGTGATAACCATACACTAGACGTGGTGAAAGATCTTTCAAAGTTAATTTTTTAAGAAATAATATTTTTATGTGATTCATTTATAAAAAGATCTTTCAAAGTTAAGTTGTGACGGAACGGGATAGCGGAAGCGGGTTGATATGATAGATAAACAATAGATATTGTTTTAGTATCGATCCAAGTTAACGCGATTAGATTACGCACTAACTAAAACGTAATTAGATCTCATTTTAATCCAAACGACTCAATGAGATTAATAATACATTAAGTGAGATTAGATGATGCTATAATCCAAATGTCTCTATTGGATGGGGCAAACAGGTTCAAAAAAGATGTTGCTAATCCGCCGCTGCAGACCGTTGTGGAGAGGCTAACGATGAGAATCACTGTGGGCTGGAATCTAGACTGAATGAAGCTTGGGGATACGTTGAAGACAATAGTGTGAGAATCATCTGCTTGTATGAAGTAAGAGGGCTGGGGAAGACCACTCTCTTAGAAAACCTCAACAACAAGTTCAGCGATACTAGGCATAACTTTGATCCAGTGATTTTGGTTAAGGCATCCGCAGGAGTAATAAATGTGGAGACGATTCAGCGGGTTATGAGATACAGACTAGCCATATCCAATGAAGTGTGGGCTGACAAAAATGAGCAAGGTGACGGATGATGTATGGAATTTATTACCAAATGATGCATGGAATTTGTTGCGGCTCATGGTCACGGACTATGTGATCACGTCCCATCCTGATAGTCGAAAACATGCTGAGACAGTCGCTGGACTGTGCTCTTATCACTATTGGGAGCGCCATGGCGAGTATTAGAAACCCTGCTGCGTGGGAAAATGAAGTTAATGAATTGAGTAAATATCCGGCTGATTTTGCAGTTACGGGGGATCTTATCTTTCCTCTTTATAAGTTCAGCTATGATCACCTGAACAGTGAAACACACAAAACTTGTTTTTTATTTTGTTCACTAGTCCTATAGAACCAACTTATTAGGAAAGATGAACTTGTTGGGGAGGGACTTTTACGTGATTCTCATAATATTGCTGTCGCACGGATACAGTGTTGCAGTGGCGGGGGAACTCCGCAATGGCACTCGTGTGGGGGTGAGGGATGTTCCAGCTAGCACTTTCTTGTTCTTTAATCAACTCGTCTCTCTTCGCTCGTAAGACATGCTAATATAAAGGAAGTTCCACAATCGATGCCTGATTTGAGAGTTCTTGTAAGGTCACAAAGTAGACACTTGAGAAAGTCGCCCGTGAAGAGGGGTGAATTGATTAACATACTGCGGTATCTTAACATGTCCTCTTCAAATATATCAGAGTTGCAAGTTGAGATTAATTAGGGGATGCTCTCAACTGATAATACTACTGTTAGATGATGCAGAGAAGCTGAAAGCAATTCCGGCAGGACTGTTACCAATGCTTTCGGCATTTCAAGTTTTCAGCAGGGTACCACCTAAGATTGAATCGGACGTTGACATGTTATCCATCTGTGTTAATGTCTTGCCATTGCGTGTATTGAAGAGCTTGAAACACTTTCAAGATGTAAGCGTCGTCTTATCATCTTGTGTTTCTGGGCGGAAATTCAAATCATCCTTTAAGTTACAGAGTTGCATCAGAAGACTAATCATCGGGGGCCCAGGATCATCTTCAAAGTCATCTATGACAAGTATGCTGCAGGATGGCTATTTTCAGAAGCTTCAAAATCTTTTTATCAGCATTGGTTCCATAAAATATGTGACATGCCTTGTCAACATTCCTCACCTTCGATTCTTATTTGCAAATGACTGTCCCTTACTGGGAGAAATAATTGCTAATGATCAAGCTGGGCCGTTAAAAACTGAAGAAAATTTCACTGGGCTTAAGCAATTGAATTTCCAAGCTCTTCGAAAACTGGAGAGTATATGCGGCGGCGCATTTCGTTCCCTCGAAAGTATATACGTAAGTCATTGCCCAAATCTCAAAGAATTCCCATTGAACTCTCAGAGTGGAAAGAAAAATACAATTTTCATAGTAGGAGAAGAATGCTGGAACCAACTGTCGTGGATTAATGGTGCGACCAATGATGTTTTTAGTTAAAAATTCGTCCCACTCTCAGATTTTCGTTCCCGGCCAACTCAATCCAAGTTGCACATATGAAGCGTCAGTAATGAAAAGATACTCCTACGTTATAAACTTGTTACACAATGACGATAAAGATAATGTTAGACTTGGGCGGGATTACACTGTTAATTCAATTAACATTATAATCCCACATTAGTTCAACGTTGTTTTTGTCGCCATTGTCTCGGATTTTTTTATTCAAATATCAGTGCTTAGCTATTTATTGATAAGCATTGATATTTTGAATGAAAGAATCGAACATAATGGCTACACTCGGCTGCGAGTTATAGTCTTAATCGAAAATTTTTAATATTTTCCCATTAACACCATAAATCCAGCCGAATGTAACGTTGTTTTTGTTATCATTCTCTCATCCTTGGCGCCCTTTATCATTTTCTTTGTAAATAGATGTAGGACGACATAAATTACTTCATTTTCTGTTTATATATAATATATATTTTCCAATTACCCGAATTTTTTTCCCTATTTAATAACCTCGAGGAATGAGGGACTTTTATTAAAATAAAAAAAAAGAAAATAAAAGACCTAAATATGAAAAAAAAAAAAATGAAAAGAGACTATCAAAGACCTAATGTAATAGGAATAATCAGATTAAAATTATTGGGTGCTGAGCGAGTGTGTTAATTTTAATTTAACCCTTTTCACATTTATGTTTCAACCAATCATGATAATTTTTATACATACGTGACAAGTAGTGGGTGGATAAAGAGGAGTGCCCATTCATAAATTGGTTGAACTTTTTCATAAATTTCCAACACCACAACAAAATCTTAATTTGTATCCAACGAACTAGTGAAGTCGTTATATGCATTAAAAAATATATATACATGTTGTATATAATTTCGTTAATTAATTAGTTCGTTTAATGTATAACAGATAAACGTTGAATTCATTGAATGCCTTTATACTAATTATTTTATGCGGCTTCCTAATTTTTCTAGTGCCTTCGTGGAGGAAACCAGAATATGCAGCATCGTGTGATTGCGAGATGTTCAGGGGATTAATGTTATTGGTACGTCGAGGCTTTGATTCATCAAAATGCATGGCTCGATCTTCCGAAATCACCGATTCACAATTTTTTTGGCTTAATTAACAAAACCTGTTTGTTCTTCTACTGCTGATTATAGCTAATGCCTATTATGAGCATACATTAAAAAGAAATGCTAAAGAAAACGCCAACAAAAGCAACTGTAAAACAAATATCTTATAGTATTAAATGAAATTTTGCAATTTACACAATAACTATTTTTTTCAGCGTTCGGTTTGATTTTTCTGTATAAAGACCATTGTCATACATAATTTTTGTTACTCACATAGTTGATTATCATTGCAACACATAAGGTATGGCCTCTTTGGTTGTGTCCATAGATGCCCTAATGACGTTAATTTTAGATAACTGATATTTGTCTCTACTAATTCTTTTTAGATTGCTGATGGTAGAGTTTGAACTCCGTAGGCTGAACAGAGAGAACTTCGGAGGATGCGTTCATTTCCTATCATGTGGTTGTTGCAGGGCGCTATACGCATACCACGTGTCACTTCATTTTTTCTTCAGCCTTCAATTTTTCTCTGCCCGAACCTTTTGCAATTCTGGCACTTTGGTTTTCCTCGATTCCACCGATCTTGTTCTGAATGATTTGTCTTTTTACTTCCCTCTCTTGTAATTTGAGACCTCATATTTTGTTAAGTCCATTATTTATAGAGTTGGCATCTTATGATAAATTTAATTAAATTAGAATTTTATTTATTGTATATCTTGTAATATGAATTAATTTATTAATTTCCTAATTTAGTGAGATTTTAATTTATTAGGAATATTTGTTTTCTAATAATATGAAATTCTATAATTGGCGCTTGAGATCTATTTAAAGTAAAAAGTTGATTCAAACATGAAGTTTATTAAATACTCTAGATATTTCTTGGGAGGCAAGTAAGGCAAGAAGATCAGATTTATTCCTATTCAGATTCATAGAAATTATAAGAGAAAAAAAAACCCTTATTTGGTAAATATCCAAGTCTTTTAAGACTTGTTATTTTTTGCGAAACCTTAGTGCATGTATAAAGAGAGGTATTTCACAATTGAAGGTATGCACAACACAAAGTATAAAGTAGAGAAGCAAAATTCGGTCTCCTCTCTAGAGAATCGGATTTGGCCCATTATGTTGTGTTGATTTGTTTACTTATCTTCTTTTCATCTCTATGGAGAGTTTATGTGGATCTTGGATCACTAGACATAGAAGAATTGAAGAATTGCCATTGATCACTTTGCGAAGTGTCCTGAGGATCATGGGATCTAGAGGGGTAGTAATTATTTAAGAAAAGCATATTCAGTCAAAGGTTGAGTAAACTGTATGATGAGCGGTAGCAATTATTCAAGAGAAACAGATTCAGTCTCAGGTTGAGTAAACTGTATGATGATAAATTGTAAGTGAGAGTCTTAAGTTTGGTAAATCCAAAGGTTGTAACATCTGAACTTAGTGAATTACTTTTCATTTGGATGTGGCCTCGTAGATATAGGATTAATTAATCCGAACCACATAAAAATCTTCGTGTCATTTATTTTATGCATTTTATCATATTTTTAGAAAATTAATCTTTTCTATGCTGATGAACAGTAACATAAACAGTCATTGTAAACAGTAATCGTAAACAGTAACTGTGACGTAAATAGTAACTGTGAACAGTATTTATAAAAATTAATTAAGTTGTTAATTTTTAGTTTTTAATTGTCTACTTCTATTTGTGATAGATTTAAATTCCTTTTATATTTCATTTTAATTGTCTACTTCTATCTGATCTAAATTCCTTTCATATTTCATTTTGACCGAAAGGCACTCTCAACTGAGTTTTCATTTCGCCTCTTCATTCTCTTTTCGCATGCTTCAAAATATCCCACTAGTCCTGTCACGAAAGAGTCGATTTGCCTTCTGAGTCTTCAATGGTGGTTATTATAGGATCGAATTTTTCAGTGATACTAATTAATATTTTTTTCCAAAATTTTTTCTCTTACTAATATCTTCTCCAATGCCTCCAATTGATTTATTATTTCTTTTACTCTGGAATGATAATCTTTAACGGTCTCAGATTCTTGCATTTTAATATTTTCTAAATCTCTTCATAGATATTGGAGTTTGACGGCTGGTACCTTGGCATTGCCTTGAAACTCCTCTTTTAGAATGTTCCAGGCTTCCTTAGCTATAGTAGCTCCAGCAATCATTGGGAAAATAGCATCATTCACTGCTTATTGCAGGGCAAATTGTGCTGCCGCATCATCCTATTGCTTTTCTTCTAATCGATGCTGTTGTTCTGTAGAGAGAGTAGAGGTATCCTCTGGAGTAGACACCCCACTATTATTAATGTCCTCTAATTTGGGGACCTAAAGTAAGTTAGTATTTTGATGCTCTAAAATTTATAGTTTTCACCGAAAAATATTGGGATAGGAAATGATGGTGTGTCGGAGTTTTGCCGGCCATGGTGAATCTTACGCCCAGTTGAGTAGCCAACCTGGGGCTCTAATAGCACGGTTAGAATTTGGAAAATAATTTTATTTTGGGAGAAAGGTGCATTTGAGTGAATGTTAAAAGTTGGGTAATATAAAAATATTGGTTAATGAGAGGAGGAGAGATACATGGAGTTTATTATCAAGGGCTTTTCATTATTTACAAAATGGTCTATACCTTATGTTTATAACTAAGACATTACCATGGTCTTTCAACCATTTGTTTTACCGACTTCTACCATGTCATGCACCGCTTGGAGTGGGGTAAAAAAAAAAAAAGAAGCCCCACGTGTTTTAGTAACCTAAGTGGCCAGCTGCCGGTTTCTTGTAATAAGAGCCGCCTGCTTCACCATTTCTTCACCTGCTTGCTTCACCACTTCAATTGCCGCTTGCATATTCCACCTGCTTGCTTGAGGCGGTGATTATGTTTATACATAAATTGCGAGTAGCTTGCAAATGGATTCAATTGCAACAGATAGCAAAGCAGAGACAGTGAGAAGAGAAAAGAAAAGAAAAGAAAAATGGGAGAAAGGATAAGAAAAGAGAAAAAGGAAATAAGAAAGAAAAGGAAACTTGAGACATAAAAAGACGTTGAAAAGAGGAGCCAACATGAATTATATTAAGTGAGTTAGTGGGTAATAAATTTATAAAATTTAAGTAATTTAAATTATTTAGTTTACATTACACGTATACGTTTTTATATAAATTCTAATAGTTAATTTTTTTAATATTTTAAGAGAATTTGTGAGTGGATATTATTATTACTATTATGTATTTTGTAAATATTTTATTTGATAGTGTGATTTAATATTATATTATTTAAATAAAACTAAATAATTTAGTTATTTAATATAATATAAATATAAATTATATTAATATAAAATAATTTATTTATTAATATTATTATATTATTTAATAATATTAACTTATTAAATAACATATTATTATATTCATGGAGAATAATATACTACCATATACCATCTTTATTTGAAATCCTATTATATATTTATTTAATTAAATAGTACTTATTTATTTACATTACATAATTAATACGTAATACATAGTTTCAAAAAAATATTAATTTTGTACTCTATTATTAATATATATTTCATTTGTGTTGCTCTTATTAATATTTTTAATTTACATAATTACAATTAAAATTAATAAAAAATTATGATTTACATAACTAAAAATATTAATAATTGTTATTAAGTTATATAATTAAAATTAATAATAAAATAGATAGTTTATTTCATAAATATATATTTTTATTAACATTGTAACTAAAAACGATAATTTTTTAAATAAGGATAAAATTATATTTTAAAACTATTTACTCCTAATCCAAGATAATGTAAACGCATAAATAAGATTCTGATTTTTATTTCACACTCCCATTTCAATGTAAGTAAACAATCTATTCCCACTCCACACTCTCAAGATTCTCATTCCTTAAGATTCTCAATCCAATCTAAGAAGCAAACGCTAATTAAGACAAATCAGGTTTGGTACTTGTCCAAATTTCATAGTGTTAAAGGCTTAGCTTTTCTGTGAACTCTATTTAATATATATGTTGCTATAGATAATGCCTCTCCCCAAAATTGTAAAGATATTTCTGAATAAGACATCATAGATCTCGTCATATCTAATAGAGTTTGATTTCTTCTTTCTATAATTTTATTTTGTTGTGGAGACAAGGCATTGTGTAGATATGTCCTTTTCCCACTTTGTTTGCAGAAATCATCAAAAGCTTCATTTTCACCAACACGATAACTATTCAATGCTTTAATCGATTGACCCAATCAAGTCTCTACTTCCTTTTTTATATGTTGAATTTTTCTAAAGCCTCATACTTGTGTTTTAACAAGTATATATGCCCAAATCGCAAATAATCATTTATAAATGTGATGAAATATTCCATTCCTTTATGTGTTTTTTTCCTCATAGGTCCACATAAATCTGAATGAATTATCTCAAGTAAGTCTAATGATTTCCAATGTTTTGAAAAAGGTTTTCTTGACAATTTTTCTTTAACACCTGACTCAAATATGTCAAAATCATCCAAATTTACTGGAGGTGGCATTCCTTTGTTGCTCATTTTGAGCATTTTATTTTTATTTATGTGACCTAATCGTAAATGCCAAAGAAAAGCATTACTATGAGAATCAAACACATAAATATAATCAGAAGAAGAAATTTATTAATAGTAGAGGCAACGAAATACATATCATCGATTCTTTTTCCCCTCAAGATTGCAAGACCATATTTTCCTGTGGTCACAAAACCAAATTTAAATCAAATCTCAAAACCTTTTTTCTCTAACACAGATACAAAGATCACATTTCTTCTTATTGTTGGAGCAAACAAAATATCTTTCAAGATAATGGTGGAATTGTTAGAGGAAATTTCACAATCCCCTATGCCTTGCACATCCACATAGGTATTATTTCTCATGTGTAGCAGTGTAGGCGGTGCTCTCCTAGTGCTTTATCTTCAAATTAATAAATTGGCCTTTGTCATTGCTAACATGCCTCATAGCACCAAAATCCAGCCACCATCTACTATCAGATTCAGCAATAAGTGCTTCAGAAACTATCAAAACAACTTCCTTGTGGTTCTTATTGTCTTTGTTTTGTTTTGGACATATAGCTTTAAAATGACCAATATCTCCACATATGAAACACTCATTGTTTTTCTTCTTGTTTTGTTTGTTGTGTCCGGACTTCCAGGCTTTGTTTTTCTTCTTTTTGAACTTGTTGCTTGTGGATTTGACTGAGTTGTTGTGGGAGCTTTCTGCCAAGAGAAGATTGTTTATAAGATTCTCCTATTTTTTTATATTCAATCTAACTTTGTCCACTGCTAACAATGATGGTAAAGTGCTCATGCACAATTCCTTTTGTCCATATGTTAGAGATGTCACCATATGATCCCAAGTTTTTGGCAAACTATTGAGAATGATTGATACTTGCATTTTTCTAGAATAGAGTGGCCTGCATTGGAAAGACCTTTTGCAAGAATTTCCAATTTCATAATGTGATCCACCACACTATTATTTTCATATATACGAAGGCCATTAAATTCTGTCAACCGAAGTTGTATATAAGTTTTAGATTTTGGCCCATATTTATTTTCCAACAGATCCATGATTTCTTTTGAAGTATCATGGCCTTCATATAATGGGATCAAATCATCATGCTTATTATAGAGGATTGTAGCCTTTGCCAAGGCATTATTCTCTTCCCATTTTGTCACTTCTGTGTCATTTGTAGGTTTATCTTTAGTAATTGTATACAAAGTTCCTTCACGTATGAACAAATAAGAAATTCTTCTTTTCCAAATATTAAAATTAACATTATTTAATCTATCTATTTTAACTGCATCTAAATTTGTTTTACTTCCAATTTTCAAGAATTAAACTACTACTACTACTACTACTACTACTAATAATAATAATAATAATAATAATAATAATAATAATAATAATAATAATGATAATAATATCACTATTTATTATTAATTAATTAGTAAAGAGAATACAACTATAGTACTGTAGATAATACACTTATTTAATAAATTATTTAATAATAGTTCGGTAGAATTAACTCACTAGTCAGTAGGTTTTATTAATCTAGAACTATACTCATTCAAGTGCAAGTGCAAATACGGCCTTGAAGGAACTCTTACTGGTGGCTACTGGGTCTAACAATTTGATGATTTTCTTGTTGTTAGAAGGTTGGCGCAAGCAAATTGATTCAGTTTGTTCGAGAACCCTTGTGAGACACAGTGGACTTGGACCTTGAATCTGCCAATCAAAATTGATTTTCCTCACACTCAAATCTGAGATTGAGAAGTGGAATTCCTTAAGAGTTGGTGATTTTTAGAAATATTCGGGCATAAGAGTTTGCATGCAAAAATTCTTCTGATGGTTGGGAATAATTACAAAATTATTTGTCCTTCCCCAAATATCTGATCCTGAGTCTTAAAACTAAATTCTGAGGCCACAAATCACTTCGAATTTGTGGAAAACCTTGAAATGTAAAATTTGATGCAATTTGGGACTGATTTGATGCCTGAACCAGGTTTGACAAGAACGGCCGGTTCGAACGAACCGCAAATGGGTCAAGTTTCAGCTCTCGAGTGTTTTCGTTCATGCGGTCAAATCTCGGGTTAGTGTCTGGCTGGATTGGGCTGAAGTTGAATTAGAGTGAACGGACACGCGAATTTGTACGCAGTTCAAGCTCAGGTCGGGTTGGACTGTATTCGGGCCGGATCATTTGAAATGGGCGTAGATACCAACACACGGCCGTGATTGCTGCTGCACGCGTCTTCAACCTCTGAAGCGCGTGTGTTGCACCGGCTTACAACCCTTCACGAACTAGTCATTGTTTTCGATGATTTCTACCCTTCCAGATGTCGAAATTTGGTGTTTTTGGACTCTATGAACTCGTTAGGACGTCCATAGCACTTCTAGAGTGGGAAATTCAATTAGTTTGAATTGAAACGAGATAAATTTTCTTGATCAAACTTTCTCACGCTTAAATACTTATTCTGCATTTAAAACCCGTGCTCTTGTACCAATGTCAGATTTTTTTTATAGTTTCACATTGCTGTTAGGCTGGTGGTTACATGTGGAACTCCAAGATCATAATATAATAACTTTTAAATATGTCTTAGAATGAATAACTTGTGATGTGTTCATGCCTTTATATAGGCAATAATAATATGGTAGTTACATGTTTGAAATTTGAACAAATGACTTCCATTATCCACTTGAAAATTACATGTTCAAATTTGAAGAGACACATCCTTAAATTTCATCACATGGAATTTCATTTGTATTAACTTTGTGATACATCATGTGTGTCTAATATGTTCTACATGTGACCATTTGATCACATGTATAATAACAAATAATGCCCACGTCAATGGCCGCTATTTTCACAGTATCTTGAATTAAATTACACTTGATTGTTCTTTTAAGTATCCTATTCAACGCTTTTTTTTTTCTTTTTTGCTAAGTTTTCTTTTTATTATTTTTTTTCTATTTACTATTTGAACTAAATAACTCTTTTTTTATTGACTATATGTAAGGGTGTCTTTCTTATCGTGGTGAAAAAATAAAAAAATTTTAAATATTAAAACAAAAATTTACCTTTCAAATTGCTGCACATCAAATCTTCCCATATCTTTATCAAAATCCGTGATTATAGAATTGTTAGGAACTATTTCATAGAGTTCAATTATCATGAAAGACATCATCACACACTAGTTATAAGATGTAAAAATTTAAAGAAAATTACAAGACATTGTTCATCAATTTTAGTATGTTAGGACTATTTTGAATGTACACTTGTGAACATGTGTAGTATGTTATGGTGCTCATCAAGTATTTTTCTTTTTCTTCTATTTAGAGCTCGTAAATGCAACAAGATTGTTAAAGCTTCCTTTTGTTTTGTTAAAAATAAAAATAATGAAAAAGTAAGATCTTTAGGTATAAAGATATTAAAGACTTTTTAATAATGTAAACCAATTAAAGTTTACATTTCAGTAATTCATTGTCAATCTACCATGCCCTATGTCGAAGTCCTGAGTTACATGGTCGTAACACTTTGTTCACACTTTTGAACCTTGAAATTTGATATTCAATTTGAAAAAGTTATGTTCTATATAAGCATAGAAAGCAAGGAAAAGTTAATACTATTATGAAGTAGAATAAAGAAATTTTAAGAAAGTATTGTTTCATCGTTTTCTAAAAAAAATATGTATATTATAAAAGAGCATTTAACATCTTTCAACATTTTGGAAAGTCGTTTGGCAAACGATGGTTCTTGAAATGTTGCCTGTTGATTCATTCCTACAAACTGAATTACAAGAAGAAAAGTCTGCAACAGTAAAAGTTTTCTTTAATTGTGGTGAAAATGTGGAGAGATTCCTTCTAAAAAAAGGATGTGCAGAGATTTATAATTAAATGCAGTGAAACTTGCACGTCAAATTGCACTACAGTAGAAAAGGGCTTTAGCGACGAATACAACCATCGCTAAAACATACAATTTTCATCGTTAAAGGTTATAGCGACGAAAACAGTTTCGTTACCGCTTCATCGTGATTGAAGCGTCGTGTTAAGTATTTGGCTAAATATTTGAATTTTGTTGCTAACTATTTCTTTTTTAGCGATGAATACAATCGTTGCCAAAAGCATAAATTATTCGTTAATTTATATTTTGTGATATAAGTTTTAGCGACGAATTATTTTGTCACTAATAGTATTTATACCAATAAATAATATTCCATCATTAAAAGGTGTTTTTAGAGATGAATAATATTTTGCCAATAAAAACACTTTTAGCAATGAATATAATTTCCTCACTAAAAGGTGTACTGCACAAAGAATAATATTTCGTCCCTGAAAGGTATCAATTTTATAACATTTAATTATTATTACAAATATTTAAATATTATCCCTTTTAACACTAAATGACAATGATAATTAACACCATTATGATAGAAAGGAAATTAATTAATTAAAAAAATTGTTATTATTGATGAAAAATAAAAAATAATTAAAAAATTCAATATCTATTCTTTTGAAAGAAAAATTTTACAAATGAATATAAATTTCTTGATTTTCTTGATCTTAGTGTAATTGATCTTCAATATTTCCTACAAATAAACATAAACAATAATTAGTTAACTTGTAAACATAATAGTAATATAAGTTGTAATAAATTAAATAATTAAAAACAAAAAAATTACACCATGTTAAAAATGAAAGGGAAAGGAATTAGAGATTACCATGTTAAAATAAAATAAAAAAGAAGTAGAGATTGAATTGGAGAATGAGAATTATACATTAGAAATGAGAGAATTAAAGAATAAAATTAAGAGAATGAGAGAATGAAAGAATTCATTTCAAAACTCCTTTTACAATGACACTTACTTAGTCGCTAAAACTTCTTTTTTGCGATGAATTATTATCCATCGCTAAAAAGATTTCATTTTAAAACTCTTTTTGCAATGAAATATTGTCATTGCAAAAAGAGGTTTTAGTGACGAAAAACCATTCCGTCGCCATAGTGTGTTCTGCGACGAAATTGTTCATCTTGCGACAAACGTAATTTCACCACTATTGACGGTTTTAGCGACAAAAAAGTATATATTATTTTTCTATATATTATTTTTCTACTTTGAATTTGGAGACATTTTTTTTCTTAACTCGCTAAAAGGAGTAGATTTGAATCCTGTACAATGTAGATTTGTAAAAAAGAATGTCATAATGTTGAAGGAGTAGATTTGAACTTCTACTTTTACTACCCTCCCATAAATAAGTGGAACAAATAACTTTCATGTACAATGTAGATAAAATGGATGACTCTCTAAATATTAATAAAAGTAAATATGTTATAATATAGGAATAAAAATTTAGACCATCATATAATATAAGTTATCTTCATTTTTAAAAATAATAGACCATGTCATAAAATAGACTAATATAAAGTTTAAAATGATCTTCAAATGACAGAATTATATTATAGAACTTAAAATAAAAATAATAATAAAAGTAATGAATTTTATTTAGAGTTTTGTGACATAATTCTACAGGGATTTAGTTTTATTGCGTACTCATTAATAAAAGTAAATGCATTTTATTTAGAGTTTTGTGCCATAATTCTACAGGGATTTAGTTTTATTTTGTACTCATTAATGAAAACAATATAATTAATACATAGTTATGTATTTTATTCTTTTTTTATTTTTTTAGTGATAAAAAATATATTATTTTGTTTATTTGATGAAAAATATTTGCAATCATAACTTATAAGATTTAACTTAAATTAAAATATTTAACTTAAAAATTAATTATATTTAAAAAAACTTTAATTAAATTAAAAAATAACATGATACTTAGATAATTGTTAACTATTCATTAAAGATAAATCAAATGAGAAGATTATTACTTCTAAATTCAAGAATCTATATTCATCCTACTATTGATATTGAGATTTTTAACCCAATATCATAAATTTTTTTTATTTTATTAAGAAAAATTTACTGCTTTACTATCTCTCCAATGTCCAGACACGTAGGGCCTGTTCCATATTGTTTCTGAATTTTTGTTTTCTAAAAATAAAAATCAGAATGAAAATTGTGTTTTGCAGTTGTTGTATTTCGAGTTTAAGTATGCGTGTAGTATCATTTTTTGTATTCTATTTTTAAAACTGAAAATAGTAATTTGCATTCGGTAGACACAATTGAAAATGATAGAAACAACGGATATGTATTCGGTAGTACTATTTTCAAAAATAGTTTTTACTGAATATTTAAGTCATACTCATAGTTAGAAAATAATTATTTAACTAATACATACACAAACATATTATAAATAATTTAAATAAAATAATTATAAAAAATTACATGATAATAAAGTTTTAGTATTAGCATCAACAAAAAAAGTTTTACATCGTTATTGTTTTTACACTATAATTAAAATATATATTACAGCACATATGATTTAAATAAAATAATTATAAAAAATTACATGATAGACATCATGCATTTCGTGTGTATTCATGCCACATAGAAGTTGCAATTTTATCTCTTATAACATTCATCTCTGCGACACTTGTTGGAGATAAATCAATATTAGTAAGTGACCTACTAACTCATCACTTATAGTGGTCCAAATTTTCTTAGCGAAAGTTGATGTTTGTCAATCACCCTTTTTAACATGGTCATACACAATACGAATAAAAGTATATTTAGTCTTGCTAGACCAATAAGTCCTATCCTCACCATCAACATCATGTGGATCCATATCTTGTTACCAAAAAAAAGAAAAAAAAAAAGAACATATATCAAATATTAATCAAATTAAAAAAATTGCTCCTAAACATATTTAGCTTAAACAAACTAACATACACCATATGCACAAACAAAAGATAAAGAAAAAACACAAACAAAAAAATGTAAGAAAAAGACTACAATTGAAACCAATCCTGAAGGCATTAATGAGGGAAGATGTTTTCGAAATTTAAATAATGTCCTTAAAAGTGGCTCTACAAATGAAGCTAATAATCATGTAGAAGTATCTTGTGAAAGTAATTGCACAATTGTTAACAATAATTATGTGCCCAGCCAATACCGGCATGAAATTGATTTACAGAGTTCACTGAAGTTGAATCAAAACCAAGGGGATGGAGCAGAAGCTCAGCTTAAAGCTAAAAGAAAGCTGCCAAAAGTTTTTGGAATTGGAACTTGCCACTACCAATGGAGCCACCAATTACATGGAGCCACTACCAATCTTCCTCCCCAACTTGAACTTGCCACCAATTGCATGGTCCAGTCTCAATTTCCCATCAGCAAACATAGAAACAACTAGCTCAATCTAACTTTATTTAACCCAGATTTGTGCTCAATTAGACAATGGTCGTCGAAAATTCCAATACCCATCAACCAGTTGCATCCAAAAAATTAGAAAAAATAAAAATGAAATAATAAATTTCCCAAATTAAAACACCCGCAGGTCAAATTAAAAAAATAAAATAAAATCTCCCTTTTCTTCTTTTTTTGCTTTTTCTATTGATTATCCACCAATGGAATCATTAATACATTCTCAAATCAAACAATACCAAATCGTTCTCTTTTCTAACAAATCTAAAGGAACACACAAATGCAGAGCTCAAGATACAAGCATCCAATCTTCTTAAAAACCTAACGAACATGATATGGGTCTAAACTAAACAAAAAGAATCACACTAAAAAATTACCCAAATAGAAAAAGTGAAGAATAATACCAGCGAGAGATGGAGCAAAGACGAAGCAGAGAGAGCGGCTGCAGTAGTCGAGATCGAGCAGAGATGTGCCGGTGATGTTAGACAGAGTTGGAGAGAGTGTGATGGAGATCTAGATAAAGAGGAAGAAGAGAGAGAGCGCTGTGCACAGTTTAGGGGTTGTGGTTGAAGGAGTGATAGCCACAAGAAGAGAGCTGTCAACAGCGATAATGAGAGGGGAGAGTTAGATCGGGATAAGATTTTGGGAGATGTTGATGGAGATAACGAGAGAGAGATGTTCAGATTTGTTCTAGAATTTATTTTTTAGTTTAATTTGTAATTCATTGGAGAACACTTTTAACATGTTTTCAATTTTATTATGGGTTAAGTTTTTATAATTTATTTTTTGAATTGAGCCACCGAACATATATTGTACTTATATTTTTGAAACAAAAATGAAAATAAAGTTTTGAAAAGGATACCGAACATGCCCCTAGCTACCTAATTTCATACAACAACATGATTGTCCCTTCACCAAATTGGGTGTAATTAATTTATGAGTGGTGCTTTTACCTGAAATGAGGGGCTATGGCTTATTTAGGCCCGTTTCTTGCACCTAAGAGTGGCCCATGAAGTTAGGTTTCCTTTGATAAACTCTTGCTTGTTTTGCTGAAAATAGCGGGGGCAAATTGCTAAAAACGATTTAATTTTTTTTTAGAAAAATGGGGAGATAATTTAATATCTTGTGAAAAAATGTACTGAATGCATCAAGCTAAACAAAAGTGAGAGTTTTTGTTTGATATGCTTGTTAGAATCTCAAGTCTATAAAATTTATGTTTCATATTACAAGGTAAAGGCTTGTTTTTGTGAGTCTAGCGTACGATATGACTCTAGTTCGACAATAAATTCATGAGAAAAACAATTGTCCTCCCTTATTGCAAGATTTCACCGATTACTGAACAAAATCAACTTACACAATGTAACATCAACCAAATAGCAGATATTAAGAGAATAATTTGATTGAAATTATTAATGGTTTTTCCATCATCAATCAAGTAAATTATTGTCACACACGAAATTGATTTTAACTGCTTTATGAGGACATAATTATATAAAAAAATAATGCTTAATATTATGCAATTTGGTTTCCCTTATAATTTGCATGGCCTTTCCTTATCATCTGATCACCTTTTTTCCCTTTGAAGAAAACAATTATTTCTCTTTGTATTTGCTAAAAAATCATTATGAGAATTTTAATAAATCTCAATCTCAAATGAGGCCTAAGGGTGAATCATATTCAATTTCTAGTAAGAAAATTAATATATGACTAAAACAGAATCATATTAAATGTTTTGATATCTTCAGCATTGAATGAAGTTTATAGAGAACAAAAATTAACAAAGGTCAGCAAGCTACCAGGTCAACTACTAAGGTCTTGTTTGGTATTGAGGTTGGGTAGCTATAGTTTACAAGTACGTTACTAAATTGTTTGATAAACTCTAACTGTTGTGGCTTAAAAACTAAGTTAAGTTGATTCACCACTTCTATAATGAAAAACGTACAGTATCTTTATTATTTTTTGTCAAAATTATTATTTTAAAGTCATTTACTACACACTCGTAATTTTTATTTCATAATTATAATTTTTTTATAGCAACTATAAATCAAAAGATACAACAGTGAAATACTAAAGAGGACCTTAGGCCTTTCAACAAACATAAATTTTATTATCAAAGAAATCAATTAGATTAAAATCTTCATTAAAGTACTTCAAAACTTAACTTGCAAAAGATACGAAAATTTTAACAACTAGCTAGCTAAACGAATTTTGTCACAAAGATACAGCACTTCAATACCAAACCGTTGGCCTTTTATCCGTTGAGCAACGGCCCTTCCACTCGGCACTATCGAATCACTAAGGGCGACTTTCGTCCCTGCTTGACGGGTGGGTCTTGCAGTCAAGCTCCCTTCTGCCTTTGCACTCGAGGGCCAATCTCCGTCCGGCCCGAGGAAACCTTTGCACCCCTCTGTTACCTTTTGGGAGGCCTACGCCCCATAGAAACTATCTACCTGAGACTATCCCTTGGCCCGTAGATCCTGACACAAGGTTAGAATTCTAGCTCTTCCAGAGTGGTATCTCACTGATGGCTCGGGCCCCCCTGGAAGGAAGCCTTCTTTGCCTTCCACCTAAGCTGCGCAGGAAAAGCCCAAAGCCAATCTTAGGGAACGGTGAAGCTTCATAGGGTCTTTCTGTCCATGTGCAGGTAGTCCGCATCTTCATAGACATGTCTACTTCATTGAGCCTCTCTCTGAGACAGTGCCCAAAACATTACACCTTTCGTGTGGGTCGGAATTTACCCGACAAGGAATTTCGTTACCTTAAGACCGTTATAGTTACGGCCGCCATTCACTAGGGCTTCGGTCGTCTGCTTCCCTGTCATCAGGTCACCAACTTCCTTAACCTTTCGGCACTGGGGGGCTGACATATATATCTATATATATGTATATATGTATTTTTAAGGAAATCAATTAGATTAAAATCTTCATTAAAATACTTCAAAAATTAAGTTGCAAAAGATATGAAAAATTTAACTATAGCTAGCTAAACCACTCTTTGTCACAAAATATGTATGATTTTAAATGTATGCACCAATACAAGTTGAGTTAACTGGAATCATAAAAACGGAGAGTTTTAGTGATTTATTTGGGTTGACCCCATAATTGTGAGAGGATCAATTATGGTTTTATTCCTGGGTCTTACAAACGTACATCGTATGTAATTTACAGCAACTAAAAAATAATTACCCAATGCAAAAAGAAGTTATACTATATGTAACTTAGCAGGTGCCTTTGTTTGTATATGCTTTCTTTTCTATTTTTATGGTATACTTGTTCTTTGACATTATTAATTCAAGCAACTAAACAACATACACTGGTATTAGAGCTTGAAGACCCAAGGGGGGTGCAAGAAAGAATTAAAAAGATTAGGATACCATATATTTCTTGATATTGAGTTCGCTCAAACTGGCTAGCAACCATTTTCTTGTTTAAAAACGAAAAAGTTAATGAATTTGTTATGGTGCTTCATGCACAGAGAACCTTAACTTTGTTTAGTTTCTTTCCTATTTAGCGTGTAAAAAATACCGATTATAGTTTTAAGAAAGTAAATATTCGTTTAAAGAATGTAATTCATCCTAATCTAGCCTATTTTTGGTTCAACAGTCTAAAACTAAATTGTCACTATTTTGATGATAAGATCCGGTGTTTCTTTTGCATTTTCATTTCAAACTGTGATTAGCTACTCTAGATAAAACACAGTGTCCAGTTGAAATTAAGCCGCCAAATGGCAAGTTTCTGCAATGGGTCGGGTGCCAAATTCAACAGTTTTAACCAATAATTTCTCCAATGTCAAAAAGTTGGGTGCCAAAGTCAAAAGTTTAACCAATGATTTAGCTTCAATTATTGGAGAAAGCATGCATGCCGAGACAAATGAGCAATAAAAGTAAAAGAGGAACGAGAGAGGGGATTCGGATCAGAGCCATAAATTACCGTACATATTTATATGCCATAACTGTCTTGGTCCAAGAAAACATCCAGGATCCACATGATTTATACAAATATAGGATTTTCCTAACATATAGTTACAGCTGTAAAGTTGCTCCACAAATATATTTATGCTGAAGTCAAGTTGTATAAAATAAATTTATATAAATACATCACTAGTAGAGTATAAGAGAAAACAAATTTATTTTTGGCAGAAAATAAATAAAAAAATAAAAAGAGTTATTAAGGATCAGTTTAAGAATATTGTACATTTTAAAATAATTGATATTACTTATATTGTAAAAATAATCAGCTACGATGAGAATCAGTTAAATATTTGGTAAATTTTATTTTTAGAAGTACTGTGAGTTTTAAAAGTAGTTATGGACGTTTTGTAAATCTTATTATTAAACTACTGAGAGAAAAAAATGATTAAAATATACATAATATAGGATAAAATTTACTTATACATATAAAAACATGTACATCCAGTATTCTTAATTATGTATTATAATAATTTTAACTAAAAATAAAATTTATAACTTATTAATTTTATTTTTTTATCTTAAAATAATTTATAATATAGTGAAATAAATTTAACAATATTTTGACCAACAAATTGATATTAATAAATTTCTATTGATGAATTATAATAAAATTTTATTAAAATATTGATTTTGCTTCCAATTTGAATAAGGATAATTTTGGGTTTAGATAATAATATTAAAGATATTTATGGAATTATATTAAGTGATAAAATTGATTCTCAAAATTAGTATCTAAAAGCTACTATTTCTTCGCTTTTGAAAATCGGTTGTAGGAGGGGTTGATTTTGACAAAAGTGATTTTAATTTTTTTTACCAAACATTAAATTTAACTTTTAAATTTTTAAAATTACTTTTAAACCTTCCAAAAACAATCCCAAATGGACCATAAGTTATATCCTAAGTCATATAATTGATAACCATACACTAGAAATGGCAAAAGCGCTTTAAAAGCTAATTAAGAAGAGTACAAATAATGTATTTGTGTGATTTATAAATAAATAAAAATATTTACGCGTCAAAAATAATGAATTGTTGCTCCATATACTATGTTAGTTTAGACGCAGCTAAGATAACCAACAATTTGCAGAGATTAATAGATGAGGGGAAGGGGTTCAAAAAGGTTGTTGATCCGCCGCCGCAGCCAGGAGATATGGGACTTCCTCTGATAGGGGAAACTATGGAGAGCATTGTGTCCATTTGTCATCTGTTTGTATGGTAATTGGTTGAGGACAATAGTGTGAGAATCATCTGTTTGTATGGAGTAACCTCAACAACAAATTCAGCAATACCAGGAATAGCTTTGATCTGGTGATTTTGATTAAGGCGTCTGCAGGAGTAATGAATATAGAGACAATTCAGCAGGTTATGAGATACAGACTAGCCATATCTAATGAAGTGTGGGATGCAAAAATGAGCAAGGTAGAGGAGCAGAAATTCCCCGGAGGTTGAGGCAGAGAAGGTTTGCGTTGTTGCTGGATGACCTACGGGGACCAATAGATTTACAAACAGCGGGTGTTCCTATTCAAAATGGACCGAAAATAGCATTTACGACTATAATGGGGGACGCCTGCAACAGCATGGGTAATCAAAGGAAATTTAAAGTCGAATATTTGCCAAATAAGAAAAGCATTAGTTTTGTTCGAGAGTGCGGTGACGGAGGATGTACTCAACTCCTATCCTGATATTAGAAAACATGCTAAAACAGTTGCTGGACTGTGCGGAGGGTTCCCGCTTGCTCTTGTTACTATTGGAAGCGCCATGGCGAGTATTAGAAACCCTGTTGAGTGGAAAAGTGCAGCGGTTGAATTGAGCAAATATCCGGCCGAGTTTCGAGGTATTGGAGATCGTATCTTTCCTCGTTTGAAGTTCAGCTTGATCACCTGAGCTGTGAAACCGACAAAACTTGTTTTTTATTTTGTTCACTGTTCCTGAAGATCCAACTTATTAGGAAAGATGAACTTGTCGATCTTTGGATTGGAGAGAGACTTTTACGTGATTCTGCTCATAATATTGCTGATGCACGAGTGCAAGGCAAATCTATAATTGAAAGTCTGAAAGTTTGTCTATTGGAAGAGGTTGAAGCTTATTTTGGAAATTTTTGTTAAGATGCACGATATGCTTTGGGTATTGGCTTCGTGGATAGCTTCTCAAAACGGCAACAAGATTTTGGCTTTGAATTCTGAAGGTGATGATCTGATTATAGAACAACAAATTGTTACCTGCAATGAGGCAATACGGGTATCATTGTGGAGTTCTTCAATCACATCCCTCGCTCTCAAACGAGTGCTGTTGTAACCAACTGTGGTGGATTAATGGTGCCATTAAGGATGTTTTCAGTTGAAAATTCATCCCATTCTCAGATTTTCGTTCCTGGGCAAAAGCCAAGTTACACTTACGAAGCGTCAGTAATGAAAAGGTACTTCCATGTTATAAACTTGTTACTGTATATTAGGAAAATGATGAAGAGCCTAAGGATACGATCACACAACGACGTTAAAAGTACTGTTACATCTGTGCGAGGTTACACTGTTAATTCAATTAACATTATAATCCCATATGGGTTTAATGTTGTTTTTATCACCATCGTTTCGGTTTTTCGATACAAATATTAGTGCTCAGCTTATCATTTCATTTATATTTGAATCAAAAAATCTAACACAATGGCGACAAAAACAACGTTACATCCGGCTAGAGTTATAGTCTTCAAAAAAAATTTTAATATTTTTCTATTAACACTATAAATTCGGCCGAGTGTAACGTTGTTTTTGTTATCATTGTCTTATCTAGGGCTCTTTATCATTTTTTTTTTTATAAATAGATGTAGGATGCCATAAATTACTTCTTTTTCGGCTATTGATTTCTTTATTTTTCCAATTATATTTTGTTGGAGATGGCCCGCTCATTATATATATTTATATCAGATTGTATTTACCCAAAGGCCCCGTTTTTTAAAAAAATAACCTCGAGGAACGAGGGACTTTTATTAAAATATAAAAAGAGAAAATAGGAATATCAAAAAATATAAAAAGAGAAAATAGGAATATCAAAGACCTAGTGTAATAGGAATAATGAAATTAAAATTATTGGATGCTTTAGGAGTACGTTAACTTTGCATTCACTTTTTCTTACATTTATACTTCAATTAATTATGATAATTTTTATATATACATGACAAGCAGTGAATGGATAAAGAATAGTATTTTTTTGTAATTTAGTTAAACTTTTTCATAAATTTCCTACACCACAACAAAATTTTAACTTGTAGCCAACGAGCTAGTGGAGTCATGATCATGCATTAGAAAAGCACACACGTTATATATTATTTCATTAATTAAATAATTCGTTTAATGCATAACAGGTAAATGTTGAATTCATTGAATGCCTTTATATTAATTATTTTATGCCGCTTCGTAATTTTTGTAGTGCCTTAATGGAGAAAACCAAAATATGCAGCATCATGTGATTGAGGAGAGGTTCAAGAAAAATATGATTGTGTGGGATGAATAGAGTACCTTTTGCAAGTCATAGTTAGGGTTATATGTGTTTATTTAGGACATATAATATATTGTTTCGAAATTTGTGATAAGACGAATCAAACCTAGAATATTTGCGCGTTATGCCCCGTGTTTGAGCTAGAAATTTCATTTCTTTCCTCGTTGTTTTTTAGTTTTAAGATCTTTTTCTGATTTTTCCTGCTTCTTTTAGGATTTTTGTCTTTTTTTTTTCTAGATGTTGGATTTGAGTGCCATTTGTTTTGAATTTCTTAGATGGATTAGAAGAAATTTATTAGAAAATAATATTTGCTTTATTTGTCTATTTTGGTAAATTCATGATATTATGATTATTATATAAAGGCCCAAAACCCAAGATTTTTTTTTTTAATTTAGACTTATTCAGCAAGCTTCATTATTTAGACACCTTCGTTTCTTCTATCAATCAACTTTAAATGTTTCAGTATCGTCAGTTGGTATTAGAGCAAGTTCATTTGTCATCATGGTCTGACCACATGATCAAAGGAGAAACCATCCCAAAAATGATGATCAAGGGATGGAGGCATGAACTATGGAGGCTGTCAGACAGGTGGCCAGAGAAGCAGCCTTGCAAGCGTTTGAGGATGCTTATAACTTGAGATTAGTGACAATAGAGCGAGAATCGAGAATCTTAGGCTTTTCTTGAACAAAAACAAAGAGAGAGGTCAACAGTAAGGGCCTAATTGCAAGGAAGAACGTTAAGGAGTCAATTACGATGAACAGCTTAAAGATTACAACCACGTGGAGATGCCTCATGGGATCAATCACGAAATAGAACCTCAAGGCATCAATTGCGAAGTAGTGCCTCATAATTTAGTCCCTGTGAGATGGATGCCAATATGTGTGCGTGCATGAGGAGTTAGGAAGTGATTCAGAAGAAGAAGAAGAATCTGTGGAAGTTGATAGGAGGCATGGAAAGAGTTCAGATTACAAGATCAATGTTAATGATAGGAGGCATGAACAGAGTTAGATACAAGATCAATGCGCGTGAATTAGCAAGTGTACTACGACACAAGTAATATAAAGTAGAGTAGAGTATCGTTTCACAAAGATTGTATGTCCTATTAGCTCTCGAAATTATTCTAACTCTAATTTATTTAAACAATCTATTCAGATAATTTAGATTAAAAAATTAAAATAAAATAAAATAACTGAAAATTGAATAAAGATGAAAGCAGTTATAAAATTATCGAGAGATTAAGACATTGGACATCCGACTTCACCATAACTAATCTAATTTAATCCTCCATCTATATTATTAAGGATTATTACCTATGTTGACAAGGAATTTCCTAATCTATTTAGTATCCTCTCTTGAGTAATATCAAAAATACCATCACATCTTTATGTGAATTTAATATGCAATTATTCCTTAAATTCTATGAAATTCTTAGATAAATTGCACAAATCACGTTGGTACATCTTTATCTTTTGTTCAATTTATGGCATTCATTACACATAGTAAAAACACATGAATCTCCTTTTGGTCTCATTATGTATCCTCAAATCATTTAAATATTGGCCAAATATTTTAAAGCATTAAGCATAATAATGAATACTCAATCATAAAATAATAAATTAAAAATAACATAGATTTATAGAAATAAATCTTCATAGTTAGGCTACATTGTAGCTCTACCAAAATAAATTAGTTCATGAGAATATAAAAAAAATCCATAAACATCATAGGAAACACTAAGTAAAACAATTGAAAAAGGAAAGAGAAAGAATAAACTCAGGAAGCTATCTCTTTCTAATCGCTTGCAATTCGGCCTCTCTAAATTATTGCTCTTGTTTTTGCTCTGATACTTCTTTTCTGTTATTCGGCTTTTAATTAGTGCGGCGGCTGCTCTTCTCTAATCTCTATTGGCTTTTGTTCGTGTGTTTATATATTAAGAGTAATAATATAACTAAAAACTCTTGTATAAATTTATTTTATACAAACTGATATGGTATAATTTAATTGGTTGAATTAAATATCACTTGGTCAACATGATTTATTTTTATTATTTTATATTTTCTTTTAATCAATGAATTAATACTAAATTAATTTGTACAAATTTAATTTATACAAGAATTTGTAGTTGTATCTTAACCTCAATGTCCTAAACTCAAAAGATCCAACAAAGCCGAAGCCGATGTTAGGCCCATGCACGTGAAGCACACCAAATTCAATTTTAAGCTAAAGCTTGTGTCAAATTCTTCTAATTTCCTCTTGCCATATTTATGATATAATCCAATTCTATTGCCTTTTAGTGTTCCACGAGAACGCATGCATGACGGATAATTAAATTGCATCTTCCTCGATTTATTTCAATTAAATTTCTTTAATCCTTTCTTTTTCTCATTTTTTGAAGCAGATTTCTTCTTGAATATTTCGATTTAATTTCTCTTTTAGCTTTTATTCGGATATTACCTGCATAAATAAAAACATAAAATTTAGCTCTCTTTATTCCGATATTACCTGCATAAATAAAAACATAAAATTGACACAATAATTTAATATAATAAAAAAAAAACTAAGAATAAAGTTAAGCTAAAAGATATTAAAACATGTATAAAATATAAGTACATCAAATACCCCCAAGCTTATCATTTTGCTAGTCCTGGAACAAAAACTAAAATAAAAGAATACGAAAAGAAAATCCTAACTAAACCACTTTCGCACGTGATCTTGGTTGCATTTAGTATATGCAACAAGTCTTTAAATCTCTAGGCAGTCCTAGTGGACGAGTTATAGTCTCGTGAGTTTCAAGTTATGATACCCATAAATATCTTTAAAAATGCTCAAAAATTGCATAAAGTATATAGTTCAAAGAAAATTATAAATATTAGCAAAGTTCTAACTTTAATTCAATAGTCAGCCTCATCTCGCATTGGATTCTTGTGTTGTGTGCGAATCAATTCAATCAAAACCCAATCTCAAAATTTTCAATATCAACAACCCTTGTATTGAACAATAAAACAAGTAGGTCAATCTAACCTCATCATCTTGATCTTTTTCTTTTTTAATTTTAATATCCACAAGCATAAATTTGAATTTTCTTTGGATTTTTCATGAAGCACATGCTTTTTTTTTTAATATATCGATAGTTAAGAGCTTTCACTCTACCCCTTAGGGTGGCTTTCTTCTCGTAATAGATTATTCTCTATATATTGATGGTACATAGGTCTAAATTAATCAAGATAGCTTCACTCTTAAGGTTTATAAATAGCTATTTCTGACTCTGGTGCCCGGGTGAATTTAAGTAATGTAGAATTAAGGTAAATAGTCATTTACTTATTCTAGAATTTGCAATTGAGCAACTGAGGTTGTATCAATCTCAAATCTCAAGTCAAAATTTTGAAAGAATTGATATAAGTGTTAAAGATATTTAAAGAATCACAATCAAGACGAAACTAACTCAAGAATCGAGTATAAACTACAACAATATTCATCCTTTTCTAAGAACCTATATTCATTTTCAATCATATACTTATCATCGGCATCAAAACAACATGCAAACAACACATTTTTTTTATTTTTTTATTTTTTAATGTTTATGTAATTTTTAAAATTTTTCATATTCTCTCTCTTTTTTTTTAATGAAAGCAATATTCCCACCCCCAAACTTAAAATCAATATTGTCCTTAATGTAAACAAAAAGAAAAAGAAAAGAGAAACTCTCTACGTTTTGCACTTGAAGATGTGAACTTGTAGTTGAGTTGTTAAAGGGCATGTGAAAAGTTGATGTTCATCGACCCCCAAACTTGTGCAAAAACCTAGATAAAATAAAATGAGTAAAAGAAAAGACTAACAAAAGAAAAGATAAGAAAAGATGAAAACCAAAAGTAAACATAACAATAATAAAGTTTAGAAAGCTTAGGTTGCCTCCGAAGAAGTGCTTGGTTTATAGTCATTAGCCTGATTGTCTCTGGTCATCATTTAAGATTAGATAGCTCAATAGCTATCTTTTGCTTATCAAATGGATCATCCAGATAGGGCTTTAATCAATGACGATTAACCTTAAATGTGCCCATTGTATCATGAGAAACTTCTACTACGCTAAAAGAAAAGACTTGTGTTATTGTAAAAGGGCTAGACTGACGGGATCATAACTTGCCTGAGAAGAGTTGAAGAAGAAAATTATATAATAAAACCTTTTGACCAGCCTGAAATTCATGTGTGAATATATGTTTGTCATGCCAATGTTTAGTGCAGGTTTTATAAATTCGAGCATTCTCATAAGCTGCGTTGTGAAATTCATCCATTTCATTAAGTTGCAACAATCTCTTTTCTCCTACCACTTGCATGTCAAAGTTCAAAATCTTTATAGCTCAAAATGCCTGTGCACGAGTTCAATAGGTAGATGGCATGCCTTTCCAAATACTAGACAATAAGGAGACATACTAATAGGTGTTTTGAAAGCCATTCGATAAGCCCACAGTACATTGTCTAGTTTTTTCTACCAAATCTTCCATGATGCATTTACTGTTTTCTCCAAAATTCTCTTTAATTCCTTATTAGAGACTTCAACTTGGCCACTAGATAATGGATAGTAAAGAGTGGCAACTCTATGTGTGAGTCCATATTTGCTCAAATGTGCTTCAAATTTGCCAATTGCGAAAATGTTTCCCACCATCACTTATAATTGCTCTTGGAATGCCAAATCATGTTAAAGTATTTTTCTTCCATGAATTCACAACAACCCAAGCATCATTGGAAGGCAAAGCAACAACTTCGATCCACTTGGAAACATAATCAATAGCTACTAAAATATATTTATTCCTGAAGGAAGATGGAGATGGACCCATGAAGTCAATTCTCCAAACATCAAATGATTCTACTTCAAGAATATTATTTAATGGGATTTCATTCTTCCTTGAATTGTTACAAGTTCTTTGACACCAATCATAAGCAGCAACAAAATCGTAAGCATCTTTAAATAAAGTGGGCCATTAAAAACTTAATCGAAGAACCTTTGGCATAGTTTTGGTTGCACCAAAGTGTCCACCAACTTCACAGGAATGACATCTCATCTCTTCTTTCGGGACACATCGTCGAATGATTTGGGCTGAACAGTACTTATACAAGAATGGATCTTCCCAAAAATAATACTTGACATCTAAGATGAATTTCTTCTTCTGTTGATTTGATAAATTAGAACGAACAGTGGTGCTCGCCAAATAGTTTACAAGATCTGCATACCATGGTGCATCAAAAATTTAAAGAGTAAGTAACTTTTCATCAGGAAATTCTTCAGTAATTGAAACCACTACATTATCCCTTTGCTCTCTTTGCTCTAACTAAGATAAGTGATTTGCCACCAAATTTTCAGATTCCTTCTTGTCACGAATCTCTAAGTCAAATTCTTATAGTAAAAGCACCCAACAGATTAGTCTTGGTTTTGCATTTGTCTTTTGTGAATAGATACTTAAGAGCTGAATGATCAGCATAAACTATCACCCTTGAGCAAATCAAATATGAGCGAAGTTTTTCAAGTGCAATCACAATGGCTAGAAACTCTTTCTCAATAGTAGCATAATTCAATTGCGCACCTGTAAAAGTTCGACTTACATCGTAAAAGCCATGCAACATTTTTTTATTCCGTTGCCCCAAAACTACTCCAATAGCATTATCACTCGCATCACACATAAGCTCGAAAGGTAGATCCCAATCTAGTGGCATAAAATCGGTTAAAATTAGTTTCTCTTTCAAAGTGTTAAAAACCTACAAGCACTCGTTAGTAAAATCAAAAGGCACATCCTTGAGTAAAAGGTTGCACAGGGGTTTCGTTATCTTTGAATAATCTTTAATAAAACGTCGATAAAATCCATCATGCCCTAAAAAACTTCTTATGGCTTTCACAGAAGTCAGTGGTGGCAATTTTTTAATGACTGTGATCTTTGTTCTATAGTTTTTTTATGACTTTGATCTTTGTTCTATCAACTTTTACTCCTTTAGCTAAAATATGATGACTCAATACAATCCCTTCTTGCACCATAAACTGACATTTTTCCCAATTCAGAATCATATTGTGTCTTCACATCACCACAAAACTAGATCTAAAATTTTCAAATAATGATCAAATAAAGATCCAAAAATTGAGAAATCATTCATAAACACCTCAATGAATCTATTCACCATACTAAAAAATATAACACTGAAAGGTAGCTGGTGTATTACAAAAGCCGAATGACACTCTCCTATACGCAAATGTTCCATAAGGACATGGGAAGGTGGTTTTCTCTTGATCTTCTGGTACTAGAGGTATTTGGTTATAGCTTAAATATCTATCTAAAAGGCAATAATAAGTAGCCAACAGGACTTTCCAACATCTGATCAATAAAAAGCAATGGAAAGTAGTCTTTTATGGTAGCGTCATTGAGTTTTCTCCAATCCATGCATACTCGCCAACTCTTGACTGTCCTTGTTGGTATAAGTTCATTGTTGTCATTCTTCACAACTGTTGTTCCTCTCTTCTTTGGTACTATTTGCATTGGTCTCATCCATGAACTATTAAAGATTGGATAAATTATCCCAGCATCCAATAATTTAAGCACTTCTGCTTCCACCACTTCTTGCATGTTCGGATTTAGGCATCTTAGTGGCTGTAAGGTAGGCTTATAATTCTTCTCCATTAGAATTTTGTGCATGAAAGTTAAAGGACTTAGTCTTTTGATGTCGGCAATAGTGTATCCCAGAGTAGTTTTATGGTCTCTCAAAACCCGGAGTAGTTTTTCCTCTTTAAGATGTGTCAAGACAGAAGAAATAATAACTAGTAGCTTAGAGTTATCATTTAAATAAGCATATCTTAAATGAAAAGGTAGAGGCTTAAGTTCATGTTTTGGAAGTTCTTCTATTGAAGGTTTTAGTTGAAAAGAACTTCTACCAAGCTCGTCTAATTCTGGCTTCCTTGAAAGTAAGTAAGGTGGCAAAGCTTCCAAATATCGTGCATACTCTTAAATGCCCGTGTTCATAGATTGAGTGGTCGCAGAGTGAATGATGCATCCTTCTAATGAGTCATTCAGCATTGTATTGCAAAATTTCTCAATTACCTTTTTATCAATGGTGTCTATTTGAAGGCATGTGTTGATCTCTGATGGATATTTCATTGCTTCAAACACATTGAAAGTGACTTGCTCATCTTGCACTCTAAGGATTAGTTTTTCTTCTTGGATATCAATAAGAGTTCTTCCTGTGGCTAGGAATGGTCGACATAAAATGATTGATATCTCTCGATCTTTAGTCATATCCAAAACAATAAAGTCTACAAGAAATATAAACTTGTCGAACTTAACAAGTACGTCGTCAATCATGCCTCTTGGATACTTTATAGACCTATCTGCCAATTGAAGGGAAACAATTGTTGCCTTTGGTTCACCAAGTCCTAATTTCCTAAAAGTATAAAGAGGCATCAAATTAATACTTGCACCTAAATCACATAAAGCTTTATCAAAATAAAAATTTCCAATAGTGCATGGAATAAAAAACCTCCTTGGATCTATCAACTTTGGTGGCAATTTATTCCGTAAAATTATAGTGGACTTGTCAGTTAACAACAATGTTTCATGCTCTTCTAATTTTCTCTTGTTAGATAAAATTTCTTTCATGAATTTAACATAGCTAGGCATTTGTTTCAATGCATCTGCAAAAAGGAATGTTAATATGGAATTTTTTGAAAACATCAAGAAATTGAAAGAACTGCTTATCTAGTTTATTTTTCCAAAGATGCTAAGGATATGGGATTGGAGGGACATAGGCTTTGAGTGGCGCTAATTGTTGAGACTGTGGAACTTTTGAACTTGCTGTCTCTGATGTTCTAGTAGTGTCTTTAATTTGCTCCATGTTATCTTTTTCAACTTCCTTTACTTCTTTTCATAGCTCTTTAAGTTGTTTACCACTCTGAAGCATAATTGTATTCATTTGTTCTTTAAGATTTGTCTTAGTGTTGCTTGGCAGAGAGCCTTGTGGTCTGTTGGATAGTAAGTTTTGTAGTCTGACCCACTTGTACCTGGTTTCAAATTGATGCAGTTTGATTTCGAAAAGTTGTCTCTATCTTGATCATGAATTGAGGCACGTTTATTGTAAGCTAGGTAAAAGCATCTTCAAATTTTGACTTCTTAATTTGTGGTTGGAACCCTGGAGGTGGCTTCAATGTATTTTAAGTATTGTTCTATAACAAATTCAGGTGGTTTGTCCCGCTACGATTGTAAGTATTAGGATACGGGTTATTTTGGTGCCTCTGAAAGTTTGACACATAATAAGCTTGTTTAGTAGATGACGATACAAAAAGACTCCTTACATGGCAATGAACACTAGCATGATTCCCTCTACACATCTCACTCGCTCGCGTTTGAATAGCACTAATTTTAGACGTTCTAGTTTATTAGATAAGACAGTCATCTGTGCAGATAAAGCAGTGACAACATCAACATTATAGGCTCCTGCAACTCTCCTTGGTATTAGTGGTTCTGAAGACCACTGGTAATTACTAAAGGGCTTCTCCTTCAATAATTCATAAGCTGCTTCTGGTGTTTTTCCCATTAAAGTTCCTCCTGCTACAGCATCAACCATTGTTCTGGTAGTAAATCTCAAACCATTGCAAAATGTTTGTACCTAAAGCCAAACTAGTATACCATGGTGTGGTCATTTTCTTAGTAGGTCTTTGTATCTCTCCAATACTTCATATAATAACTTAATCTCATATTGAGTAAAGATTGCGATGACATTCCTCAACTTGGCTATTTTCGCTGAGGCCAAGAACTTTGCTAAAAACTTCTATAATAAGCCATCCCATGTAGTGATTGTTCCAGCAAGGAGTGAGTTTAACCACTCTTTTGCTTTATCCCTTAGTGAGAATAGAAAAAGCCTTAGCCTGATAGCATTGTCTAAGATACCGTTTTGCTTAAATGTGTCATAAATGTCTAAGAAATTTGCAATATGAGCGTTTAGATCATCATTTGGCATCCCAACAAATTATACTGATGTCTAAATCATCTAGATTATAGCTGGCTTAATCTCAAAATTATTGGTTTGAACGGCAGGCATTCCCTATTTAATTGTACTACTTCATCAGCCACGATTAATTGTTGCTCCTATAAAGCCTCTCTCCTTTCTCTATTGAGCATTCTACACGTACGTTCAACCTTTGAATCAAAAGGCAATAAATCAAAACTTCTTCAACGTCTCATAAATTTAAACAAGAAAAATAAAGTAAAACTGGAAAAATAAAATTCAAACTAAACTAGAGCTAGTTGGTATCGATACTAATTATTCAAACAATCCCCGGCAATGGCGCTGAAAACTTGTTGCGTAAATTAGCAAGTGTACTAGTTAGCAAAAGCAATATAATGTGGAGTAGAGTATCTTTCCACAGAGATTGTATATCCACTTAGCTACAGAAATTATTTTAACCCTAATTTATTTGAACAATTGATTAAGATAGTTTAGATTAAAAATTTTAAATAAAATAACTGAAAATTAAATAAAGATGCAAGTAGTTATGAAATTACCAACGGATTATTCATCATAACCAATCCAATTTAATCTTCCATCTAAATTATTAAATATTATTGCCCATGTTGACAGTAAATTTTCCTAATCTATTCAATATCTTTTTTTCGAGTAATATCAAAAATACCCCCACATACTATATCTCTATATGAATTTAAATATGCAAATATTTAGTAAGTTCTATAAAAATTCTGAAATAAATTACACGAATCACGTTGGCACATCTCCATCTTTCATTCAATTCATGGCATCCATTACACAGAGCAAAAATACATAAATCTCCTCTCGGTCTCATTATGTATCCTCAAATTATTTAAATATTGACAAGATACTTAAGAGTATTAAGTAGAATAATAAATACTCAATTATAGAATAATAAATTAAAAATACCACAGATTTGTAAAATCAAACCTTCATATTTAGACTACGTCATTACCCTAACAAAATAATTTAGTTCATAAAAATATAAAAAGGATCCATAAACATCATTGGAAACACTCAAGCAAGAAACGAAGAGAGAGAGAATCAACTCAAAAAGCCGTCTCCCTCTAATCTCTGTAATTCGGCTCCTCCAAATTATTGCTCTTGGATTTGCTGTTTATGCTTTTCTTTTATTCGGCTCTTAACTAGTTCGGCTGCTGCTCTTCTCTAATCCCTCTTGGCTATTGTTCATGCGTTCATTTATTAATGTTCAACCTCGAAATCTGAACTCAAAAGGATTCAACAAAGCCAAGCTTTTCTAATCCCTCTTGGCTTTTGTTCGTCCGTTTATTTACTAATGCTCAACCTCAAAATCTGAAAAAAGGACTCAACAAAGCCAAGCCAAGCCGATTTAAAGCCCATGCACGTGAAGCCCAGCAAATTGAATTTTAAGCTAAAGCTTGTGCCAAATTCTTCTAATTTCCACGTGCCATCTTTATGATATAATCCAATTCTATTGCCTTCTAGGGCTCCATGTGAATGCATGCATGATGGATAATTAAATTCCATCTTCCTTGATTTGTTTCAATTAAATTTCTTTATTCCTTTCTCTTTCTAATGGTTTCAAGCAGATTTCTTTCTAATATTTCAATTTAATTCCTCTTTTAGCTCTCTCTATTCGGATATTACCTACATAAATAAAAACATAAAATTAAAACATAAAATTAAGATAATAATTTAATATAATAAAATAAAAAATAAGAATAAAATTAAGTTAAAAGATATTAAAACATATATAAAATATAAGTACATCAATTAATGTTGATAAATTTTTTCGGTGGGATGCATGTCGAAGAATCTTTATGCTGGATATCTCAAGTGGATAATTTCTTTGAGTATATGGAGATTTCTCAAGAAAAGCGGGTTAAGCTTGTGGTGTTTAAATTGAAGGGTGCAACTTCCACATGATGGCAACACATGCAAAACCAAAGAAGAGTTGTAGGAAAGTAATTTATCAAATCGTGACCTAGAATATTGAGGATGATGAAAGAGTATTTCTTGCTAGCAGATTACCAGCAGCAGTTGTATTTCAAATATTAGAATTGTAAGCAAGAAAATCACAACATCGATGAATATACAAAAGAATTTTATTGTTTACACACAAAAAATAATCTGAATGAGCTAGCATTTTGAACAGTTATAAAATATACTAGTTGGTTGACACAAGAGATTCAAGATGAGATAGTAAATATGATTTGGGACTTGGATTCAGTAGTCAGTAGGGCTAAAAAACTAGAAGAATGGAGGAAGCGAGTTGTTTCTAGAACTCAATAGCAATAGCTTACTGGTCTGCAAAATAGACCAAGTGGTATTGGGGTCGAGAACAAGCAGAAACATTGTTCGAAACTAGTCAAACACAACCACCACCATAGTAATAGCTATGACAGCAGCCACCTAGATAGCAGTACCCACCTAAGCAGCAGTAGTAGCAACCATAAATGCAAAATAACCCATATGCAAAGCCTATACTGGACAAGTGTTTGAAGTGTGGGGATCCAGGCCATCGATTGAGTGACTGTTGTCTTAAAAGTTTGAATTTGGTAGAGGCTAAAGTCAGCAAGACAGAGTTGAATGACATTGAGGATGGGCATGACGAAGAAGCTTTGGAGTTGAAAGTAAATAGAGGAAAGACACTGCATTATATTGTGCAGAAGATTTTATTGGCACCAAAATTTGAAGACGATAACCAGCGCAATAATATTTAAAGAATACATGGCACTATCAACAATAAGGTGTACAACATGATAATTGATAAAAGTAGAAACGAGAATACACTTTCAAAGGCATTGGTTGATGCGATGGGAATTTCAACAGAAAAACATCCAGTACTATATAGAATAGGGTGGATAAAGAAAACACAGAAATATGAATAAAGAAGGTGTCGTGTTCCTTTCTCCATTGAGAAGATTTATAAAATTGATGTTATATGCGATGTGGTGGATATGGATGCATGCCATCTGTTATTGGGTAAACCTTAGTAATCCGATGTTGATGCAGTTCATGGAGGAAGGGACAATGTGTATAAGTTTTAGTGGAATAGCAAAAATGTTCATTTAGTGCCTTTAACGAAAAAAAAGAAGAATTCTAAGGCTAAAAGGAAGAACTTCTTGACTATTGTCAAGACTCATGTAGAGAATGATTGCTATGGTTGTTAAAAGCTGTAGAAAGAAGATAACTTCAATTCTAAGACTATTCTTGAAAAAGCGCAGCCATTGTTAGCTGAGTTCACTAATATTACACCAATAGAGATGCCAGAAAGGCTGATGAGTTATTGTGGTCCAATCATAATAGGATGAATCCATTTGTTGTGCCAAATTTCTCCGTGCCAAAAAAGGATGAGAGTTGGCATATGTGTGTGGACAGTAGATGGATTAACCAAATTACAGTGAAGTATCGATTTCGCATTCCAAGCTTTCAAGATTTGTTAGATCAATTAAATGGTGCTTAAGTTTTCTCGAAGATAGACTTCTGTAGTGGAAACCATCAGATTAGGATTAGGTCTGGTGTTGAGTGGAAGACAGTGTTTAAGATCAAGAAAGTGTTGTATGAGTGGTTTGTGATGCCATTCGGTTTGTCTAATATACCAAGTACTTTTATGCGCTTAATGAATAAGGTTTTTAAGCCTTTTTTCTGCAAAATTGATGTGGTGTATTTTGAAAATATTTTGGTTTATTCTGTTAAGGTGGTGATACACTTAGAGCATTTGCAAATGATTATGGAAGTGTTGCAGATAAACAAGCTTTACATTAATCTGAAGAGGTGTAGCTTTCAGTGGAGTAATGTGGAGCTTTTAGGTTTTATAGTTAGTGTAGATAGGATTCGAGCTATTGAGTAAAAGGTACAAGCCATTAAAGAATGACCTATGCCCAAGACAATGGGTGAAGTTAGGATTTTTCATGGGTTAGTGACATTTTATAAGAGATTTATTTGTTGTTTTAGCATCATAGTCGTAATATTAGATAGTGTTTGAAGAAAAAGAAGTTCAAATGGGGAGAAAAATAAGAGGCGAGCTTTGTTTTATTAAAAGAAAAGTTGTTTTCAGCTCCTGTTTTAGCTTTGCTAAACTTCGATAAGTTGTTTGAGATCGATTGTGATGCTTTCGGTAAAGGTACTGGGGCTATCTTTTCTCACGAGGGATGACCAATTGAGTACATGAGTGATAAGTTGAATGAAGCACAGCAAAAGTGGCTTACTTACACCAAGAGCTTTATGCGATCCTTAGGGCGTTAAAGTCATGAGAGCATTATTAGATTCAGAAGAAGATCGTGCTTTACAATGACTATCAAGCATTGAAGCACTTTAACAGCCAGCAAAATTTAAGCAAGATGCATGCGAGGTGGGTGAGCTATATGCATAAATTCACTTTTGTTGTGAAACATAATTCTAGGCAGCAGATGAGGTAGCAGATACACTCAATAGGCGAGCGACTTTACTAGTAACTCTAGTTGATGAAGTTATTAGTTTTGAATGCTTGAAGGAGTTGTATGTTGAGAATGAAAACTTTGCGCATATTTGGGATTAGTGCATTAATCATTAAAATGCAGAAGATTTCCTTA
The DNA here is from genome assembly GCA_030449075.1 of Murraya paniculata. Classification (NCBI taxonomy): domain Eukaryota; kingdom Viridiplantae; phylum Streptophyta; class Magnoliopsida; order Sapindales; family Rutaceae; genus Murraya; species Murraya paniculata. Next base: position 418,950 of record JAEVFN010000018.1, on the reverse strand, counting down.
TTCAAGATGGTTTTTTGTTCAAAGCTAATCAGTTTTTTTTTGCCTCGAAATTCTTTAAGGGAGTAGATTATCCATGAGTTATATGGAGGAGGATTAGACGGACATATTGGTCGAGATAAAACCAAGGTGCTTGTGGAGGAGCGATATTATTAACCATAGTTGAATTTAGATGTGGGCAAGATTGTGCAGAGGTGTCGGATTTGCCAAGAAGGTAAGGCATATTAGTAGAACACGGGATTATACATGCTATTACCTATTCTGAAAAATATTTGGCTGGATCTATTTATGGATTTTATGCTGGGATTGCCTCATACAAGGACAAGTCAAGATTCTATACTGGTTATAGTCGATAGGTTTTCAAAGATGGTGCATTTTATTGCTTGAAAGAAAATTGAAAATACTACCTCAGTTGCACATTTGTTCTTTCGGGAGGTGATGCGTTTACATGGTGTTCTAAAGACTATAACTTTTGATAGGAATATGAACTTCATCAGTAAGTTTTGGCATCATCTCTAGGATAAGTTCAACACACAATTATAGTTTGTTAGTACTTTTTATCCACAGATAGATGGTTAAACAAGGTGATTAATCACACTTTGGGCAACATGTTACGCTGCGTTTGTAATGACAAGCAACGAAATTGGGAAGTTGTATAGCCTCATGTCGAACTTGCTTACAATAGCATGGTGAATCGATCTATTGGCAAGACTTCTTTTGGGATTGTATACACTTATTCTCCATGGCATGTTTGTAATCTAGCAGTTATGCCACCTATAGTTGGAGAAGGAAGCAAAGCAGTGGATAATGTGGTAGAAAAGGCTTTGTAGACTTATACTGAGGTGCGAGCTCATTTGGAGGCTACTAATGCTAAGTACAAGGCTAATGCAGGCACTAATGCAAGAAAGTATTTCAAGAAGGTGATTTGGTGATGGCTCATTTGTGGCAAAGTCGTTTTCCTAGTATTCGTGCAAAGTTGGAGAATAAAAAATATGGTCCTTTTCAGGTGGCAAGGAAGATTAATGATAATGTTTATATGCTTCATCTACCAGATAATTAGAATGTCTCTCGCACATTCAATGTGGCTGATTTGTTTGAATATCATCTAGATGATGAGGAGTTGTGCAAGCTAAACTCGAGGACGAATTCTTTTCCAAGTGAGAGGGACTAATGTGGGATGGTTGCGTGGGACGAGCAGGATACCTTCCAGAGGTCATAGCTTGAGCTATAGGTATCTGTTTGGGCGTATAATATACTGTTTCAAAACTTGTGATAAGATGAATCAAATCCAAAATAGCTTGTACCATTCTGCCTTATAATCAAGCCATAAATTCCGTTTATTTGTTAATCATTTTTCAGTTTTAAGATTTTTTTCCTATTTTTCTTGTTTCTTCTAGAGGATCCGGAATTCATAGCTCAGGCTATAGGTGTCCGTTTTGAATGTATAATATACTATTTTGAAGCTTGCGATGAGACAAATCAAACCCAAAGTTGCTTGCATTATTTTGTCTTATGATCGAGCCGAAAATTTCATTTCTTTCTTGGTCATTTTTCAGTTTTAAGATTTTTTTTCCTATTTTTCTATATCTTTTAGCATTTTTATCTTTTTTTTTAGATGTTGGATTTTGGTGCCATTTGTTTTGGATTTCTTATCTAGAGTAGAAGAATTTTATTAAAAAATAATATTTCATATTTGTTTATTTTAATAAATTTGAGAGTTATTATATAAAAGGACCCAAAACCCTTCTTCTGTTAGTTTAGATCTATTTAATAAACTTCATTATTGAGAAACCTTTATTTCTTCTATCAACCAACTTTAAATGTTTCTGCATCTTCAAAACTTGTCTTTATTGTTATTTGGTACGTTGCAATTGCCCTTTTTTCAATTTAAGTTTCTTCCAATTCCGAGACTTTGATTCATCAAAATGCATGACATCGATCTTCAGAAATCACCATTCACAGTTTTTTTGGTATGATTAAAAATACCTGTTTGTTCTTCTACTGCTAAGTGTAGCTAATGCCTATTATGAATATATATTAAAAATAAAATGCTAAAGAAAACGCCAACAAAAATAACTGTAAAAAAATATGCTATACTGTGTTAAATGATACTTTTCAATTTACACAACAAACAGTCAATACCATTGCTAATACATAATTTTTGTTACTCGCATGATTGATTATAATTGCCTTACGTAACCTGTCTGATTGTGTCCATAAATGCCTTAATTACGTTAATTTTAGATAACTGATATTGTCTCCGCTAATTCTTTATAGATTGCTGCAATGGTGTGGACTCCAAATGTTGCTTCTGTATTGTGATTTTCGTTCTGCCTTTTTACTTATTATATGCGTTAGTTTGCAGTGTCTGGTGCGAAAGTATGGTCATCCATGTAATGTGAATCTATGATCATGTATTTAAAATGCTCACTTGTGCTTTACACTTGCACTCTTGGTTTCATGAACTTTCGATGTCATGTGTTATCCATTATTCTTTTCAAACCCCTTTTCTGTTTATATCCTCTTTAATTTCTAAAACAGCCTTTGATTTTCATTTTTCCTCAATAAACCCGTGTCAGATATTCCCTCTCTCCAATTTCAACCCCACTTTCAAGTTCCTTTTTTTTTCTTCAGCAAATTGTTGATAACAACCTAACCGTTTGCCAGTTGGGAGTGTTCGCGGATCAGATTTTATGGATTGGACATCAATCCATATATGATCCATGATTTTACGGATTATAAATTTTTAATCCAATCCAATCCACAGATTTGCGAATTCAATCCAAATCCAATTTATATGCCTGTGGATCGGATGCGGATTTGACACAATCCATATCCAATCAACCATTTTGTGGATTAGTTTACGGATTAAAAATTTTTAATTCTATTTACTCTACGAACTAATAAAATAAAAAAATCTAATATAAAAATAATTTTATTATTGATCAAATTCAAAATTAAATAAGATTTAAATAAATTAAGTATCTAAATAAAGTTAGAATAATATAGTCAAAGTTTCAAAATATGACATAGTGAAAAGTAAAAATCTCATTTGTTTAAGTCAATGCATGAAAATTAATTAAAATTATAAAAATTAACTGTTTAGAAAGCTATATTTGTTTATTTAATTATTTAATTATTTAATTATATTTATTATATACTATTATCGGATAAGATATGTATAGTGTTAATGTAATCACATTTTAACTTATTTATTTATTAGTAAATAGTAATGTCACATTTACAAGTTTTATTTTTAATTAAATAAATATATATTTTATTTTTTTGTGGATTCACGAATTTTTACAGATTTACAGAAGTAAATCCATATCCAATCCATCGATTGTGAATTTTCAAATTTTCAATTCAATCCAATCCACCAATCCACAGATCAAATTTTTATGGATCGGATTTTTGCGGATCAAACGGGTTGAGTGGATCGGATTGGATTCTAAACACCCCTATTGCCCAGTGCACTTAACTTATTTCTAGCTTTCAATTTATTTTGGGTTTATGCTTTTCTTTTACCGCGTTCCATGTCAAAATAAATATGTTTAAAATACGCACAAGGCTTGGTTGTTCCCTAGCATTCTAATAAAATTAGTAATTTACGAAAATTTCACAAAATTATCTTTCTTTAAAAAAAAAAAAAAACTGTTAAGTGGAAAAAATTACTTTGAATCTAATTCTGATTCTTTTACGATTGAATTTAAAAAAAAAAAAAAATTGTAAGTTTCAAGAGTTTTCAGCGGAGATAGAGTCTCAGAGAAAAATCATATGTGGATTTAATTAGATAAGCTTGCACATCAAATACAATTTAAAATATAAATGATAAAATTGTAAATGCATAATAAGAGGGGTTTTCTAAGAAATATAGAGGGGTGCCAGTAGCATCACTCTTTTATCATTATTTGAATTTAGACTCTCAAAACACTTTTTATTAGAATTTAATAGATAGTTCATAATAATTAAAAAAAAAAAGAGTGCACCTAAAATTTAAATGGCTAAATAAAAAAAAATAAAAATCCTTATCTGCATTGTGGATGAAATAAAAGACTCTCTGAAGATTAGTAAAGTATATTATAATTTAGGAATAAAAATTTACACCATGTTCATACATAATATAAGTGATCTTAGTTAGTATCCATGGTTTTAACTATACAAATATCAATATCAATATATGTTTTTTTTTTTTAGGGTGCATCTTGATGCTATATTAGACATACTGGTATTAACAGTGGGACGATTATCAATAATAATTAAATAATATAAATAAAAGAATAAATATAATTTTCGAGTTTACTACTTATAAAGCACTAATTCAGTGGTAAAATTTTATAATGGATAAGAGATCATGCCTGTGAAATAGGATAAAAAGAGAGAATAATAAGAAATATAATAGAATTAAAACACAACAATTAAAGATTATAGAAATTTAATTTTGTATTCTTTATACGTATCAATCGTATAATAACTACATTACATATCAACGTTACATTATGGTATTCAATAATATTTTACATTTTCAAAACTAGTTGTAAACTACTAAATGAAAATGAAGAACTTAAGTTCATATGATAAAAGTGCATTTAATTTAGAGTTTTATGACATAATTCTTTAGGGATTTAGTTAATGAAAACAATATAATTAATATATAGATATGTATTTTATTCTTTTTTAATCTTTTACAGTGATAAAAAGATATATTCTTCTGTTTGTTTGATGAAAAGTATTTGCAATAATAAGTTATAAGATTTAACTTAAATTAATCATATTTAGAAAACTTCAATTAAATTAAAAATAACATAATACTTGAATAACCAGTAACTATTTATTAAATATAAATCAAAAGCAATAATTGTTACTTTCAAATTTGAGGGTCTAAGGGCGGGTGGAGTGTCAATCTCACATCGCTTGAATATTTAATGCCCACATGATATATGAGTATAGGGTGTTCTCCAATCTCACGAGGCCTTTTGGAGTTGGGCCCAATCTGAATGCCTTCATTCCACTATTAATATTGGGTTTTTTAACCCAACATCATAGAAAATTTTTTTTTTTATTTTATTAAGAAAATTTTGCTGCCTTCCTATCTCTCCGATGTCCAAAATACGTAGCTACCTAATTTCATATAACAATATGATTGTCTCCCATTCACCTACTTGGGTGTAATCAGATTATGAGTGGTGCTTTTAACAAAAATGGGAGGCTATTGCTTATTTAGGCCCGTTTCTTGCACCTAAGAGTGGCCCATGAAGCTGGGTTGATTTCCTTTAATAATGTTTTGCTGAAATAGTGGGGGCAAATTGCCAAAAATGATTTTATTTTTTTTAGACAAATAGGGAGAGAATTCAATATCTTGTGAAAAAAAGGGGTTATTGAATGTATCAAGTTAAAAAAAAAAGTGAGAATTTTTGTTTGATTTGTTAGAATACCAACCCTATAAATTAATTTATGTGTCATATCATAAAGTAAAGGCGTGTTATTATGAGTCCAGCGTACGATATGACGACTATAAACTCAAAAGAAAAACAATTGTCCTCCCTTTATTAAATTGAATTAAGTTGAGACATTAAAATTATTGCCAGATTTCACCGATTACTGAACAAAATCAACTCACGCACAAAATCAAATGTAACATCAATCAATAATTTGATTGAAATTATTAATGGCGCTTTCCATCATCAATCAAGTAAATTATTGTCACACACCAAATTGATTTTATTGCAAAGTTGTTGCTGATGTGCCGTGAGCTGCTCACTTATTGCCAAAATTCTAACTGCTTTATTGGGACATAATTATATTTAAAAATGATTAATTTTATGCAATTTGGTTCCCCCTTGTAATTTGCATGGTTACATTCATAATTATGCTTCAAATTCCGCCTTTACTTATCATCGGATTACCTTTTTTCCCTTTGAAGAAATCAATTATTTCTCTTTATATTTCCTAAAAAACAGTTATGAGAATTTAATAATTAAAACTTTATTTTTAAAATTAATGGTAAATTAAATCTTAGCTCTAGATATATACTTAAGTGACATCACTTCGCTTGGCCGGTTGCCGTCACCGGCGTCCTCACTACCATTCTATTCGACGATAGTTAGCTACCACCACACTGCTACTACAAGAAGAATAAGGATTTCTCGGCCGACGTCTTCTTTTTTCTTTTCTTAATTTTGCTTTCTTTTTATTTTATTTTTTGGTCTGCTGTTTATTTTTATGTTTTTAGACTTTTTCCCCTTTTTTTGGTTTTTGCTTATTCTCTATTGCCTTTTCTTTTTACATTGTTTTTCTTCACAGTCGGTTTTTTTTTCCCATTGGTTACTGGGGGCTGGCTCTCTACTCCTTTTGAGGTTCTTCTAGTGGCTGTAGATAGTGCCATCTCAATGTACATATCAAGATCATATTAATGTCCAAGTCGGGAGGGTATGCCTGTATTGGAGTCGATGATCGGCTCTATGCTCTAATAATGGGCCTGGGGTGAGTTGCTAATGCTCTGAGTTGAGGACTCATCAGGACAGTTTTTGCGGTTTTTCACTTCGTTCGTTTGCGTTCTGTTGTTTGTATTGCATTATTTCACACTACGATTTTTCTTTCTTCAATTGGAAAGGAGTTTTATTTGTATTAGTTGAGGTGGGTAGGCTAACTCATGAAATTTCTCCTAGTCTTAAGTAATTTAATGCGTGATATTCTTTATTCTCCTTTCGGTTATTAAAAAATTTGTAATGCTTGTAGTTGTGTAATTGTGTTTTATTTATTAGAGTCTGGGATATTTTTGAATCTACTGGTATAGTTGGAGTCAAAGAAGCTTATACGCCCAATTCTATCCTGAATTTGATGAATCACCCTAACTTAAATTTGAGTTTTAGATCTTATTTTATATGTTGTACTGACCTTGATATATGTGAATTTGCAATGTTGTTTGATGCATTGTTGGCTATTATTTTTCTTTTAATGAAAGGCTTACTTTCCTCTGGAAAAAAAAATGATAATAATTGGATGATGACAACATATGACACATATTTTATCTTCGTTATTTAGTGTTTTAATGCAATCAATTCTATCGCATCAGTTTATAAACAAATAATATCAAAAAAAATTATAGCCCTAGCTTTACATTAAAGAGAAATAAGAAAAATAAAACTTGTAAGAGTGAGTCGTTATGTGCGGAGAAACAAAAGCACGTGACTCATATAAAATTGATGTCATTTTCGCAATATCACAAGATTATTTGTAATTCATTTAAGATCGGGATCATGCTAAGTTACAGCAACCCATAAGTTACACTCAATGACCCAATTAGTGTTTAATTAAATATATGTCTTGAGTTATTAGGTACAGCTCTTAAGTAGGATATAAGGTACATAATTACATATAAAGCAAGTTTACCACACCCTTAAAATTAATATCATTGATGTCATTTAGTAATATCGCAAGATTATTTCAATGGTAATATAAACATTAATTTCAAGTGATTTTTTTTTTTCCTGCAAATTTCCTCATCGAGAAGCCAAAAAATTACTAGATGTCACTTGCTTTAACAAAAATTTAAACAGATTTAAACTTAAAATTCTAAATTTTATCAGCTCTAAATGAAATGTTTTAAAAACATTGTTCTTATAAATTCATCCTTGTAAATTTAAGATAACCGAATCACTAAGATTGAATCATATTCAGTGTTCATTAGGAAAATCATGTATGACAAAAACTGAATCATATTCATTGTTTAAATGTCTACAATATTGAAAATAGAATTTAATGAGAACAAATGAGCAAGGCTTAGCAAGCTACCAAGTGAGCCCCTTTAACAAGAGGCAAATATAAATTTATCTTTTTTTTTTTCAATAAAGAGAACAATTAGAATAAAATTCTTCAAAAGGTACGAAAAATTTAATAACTACTCATTGTCACAAAATAATATGATTTTGGATGTATGCATCAATTTCAAACCTTATAATATCAAATATAATTGCTTTGTTAGAAAAATATGGGCATGGTAACTTGTAATGGCAAACATAAGTAATAATAACTAAAAGACTTTTATGGCATGATTTGTTTTTGCTCTTTATGGTAGGCCCCAAACCATAAAATACCCTTAAATAATATTATATTAAAAAAAAACCATAGAAAAGGAAGGAGAGATTATTTGATTTCATGGTTATTTAATTTCCAATCATTTGTTTTCAATCGTTAGGTGACTATTTCGACATATGAACGGATTAGAAAATGAAAGACTGAAATAAATTTTATTTTAATCCCAAAGTGTGACCCCAAATTGGTGAACAAAGGAACCAATACAAACAGAGTTAATTGGAATCATAAAAACAATCATATTACTCAACTCCCAACGGGTAGAAATCTACAGAGAAAGCAACTTTTAAATATGGATTAAAATAAAAATTAAATTATAAATTTTTGTGATAAAGATATCCCTAATCGTAAAATATTTGATATTTCATAAACTCCTGTTAAAATTTAAATTCGAAACCTGATCGTACCAAAGTTACCTGAAAAATTAAAAAGTTTGGAACAAAAACAAAGACATTATATAATTAAGAAAATTTTAGACAATAATAAAGTTATTATAAGAAAAATTTAGCTCATAATATATCATTTACTTCAAAAACTTCTTGAGATATGTACCAATCAATAAACGGAATGTATAACATCTTCTCCCTTTGCGAAAAAAAGTAAAGGGATGTACATATATCTATTGCAAATATCGAATTAGCAGCGCATACAAGTCTGAGATCAATTAATTTTTTTTTTTTGTTGATAAACTGTAGATCAATTAATTAGAACTAAATGGAGAATTCAAAATATGAGCAGGTTAAATAGGCTGTATAAATTTGTGAGATTATTGACCGATTTAAGCAGAGTAGGTGATAACTTAGCATCAAAACAACCTTATATATAATCAATCATAATTACAAAGCCTTATAAGCTATGGTTAGGCCTTGCACTTTTGTTTGGTGCAAATTTTCTTTTTCATTTTATATTTTATTTATTTTAGAACTTGTAGCCAATCAATTTTTAACTTTATTCTTTTGTCAAAATTAGAACTTACCAGTTAAATAAAATTATTTGAAATTCACTTGATCAGGTCTGTAAGAACAAAATAAACTAAAATTCACTGTAAAAGAAACTAACAAACATTTTTATATTCATTCAAGTTTTTAATATTTTGGAATGCGCATTCCAAACTTTTGCTATATAGTTATATTTAAAAATAGAGTTAATGATTTGTTGAAATTTGATATTTAAAGACGCGCGGATATCATAATCTATTGTTCAGATTGTGAAATTGTGATCAAACAAAGTGTGATGAAAACTCATAATTTAAGAAAACACGGCATGTCGGAAGCCTATGTTGGAGATATTCTCACCTCAATAACATAATTAAAAGGATGAAGTAATTAACTAATTTTTAATTAGAGTGAAATGAAAAGTTACACATATGACAAACAAGCTAGGCCTTTTTACTTTGATCTTTTAGTTTACTTTAGCCAAATCTACTGGGCAAATCTTGGTCGGTTTGTCTTAATTGATTCCATATTTTTGATCTCTTATGATCCAAATTAATCCAATTTATTTCACTGCAAAGTACAAACATGAAACATAATTGGTACATCAAATCTACTTTAATAAACTGCATAGGAACAATTGATGGAATAAGGTGTTACAAAAAAACAAAAAAAAAAATATTATGATGGCATCTTGTTGATTTTAGACAATTGGATTCAGGTTACTTTAATCGAGAGAGATCAAATTCATTATGTGGCACTGTCCCTCAAACTTAGCTGACATGAAAAAAGGAAAAAAGGAAAAAACGAAGAGCATATAAGAAGGAAAAAATTGGCAAACTCAAATAAATTATTTTATCTCAGAAGGATAGTCGAAAATTAACAATTAAGTCATCGGTTTCCCCCCCATGCCAATCTTGAAGGGAGAAATTCTTTGACTTGTGTATGTGCATGGGTAGGGGTATATTTGAAGCAATGCCAAAGCAATCTCTTTAAGACGTTAATTGAATTAGTTTTATTGCAAAGCAGCTCAAATATTTATGTTATTTTTAAAATGTATTAACCAAATTTGAGAAAAGTATATCCATGGGGCTCGAATCAATGGTCTTTTTCATTCAATAAACTTTGAGAAAAGTATATCCATGGGGCTCGAATCAATGGTCTTTTTCATTCAATAAACTTTTAACTTACAGATCAATAATTTTAATGATATCATACACCGCAAGCTAGTCTAGCTTACAAAACCGTGCTTCTCTTTGCTGCATATACTTGGTAACTACGCTTTGTCGCAACGTGTTCAACTCATAATTGTTACCTTAATTAATTATTTTAAAAAATTCCAAAAATGAAAAAGACCTGAACCAGACTGACACACCACCACCATTGAAGCAATAGACATGATTGGAGAGTCACTAACACCACCACAGAAACACTATCAGATTCCCTTCATTCCGTCTAAAGTTTGATCAGTCTTTTTCACACTTGAAATGATATTTTTTTTTAATATTGATTACATATCATACCAATATTACGTCATATATTTACGATTAGTATTATAACAGATAATTATATTAATATTTATAATCAGATATATAGTTAAAACTATAATTTATATTAAATTTTATAAAATATTTGTCCAGACAAATAATTCTTACAGAGAAAAAATATCTCTCCTCTACTCACATTTTATAAGAGAAAAACTTATAAATTAACTCCACATAATCATACTTAATTGAGAAAGAATGACTCTATAAAAACTCGAACCACTATCCTCATAATCGTGAGGACAGTGGTCTACCACTTGGGCCTAAAAAAGCCCAAGTGGCACACTTGAAATGACCTTGATGTAATGGTGATACCCCTCATTTTTTTTTTTTCACAAGGGATTTTGATATATTATTGAGAGGAAAATGTTAGTTAAACAGCAGTAGGGTGGTAAAAAAAAAATGAAAATGAATAGTATTATAGTGTAAATAATATTATCATTATATATGATATTGTATAACTATAACATGAATAATACTTATATACTACAGTATGAATAATACTTATATTTCTATCTTCTTATTGTTTTGCTGCTATTCAAATAATAAAGCTCTTGATGAAAAGCATATATCAGTTAAACTTCTTTAATTTTCTGCTTGAGAAACATATATCTTTAATTTTCAGTTAGATTTGTAAACATCTGTGAGTAAGTAGAGAGCAAACGGGTACATAAATAACTCAAAACGCTCTCTTTTATCTCTGAGCAAGTGCATGTGTTGAGGATTTGTCCATTTTCTTCCCTAATGTTTTTATAAAATATCTAAATAGTTCTTGTTTTTTTTTTTAAACGAATAGTCCTTTTTAGTTAGTCTGTTAAAATGAAATATTCCATTTCAAAAGGTAAATGGGTCTTTTGACACAAGTCTACAAATGTATAACATCGGGCATGACAAGTCCATTATTTATTTATTTATTTATTGTTTAAAATAAGATAAGAGAGTCTAAATAAGTTTTTAATTTAGGATTCGAACTTTGAAGGTTAACTAAATAAGATTACTTAAAAATAAAGTTAGACTTAAAATTTTTTATCCGGCCAGATTAAATTATAAATTTATTGTGTGTCTGTGTGAATGTCAATGCATATAAAGAGTTAAAGATGCGATAATAAGATTCTCGTTCTAAATAACATACTAATATTTAGCCAAATAAGTCTCAAACTTAAAATAAAAGTTACTATTTTAATATTAAACTTGTTTGTAAAATAATATTTCAATTATTTTTTGTACAGATTGTAAAGATTGATTTAGGGACATAATTATTGCTTCAAAAATTATAAAAAATTAAAAATTTTAATGAATCTTCTGGGACTAGGCCGAGCTATAATTCATTCCTTAGTTAAAAACAATTTGAATAGGCCACCGGAAACAAAAAAGAAAAAAGATGTGTTGTCATGGGTGTGCTGTTGGTCCCAAAGCCATAATATAACATCTAGCTATAGTTCGGTCTAACCACAAAATACATTAATCTCTACTTAAAAATCATTTGACCTTTGCCCGAAACAAGGATAAAAAATGTCCAACAGAAATGCATGGTATACCACCTAAGTTCAATTAGCAACACATGAACGCTACCGCGCGGATAAGAATGGTAAAATAGTAATTATAAAAAGGTTACATTTTAACAATTTGTTTCTATTATTACAAAAATAAATCAAGTGAGAAAGTGGGCTGGTAAATCTTTAAAGGGTAAAACAGGGGTTTCCAAAAATTTCAAACACTCTAAGGCAAGAGGCAGGGCGTGGTTCAATACTCAGTAGTTTGGTTTTGTAGTTCAGTTTTTCAGAAAAGAAAGCTTCGTTTCTCAGGTGGCCTCCTTACACACATAGGTTTTGGACCTACTCTTACCACTTCTCCAATTAGATTTTATTGAATTGACACTCAATTTTTCGATTTAAGAATTTATTTATTCTTTTTTCTTGTTAGAGAAATAACCTTTTTAAATTATTCCTTTTGAAGGACAAGGCCCGGAATAAAAAATAAAACAAAAATTTGATTACCAGATTTTGTCACGGTAATTGAGATAAAAAAAATACGTAGTATTACTGATCTTGTTTAATTCTATTTTAAACCATCCTTAGTCATAATGCGTCGATTATTAGAGACCTCATACATTTTATTATCAATACTACTGAAGCCGCTCTTAAAATAGTTACACCGATAAAAATACGTACATGCAATAACATTTGTACATCAAACATTCAATTGCCTATAGATCGTTGTAAGTCATTATTCTTTTCTCAAGGTCATTCATAAAAGCCCATATTAGATTTCAAAATTTCTGCACCACGCAACGCTGTTAAGCTAGCATGTGATTGTGAGCATCAGCTAGAAGTTGATACTGCAAAATTTCATCATGCTTGCACGTGTTGTGCTGGTGAGAAATACAAATGACAAAAGAAAAAAGGAGGGAAAAAATTAAGAATCCCCAGAAAGCACAATATCAATAAAAAGAGAGAGAGATGTCATGTCAATGACAGCTTGGTATATGGTATAGGGTACATATTACTATGACACGGCTGCCGTGGCATGGGACGGGAAGCATCTGCGAAGATAGAATTTGGAGTCTGGGCAGCGCATCATTCATTCAGATATATATTATTAGATAAGACTGGGAGGGGGATATTCTAGAGAAAGATTGAAAAAATGACAGGGCTATATTATGTGATGGGTTCTTATCTTCTAGGTCTATGAGTTTTTTATGATTTCTCAAATAGGGACACAGTTTGTTCATTTGTATTGAACGTATCCTTATTTGTTTTTGACCTTTTTTTTTTTTTCGAATTACATTACAAGTGAAATGATGTTATAACAAAATTTGTTAGGATAATACTTTGATCTATGCAGCAGGGAGAATATCTACTCTAATGAAAGAAAAATTTAGTATTCCATATTATTATTAGACGAATTAGACATCATTTCACAAAGTTATTAGGAAATAAAGAATTAAGATGAAAATAAAAAATTATCTAACCAAGAAGTAATTTTACTCATTAATCCCTATTAAAAATGAAAGACCTTATTATATTTTTCATTAAAATTATGCAGTCTATAATATAATGTTCAAAATTTATTATATACTATCAGGTAAAATTCTTAAAAGTTTCTCAATGTACACTTCTTTATTTGTTAATTTTTTTTATCACATACATCTTTTAACCAATCACTTAAGACTAAGTACATGCCAGACAAAAATTTGAGAGACAAAAAGTATGTACCGAAAGTATTTAAAACTTTTCCTATCTATATAACAGTAATGGGATCATAATAATAGTGGTTAAGTACCTATAAATAATAATTAGAGTAACTATGCCTTTGTATGTAAAATATTAAGAGATTTGGGATCTTGATGATAATCTCTGGTGTAATCATTCCACTGAACTGGAGCCATTAAATTATTCAAATGCATGTTACAATTGTATTTTTAATTCATCTACCACATAGTTTATTGATTTTTTTTTTTTAACCACAAATCACAAATTTCATGCTGTAAAATACCAAAAAACCAGAACAAATCTACGAAAGAAATCCGTTGTAGACACAAAAGTGCATATGCAGAAATCTTTCCAGTCTCTGATGAGCTCCATAATAACCTTATGTCCCGCTCAGAAGTCACATTAATTTTCTTTTTATCCTCCCAAGAGGAAACTAGCTAAAACTAGAGCAGTTCTAAAATATCCAATTTCATTGTAAATAGAAAAAAAAATTCTACATTTATATTTTAAATATTATATTACAACATACTGATATTATAATAAAAATAATTTTGTCAAGACTGGTTTAATCAGCCGCTGGGACTAACGAAATTTTAATAAAAAATTGTACTTCACAGGTTGGATACCGCACAATTTTTGAATTTTATTGATTCTTTTAATTTTTTGATAATATAAAAATATCCAGACCGTTGCATCTTAGGGTACAATAATCGGACCATTAAACAATTATGTTGTTAGTGCAATTAAAATGTTCTGTAAATAAGCCTAGTAGTTAGGACTCCACCCTTACAATTATGAAGTTACTGGTTCGAGCCTTCACAACGCATTGTGAGTGTTTAATTTCCTTTCTCAATTTGAATGAAAGTAGTGCTTTCTCTTTTAAAATGTGAGTGGAATAAACGTCCCTCAAATATTAAAGAGGATAAAAATTTGGGTTGTGCTATATAAGATTTGTAAATTAACCCTAGTAATTGTATGATTGTAAATATTAATATATTAATCTCATGAAATATGAGTTATAATTTGAGCAATAGTTTCATGTAATTAAAAAAAAAAGTTCAGTAAATGCATACAAGGTAGCTTACAAATGGGTGGCTCTCAATTATTCATTAATTAGGTTCTGTTTAATACAACTTTTTAAGTAGACCTTATTTAAGTAGAACTTTTGGTAGTGAAGTTTTCACTTAAAAATTTTCACTATTTGGTTGTCAATAAAAAGTTTTATTAAAAATTTATGAAATTACTTTATTAGGTAAGTTTTTTGAAGTTTTGTTATAAAAAAACAAAATAAGATTGTCAAACGAATAGAACATATTTTAAATATTTTAACATTTAAACAAATTTTCAATCTCTACTTCCAAAAATCTAAAATTTGAGCTTTTATTAATAGAGGCAAAATAATTTATCTAATTTTTAAAAGCTCTAAAAAAAAATAAAAATTATGATAAGAGCTTATGTGATTAAATAAGTATTTATGACTATTAGATAAGTCATACCAAATAGGCACTTAGTCTATAATAAAAATATTTTGATTCTTTTTCAGAAACTATATTCATCATCATGATATATATATTTTTATTAAACAAACTTCAAAAATTTTTATTTGAAAGTGTTAATAAAAAAAGGATAAGGATTAGCAATGAATACACAATTTTTAGATAATAAAAATAAAAATAAAAATAAATCGTAGTTATTAATTCAGTGACACCGAATTTTAATCTTAAAAAAAAATTTAAAACTATAACTTTCAATTAATTCCTTTGTAGCCCTTGAAAAACATCAACTTAAGTTCGTCATTGGATGCTATGTACCACTGTGTACTGAATTTGAGTCTTTAACCTGAAAAGATGGCCAAAACACCTTTAAATTAAAAGCAAATTAAAATTAAAAACAAAAAAAAAATGGTTCTTTTTTTGACCAAACATAATAGAAACATGTAAATTGATAAAAGTAGAAAAAGTAAAATATTTTAAAAAGAAATTAAAATTAAAAAAGAAATTGCAAATCTAAGTGGCATCATGGCCACCTATAAACAGAGACAAAAAGAAATGATGAAGTTTGCCACCCCACATTCTTTCGTTCGAACTTAGGGCCCATATGGATGAAAATTAAATTATAAAATATAATTAATTAAAATAAAAAGAGTAATTAAATATTAATTTTAAACTAAATTTTAAAAACCTAAAAGGACCTCTGTGGATGATGCAAGATATTATTCCCATAGTACGTAATTGGTGACATCAGCTTTACGTTAGCTTCACGCCAGCAACAGCCCCAATAAGTCACAAATTGATTCAAATGTAGAAATATTATTAACATTACATTAATTTTAATTTGTGTCCAAACTTTATAACCGTATTTTATTATCATTGTCGTTTTAGTTTATTCTTTTTTTATACATTATTTAAAATTATAATTTTTCTCATTTTCTGTTAAGTTGACATGTATTGATTGCATCTTATAAGCATTTTTTTTAAAAAAATTTGTTTAGAAGATATAATAGCAATTTTTTCAAAGTAAATAATAAGGTAAATATATATGGAATCTCGTGAAACCATCCTATTTGAAATTTTTAATATATGTTCAAATGATTAGGAAATTATCATATATAGGAGGATTAGTGGATAAATTACTAGAGTGTAGAGCTACGAAGGAAATAATCATAAATCAAGATCCAAATTTGATTATAAGTTTATTACTATGAAAATAACATAATTATTGTTTCTATTGCATGCAAAATAACTACATCATCATAAGTTCCTATTCCTTGTGATTATCAAGCATTGAAGTAAAATTATAGCTTTTAGAAACTTACTATTCTGTATGATTTTTAACAATCAAATTAATATATAGTCATGCATGATATATTCTACTAAATGATGTTAATCATTTTATCTTGGTTTCACATTTCGACCAAGTACAACATTAACATAATAATTGAAATTTAGATTAGCTTAACTTATGGCAAGAATTGTGTAATATATATCACAACAAGAACTTTGGTACTAAAGAAATAGTAATTATACTTAATCATGAAAAATTAAAAAGGAAAAAGTTACAAGGGGTTATTATGTTTAATTGAAGAGATGATAACATTATTATAGGTTGGTTTTGGAATTTGAGAAATGGTGGGTAGATATGTGGGGTAATTTGAGAAAGTATACATAAAAAAAGGTGAAAAATTAAAAAAAAAAAAGTAAGTGAAAAATAGCAAAAAGAAGACGAGAAAAGGTGAGAAGCTTTTTCTCTGAGAAAAGTCAAATAGGGCCTCTATATATAAATCCATCATGATTATGATATCTTCACATCTGATGCAGAGGAGAGATTTGCACCCAAGATTTATCATCATTACCCTTGATATATGAATAATGTATATTTTTCTTTTAGCTGCCCAAAAGAAATCCTAGTAAAAACTAAAAAATAAATAATAAAAAAGAAACCCTGAAAACAAAAATGATATAGCTTAATAGCTAGATATATTCATCACTCTCTTCTGGTCTATACTCCTCCTAAAACCAATAAATAATTTTCACGTAATAAACATTTTAGCAATATGTTCTATTATTGTGTGCTCATAGGCTTTCGATTTTTTCTATTATCATTTAAGCCATTTTTAGGTGCATTTTAGATTGCATAAATTAACAGCCACTGCTTCACTCTTTGTCGCCTATTGTTGACTTCACAAAATAGGAAAATTCCACTAACCATATGATACATGAAATTTTTTTCTTACTTTTGAGGTAAAAAATACTAACCCATTTCAGTTGAATGTTAAATTCTTTGCCGTTGGAATTGATATATTTAGTTATTTTTATAAATAATAGCTAGCTAACTTTTCTCAATATATTTTTTAAAGGAAATAATAAATAAATAAATAAAAGGAACAGCCAAAATTTGTTAAAGGCAAAGAGGGAAAGTGGTTAGTCTTGGTGACGACATAAATTTATAGGTATTTTGTAATTTTCATATATCTTTGTAAAGCTAGAAGTTTGAAGAGAAACAAAACCTTTCTTATATTCTTTTAATCTAGACTGAAAAATCACTAGTCTTGATAGCTTTCTTCTATTTAAGGCACCAAGCTTACTTGTTTTTGATCTTGTTGTGTCATCAACTTTCTCAAGAGAGAAATTTATGCCATCAACTTCACAAGCCATGTTGAACCAAAGCGTGTTTGAAGAACAAGAGATTCCTACACAAATGGGTTTCTTTCCTTTTGCTTCAAACTTGAACTTTGCTCCTTTAGGTCATCAATCTCTGAAAGCTTTTCCTTCATCACTTGCAGCAGCTGATGTGCCTTCTACCATTAACCTCACTGAAACCCTACTTTCATCAGCAGCAGCAGCCGGTAACTTAAAACAAACAACTTGTGATAATTTGGGAGGAGGGGCCCAACTTCTTTCATTGCAAAGATCAAGTGCAAATCTCTGGTAAAAGGATTTCACACTTTACAAAGAGAATCAAAATTTATCATGCAAAAGTTTCTCCTTTCCATGGTTTATCTTGTTTATTTCTACTTCATCGTTCCCTTTTTTATTTGATAGCACCAACTAATTTATAAATTATCCCAAGAATCTCATCAACAAAGAGCTTTTAGAGGACTCATGGTGCTTTCTCAAATTAACCATTTCTTTCAGTTTTATTTCTTCTTGTATAATCCTTTCTTGAAAGGAAAATAGTTTTTCTTTAACTCTTGTACTTTTGTGCTCTTTCTTTCTTCATTAATATGGTTTAAAAAAGAGACTACTAAGATTAGGATATGTATATATATATATATATATATATGCACATACTATAGCTAATTTTTTTAAAATAAATTGACTCAATTGCCTAGAAAAATTTCCATGCAAATGCTTTCTCATCCTCTTTTCTTGTGCTTCTAATTATGAACAATTTTGTGCTTTGATACGAACTCCTTTAGGGCATGGGGAGGAGATGTAAGTGAGTGCTTGAGTAACAAGAGAACGGTGGATGATCATCATCTTGGTGTTGCCGCAATGAAAATGAAGAAAATAAAATCAAGAAGGAAGGTAAGAGAGCCTAGGTTTTGCTTCAAAACAATGAGTGATATTGATGTCTTAGATGATGGGTATAAGTGGAGAAAGTACGGCCAGAAAGTTGTAAAGAACACACAGCATCCCAGGTTAGCAATTATAATTTTACTTTTCTTCTTTTTTTTTTTTGTCATTAATAATCTTACGAAAAGTTCACATATAATTTGATTGTTAGCCCTAGTTGTACCCTATACACATGCCATGTCTTCTATCTCTCTCTTATTATTATTGTTGGTATCATTACTATTAGGCTTTTACAGAGCTTCGCTAGTGCAAGAGATTTTAATGGTTAAATATATGTGAACATTAATCATTTTTGACACTATGTATAATCTAAGGCAAAAGCCAAAAAGAACTAATAATTAGCTTTAAAAGATGACGAATCACAATGTAATTATTCAAATTTGCTAATTGATCAATTATAATATACTATGACAAGGAAGCTAGAAGATCTCCAACCAAGATATATAATTGATCAATTACATTTATCTTGGGTACATTTTTGTGACTGATTACGATTAAGTTCATAAGGGTTTATACTTGCGCGTCAAAAAAGTTATGGAATTATGGAAATATAGTAAGAAACTTAAATAGTTAGAAGATTATCAAGTCATAATGTTAAATGTTGATGCATAAACCTTATATGTAGGTATTAGTTGATAGGAATGAAATGTAGGTTATAGGATCAAATAAAGTTCTTAGAGATTATGATCAAAATAAGAATCATCCCATTATGGTGCAACTGTTGTGGAATAAAAAATGTGGAAGAAGCCTAAAATTATTGTATTTCAATATTTTGTCATTTTAGATCATTCATTTTTTTAATATATATAACAAGATTGAAAGCTATTATCTAAATTTAGCACTAATAATTTTTTTTAATAATGAGTGTGAAGTTTTTTTTTTCCTTTTAATTACAAGTCACTTTTTTGAGCCAAACCTTGATGGTATGAGGTACGAGGGAGATTTTATTAGTAATAATAAAAATGAAAAACTTAGATAGAGGTACTGATTGCTCCAAGTGTTAAGATCTCTTAAATGTCAAGGAAAATTCTAATGCTATAATTTCAGCTCTGGATGATTAGATTCCTCATAAGCATTAATCATAAACCTCATTTGTTTTGTAATCATTTGTGTTCTTGAAATTCTTGGTAACTACAAATATATATGAAGACTTGCATGCAATGCAAAGTCAAAAACAATGTTCTCCATCTTAGAGCTGAAATGAGTCTTTCCCAGCATTACTGTAGAAAAGAAATAGGTAGCTACAGTGTCAATCTATTTGTATGGTTAGCCTTTGACTTTGAAATTATGTGGAGAGATATTCACTTTCCCTCCTACAGTTTTTAATTTTACCGCGTACCCTCTAATCTCTATATAGTTTTCATAATTCATTGTTACCCAATTGATATCAAAATTTTAACACAAAAATGTGGTTGTTTTGAGTCTGGGAGGTAAAAGCTGATGGGTGTAAACCATACATTGAAATATATAAACTTGCTTTGACTCGCATTAATCCTGTGAATTAATAGAAAAAATAATTAATAAATAAATTGCAATTTTTTTCCCCCTAAAGTTTATGTATAAGGATGTTTTTGGTCTCTTCATTCTAGGTATCAAACTTCATATCCTTCGCCACCTGAAATATCCTCTACCAACAAAAGGTCAGACTACAAAATTAATACAAACCAGTAAGAAATATCCAATTCGATTCAATCAACAATAAAAATGAGAGGCAAAAATGTGAATAACAGGTGCATTTGAATTTGGCCCTAAATAATGGTGTATCTCTTATATGGTATTGTAGAGTTCCAACCGTTAACGAAATTACATATATCGCATCAATTGCGAATTGTTACTTAACTTAGTTGAGGCAATTCTTAATTTGTGAGCTGATTTTTAACTTGCTATTCAAAACTCAGCTTTAGGCAACCCTTAATTTGTGAACTGATTTTTAACTATGAGTCATGTTTATGGGCTTCTATACAAATGATATAGCAATGCATTGGGCCAACTTTAATCTCAATTTTATAATGTATGGATGTCTAGAGTCCAGAATTAAGATTATGTATTTGAACTTTCACGTATCGCTTATTTTACCTCTTTAAGTGAGACTAGTAATAATCTCTACAAGCTGTTGTTTCAGCCTGCATAAATACATTTTTAATCATCAAACAAACTTGAAACCTGCGTTGCATGCCCACTGCAACTTATATATTTGTCATTTAAACATGCAGGAGTTATTACCGTTGTACACAAGATAACTGTCGAGTAAAGAAGCGAGTGGAGAGATTAGCAGAAGATCCAAGAATGGTGATCACCACCTATGAAGGAAGACACGTACATTCTCCATCGCATGATCAAGAAGATTCATCTCAAGCTTCATCCCACCTCAATAATTTCTTCTGGTAGCTACCTGATCATCAGTTAATATCCACCTTTAATTGACACCGATATGACTATAAAATGTTCACTATAATTGTTCTGTGTTTGAGTTGAGTATCTTATGTAATTGACAGTTCAACTGTTGAAGACTAGCAGTAACTGAGAGAGAGCTGATGATATTGCTTGTGTATTTGTGTGCATGGCCGTGTTTGTTTAGGCTCTTGCTGCATGCAAGCTCTTTATATATACATATATGGCTGCTGTTATATGGTAATGAATAAGACTGCTACCTAGCTAGGTTTCAATGCTCTCTAGGGTTTGCTGAGGTGTAGCCATTGTACGTGTTCTTATTATAGAGAGAGAGTCTTGGGTACTCCCATTGCATTGCATCCCCTCCCCTATTAATTAAATTCTTACAATGGAGAGATTGATATGCACTAGGAATACCCAAGACTTTTTCTTTGTTACAAAAATTTATGATTATCTTGAGAGTATGTTTATTGCACAATAATTGTATCTCGTTATTATCATATTTGCTCTCTTTAAATAAAATCTTGCTCTACGTGTACTTTAAACGAAAAACCAGCAATCGTATGATGGTTTGGGAAAATGAGAAAAAGGGAGGGAAAAAATTGAATGTGATGAAGTTATAGTGGACAAGCATAGCTGCATATATATAATATTGATATATAAAACTTCTGAATCAGCTCTGAATATGCCACGTAAAATGTATGTGGTATAGATTTTTATGAAGGCAACCATTGTTAGCAACAATTATGTGTTATACTTTAATGGGCTTGAGGCCCATTTCTCAATCGACGGTTAAGAGTCAACCCATTTTACTCTCCCCAGTTTGCCTTTGGAAAGGCAATTGCTATTCACCCCCAACGTTCCATCTAAATTTTTGTACAAACTTTTTGTATACGTATAAGTAAAAAAATTGTGCAAGATTTGTATCTTTATCATAGGTTGCTGTAATAAAAATGTGAAAAGTTAATAATAATCATAATAATAATAATAATAATAATAATAATAATAATAATAATAATAATTATTATTATTATTATAATAAAAGAGGGGATGATGTCATGGAGGTTGGTGAAGTGAAAAGTTTGATTCAGCTGTTGGATTGGAAGAGTCTAGGGATGGCAATGAGGAGAGGAGGGAAGGGGAGGGAAGGGGATCGACATTTCCGTATTTATCTTTGATATTCTGCATATGTTCCCGTCCTCGTTCCCGTCAAAATTACTTAAGGAGATCTCGTCTCCTTCCCGAATAATAACATGGGATCCCCAAAGTGTTCCCGATCCCGAATAATTAATACGTTTCTAAACTTGATTTAATCATACTAAAATAAAAAACTTAAACAAAAGTAAGACTTGACAATATATCGTACATTAACATTAATCCATTATAAAAATCACACTTCAAAATACAAATCATCAGAATAATTATCTTCGTCAATCTTCATAATTCTATAATAAAAAGAAAAAAAATTACTTTATATCAATAATAAAATAAATGAAATGAGTATAGATATTGAAATTAATATTTTTAATAATTTACTCTTATACCTCTTGCTCATTTTGTTCATTGAATGTGGCAAATTAAAAGATAGCATCAAGTTTCAAATCTAAAACAATAAAAATAATATAAACAATGTAACTCATAATCTAAAACAGTTTTGGGCCAAGGTCTTTGAAATAATGTTTGGTCGAATAGTAATTCAAGACCACCACTAGTTAATTAGACCTGAAAGTTTTTATAGAATATTTTTTATATTTGTAATTTGTTATTTATACTAATATTTAATATTTTATAATTTAAATTATGTTACTTATTTATTAATAATTTTAAAAAGAAAATTATAATTAAAAATAAAAATAAAAAAATGGGAAATGGGGAGGGGATGGGGATTCTAGCTCATCCCCGTCCCTTCTCCGAATAAGAAACTGGATAAAAAATGGTTCCCATTCCTTCCTCAAATAAAAAATTGAGTATAAAATTGTCCTCTTACCCTTTCCAAATAAAAAAAATCCCTAAAGATCTCGTCCCTATAAGAATTTCTGCGATCCCTATAAGAGTCCACCCCAATAAGAATAGTTCAGCTCAGCAGATGAGTTAAGTTCACCAGTTGTATGGGAAGAATCTGTAAGGTTAGATCAGCTTAGCAGCTAGATAGGAATATTTCCAAATTCCAAGGCCTTGCTTTGAGTTTAAATCAATAGTTGGGCTTAAAGAGCCCAAAAGTTTATTTTGTGTTGAGTTCACCGGCAGGGTTCAAGAGTTTAGGATAGGGTCGAACAAACCCAACCTAATCCAAAGGATCCAATCCAATCAAATTAAAATTAAATGGCTTGAATGGGTTATATTGGACTAAATGGGTTACCTTTGTTTTTTTCACAACCCAATTCATGATTGAGTTAGAGTGGGCTCATTTTCATAAACGGATATAATGCAACCTAAGCTAAGAACAATAAAAATCATAAAAAATTAATGTCAACCATCAATTGTATAACCCTAAATGGCTAAATTTATTTTTGAATTCTTTTTATTCTATTCTTCTATAAAAGTGGCTCTTTTCAGTTTCTCTATATTAAACCTGACATTGATTGAACACTCTAGACTTAAAATTCAGAAATTAAACTTGGGTTTTCACTACAAGTTAATTGATACATATTTAAACATTAAATCATATTATTTATTTATAAATGTTGAGTACAATGGACAACATTTAATGTTAAGATGGAGAATTAATGTGTTTTTTTTTATTTGAATTTGATTTCAAGAATCATTATTCCTTACTTAGAATGATAATTTTTAATCATCTCTCAAAATTATGAAAACATCAAATTATCTTCATTTATTGTTAAGAAGATAAAAAAACAAAAAGAAAAATCGTCAACGTGCCCTCCATTTACCCTCATCTTTTGAATGAAAATAAATATAAATTGAGATTTTTATGCTTTTAGATGATAAAATGAAGATTGTCGTTCTATTTAGGGTTGAATTGAAGTTTGTCCATAAAAAAAATAAGACAGATTAGTAGTGATAAATATTGAGTTTCAATTTTAAGTTATTTGTTGTCTACTGGTGTTATAAATAGGGCGTCTTTCTCACTCAACACAGAAACACAGTAACAACAGAAAGTCCCAAACCCTCTCAACCAAAAATAATAATAATAATAATAATAATAATAATAATGCTGTATCTTGATTGTAAGCTTTCTTTTATTGGTAAAGACATTTATTTTCTTCTTGACAAGACATAAACTAAGGGCTGAATTATATTAAAATTATGTGTCACTTTTAATTGACCAGATTTCTACGTCTAAATTACAGAACATCATATAACGTACTATTGTTTATACTCTCAAACTTTCAAGAAAATATGAAAGTCTCAACTTGTCTGGATTATTTAATTTTTGTTCAAAAAACGACTCATTAATATTAATATTAACAATAATGAACATAACTGAGTGCTCATATTGCCTTCTCGAATGGTACGCCTGGGGCGGGCGATCGGATAGCACGACGTGGTGACTCGTCACACGCACGTTCAAAACCTGCTACACGGACTCGTGCATTTCCTTGTTTATCGAATTGCATTCGCAGTAAATGCACGCATGCGTACCAACCTTTCCCAAAAGTAGTAATATAGCAATCTGTTAGAAAAAAGCAATTGCTAAATTACAGCCTACAGCCCATTTAAATACACATCATCGAGTAGTTAATTATAATAAACTATTTCATTATTATTATTATTATTATTTTCAGAAGTAAGGAGGTGGGTAATACAAAGGTTTAGCTTTTAACACCCTTTTCAATTTCTTACAAAATCCCATTTCAATTAATTTATTTTAATATTAAAATAGAAAGCAATTCGGGGTGAGTTAAGAGTTTGAAGGGGGGGGGGGAATTTAAATGTGATATAAATGTAATTATATCAAGAAGAAAGGGGTGTTAAAAGGATAATGAAAGGGATATTAATAGCACTACTCAAAGTAAAAAATTAATTTTTTAACTCTTTCTCCTTTATCAAGTTTCGAACTCTATTGATTAATAAAAGAAAATTTTCATACAAATCACTTATTAGAGTTCTTAGGAGCAAAAAGAATTTTTTTTTTTAAATTTTCACAGTATTAAATATTAAACTTTGGTGTGAGTAAAACTTAAATTATATATAATTTAAATAAGAAAGTTTTCCCAAGGTCACCCAAAAATGTAATCTTTTTGACTTAAATCATTTATAACAATTATTTTCGTATTCAAACAGCTAATACGATAGCTAGATGTTTTTTGTATCCCTTTTTTTGTTTTTTTGATAAATGTATCCCATTTATTATAATAGAAATGTGAAATGTTAAAAAGTGAGAAAGGAGATCATGTCATAGAGCTAGTAGAAATAAAAAATTCTAAGAAGGTCGCTTTGGCTTTGTTGCTGAAAACTTAAATAAGTCTACTAAAAAAATTCTAAGAAGGTTGCTTTGGCTTTGTTGCTGAAAACTTAAATAAGTCAAGGAGTAGTGATATTTGAACACCTTATTATATTTCACAAGCTCTCACTTTTCAGTTAACACCATTAAAAATTTTAAAATAATGTTTATCTCTCAACATACCCCACCCCAATCCTTAATTTACCCTCATTATAATTTGATCTTTTTCCCGAGCACTTGCCATATAAAACTTATAAAATCTATTTAAACAAAAACTCTCATAATCACTATAATATCTCTATTTCTTTTGTGTATATATAATACTTGATAACTAAAATAAATAGTGTATATTATTTATTTTATTTTTATTTTGTTTAATAATAATAATAATAATCTCCTGAAGTTAATGATTTTATTTTTTAATTAACAACGATAATTTTAGATTTTTATAATATAACGAGGATATAAATGAAATTGTATTAAGTATAAAAGTGATTCTCAAAATTATATTTTAAAAAGCTACTCGTTCTCTATTTTTTTAAAATCTACTATAGGATAGAGTGATTTTATCAAAAGTAATTTTTTAAAAAATTTACTAAACACCAAAATTAATTTTTAACTTTTTAAATCATTTTTAGGCCTCCCAAAAATAATTCTAAATGGGCCCTTAGTCCACCTGCCAACTATTGGCGAAAATATGTTCCAAATAATGTGACATGTGATATGTTATTTATTGAGTGGTTGATAACTTTTGACAATATTGAATTGAATTAACTGTATTGTCCCACTATACAATTGATAAACGTTACATCATTTTGGATGAACTTTTGAGTTGTGGAGCATTATATATATATATATATATATTTTCAGGATTCAAACTCTATTGATCAATAAAAGAAAATTTCTTAGAAATCACTTACTAGAGTCCTTAGGGGCAAAATGATTTTTTTTTTTAAATTTTGACAGTATTGATTATTAAACTCTGGCGTAAAACTCATTATAATTTAAACACAAAAGTTTTCCCAAGGTGACCCAAATATGTAAGCTTTTGACTTAAATCATAAGAATTATTTTCATATTCAAACTATTAATATGATAGATATATTTTGTATCCCATTTATTATAATACGAAATGTGAAAAATAAAAAATGAGAAAGCAGATGATATCATTGCGCTAGTGGAATAAAAAAAGTTCTAAAAAGGTTGCTTTGGTCTGCCTATTGGAGGCTCGGCTGTTGAAAGTTCAAATAATTCAAATAAGTCCAGGTTTTAGAGGCCCAGCTGCTGGGAGAGTAAATAGTAAAATAAGTACGGTTGCTAGAAGCTTAAATAAGTCAAAATCAGTCCACTATTCTCAAATAATGTGTGGTGTGATATGTTGTTCATGGAGTGGAGTGGCTGATAACTTTTGACAATATTGAAGCAAATTAATTATATTATCTCACTATATAATTAATAAATACCACAGATTTTAAGATATATATAGATGCTCATATATATATATAGAAGGATTTCACATACAACAAACCACTCACTTTGTCAATCTCTGAAAAAGCAAAGATGGCAATGATTCTGAGAAACATTTTCCGAAGTAAACCAATTTCCGAAACTGTCGCCAAAGTCCGAGTCATAATCTCAAGAAGAAGTATCAAAACTGCCAGCTGCGCCACGGACGATGTTCAAATCATTTCCACCGAAGCTATTAAGCCTTCATCTCCAACACCAAAACATCTTAGAACATATAAACTTTCTATGCTTGATCAAATGTTTTCTAATTTATACATGCCCTTTGCTTTCTTCTACTCAGCCAACAAGCACCGAGATTTCAGGAAAAATTCTGATTTTCTGAAGCAATCTCTCGCAAAAACATTAACACACTACTACCCGTTAGCTGGAAGATCCATTGATAGCTTTTCAGTTGAATGTAACGATCATGGAGTTATGTTCATTGAAGCTCATGTTGGTTGTGATATGTCAAAGTTTCTTCAACCACCGAATTTGGAGGTGATGCAACAATTAATCCCACCAAGCCCACAATCATTGAAATTAGAGGCTTCTGAAAGAGAGCTTTTGGCTGTTCAAGTAAATTATTTCAGTACAGGTGACGTGGCAATCGGTATTTGTGTATGGCATGGATTGGCAGATGCTTCAGCAATCTCCAACTTCGTGAAATTGTGGGCTGAAATCAATCGTGGAGTAAATGAAAATATTTGCAATAACGTCGTTGTAGATTGCACCTCTTTGTTTCCACCGCACAGTTCACTAAAGGATCAGCACATAGAGCCACAATCAACATCTAAAATTGTGTTCAAGAGATTGTTTTTTGATGGCAAGAATATAGCGGCTCTAAAAGAGAAGGTGAACAAAGAAATAATGATGGACAGTTTTGATCATGGGTTACAAGCATCTCGTTTCATGGTTGTTTCATCACTTATTTGGGGTGCTTTCATTGCTATAGCTCGAGAAAGAAAAAGGGCAATTAATAACAAGTTGTACTCTCATGCAATGTATTATACAATGAATTTGCGGAGCAAGATGAATCCACCAATGATTCCACAATGCATGGGTAACATTTTTCGGTTTGTAAGGGCAGAATGGTCACTAGCCGAGGATGATGACATAGACCTAACAAGCTTAGTGAAAAAAGTGATCAAAGCAAAGAGAAATGTAAGCAATGTGATGAATAATATTGAATACTTAGGTTTCATGAAGGATATGAATGAAGCATGGGAAGATTCAAGGTCATTAACTTTAACTAGTGTGGTTGGATTGCGTTATTATGAAGCTGATTTTGGTTGGGGGAAGCCTGTTTGGCTTAGTACCGGGTCGATTTCTGTACCTAATGGTGCTCTTTTATCAGATACAAGTGATGGAGAAGGAGTAGAAGCATGGGTGGTATTGTACGAGGAAGACATGGACAAATTTGAAAAAAACCGTAGCATCATTGCTCATGCTTCCTCTAACCCTAGCATACTCATAGAAAAGTAGCAAAGTGACGTTATTTATCTTGTTTTGAATTTAAGACTGGTCGTTAATTATCCTTGTAATCTTTTTGTCAAATGCTACTGCGGGTAACTGGCTAAATGGTTATATAAGCCATAACGAGATGATAAATAAATTAAAGGATATCATTTATTTTCAATAAGAATTTGGATCAAGTACTGGGTTATGCGTGTCGTGCTGATTTCTTTTTTCTTTTTTTTAATCTTCTAATAGTATAGGATTAAGATTTAATTACATATAATTTCTTATTTGGTGATTATCAATTATCACTATATCATACAAAGCTCAACTCAATATTGAATTCAATCCCTCAAATATAATCCCCAAGAGTTTTGTGTTATTCTTTCGAGGTTAATTAGGATTTATAATTTGTTGACTTTATTGATGTGAACAAGTAAAAAGACCTGCTACGTGAAACAAGTAAAAACGATATATATCCGACTAATCAATGTCCTATATGGATCCTAATTGCTTGACTTTTATGCGGACATGACATTGAATCTGACTGAGACAAATGTAGAGACAAGCGGGATACACTCCATGGATTGCAAGTCTGGTAAATCGCTAATCCGATTTGAAAAAAAAAAAGTTATTGCTTTTCTTACTATTGGAATGTTCTTGAGAATAATAGGTTGTTTTTTGCCCCGAGGCACACTTATCTTTACTGATGAATGTGAAATCTGGTGGAACAAATGATTATAGTTTCAATACCATGTCCAATTTTTTAAATTTTGCCAAGACTTTTTTGCATTCTAGAGAAGAAAGAGAAAATTTTATTGTTGAAAAATCTTTCAGAATGAGAAAAATTGGACAAAAATGGAGCAAGTAAAGAGAAGATGAAAAAGAAAAATTTATTTTACTTTTTTTGTTCTTTTGGTTTTTGAAAATGAATGACACTGCAAATTGAAGTGTGACGAAGCAAATAATGGTTTAATAGTTTTGATGATCTTTGACCGTTGAGATACTTGTAATGTCACTTTTTATATAAGGGAGAAAAAATAAGGAGAAGATTATTGAATATGCACTCCTCAAATTGTCATTATTTTTAGGGCTTAAAACTTCTCCAAATTCACTAGATCTTCAAGCTTTGTTTCTCCATTAGCTCATGATGAAGCTAATCTGTAGGTGCTCCAATGCTAGATAATTCTCTTCACTGACGTCCAGGGCCTGGGAACCGATGGATTGTAGACGAGATTATATGTCCGACTACAAAAGCTGCCCCGATGGAAGCTTGACTGCATTGTCAAATTTTGAACTAAACTTCAAACTATGTATGATGTAATTAGTTGTGAGTTGAGTTGAGTATTTGGGAGTGTACTATATATTGTATTTGGGATTTTGCTTATGTATATAATTGTATTGTTCTTAGGAAGAAGTGAACAAATTTGAACAAAACCGTAGCATCATAGCTTATGTTCATTTACTTATGTATCTTGTTGTGAATAAAGAATTTTTATTAATTACTGTTTGGGGAAGAAATAGGAGGCTAAATAAAAAAATGCCACGTGTCGATATAAAGTTTTATAGCTAAAGTCATCAAGAGGATGCTGGCCTACTCCGGGTACCCCAGGTGTTCTGAGGGGTACTCGGGGTACACCGAGAAAGGGTAAAAGGGTTATAAAAATAGTCAAAGATGTGTCAAGAAACAAAAGAGATATTTTTCCAAAAAGGATCAGCTGATTTTCTAGCAGAAAATAAGGAATCAATGAGGGAATATTGTTTTGAGGAGGAGGGGACAACGACCTGTCACTCCTGCAGACAGGCCAAAAGTTATTACAAGGACAGCTGGGACCACCCGTCCTCTCCTGCTACACCTGCAGATTCCTAACAGCTTTAGCAGAGGTACGCGGGACCACCATTCTACCCCTAAAATGTGCATGCGCCTCAAACTTGTTATCCAAGTATATTTTTGAATACCCCAGCAGTCACACGTGTGAAGGATGAAAAAATCTCTAACAATGACAGCAAAGGACGCCAATAAAATAACGCCATGTGACACAGTAGCCAGGTACTCCATATAAAATACTAATGTTTTACTTTTTATGATGACAACCAACACACACACAAGAAGGGCTGAGGTTTCTTCTACCTCCAGCCACCATTACAGAGAGCTTGCAAGCTCTCTAACCTGAGATATCCCAACTCTGACTTAAACATCGGAGTGTGGTCACCGGCCACCTCCGGCTCCACCTCTGACCTTCTTTTATTTGTTTTGCAGGCTTAAGACGACTAGGCAAGCTCTCTAAGATTAAATTTTAGTCTCCCACCATATCCACCATCCTTTCACTCTTCCTTCCATCCACAACAAAAAACTATAACAGCCCACACAACACCGACCAAGCGAGGCACCCTAGCTCCCAACAAAAATAAATTTATTGTTCTTAGTTTGGTTTTGAAGCTTCCATTCACATACACCAAAATCAACTAAAAACAATTGGTGGCGTCTGTGGGGAGCGCGCAAAAAGCCTCCACAAGGTGCTAAGCTAGTCGATACGTGTGCTCACACAACCATGGCACCCGACGTACCCATGACGACATAATGCTAGGTCATGATGGATCGGAGAACCCAAGTGGTGATGAAAGTGGCAACCCAAGTAAGGGTACCTCAGTTACCCAGCTCATCTCGTACTCCTTCATGAGGGAACAGTTTGAACGTACCTGGTGCACCTCGGGTACCCTCTGAAACGAGAGTAGGACAAAGTGGAAGCCGCAAAAAGCAAGGAAAAACCAAAGAAATCAGAGGCAACCCAAGTAATGGTACCTCGGTTACCCAGCCCATCTCGTACTCCTTCATGCAGGAACGGTTTCAACGTACCTGGTGTATCCCAAGTACCCCTTGAAACGAGAGGATGACAAAGTGGAAGTCGCAAAAAGTAAAGAAAAACTAAAGAAATCAAAGGCAACCCTGGTAAGGGTACCTCGGTTACCCAGCCCATCTCGTGCTCCTTCAAGTGAGAACGGTTTCAATGTACCCAGTGTACTCGGGGTACCCCCACCTATCAAGTTGCCTCCAGGGGAACGACGGGAGCCACCGCAGAGACCCTGAAGTACCCCAACATGAACCGTAGAAACCCCGTTTAAAATACTGTGAGTTCCATGAGGATTTCTGCCAGAATATGGTCAAATGTTTTAGCTTGTAAGAGGAGATCGAGTCACTGATTCTGAGTGGGTACCTCAAGGCGTTTGTGGCCGACATGCGTGAGGCAAGGGTAAATAGATCGTTGATTTCAGTCTTGAGATCGAGGTACCCCAGGGGCCCAAGAAAGGTGTTTATATTCGAATGATAGCGGGCGGACCTACCCTTGTTGGAGAATTCAGACAGGCCATACAATAAGTAGCCGTTCCCAAGTATTCATATAGGCAAAGAGAGAAACCACGATAGGATACCTCAAGAAATCAAGGAGCTAACGACCTAAAATACTAGGGTACCATTTGACAACTCGTTTGGGGCAAACTAGAAGGAACCATACCTCGTGGATAAGTCGATGGGATGTGGAGCACACGGGCTACACCACATGAAAGGAACAATTATAAAGAACCTATGGAATGTGGCCATACTAAGGAAATACTAGTAATAAAGGGAAGCATTTCACCTCTTTTCATTTACTTTATTTGTTTTCTTTAATTCTTATGTGTTTGCTATATTTGGTCGATCGTGTGGGGTACCCAGAGTATCTCAAACTGGTCAGTTGCACTTTTCAATTCCTCAAGTCTCTAATGACAAGAACGGGTGATCTCGGGATCCCCATTCCCTTATGATAACAAAACATTGTCATGTAATGACCTATGCCTCTGTTACTTATGAATGCACCTTCTTTACGTAATGTGATGATATGTGCTCTTTTATTTGCCTTTTAATTATTTAATATGGATGAAGTAGTTTGAAACGCTATAAGAATATGTTCACCATTAAACTAACTCCATGTATATCATTGTAAAAGGTTTATTATGGCACAGTATAGTATTTGGAGATCGCTTGAGGAAACTGGGGTACCTGACCTATTCCAATCATTACGATATACTCGAGGTCATACTCAACAGAAGGGCGAGCAGCCGCCTTCATCACTATCTATTTTGTCTATTTAATTCTACGCGAATGGCGGATCATGAGGTTTTTGACCATCTCGTATAAGGGTAGGCGAGCAGCTACCTTCATCACTATCTATTTTGTCTATTTAATTCCACGCGAATGGAGGATCATGAGATTTTCGACCATCTCGCATAAGGGTTGGCCAGCACTACCTTCATCACTATCTATTTTGTCTATTTAATTCTACGCGAATGGCGGATCATGAGGTTTCGACCATATCGCATAAGGGTTGGCGAGCACTACCTTCATCACTATCTATTTTGTCTATTTAATTCTACGCGAATGGCGAATCATGAGGTTTTCGACCATCTCGCATAAGGGTAGGCGAGCAGCTACCTTCATCACTATCTATTTTGTTTATTTAATTCTACGCAAATGGCGAGCAGCGGCCTTTATCACTATTTATCTCGCATATTTGATTCAAAGCGAATGGCGGATCATGAGGTTTTCAACCATCTCGCAAAAGGATTCGCCACAATTTTTGTTATCATGTCTAAGTAAATCGCCATACGCTGATGCGGTAAGATTAGGTGTACCCGAGGCACCTCATGCCGGAAAGACATTCCTCGAATACACTAAGAGGGACCTTAAGAAAGCTCAAGGAGAACCGAAAATAAGTTCGCCTTTGTTGTTACACCAATTGTGAATTTACATGCCTCATGAATTTGTTATGCCGATTCTTTGGTTACTGATATGTGTTAAGAATCGTCATAACCTCCTAAAAGATAAGCAGCAAGCATATCTGGATGAATCGCCATATTAATGATGAAATTGGGTTGCTCCATCATGAAGTAAGAGATAACTCAGTGAACATCCAAGCTTAAGGGTACCCGAGGTACCCTATGTGCCTAGTCAGATCTCAGAATGTATCAAAGAAACAACATTCAAAGTTATGGAACATGCAAATCTCATTGCATGCAATCACAAAATAAGAGGAGTTTGCTAGTATAATATTAAATTAGTTCGGGTTCCCCGATGGAATAGGGTATAACAAGAAAATAGTTCCAAGTACATAATTCAAGAAAAGTGCCAACAAACAAGTAGTAATGCCAAATAAAGTCACACATCAGGTGTCTCATCCTCACCCTCATCCTTCTGAATAGCGGTATAGGCGGAAGCTACAGAGGTATAAAGCTTAATGGTGGAAACATCTGATAAGAGCTTTGGCTGGGGTATGTGAGGTACACCAGATGACCTTTGTGTACTTCTAGATTGAGGTACACAAGATTCCCTTCTGGCATTGGTCACTGCCAAGATAGTCGATTTATCCACCCACTTCTGCTCTTCGGGTACAAGCAACCCCGGTTCTACAATCCAAACTTTAGTTATTGTGCAATTCGCAACTCCGCATTGTCTATTGGCTACATGAGACACCTTTTCGCATGGATCATCGTGGAGCCCTTTTTAGGTCTTGACCTCCTCAGCAAGCTTCTCTTTACGAGATCGGCTGTATTTGAGCTCTTCCCTAAATTTCTCAGCTTCCACTAGTGCACCCGAGGTACCGCTGAAGTCCCGAAGGCTGTGACTGAGGTAGAAGGCCGCCTGTAAAAGAAAAAAATGACAAAAAAAAAAAGAAAGAGAGAGAGAGGTGGGAGAGACGATTCCTGACTTGGAAGTGTACAAGGATAGCTCGAAAGAGAGGTGAAGCTGGACGCCCCTTGGTTAGCCATCCATTAGTTAAATTTACTATCGCCAAATGTCGTTCCTACTTTTTATGCGAGTTCTTTTTACCTCAAATACTTTCGCCACAAAAAAACTAATGGGAATGTTGTTTGGGAGGAAACAAGAAAATTGTAATAAAGCAACACGTGTCGATAAAGGGCACTATAACTTTAATTGATCACTATAGACACTTAAGATACCTTACCTGCACCACAAACTCGGTACCCGGGATACCTTACCTACACCATAAACTCGGTACCCTAGATACCCTACCTACACCACAAATTTGGTATTAGGAATATCCTACCTACACCACAAACTCGGTACCCGGGGTGCCTAACATACACCATAACTAGTATCCAGGATAATTGGAATACACCAGATACATTTGATGATACGAAACAGTCAAATTTACCGAGAGAGCAATCCTGTGACTTGGTCCTTGTACCTTGAGCAAGGAAAGGCCGGGTACCATTTTTGGAGGGGTAGGTACCCAATGTACCCGAAGAACTGCCGCTCATTCAGTTGAAGAAAACGTCAAAGTCTTCATTCAATGGATTCATATCTCTCAATCACCAGGCATGATAAACAAGAAAAGGCGATGGCGTACCCCACAAGATAGGTAATACTGAGGTACCCCAACAACACCATGAATCATACGTGAATCATCACCCGAAGAAGATGAAAACCTCTCATCAATTAGACTGGCTCTCACCAACCGGTTAAAACTCAGCACATTACTATCTCTTTGTAAAGTCCGGAACTTTTCACAAAATCACTCACTTCTCTTCCTACATCATGGACGGGGTACAATCCTTTGGACCAAGTGATATCTACAAGGTCCTAAGGAGCCCCGAATGAGAGGAGAGATCTATGTGGGAAATTGGAATAATAAAAAGAAAAGAAGAAGAAAAATAAAGAACAGGGCAAGATATTCTCTAATCTTGAGAATTCACGTAGTCAACCAAAGGGTGGTAGGCGAACTACCCCTTCTTATCAAATCCTATGAAAAGAAGGGCCGAATATCGCCACGTGTCATTCACAATTCCTCTAAGAGTTTCTTTTGCCTCAATTATTTTCGCTACAAAGAAACTAGGGGGAAGATGTTTGCGAAAGAAATGGGAGGCTAAATAAAAGAATGCCACGTGTCGATATACAGTTCTATAGCTAAAGTCATCAAGAGAATGCTGGCCTACCTCTGACACCCCAAGTGTTTTGAGGGGTACTTGACACCAAGCAAGCGTAAAAAGGTTTAAAAAATAGTCAAAGAGGTGTCAAAAAACAAAAGAGACATTTTTCTAAAAAAGATCAGCTGATTTTCTAGTAGAAAATAAGGAATCAATGAGGGAATATTGTGTTGAGGAGGAAGGGACAATAACCTGCCATGCCTGCAGACAAGCCAAAAGTTGTTACAAGGATAGCTGGGACCACTCGTCCTCCCCTGCTATATCTGCAGATTAATAACAGCTTTAGCAGAGGTATGCGGGACCACCCTTCTACCCCTAAAATGTGCATGCGCCTCAAACTTGTTCTCCAAGCATATTTTTGAATACCTCAGCAGTCACACGTGTGAAGGATGAAAAAATTTCTGACAATGACAGCAAGGGACGCCAATAAAATAACGCCATGTGGCACGGTAACCGGGGTACTCCATATAAAATACTAATGTTTTACTTTTTATGATGACAACCAACACACACACAAAAGGGGCCAAGGTTTCTTTTACCTCCACCTACCATTACAGAGAGCTTGCAAGCTCTCTAACATGAGATACCCCAACTTTGACTTGAGTGTCGGAGTGTGGTCGCTGGGCACCCCTGGCTCCATCTCTGACCTTCTTTTCTTTGTTTTGCAGGCCTAAGGCAACTAGGCAAGTTCTCTATGATCATATCTCAGTCTCCCACCATATCCATCATCCTTTCACTCTTCCTTCCATCCGCAACAAAAAACTATATCAGCCCGCACACCGCCGACCAAGCGAGACACTCTAACTCCCAACAAAAATAAATTAATTGTTCTTAGTTTGGTTTTGAAGCTTCCATTCACATACACCAAAATCAACTAAAAACAATTATATTTCTCCTCTTGTTTCTTTCTATTTAATTTTTCCGAATAATTTCTTATGATGTTAAAACAAAATTAACATTTCCTAAGTGAATGATGGGAAAGTAAGTAGGAAGTCTTGAATAATTTCTCGTGCCAAACTACGGCAACTAGTAAACCAAATATTGCTTAGTTAAGAAGATATAAGGAGCATCACCATCGAAGAATTATGCAACTAAAGCCAAAAAAAAAGAAAAAAAAAAGAGAGAAATTAATTGGTTTTCACATGGATTTTTTTTTTTTAATCTTTTTGGACGAAACTCACTGAGATAATTTTAATTAATAAGAGCATATATAATAATTTTGATTTATTTGTTGATCATTTTCAGTTTCTGTTATCTATAACCACTAACAAGAATGATTAAAATTGGATAAATCTCAATGAGATCTCTTGCGATTTAGATTTACAGATGACATGAATTTTTTTAATATTATAATTAGTAGTTACTGGACAATAAATAGTATGTAATTAAATATTGATTGTACAATGTTATAAACATTTGCGGGAAAAAAAAGATTTAATGAAAAACGCATATCTATAGATCTTAGAAAGTTAAGTAAAAGGCAAGATCAACAAACGTTCTAAATACTGACCGAATCTATTCACTCGTATATATTATGATGGGAAAAATCGACAACGGTTTCCAAAACAACACTTGAATCAAACATGGTAATTTGCACAGTTTTGGCAAAAGGATTTGCACATGATCGATTGATTCAAACTATGCAAAACTCACGGAAAGAAATCAAGCATGACTCTCATTTACTCTCCAACGGCTAGTTTCACAGTCAGTGGCCATGAAACATTATAGTTTATTAGACTTCATTTGCTTTCCATCTTGTAAAGCACCACAATATGTATATATGTCATTGTACTCTTGCTTTTAAAGAGAAGAAAAAAACAATATTTTCATTCTTAAAATTCTATATGGTATAGAGGTTATGCCTTCTGATTCAAAATCTGAACCAAATGTGTCTCTCCAATTCTTCCACCAATGTGGAAGTTTTAGTTCCAATCAGACTCACAGGTGACAATTATCTTCTGTGGAGTTCCCAAATTCTACACTTAGTAAACAGCCTTGGGCTGGAACACCATATCACAGATGTTGAGACTCCACGTACAGTTCTTAAAGAAGAACAAACTGAGAAAATCAATCCTGAATTCCTAGTTTGGAAATCGAACGACGGACTTCTTATGACATGGTTAAAGGGCATGATGACAGAAGGCGTGATAAGCACGACTATAGGAGCAAAAAGTGCTTTAGAAGTCTGACTTACAGTCGAAGAAAACATGCTTCCAGCAATAAAGCAAAAGAAACTTGGCTAAAAGATAGCCTATTCTCGTTGAAGAAAGGATCGTTGAAAATAGAAGAATTTCTCAAGAAATTTAAAGGATTATTTGACAACTTTGCTGCTATTGGCAAGCCGGTCAGTAATGAAAATCAAATATTTCAGATTGCTCGAGCTTTGGGGCCCAAATACACTGATTTAAAAATGGCCATGCTTACCAAGTCGCCCTATCCTTCTCTCTAACAGCTCATTCAGGCTCTTCAAAATCACGAGAAGAGTGTTGTTATCCCAAAAGAAGAGCAAGGCAAAGTCAACATGGACCATAATCAAGGCCTTTTTGGGACAGCGGGGAAGAGGTAGAAATCAAAGGGGTGGCACAAGAAACAACTACTGCAACAACAATCCTGGTGGTAGTGTTACACCACATTTAAAACCTAACTAATAATATAAACAACTAGTATAGAGAAGTAAGGGTTGATCCCACGAAGACTACACTAATTTTATTTATTATCAATTCTAAAACAAAGACTTTAATAATAATAATAATAATAATAATAATAATAATAATATAATAATAATAATAATAAACTAAAATATAAATTAATTTAACTAAACAAAATGCCAACTATAATAAAAAAAATAGTTTTATGAATTTTTAACTAAATTGCAGGAAATCAAGAAACTAAAACTATGAAAACAATAATTTAATAGAAATTCTAATTAAAGGAGAAAGAAATAATAATAATGAAAACTTTGGTGGAAGAATCATTCGCCACACTATATTCTATATATACACATAATTAATGTATTAGTTCTATCATTAATGTCCATTGAAACTATCAGCCGTATACGACAATAAGCTCTATTGTTCTTTATCTTTCCTTAACATGTCGTTAGGCAAAATAAGTTCTTCACCTAATCTCTAACCATTAAATAATTTAAAACAAGCTCTCTAAAATTAAGATAACGAAAGCATTAAGTAGAGAAAGATATTAGGTTGATCAAGGCAATAACCACCCAAGCTCGAATTATTTAACCTAAGTTTTGTTCTCCAATTGCAATCGCCGAATCCAATTTACTATTAATGATTAAAATATCAAGCCGATCAAGTATTTTAGTCTAGCATTAGAATTTATTTAAGTTCTATCTAATTGACCACTCAAATAAAACAAGGGTAAAATCATAAACAATATAGTATGAAAGAACATAAACAACGTCAAATAAGTAAATTGAATGATAGAAATTGGATATTAATTATATAATATGTTCGGGGTTTTAAATTCACCCTTAACCAAATAGAAAATTTAGCCTAACTTGATAAAAAAGAGAGCGAAATTAAAAATTTGCGACATTCGGATTTCCAAGGAGTTGAATTGGGGAAAAAAAAGAAAAATGAAACTATGCGATGAAACAATTCGGGCATAGACAACCCTTCTTGAATGTCCACATACTTCTCTCTCTCGTTTCTCTTCTAAAAATGATATTTTTTTTCTTTTTCCTGCGGATGCACAGCCCTGTCGAATGGGGCCTCCCTTTTCAAAAGGATTCAGCATCTGCTTGTAAGGGTTGAATCCCATTTTTTTTTTTTTTTCACACTGATTTCAGCCGGCCAAAAAGGGAAATAACCCTTTCTTTCTCTCACTTTTAGCAGCATTAAGGCGCATCTAGGTTTGCTGACGCGGAAACCCACATGGTGAGATGCGATTTGGTGGTTTGGAGTTGCTTAGCTGTGGCTGCTGGCGTCGCGAGCTGGGAGAGGTCGAGAATTGTGGCCGACGCTAGGGATGCAGCTGACTTTACGTGCACGATCTGACCGTTGAAGCATTGATGGACGAGTGCTAGAGGCGACTAGCTGGATAGGAAATTTTGCGACATAGAACTCCGCTTTAATCCGAATTCTCTTTGAATTTTATCATCATTTTTCTTCATATTTTCACCCTACCAAATTTCAACTCTCTCTTTTTGAATTTTTTACATGTATTAAAAATAAAATTAAGGATAATTAAATATTTGAAAAGCGGAAACTATCCACAGTAAACTGAAATTATTTTCATCTAACTAAAATGAATTATAATTTAAACTAAAGATACAAAATTTAAATTAAATCAAACTAAAATAACTAAAGTAAAAATTAACTAAAAAAGAACAAAATGAGAAAAGGATGGAGAAATTATAGAGAAAATGTGCACTTATTGCCTGGCTTTCAAAATGGCAGCAATGGCAATAATTATGGAAGCAACAATTATAGTAATAATTCAAATTACGAAAACATAAACGTTCAGCCAATGTAGAAGGGGCCATTATATGCCGAAAATGTAAAAAAACAAAACCACACTGCCGATGTTTGCTGGGTTAAATATGAATACGACTATGCTAGAGAAAAAGGAGTTCAAGAATTTTCCTCCATCAATCCGCAAGATAACTCCAATCAACAATTTTATGTAGACTTTGACCAACTGCTCACGTGGCAAACAGGTATTTTAAATAATGTCGCGCTTTATAGAAGATTTGACAAAATCTTTGTTAGTAATGGAAAGGTTTGCAAATATATCATATAGGCAATAAGTGGGTAATGGCAAATTAGAATTAAATAATGTTTTAGTTGTATCTAAACTAAAAAAGAATTTATTTTCCATTAGTCAAGTGATAGATGATCATAAATGTTTATTTGAATTTGACACTGATGGTTTTGTGATTAAGAACAAAAACAATCAGGTACTGTTCAAGCGGCGATAAAAGGGGATTCTGATCAATACAGCTTGTGGCATAAAAGATTGAGTCGTGCCAATTTAAAGATCCTACAGGCTTTAAAAAATCATGGATTGATTAGCTTTCCTAATTGGTTAAAACAACCAAACCTATGAGTTTCATGTCAATTTGGCAAAAGCTATAAGCATCCATTTATTTTACGTAATAAAAAGTCAAAATTTCCCCTTGACAAAATTCATTATGATCTTTGGTTCGCTCCTGTTAATTCAACACAAAATTTTGGTTTTTATTGCCTATTTATTGATGATTTTTTACAAATTTGCTAGTTATTTCCACTTAAACATAAAGTTGACTTCTTTTAAGATTTTAAAAGTAAGACAAAAATCAATTAGATAAAAAGATACAAATCTTTCAATGTGATGGCGGTGTTGAATTCACCTTCAACATTATTCATACAACACCTTGAATAATGCGGCATACAAAGGGCAACTTTCGTGTCCCTATACACCCAAATAGAACAGTGTTGCTAAAAAAAAGCAGACATATTGTAGAAACTGCTCTAACAATTTTGTTCCATGCTTCACTTCCTTTGTAATTTTGGCAATGCTACAAAACATGACAAAGATGACATGTAATACATGACGCGCGTACTATTAGCTATCGGGTTTTTCTAAGTTACAGCTGCTGTAACTTACCGCCGCAACTTTTTCGAGTGAACAGTAACTGCACATGGTTACTGTGCACTCGAAAAAGTTGCGGTTGTAAATTACATAAACTGTAGCTTAGCAGCTCCCTTAACTATCATCTAAGTTTTGATGACTTTTATTTGTTTTTAAAAGTCATGTATTATAAAATTATTTTTACTTGTAATATAAAAATGACTCACCCCTAAACAACAAGTCATCTTTAATTGAATAATAGATGGCTTTTGTTATTTATTTTCAGGTATAAATTTAAACTCAACTTTCCCTTTTTATTTTCTTTCTCTCTCGCGAAACACCTCTCTCTCTTTCGGCCTCCATTTCTCTGGAATTTCACAATCTTTATCTTTAAATCACTTTCCCCGTCATAAAGCATATTCTTATCTTCAACTTCGAAGTTGCAAACCCCTAATTTTACCCATTATTTATACGGCCCAAATTAGTAAACCCTAACTATTCACACATGATTGAAGTGAAGACAGAGAAATCTTAAGGCTCTGGACCACACATTTTGATGAGAAGATTACAAAGCTCGGGACCACAACACTATCAAGTTTGAAGCATTCGGTCACCTTTTAATCTTGGATTTTAAAAGTTTTGGTCCCCACATAAAGGTACTTTCTTTCCTTTCGTTTAACCATGCTTTTGAAAGAAATTGATAGATTGTTTGTTTGTGGGTGGTCTACATGTGCTGTTTTCTTTTTTCCGTTTTCTATGTCTAATTTATTCGTGTCTCAATAGCAAATATTGACAATATGGATGAACAGTAAAGTTATTTCTAGGGATTAGATTTTATGAAGGAGTTTGTCATGTTTATGCTTGCATATTTTAGAGAAGGTAGAAGTACCAAAGTATTTTATCATATATATGCTGAGCACTTAACCAAAATGCTTACCACTGTAGCAATCCATTTGTTGTGCTTTTGTGCTTTAGTCTCTGACACTTCATGTCCATCAAGCTTTGGTCAATCTGTTAAGTTATGTGCTTTAGTAAACATCAAGTTATTGATATTATTAAGTTAGGATAATAATTATTGAGGTCCTATGTTTTATTTTTTCTCAAATTAGGACACATGTAATCATATCATGAAGAAATTATGAAAAATATTTTAAAGTGATATATTTATATTTTACATTCAGAATGGATAAATCTGGGATGTCTATGGATCGAAGATCAAAAGATTATGAGATTGGTGTTGAAAGATTTCTGAATTCTACAACGATTCATGCAAAGAATTCTAATCACAATGGACAGAAGCTTGTAGTCGAGTATAACAAAAGAGGACAACCACACGGCAAGGTAGCAATACGATTGTTTAGCTTCTGAGGTGTCTTGGCACTCACCATGGTTCGAATTTCTTATGTAGATTGGAGCAAAGTGCCACTAGAGACCAAAGAAAAGATATGGGAATGTGTAAAAGAATGTGTGTATGGCTTTTTTCTTAAACTAATACACATTTATTTAAATATGCAAAAATATTCTTAAACATGTTATGCCTACTGCAGTTCTCTTTTGAGGTAGATGATGAACTTCAAGGCAAATTCTTATCTTCAGCTGCAATAAATGGAGAACCTTCAAGAATAGACACACAACTAAATACATCAAGAGATATAAAGACAAGCCAGAGGCACTGAAGTGCCCACCTAAAATGTATGATTTTATTGAGCAAGAAGATTGGGAAATTTTTGTTCGTTATCGGACCTCTAGTGCATTTGAGGTATTGACTAACTTTTTGAATTATTGTATTTGTGGATTTATCATTGTTGCCTCTTATCTTGATTATTGAATGTAGGAAATTAGCCAAAAATACAGAGAAAGAAGGGGCAAAGAATATATACAATCATTGCCTTTCAAGAAAAGGCTATGTGGGATTAGAGGATGAACTAGTATGCATACAAACATTTCTATGTATATATAAATTTTCTTTTCAGTCTATCACCTAAATTACTCACTTTTACATATTGAAATTTACATATAGCAAAAAGCTGCTAGAAACAATGAAGAAATTAGTCGCTCTACCTTATGGAAAGCAGCACG
This sequence comes from Murraya paniculata, assembly GCA_030449075.1. Classification (NCBI taxonomy): domain Eukaryota; kingdom Viridiplantae; phylum Streptophyta; class Magnoliopsida; order Sapindales; family Rutaceae; genus Murraya; species Murraya paniculata. The sequence goes on along the minus strand of JAEVFN010000018.1, from coordinate 375,705 downwards.
TAAAAATAAGAAAGGTAGATACACGAGCGAGGTTGTTAGAGAAAAGGCTGATGAGATAGTAAGTTTTATAAATATATGATTTTTCAATAATTTAACATATGAACAAGAAAGTTGTTGATTTTTTGTTCTTATTTGGATGTAGGATGAGATAACAAAGAAAAGTGAGGAAGGGGTTATAGCTACTGGCGGTAGGAATGATGTTCTACAATAGCTTTAGAACCACTGAAAGTTCAGGTCGAGTAAGAACCAGAGGATGTTTTGCCGCACCATTTTCGTACTTTGGAAGGAAAAAATGAAGTTCCTTATCCAACAATGAGTGACAAGAGCATATAGCTCAACTAGAGGAAAATTATGAGAAAATTTCACAAGAAAAATTTCAGTTAGAGCAAAATGTGGGGAAGATTGTACAAGAACAAATGATGCATTTTTTTAAGAATTTCAAAGGAACGGAGTCCTACCAATCCAGTCACCAAAAATCCCCTCAGAAAAGGGCAGCTGCTCCAAGGAACCAAGAATGAAGAAAAAGTGCTGCAAGAAGAAACAAGCATATATGAAGAATAAGTGCAGTTTTTTTTTTCTCCTTCTTCCAAATCTCAAAATTTAAATTTTTATCACTTATAATGCTATGATTAATACTTTACTCATATATAATACAGCACAAATCATGCAAGTTAGCAGTGGGCAACATAAATAATATTGTAGCCAAAGGTACAATGTTAGAAAATAATAATCTTAATACGACTGTGCATGGAGTACCATTGGCAGTCACCGATGTTCGTGTGGCTGTTAATGTTGCAATTAAAGGAGATGCCTTTTTACCAAGGCTGGTTGGGGATGAGCTAGTTCTTGTTAGCCATGCTATTGGATCCCATGTTGCTTGGCCTAAACAATTCGTCATCTTGATGATTTTGAGGTACGTATCTATAATTATTGTTTGTCTTTGATATGTCTTTAAAAATAATAATAATAATAACAATAATTTCTTCAATAAAAAACTCGGCAGTCATTTTCTTATTCTTCAAAATTTATAGATTTCATAAGATTAATGTATGTATTAATATTAACTATCTTGTATATGATATATAGTTTATTGGACAGGATAGTTACACCCAAAAGGATATTGATGAAATAAGAATGGAGTGGGCAGAGTACATATGGCAGATTATTTTTCACTAAATTTTGTAGCACAATGACTTTGCAAGGTTAGTAAATGAATAGTATTTTTTTTTATCTCCATCTTTTTTATTGTCTTTGTTTCAAATAAGACAATAAAAAGATTTATGAATTATTTCAGTTATTTTGATATTGTAATCAAGGAAGGTTCGTCTAAAGTTTTCACTCTCCAACCCTCTCTGGCTTTGGCATGATTATTGCAATAGCATGATTATTGGAGTAGCCAACCGGATGGCTAGCTGCATTTTGTTGTTCTTCTGAAGAATGTAATGTCTTTCTTTTAGGAAAAAAAGAGTTATACTTTAATTTGGAAATTGTAAACACAAAGTATTTTTTTTATTGTTGTTTGTAATGTACCAGATTTATATATTATTGCAATTGCTTGACGAATACTTATTTTATATTGTAGCTTTTCAAAAAAAATTATTGCACTATAGTTTAGCACAAATAATAATAATAATAATATAATGACAGCCATTTCAAATCTTTAGTAATCAATTTATATTAAAGTCACTACTATTGTTAACGTCCGCTACTTAAAATCAGTCATTTATACTGGAAAAAAGGACAGTTCTTTTATAACATTAGATGACTATTTTTTGGAAAAGTAAGTCATCTATGTTGATGCAGAACACAATTATTTGCAACGTTAGATGACTGTTTTTTTGAGAAGTAAGTCATCTACGTTGATACCGAACACGGTTCTTTACAACATTAGATGATCGATTTTTTAAGAAATGAGCCATTTATGTTGCTTATTAGATGACTCTCTTAACACGCATCTTTTGTACGTAGTTTTAAATGACTACTACAAAGATGAATAATTTTATTTCGTCATCGTAAGGTTAATTTAAACGTCATTTATGTCCTTTTTTGTAGTAGTGTGGGTTGATGCATTCCTTACTATCGTTTATGTTATTAACAGGATGCTTTTATCCAATTTAGACAAACAAAGTCCTTAATATTTATTTTATCATAAATTACCTGATTACAACAACCTTAAAATATTTGGTTGTAGATGTTTCCTTACTTAAGGGACTACAGCAAGACAGTTGGAGAAAAAGTCTTATCCTTGTGTCTTCATAGGCTATCGCCCCTCATGTAAGGGGTTTAGATGTTTACAACCACAATCTAAACGAATCTACATCTATAGGCATGCTAAATTCGATGAAATGTTTTTCCTTTCTCAGACAAATAAATATATAACAACATTTCCAAACGCTGATGAGTGGATATCCACAACAAGTCACAATAATGCCAAAATTATGGATCCACCAAGTCATGTTAAATTTTCACCAATTTTGGTCCCTCATAATATGTTGACCTCACATGACCCCAAGGAGGTTGAAGCGTCAAAATTTCACTTTGCACCAAATGTTGATGAAGTTGAAATTACCTCAAGCCAAGTTGCACAAGACACGACATTTGATGGGGGTCACAACATCAGGATAGTGGTAGCCCCCAGCAAGCCTCTATATCTAATACCAACCCTTCCGATCAAGCTTCCTTATTGAATCAATTGTCATAATTATAGGAATAATCAGTCCATCCCCTTATCAAATCACGATTACAACAACCTTTTTGGACAATCCAAACCGATAAAAGAAAGACCCGCCTCTCTCTATGACATATTAGATAAGTTATTTATTGATCCGTACACCATTCCACATAGAAACCAACACACACAATACAACCACTTTTACATTAAACATCTATTCTACGATCACCCGAAACAAACTTAAAACCAACCTCAACGTTGCTCTTCAAACTCATCATCTCCAAAATGAGCCAAAATCTGTCAAATCTGCCGTCCAAAGTTCTGTTTGGATAGATGCTACGAAGGAAGAAATGATTGCCTTGCACATAATAATACCTGGACCCTTGTACTTCGCCTTGCAAAGAATAATATTATCAGTTCAAAGTGGGATTATCGGATAAAATACAAGGAAAATGGAGACATCGAGCGATATAAAGCATGGTTGTTGCAAAAGGCTTCGCATAAGTTACCACTGTTGACTTTGATAAAACATTAACCTCCGTTGTCAAACTGACAACCATTAGAGTTGTGTTAGTCATAGCCATTAGCTCAAATTGGACATTACGACAACTTGATGTCTGAAACGCCTTCTTGTATAGCGAATTGCAAGAAACAGTGTACATGATACAGGCCCCAGGGTTCCAAGATCCCAGTCATCCATCTTTTATGTGTAAGTTACAATCTACGGCCTTAACAAGCCTAGGAGTATGGTTTGAGTGCCTATCTAAGGCCTTGTCCAATCTTGTCTTTTGAAGTGGCTAAGCCGACATCTCATTACTTATTTTTGATAAAAATTTTGTACTAATTCTTATTCTAATATATGTTGATGATGTCATTGTATCAGGGAACAATGATGCAGTAATTCATTCTATCATTTACATGCTCAGCACAATATTTGCACTTAAAAGATCTAAGCTTACTCAAATATTTTCTTGGTATTAAAGTCCACAAATTCGAGAATGGAGCTTTTCTATCACAAGCCAAGTGTACTCATGATCTTTTAATCAAAGCTTCCGTGTTGAATTGCTCTCCTCTCTATATGCCGGTGGCCAGTAGAACAGCACAAAGGAATGGTGATCATGAACCTATGTCACAAAATATAGAGCTTTAGTTGGAAGCCTTCAGTACCTCACACTCACACGTCCTGATATTACTCATTTTGTCATGTATATCAACATTTCCAAGCTCCAACAAAAGCCAGCCTTCAATCAGTCAAGCGTATTCTTTGCTATTTAAAAGGGACCTTAAACGAAAGCATTCGATGCCTGACTTATGATTCATTTATTTTATATGGCTTCTTTGACTCAGATTGTGTGGGTTGCCCTTACTGTAGGCAAAGCACAAGTGGGCATTGCATTTATCTTGCAAGAAATTGTGTTTCCTAGAGCTCAAAGAAGCAACACACTGCTGCCTGTTCTGGTGCCAAAGACGAACCGATCATTACCCTCTGCTGCCACAGAATTCACTGTTGCCTGTTCTAGTGCCAAAGACTAACAGATCTTTAGTAAGGGACATTGGCATTGCACTTCCTAAGATACCATCTCTACTTTGCGACAACAAAAGCACCTCACATATGACCAAGAATCTAGTTTTCTATGGGCACACAAGCACGTCGAGATCGATGTTCATTTTATTCGTGATAAAGTCCAGCAAGGTCACCATCACACCAAGTATTTTCTAACCAAGCTTCAGATAGTGGTTGTCTTAGCCAAACTATTGAGCAAACAGACGTTCCTAACATTTCACTACAAGCTCAGTTTGCATTGCGTGACACGGCCTCACTTGAGGGGGATGATAGGAAAAATCAACAACGGACAACAACACTCGAATCAGACATTGGGAATTTGCACAGATTTGGCCAAAGGATTTGTACAAGATCGATTGATTCAAACTATGAAAAACTCACAGAAAGAAATCAAGCATGATTCTTATTAACTCTCCAACAGCTAGTTCCTCAATCGGTGGCCATGAATCAAAAGAGTTTGTTAGACTTCAGTTGCTTCCATCTTGTAATACATTGCAACATGTATATATCATTATACTCATGCTTTTGGAGAGAAGAAACAAACAATATCGTTCAATCTTGAAATTTTATATATTTCTCATTTAAAACAATTAAATATTTCTCAAGAGCTCATCATATTTCTTTCCCTAACAAATAATAAGAACTTTAACTTCAATATTCGGTAAATTTAATAAATATTGTTGTGATCTTTTCACTTAAAATAATAAAAGATTTCTCAACAACTCATCATATATAAATTTAAAAAAAAATTAATTTTTTTGGTAGGTTGGCGTGTCCTAATTAACATAAGATTTGTACGGTCTGGTTAATAAATGGAGCCATGATCCTTTTCGCAATCTTTCAACTACCTCCAATCGAGTAGTTTTGTAACGACCCATCCCAAATTCTAGAGGGATCATCCTTACATACAATTCACAACTTTTGGTGGTGTTAAAATTAATAAATTTAAAAAACTCTATGATATTAAAAAAATACAATCCTTAAATAACAAAAGACTTTAAAATTTACCAAACCATCTACCATTTTCGATTCAAGCCCTTTCCTCACTCATCATAAATTAATCTTGATATCTAGGAACCAAAATAAACCATAGTAAATACAAGACTAAGTAAGCAAATTAGATTTTCATATACCAAAATGCATACATATTTATAAACCGTGCAAAGGCAAGATAAGCAGTGGTCTTTGAAAACATTGTAAAACAAATTCATAAATCTTCATTTGTCATTTTCAAACATTCACATTTTCTTCCAAATTACTTACTTGAACTACCTTCATCTAATTACAGCTTAGTATGATTCTCATTTAATATTCATACTCCGCATAACACTCATTTTGAGCTTCATGCAAGTGTCTTTCACCCATTTGTCACTTAACATAACCTATAGAGTGCCTACACTAAGCTACTAATGAATTTAAGTACATAAGAAAAACATAAAATTTACTTTCTTCTAAATCAGTTTGCTAAAGTCCACTTTCTCATTTTTAAGAAAACATAATGTATATTCATGCTTATGCCAATTAACCTTTACACTTACGTATGCACATGTACACAATCCGTTGATATAATTAAAGAAATTACAGAACACAATCATGCTTAATACATAACAACATATTTAGCGATGGGGAAATCCAGATCCGGACTTGTATACACCTATATTCAAATCCGTTTCAGCATTGATGTTTCTGCGTCCACATCAACATTAGGACATGTAAAAAATTGTTCAGATCTAGATGTGGGCAACATCCATGTAGATTTTGGGTGGATACTCCTTATATCCATCTCCATATATGGTTAATTCACATTTAAATTCTAGAAAATTTAACAAAATACATTTTGAAATTCTTCTCATTAATTCTTAAAAAAAAAAGTTTGACACAAACACAATGGATAATCAAATTAAAGGAACAAATTACTATTATTCAACCAATTATTCCACTAATCCAATTGAAAATAAAGCAGCAATAAATATGAAACGACCCGCCCCGAACTACAGGGCGAGTCTGTCTGGACTCATCCAAAACTGTACTGATCATAAATTAATTAATAAGAATTCTATCGAACATTCGGCAAAATCTCCCCTATAAATATAACATTCCAATCCTGCACATGTGTAAAACTAACACTTCCAAATAATCCAGTAAACACAAACTCCAATACTCAACATTCTTAGACATATTACTGACTGTTATCCAAGATATCTATAAAGTACCAAAAAGCTATATTGGAGTTTATCGTACTATACATTAGTCTATTCTTAGTCTCAAAAGAATAATACACTAAAATTGTACAATCCCAAAATAATAAGCTTATCAAAATGCCCTAACATCAAGTATCTATAACTCTTAGTACGACGTGGCCAAAACCCAAAATATCTACAGTCTCTAGGTTGAGTTCATGTACCTGCAACCTTCTGTGGGGGGAAAATATGTTTAAACGGAATGAGTATAAAACTCAGTGAACTCAGTGAGTGGATAATAATTTTCTTTTGAAAATATAAATTACTGTAAAACAATTCACTTTTCTCGAAATAATGCCATCAAAATATCATAAGAATTCCAGTAAACCTTACGTAATTTAAATCATGCACTGATAAAATAATAATACATAATACTGCATAAAAATCAAGGAAATCACATTTATCGCAGCAAATGCCGAATATCAAAACCATCACGAAAACAAGTACCCAGGGGAATAATCTCGTCATATCCGACCCTCGACGGACGTGCAATGACGTACTATTTGGGTACCGTCATGTCCCGGCTATCGGATAGACAGGGAAGTGCCATCTCATATCTCATCATATCTGTGCATGCATATCCAGTCCCCAAAGAATAAAAACGCCCGAGCATACGGCCCAAAGCCTCTGTGTGTACTCAGATGGGCCCCAAAGGTCTATATCTCATCTGTATCTCAATATCTGTATCTCATCATATCCGGCCCTCGACGGACGTGCAATGACATACTATCTGGATACCGTCATGTCCCGGCCACCGGATAGACAGGGAAGTGTACTGTTCAATACTTTTTAAATGTTAAAATTACAAAATCGCCCTCAAAATAGTGAAATTACCGAATTGCCCTGGTCGGTCAACGGTGGCCGAAATTCGAGCAACGGCGGTCGGGAAGTTCAGGTCAGATAGTTTGGACTGAGCTGAGTCCAACGGTGCCGGCGGTGAGCTTCCACGCGCGACAACGACGCCGGAATCTAGCTCCACAGCCGCAAATTCTCAAGTTGTCGGCCCGCGGCAAAGCGGCGTCTCCGGTGGCTGTGGATGGTCGGAAATGGAAGCTGGTCGTGCAGGGATCAAATTCCAGGTGGTGGCTCAGCCGGAAACCAGCTGAATCGTGGCGAATCACAGCGGCAAGCCCGCGGCAAATCCAAGCTTCGATTGACGGCGTTCCGACGGTTTTCTTGCTGCAAGGACGATGGGAAGCTGACCAGCGGCTCTAGGTCTTCCGATCGGTACCTTCCTTGGCAGGTGAGGTGGCCGGAAAATGGAGATATTGTCGGGTCGGTTCCGGTCGGTTTCGAGGGTCGGGTCGGGTTCGCGGGTCAAAATTCTCTCTCTCTCTCACTCGTGTGTTTGCTGCGTTTCCTTTGTTTTTTTATCCATTTACTGGCTTTTATATTTTTACCGCCTCTATTTTTTTTTTTATTTTTTTTTTATTTACCAAAATGCATATGTTACAAAATAAATTACCTAAATCCTCATGCAACATCATGACCAATGCTAAAGTCAAAAACCAAATTAACAAAAGAAGCAGCAAGCAGCGACGGCGATGGTGTGCTATCTATCAACAATGGTGTTGATGGCATATGATGCGGGCGAGAGATCAAATCGACAGAGCGGAAGAGTAGGGGATAGTGATGACAACATGAACGACAACACGTGAAAATAATTACTACAATTAAAGTACGGCAGCATTGTTATGAATTATAGTATTTTAATTTTTGTTTTCTTGAGAGAGTAAGATTTGGCAGTTTTGTGCTTGAGAGAGTATGTGTTTGAGACTTTGCGGTGGAATTGAGCTGTGTGTGTCTTGGGAAAGAATTTTTTTTTTGCATTAAGATATAAGATAGACTTGGATTTTTTAAGGTTTTAGTTTTTATTTTCTAATTTGTTGAAATAACTATGAGGATTCAAATATCAGGCTTTTTGGATTCACTTGAATCCGTATCCAAATCCAGTCTTGACAAATTTTCATTTTCTATATTCGGGTGTGTGATTTTTATTTTGCAGATCTAGATTTTTTCGGATAAGCATTATGTGGATCTTTGCAGATGTGTCTCGGATCTGGAACATTAGTCATCCTTAAACTCATTACATAAACACATATGCAGAAACATATAAATCCATATCTGTATAATTTGTTTATTGTGATTCATTTAGAAGTCTGGCTCACTTACTTCTTAGAGTCCAAAAAATGATATCATTGGCCTGAAATCAATAACACAAAAACTTTTATAAGACAAATTTGAATCATAATCATAAACCCCAAAGTCCTCAAATTTCTCATTATAAATATCTCTCAAACTCAAGCAATAAATCATTCCTTTATCGAAAAAAATCTCCAATTTTACAGAGCACATAGTAACATACTGAAAATTCATTGATAATAATTTCATAGCTTAATTCCTTTAAAATTTATTGAAAATAATTTATGTTTCAGACCTCATCAAACATGTCAAACTATTTTCTGCCCTGAGCATACTCAATTTAAAAATACAAAAAAATTTATCCTTTTATGATAAAATCATAAAAATTTTCATAATCAGACTAGATATGTAAAAATAGTACAGATTTGGTAAAGTGATTTCGTAATTCATGATCTTCATTGAAAACAAAAATTTTCAAATTTTTAGACTTGTATTTGAAAAATCATAACAAATTGAATTCTTATCCAATGAGCTTGAAAAAAAAATTCAAAATATTCTTAAACATATCTAGTTTGATATATAGAAAACCGAGAATCAAAATCAAATTTACAAATCACTGTGACTTTTGAAACAACCCACTATCAGTATATTTCCCCGTAGAATCTAAGATTTTTACTTCTACTACTATTAGTAATAATGCTTCTCTATAACAATTAACAAAGATCAAGAATCGAAATTACCTTTAATTACCCATTAACGGACATTCTTGATCCATTCTAAAAAATTCATCATAATGAAGGTATTCAAGGCTAAAGACAGTCTTCCCTACTATTTTTTTCTTCTTCATCTCTTTTTGTTCTTTCTGCCCCTTCTTCCTCTCAATGCTGATCTCTGTCTTCTTAGGCAAAAATGGCTTTTTTTAATCGTTTTATACTTAAGACTAGAATGAGCTAAGGGTTGAAAAGAGACTAAATAGTCTTAATCTAATGAAATTATTAAAATGCCCTAGAAGATTTGGGTATTACAAGTTTAGATTTTAATCACAGCCATGATTTCTTAATGGCTCTTACCATCCCATTTTCATTAAATGTAGCTGCTCCCAATCCTCTACAAGACATATGAATCGCAGCTATGGATGGCCAAATCTCTGTGAATAGGTTCACTTGCAAACTTGAAGTAGAAGTAACTTGCATGATTTTTTCTTTGATTTGTCTTAAGAAGGAAAGCCATCATGCTTTCAGATGTACAGTAATTGAAGGTAATGTTGTTCAATTTCCAGGAGTCAATACTCAAGGAATTTCAACAAATCGAGTTGACCTTGCTGCCGACGGAATCGACTTGCCTCAGTTACATCCTCGGTCAAGCAAGTTGAGTATTGTCATTAGAGGTACAGTGCTTGTAGGAATCATAACAATTGATAATGTGCTGTATTCAAACGATGTAATTGTTGGGATGAAGTTTCTAATTCTTAAAGCATTGGTTCACTTCTATCCAAATGTCAGAAAAGAAAATGTTCTTTTCTTCCCTCCTTTCAATATCCAAATGTTTGTTTAATACAACTCCCGCAATTCTTAATGAAGTGTTAACCAAAACTTTCCTGGTAGACGATAATATGGTTAATGCCATCAAATCAGCCGTTACATCAGTGCAAATAGAAGGTTCATAATGCTTGGTCAAGGAAGTAATTTATGTATCTTGCTTTAAATAAAAGTGTTGTATTGTCTAATAAAAATAATCATAGGCTTATATAAAGTTGTATCCCGACTTGTGTAGCCTTATCTTATAGAGCCATGTGATGATTACTTATAATGCCCTATCAATGATTCAGTTTGTATTCGTTCCATATCTATTTTTATTCCAACTTTGTAAGTGTATCATTGTTCTTCCAATTATATTCTTCTCTCTCTTATTTCTTTGTATTTTTATCTGTCTTTCAAACTTCATGTTAGCTTATATTGCTGAATTTTATAAAATAATCATGGTAATTGTTTTCGTAAATTAAAACAATTAATTTTGGAGCGAATTGATAGTTTACTTTTGTATTTGTTGGATTTGTTAAAACCTAAAAGTTTGTAATCAATTTCTAGGGATGGTAATCGACCAGATGTGACCCAAGATCCGGTGATCTAAATCCAATTAGATCAGATTCGGATTGGATTAAAATGAATTTGGATCGGATTTAGATATTGATGTACGGATCTAAGACGGATTTGGAACATATTCAGATCTATTTTAATATTTAGATCCATATCTATATCCATCTATCTTTTAATTTTATTTTATTTTAAAAATTTCTTAACAATTGTGTAATTATAAATGATAATAAATTAGAAAATTCTATAATACCGTAATGAAAACTACGGCATCAATACTGTGATAGATATAAATATTATAAATTAAACATAAAACTAGTAAATATAAAGTAAAACTAATAAATTTATACAAGATTACTAATTATTTAAAAAATTAACATTGTTTCTATAGAATTTTAGTGAAAATTTTATAAAAATATTTTCTTTAATTAAACATGGAAAAAAATTACTCATTAATTAAACAAAAATTGTAGTGAGAAAAAGTGGAATAAGTTTTACTGAATTGGTTTAATCATAAATTCTATATTTATTCTAGAACATTTGTGTACTTTTTTCCCCATTATTTATAATAAAATCTATTCATTATACAAGTTAATTAAGTGCAATTATTTACCTTGATGTGGATTAAGCAAAAAGAAAATAAAAAAATTCTTATGTTACTAGACATATATATGATATGTCAATAAAATTAGATCTAATTTTGAGTCTTATACATACTTCATAAAGTTTCAAACTTTTTACTTGTGCTTACAGACCATTTAAGGCTATTGTTGAGGAAGTGCATAAAGATGTAAAATATTATCATTTTACAACAACTATGAAAGATATTAAAATAATATTTTTTTTTCAAAATCCGATTTTGAGAATAAATTTCATATTTAATAAAACTTCATATGTATTACATAAATACAGAGCTAGCATTATTCAATTTAAATAAAAAAGGCAACAAATATATAAGTTATAAACATTATAATGAGATTTTATTTTACAACTGTGAACTTTTTTTTTAATAGTAGCTCCTATATTAATTTACATATTTTAGCTTTTACTCATAAGTTTTTTGCATAATCTACAAAGTTTATGTTTTATTTTGCACTTAATGTTGATTTACTTGTTTTATGTTATATTTGTAATTTTTCATTCTAGTTACTAGTAATATATCAATTCACTAATTTTATAGTAATTTACTTGTTTTACCTTTCTTTTTTAAGTCTTATGTTCTATTTTCAAAATTTATGTTTTATTTTACAGTGTTGATTTACTAGTTTTATATTACATTTACAAGCTTTTGTTTTGTTTACCACTAATACATCAATTTACTAGTATTGTATTAATTTATTTGTTTTACCTTTCATTTCTAAAATTTATATTTTATTTTGTGCTTAATGTTGATCTACTAGTTTTATGTCATGTTTATAAGTTTTTGTTTTATTTACTAGTAATACATCAACTTACCAGTTTTATAGTAATTTACTTGTTTTACCTTTATTTTACAAGTCTTATGTTTCATTTCCAAAATTTATGTCTTATTTTACAATTAGCGTTGATTTATTAGTTTTATGTTATATTTACAAGTTTTTATTTTGTTTACCAGTAACATATTAATTTTACTAGTTTTATATTAATTTACTTGTTTTACCTTCCATATACAAGTTTTATGTTCTATTTCAAAAATTTATGTTTTACTTTATGCTTAATGTTGATTTACTAGTTTTATGTTATATTTGCAAGTTTTTGTTTTATTTACTAATAATACATCAATTTACTAATTTTATATTAATTTAGTCATTTCACCTTCCATTTACAAGCCTTATGTTTAACTTCTAAAATTTATATTTTATTTTACAGTTAATGATGATTTACAAGTTTTATATTAAATTTATAAATTTTATATCTTATTTACATAATTTATATTTAATTACGGTATTAATGCCGCAACTTTAATCATAGCATCATAGAATGACCCTAATAAATTTCATTCAAACTTATTAGTGTTATTTACCATATATTTAAAAATCTTAAAACTTAAAGGTCGGTTTTGTAAATTTAAATGATAATAAGACAAAAATAATTAAGGTCAACTAGCTCTAAAACATGCACATGCAATATTCAAATCGCAAGTTAAGTAATACTGGACAATTTATTTTATTATATTGGCCAAATAATTTTTAAAGAATATAGTTATTCATATATTTAGTTTAATATGGCCATAATAAAAATAATAAAGTACTGAATATAAATCATATTTAATTTATATATCATTATCTAATTTTATAGGAATGGAGGGTATTATGTGGATATCATAATGATGAAGGAGACAGTAGAATATTAGATTGATCTTACTCCTACAATTACTTTTAAAGGATATTTTATTATCTTTCTTATTTGCTTGTTTTAGTGTAAGAGCATAAGGTACAATATTTATTATATTTTTTAGACAAATTATATAATTTAATTGTCATCAACACATTCTAGTCTTTAATTTTCATTCTAAAAAATTATTGCTCTTTTATTGTTGAGTTTTAGAATTCATGATGGATCTAGAGGCAATTTGCATTTTAATTTTTTTTTTTTGGATTTGGAGCAGATATATATATATATTTCTTTTTTGGATCCGGATATGGAGTGAAAAACATGGATCTATAATAGATCTGGAGCAGATACGGATTTCAATTTTTATTATAGATCTAGATCTCAAGCTGATTAGATCCAACCCATATATGCGCCAGTACCATCCCTATCAATTCCCATTGAACATAAGCTCATCATAAATAATCATCATTAATTTTAGAACTTAAAACTACTCCAAATTCACTAAATCATCAAGCTTTGTTTTTGCAATAGCTCGTGATGCTAATTTGTGGGGCCATGATGCTCAGGTGCTAAATCATCAAGCTTTATGAATATTTCTTTGAGTCGAGGCTTGCGACACTATATGTTATTGGAAGAAGTATTAGTCAATTGTGGACCATTTTTTTGTACATTTTATAGGGAGAAGGATACTTAGGTATCTAATGGTTTTCACTTTTACCACTTATTAGGTCTATAATTTCTTTTCCTAATGTACAACAATAAAATTGTAACAAGCAAACCATCGTTTATGGATATTTTTACTATTGATGCACATATGGCAATGATCAAGACCATCATAACATACACAAATCAGAAGAATTAAGATTTTTTGTGATGCATGGATGACAAGAATCAAGATCAATATGGCTCGCACAGATGGTAATAATCAGGGCAATTATCTCATACACAAATAGAAAGTATTGAGATTATCAATATGTTCATGTAAATTTGCAATATGAACCTTTGTTTTTACTATTTGATTTTTTTCCTTTTATGCTAAAGAAAATCTTGTGTAAATAAACTTTTGCACCATTGAGAAATAATAAGAATGAATTTACATTTCTATAGTTCTAAAGGGTTCTTAGACATTGCATCATATATTGTTCCATCGTAACTTAAGAATATATAAGTAGTTTACCACAAAATACAAGTAGGGGTGGGCAAACGGTTTAGTTCTAAGGATAAAAACTGAATGGTTTGAAAGTATAAGAACTAATCGATTTGCCTTCGGCTCAGTTCAAAACCGAACCCAACCGAAAAATCAATTGGTTCGGTCCAATTATTTAAAAGTTATTATTTTTAATTTAAAATATAAAAACTAAATACCAAATCCCCTTTTTCAAATCCTAATTTCGTAACCGTAAATCTAAAATCCAAAATATGGTTATCATCTTTCTCAATTATCACCTCTCAGTGTCTGTTAAGAAAATATGCTGAGGTAGATTGCAGTATAAGCTGCTGAGTCATAATCAGTTAGTTGCCAAGCTGGCATGCTGATATTCACAACAAAGTCAGCTCTAGAAGTTGTTACAAGTTCCCGCTCAAAGTTTGTTATAATCGTTTAAGTTTCCAGCCCATGCTTAATATGCTGTGGAAGCATCTAGATTCATATATAAATACTCTTGTTATTCTTTGAGTAATTGTATTGTTCAGATTAATAATAAAAAGATCAATTTTCAGTTTCTGGATTCTCGTTTTCTCTTTTTTTCTTATTCAACATTTTCCTTCATTTTCTTATCAACCAAACAGAGCAAACTGTTTTTACATGGTATCAGAGCTCGATCTTTAATCACTTTAATGGCGTGGACAAGTTCAAATTCACAGTCTAACACTATATTCACCTTTACAAATCCCATAAAGCTAGATCGTACTACTTACACAATCTAGAAGCAGGAAGTTCTCTCTTCAATTCGTGGAAATGGCCTCGAAGGTTACATCAATGGCTCTAACAACTGTCCTGATCAATACCTGCCTTCTGAATCCAGATCTGCTGGTTCATCACGAATAGAGAATCCTGAATTTGGTGTATGGAAGCGTCAAGATCAGCTCATTCTTAGCTGGCTCATGTCTTCAATGAGTATTGACATACTCAGCCTTGTGGTAAGCTCTCAAACCTCCTGTGAACTCTGGAAAAATCTGGAAAAACAATTCGGATCTGAATCTATGGCAAAGAAAGTTCATCTGAAAATGCTTCTTAGTAATCTGAAGAAAGGATCGTTATCAATGACTGATTACTTCACGAAACTCAAAACTGTAACTGATAGTCTTGCATTAGCTGGTAGTCCTGTGAGTGAAACTGATCTTATCACTTATCTTATCTCTGGTTTGGATCATTCTTACTATCCAGTTGTAGTGTACATTGAGGTAAATATGTTAAATATGGATCTAAGTGAAGCATATGCTATGTTATTGACACATGAAGCTAGACTTGAGAATAACATGATTAATGAGCATAAAGAAATTAAAAGTAATTATGCAGCAAATGTAGCTCAAACTGGACATTATCAGAAGAAAGGAGGTAATCCTAACAATTCTCAAGGAAACTGGAGCTGGAACAGTAATTCTCAAGGCAATTGGAATTGGAACAGAAGTAATGGTACTAACTGGAATAGTAATGGTGGAAGAAGTGGTTATGTTGGAAATGGAAGGGGAAACTATCAAAGTCAGAATTCAGGCAGAGGTAATAACTGGAATGCTAATCTCAGGGGTGGATTCAATAATGGCCATGGTAGAGGAGGCTTTGGTCCTGGTGGTTTTGGTAGAGGTAGTCATAACTCCACTGGTGTTGTTTGTCAAATTTGCTTCAAATATAACCATACTGCTGCTGAGTGTAGAAATCGATTCAACATGAATTTCATTCCAAAGGACCAAGATCAACCTATATGATGACAACTGAGGGAGTAGCAGATCAAGGCTGGTATCTCGATAGTGGAGCAACTCATCACCTCACAAACTCTGTGCAGAACTTGAATGATGGTAAATACTACTTAGGCTCAAACTCCTTACTTGTAGAAAATGGTCAAGGCTTACAAATCACGCATGTTGGTTATACATGCTTTTACACTTCTGTCGGTCCATATCTTCATCTTCAAGACATACTATGTGTTCCTAAAATCACCAAAAATTTGATCAGTGTTTCCAAACTTCTTGCTGACAACAATATTACAGTTGAATTTATCTCTAATGTTTGTTTTGTTAAGGACAAAGTGAAAGGAACACTGCTGGCTCAGGGGATTGCTAAGGATGGCCTTTACAAGCTACTGTCATCTGCAGACCAAGTTGTCTTTTTCAACATTTCCATTCTCAATCCAAGTTCTATGGTGTCAGTTTTATCCTCTAATGTTAGTATCACTCCCACCAAAAAGTGTCATAGTTCAGTGTCTTTCAATAACAAGTCTATCACTCCTGTAAGCTCTTATATTGTAGAAAATGTCTCTGCAAATTTGATGCATAATCGATTTGGTCATCCAAACAAACATGTTCTTCAAACCATTTTAAAGAATGCATGTATGTCACCAACTTCCAATAATAACCAATCATTTGAGTTTTGTAATGCCTGTCAGCTTGGAAAGTTACATAAACTTCATTTCTCTATCTCTGAAATCAAAACCAAACATCCTTTAGAACTGATACATATAGATCTTTGGGGACCAGCACCAAACATGTCCAGAGATGGATATAAATATTACATCTCATTTGTTGATGATTATACTAGATATAATTGGCTTTTTCCTCTTGTTTTAAAGTCTGATGCATTGGAAACCTTCAAAAATTTCAAACTTCTGGTTGAGAAACAGTTCAATACATCTATTAAAATCATGGAATCTGATATGGGAGGAGAATTCATGATTTTCAACACATTTCTTAAGAAAGAAGGCATCCAGTTTAGGCATAGTTGTCCTCATTCACATCACCAGAATGGTGTTGTTGAACGTAAGCACATGCACATTGTTGAAACTGGCTTGACTCTTCTTGCACAAGCTGGTATGCCTTTATCATTCTGGTGGGAAGCATTTCACACTGCATCATTTCTTATAAACAGAATGCCCACAACAGTCCTCAATAATGTGTCACCTTATCAAAAGCTTCATCATCAACCACCAGATTATCAGTTTCTTAAGGTGTTTGGTTGTACTTGTTACCCACTTTTGAGACCTTACAATTCTCACAAGCTTGACTTTCATTCTCAGAAGTGTCTGTTTTTGGGTTACAGCCCTCTTCACAAAGGTTATAAATGTTTATCTAAGTCAGGGAAAGTCTATATTGCTGTTCATGTTCATTTTAATGAGTCTGAGTTTCCTTATTCAGAGTTATTTCCTTCTCCTGTCAATCCTTCCTCTTCCACTTCAGTCATTCAAACCAGTTCAGCTCCACCACTCTGTATTCTGCATGACAGTAGCTCATATCAGTCACCTGATGCATCACCTTTTCCAGCAGAGTTACCAACACCAGGTTCTTCAACCTCACATTCACATTCCATATCATCTTCTCAATCTCAGTCACAACACACCTCATTGCCTCAACAACCTCATTTCTCACAGTCACCTTCCCTATCTTCTGGCCCTCACCAACCAATCAACCAACATCACATGATTACACGAGCCAAATCTGGCATTTTCAAACCCAAAACTTACCTTACTGCCACACAACAGTATGAGCCTACAAGTGTTAAGGAGGCCCTAGCAGATCCACAATGGCATATGGCCATGCAAGATGAGTTCTCTGCCTTAGAACAGAACAATACCTGGACTTTAGTACCAGCAGAAGCAGCAACCAAGATTATAGGTAACAAATGGGTGTTTCGGGTCAAGTATAATCCAGATGGGAGCATTTCCAATTACAAGGCAAGGTTAGTTGCTATAGGATTTCATCAGACATATGGTATAGATTTCTTTGAAACCTTTAGTCCTGTTGTTAAACCTTGCACTGTCAGGATCATCTTAACCCTTGCTGTCATGCATCACTGGTCAATTAGGCAGTTAGATGTGAATAATGCATTTCTAAATGGAGTGTTAATAGAGGATGTGTATATGCATCAACTTGAGGGATTCATTAATCCACATCATCCTTCATATGTGTGTAAGCTGAATAAAGCCTTATATGGCCTTAAACAGACTCCAAGAGCATGGTATGACAGGCTAAAGAATTCATTGCTGGAATAGGATTTTCAATCTTCAAAGTCTGATACTTCTTTATTCTTCCAGCATTTTGAAAAAGAACTTGTACTGATTCTCATCTATGTGGATGATATTCTTGTTACTGGCTCAAATACAACTCTCATAGAAAGTGTCATCAAGCATCTTGGTTCTGAATTTGCTCTCAAAGATCTTGGAGAGTTTAACTACTTCCTTGGCATAGAAGTTACTCCATCTGTAGAAGGGTTACATTTGTCTCAAACCAAGTATATTGGTGACATCTTAAGAAAAGCAAATATGCTTAACTGTAAAAGCTGCATGACTCCTATAAGTGTTACAGAAAAACTGAAGAAAGATTTGGGCAGCACATTTGAAAATCCCTCTCTCTACAGGAGCATTATTGGATCTCTTCAATATGTCACTTTAACCAGGCCTGAAATAGCATTCACTGTCAACAAACTTAGCCAATTTCTAGCAGCTCCGACTGTTCTACATTGGCAGGCATGTAAGAGAGTGCTTAGATATCTTCAGGGCACTGCACATCTTGGTCTTCAATTCTTTCATACATGCTCCCTTAATCTAACTGCTTATTCAGATGCAGATTGGGGATCAGATCCAAATGACAGGAGATCTATAGGAGGGTATTGTGTGTTTCTTGGATCAAATCTTGTAAGTTGGTCTTCAAAGAAACAAACTCTTGTATCTCGATCCACTGCTGAATTAGAATATCGGGCACTTGCTTTCGCAACCTCTGAAGTGTTGTGGATAACATATCTGTTGCAAGAACTGAAAGTGCAGCTAACTACTACTCCAGTACTGTATTGTGATAATAAAAGTGCAGAAGCCTTAGCTAGTAATCCAAAATATCATACAAGAACTAAGCATATCGAGCTGGATGTTCATTTTGTCAGGGAGCATGTGGCCAAGCAAGAATTGGTCATTAAACATGTCTCAAGCTCTGCTCAACTTGCTGACATTCTTACTAAGCCTCTTTCATTCGATCATTTTGCATACATGAGAACTAAGCTCAATGTCTTTCCAAGATCTTAAGCTTAAGGGGGAATGTTAAGAGTGTCTCCGTTGCCCATCTATCTCTCGTGGTCTCTCCCTTGCCTCACGGTCAGCGGCGGCATGACCCCTCAAGTGCGGGGATGCCATCACGAACTCTGTCTCTCATAGTCACACCTCACGATTGTTGCTCGTCAACCCTTCAACCATCATCCTCAGTCTTCACACCTCACGATTGTTGCTCGTCAACCCTTCAACCATCATCCTCAGTCTTCACACCTCACAATTAACCATTGCTAGTCTTCTCTCATCACTTATACCTCTCGGTCTGCCTTTCGCTGGTCCAAACCTCCTGCCATCAACCCGTCGTCTTTAATCTTCACTGCTGCACTTTTTTTTTTTTTAAATTTATGTTGTGGCCTTTGTGTTTGCTTTCCTTCTGTTTGAATTGAAACTTATGAGGGGTTGAATTTGTGCTAGTGTTGGTGTATATTGGTTACTATAATTGTACAGTGAGCAAATATAATGGCTAATTGGATATGGCTACCGTAAGTGAAATAGATGTATAACTGTATATTGTGAGAATATTGATCTATAAACATTAAATCATTAACACCCTTCATTGAATTCGGAATTTGGATACAAAGATTTTTTGTGGTTATATTTAGTTTGAAATTGGATGAGAAGAAAAATAAATATCTGAAAGTATATATTGTTTGGTGGCTGAAGTTACCTAAATATCCTACTGTTATCATTTTAACTAGTTGAATTTAAATTTTCATAATCATGCAATTGTAAACAAATATTGCCATATAGAAAAAATCAAGAATAAATTTATAATTAGTTGGCATAACTATGAAGTAAATTAACGTCATTGTTCAAATTTTTTCGTTGAAAAAGTAAATCAAATTATTAAATAAATCAAGATTGCATGTTTCTTTTTATTTTATTCATTTTACATGTCTAATTATTCAAGAGTTCCAAACAACCTTGATCGTGTAGTCGATGACTTTGAGCATGAAGTTGAAGTTCAAGTTGATGATAATGAAAATGATTCGATGACAATTGTCACTAGTGGAAACAAGCAGAAAAAAGTCATCGTCATCCAAACCACTGCTACCTAGGAAAAATAAGGCTCCAAGATCAATATTGTGGCAACATTTCACTAGACTTCCAGATAATGATACAAAGTGCAAGTACAACTACTGTGGTTAAGAATTTGAATGTGAGACAATTAGGTATAGGACTAGCACTTTGAGGACTCATAACTAAGAAAGATGTAAAAAGTACAAGGACTTTCAGAAAGATCAAATAGCTTTAACTCAGGATGTTGGTAGTGATGAAGTCGTAGCAAGAGAATTTAGTCAGGAAGCTTGCAAGAGGATTTAGTCAGGAAGCTTGTAGATGAGCAATCGTGAAAATGACTGTTCTTCATGAATTGCCTTTTTTTGTTATGGAGAATTCAGGTTTTTTGCAGTGTAACGGCTCCGAGATATATTCTCCCATCATGAAGAACCATTACTAGAGAAAATCTTGAGATGTATTTAGATTAAAAGGTTAAGTTGAAGAGCTTATTGGCTGGGAATAACTAGAGAGTATCTTTGACCATTGATATTTGGACTTCCATTACAACAACTAGCTACATGGTTATCACAGCTCACTTTATTGACAAAGATTGGAATATACATAGAAAGATTATTAGTTTCAACACTGTTAATGATTATTCATTGGAGACAATTGGTAAGCAACTTGAAAAATGTTTCAATGACTAGAGTATCGAGTAAGTGTTCACTATAACTATTGACAATGTAAGTCCAATAAGGGTGCTCTTAGGTACTTGATTGATAGAGTAAAGACTTGGAGGGATGATGCCTTAGTGTTGAATGGAGATTATTTACATGTTTGTTGTTGTGCACATATATTGAATTTGATAGTTACTGAATGGTTGAAGGAATTGAAGTAGAGTATAGTTAGTGTTTGGAATGCTGTGAAGTATGTGAGATCTTCCACTGCCAGGATGCAAGCATTTTAAATTTGTGTGCAGCAAGAGAAGATTAATTGCCGAGAAAGTGTGATTTTGGATTGTCCTACTAGGTGAAATTCTACATATTCTATGTTGAATACGGCATAGCTGGTATTTGATTGGATGGCACTTGAAGATAAACTTTATGATGCTTATTTCAATGAAAAAGAGAGTGGGAAGAAGAAAAAAAAGGGCCGCTGTTGTACAGTGATTGGGAGAATGCTCGTCACGTTTTCAAGTTTTTAAAGACTTTTCATGATGCGACTTTGCAGCTTTCTTCATCTTTGAAGGTAACATCAAATCTTTGATACATTTTTCAATTTTGAAGATAAAAAAGTTGTTGATTGTTGTTTTTGTACTTGATCCACGGGGAAAAATGAAATTCACAACACATTGCTTTGAGAAATTATATGGCAAGGATATTGCCAAATGTGTTGAGATAAAGAAAATGGTCAAGAATTTGTTAATTAAGCTTTATGAGTCTTATAACGCAAAGTATAAATTGAGTTGAAATGGGAGTGCACGTGAAAGCACAAGCAGAAGCCAAAATTTAGCTATTAGAAGTGGAAGTGGTTCGAATTTTTGGGATTTGGGTGATGATGATGATGATGTTATGATTGAGGATCCTTTCTCCAAATTCAGTAAAGCAGTTGCGGCTAGTGAAGGTAGCTCGGAGTTGTCAAATGAGTTAGATATTTATTTATGTAGTGTTTACTTATTGGAGTGGGAGTAGGAAATGTGGAGTCCTCCCACTCCAGTGTTACTTGTTTGTTTAAAGGAGAGAGTGAGAGTGGGACTTCGTGGGCCCCACCCATTTTAAGAGAGTGGAGTGGAATTCCCACTCCCATGGGGAGAATCCACTTCCACGGGTAAAATCCACTTCTACCTCTTCCTTTTTTACCTCTTCCTTTTTATCCCTTTTATTAATATTATTTATATTTGTTAAAATAAAATAATATTCATTTATTTAAAAATAATAATATTATGTTATTTAATAATATTAAGCTTATTAAATAAAATACTATTATATTCATAGAGAATTAATAACATACTATATAATATCTTTATTTGAAAATATATTATTGTTATATTTATTTAATTTAATAGTATTATATTTATTTTCTATTAATAATTAATAATAATAAATAGTTTATTTAAAAAAATTAATTTTGTACTATATTATTAATAATAATGTTTCATTTGTGCTGCTCTTATCAATAATTTTTAATTTACATAATTACAATTAAATTAATAAAAAATTATGATTTACATAACTAAAAATATTAATAATAATTATTAAGTTATATAATTAAAATTAATAATAAAATAGAGAGTTTATTTTATAAATATATTTTTTTTATTAAAATATATATTTTTTATCAACATTGTAACTAAAAACTATGATTTTTTAAATAAGGGTAAAATTATAATTTAAAACTATCCACTCTCAATTCAAGATAATTTAAACACATAAATAGGATTATGATTTTTATTTCACACTCTCATTTTAGTGTAAGTAAACAACTTACTCCCACTCTCACTCTTACTCCACACTCCCAGGATTACCACTTCTCAGAATTCTCAATCCAATTCGAAAAATATACACCGCCTTAATGGAGAAGATTGAAAAAATTACAAAAAGTAATTTGAGCACTAAATTTAATATTTTGTTATGATGGAGGTTGAATAGTACCAATTATCCAATCTTGTCAAGTATAGTAAGGATGTTCTTGCTATTCCAATGTCTATTGTTGTCTCCGAGTCCGCCTTTAGTACTGGAGGTCGTATACTAGATCAATATAAGCTCTTTGACTCCAAACATGGTTGAAGCGTTGATATTGTTACAGAATTAGTTGCAGACTTCTCTTTTTGTGGATACAATAGTGGACGTAAATAAACTAGTTGAAGACAATGAGTTTATGGATCAACTTGCGGAAGGTATATTTGGTAAAATTTTAATTTTAATTTACTTTTTAAGTATTATCAACTGTATACAATTTGTTTAATTTTAATTTAAGTTAGTAACATTAACCTTGTTCAATTTGTCCATTTTTTTTTTTTGTAGAACTTTACAAATCAACAACAACCGACCAACTAGGTCAATATGAAAACCGCAGTTGAACATAAACCAATTTTAGGTAATTAAATTGATATATATTTACTTGTTAATTATTAAATATCAGTTTATTTTATTTAGTTTAAATATTGAGTGCTTTGGCTCCCTTTGAATTTTGACGTAGGTGATATGGATGTTGGATGTAGTTGTGGCTTGTGTATGCTATGGTGGAGTTTTATCGAATGTTGATGTAGTATTGCAGACTTGTTGAGTTTTGTTTTTGTTGTTATGGACTTATAATTTGAAATAGATTTTAAATTTTGGTTTGTTTATGAATTGTGGCTGTTTCGTATTGGGACTTTTATTATTTTGCTTTTGACTTGAAGACATTGTATTTGTTTATTTATAACTAGTGTAACTATGTGTGTGGAGTGTTGTTCAATAGTTGGTAGTTAGTGCAGGTGTAAACTTTAAAATTCAGTAAAATCAGGTCAAAGCTGTAAAATGTAGTAAGATTAGGTTAAAACTGCAAAATTCAGGAAAATGTACGAACCAAACCGAATTTCAAAACCGAACAGAACCGAATCAAAATATTTTGGTTCAGTTCGATTCGGTTCTAAAATTCGGTTTGTACTCGATTTGAGTTCTTAGAACCGATTGGTTCGAATTGGGAAATGCCCAACCCTAACTACAAGTAAATATATATATTTTTCTTCTCTAAGTAGTTGCAAGTAGTTAATATTTGTCATGTATGTACAACAAAATAATCAATTTGTTCACTAAGTTTACCACTAATTTTTCATAATCTGTAATTTTTTTTTCATAAATTAGGTATTGAAATTAATATGTATTGAGACCAGTGTGATAGTAATTGATATATCAACACAATCTAAAATAGCAAATTCTCTAAACATTGCATACCATACAAATTAAAGATGTCACTCATTCTTCAGTAAATATCCAATACTCAAAGCCAACACGAACAATATACATCTCATCATAACTCATTACCTCGAACAACTTACATACAATATACAATCCCAAGAACTTAATTCAAAACACCTAACTACAATACTCGAGACAATTATTAATTCTCAACATCTTGATCTTTCTATACGTTTGTGTTTCTATAAGTGTCTTTCAGTTTCTGAACTTCTCAAACACCTCATCCCTGCTTTTAAGCATATAAATCCACACTATTTAGAAAAATCATTAATTAAAGATAAAAACATCTACCACCCCCAAGAGAAATCATACTTGTAGGCCTCACAAATCTGGGTGCATGTAATTTAGCTAATATTTAGTATTATGAACTATAGTTTCAAATTTAAATTCTGGAAGCCTTGCCTATAATACAATCTTCACAGAATCCCGAAGACCTTATTTATCATCTCTAAACACTTTCTACTTTTTAAGTCCTTTAAACCCCTTTCACTTATATAACCTAACCTTAAATGGCACTTGCTTAGTTCTATTCTTCGTAAGATCAGTGACACTTGCTTCACTAACACAGTTGTTCCATTCAACACATACAAGCCATTGTTTTTACTATACTTCACAATCACCATTGAACCTTTAATAACCTTCAATGATCTTAATCACGCACCTGTTTGATCTAGTATCCCAAGAAAAATCAAATTTCATTTAAGAGCAGGAACATACTGATGAATTAAATCTTTAACCATCCCATCAAATATCTTAAGGCTTACAGTACCAATGCCAACAACTTTACTTATGGGATTGTTACCTATCAAAATTATACCACCATCACAAGATTGATAAGAAGTAAAGTAGTCTCTATTTTAGCATATATGAAAGGTACAACATAAATCAATAACCCATGAACATCGATAACCCATGAACCTTGGGTGCTTTGTCTTGAGGGTACGAGCATATGAATAGTTTCATAATTGACCTGCTCTGTGATTATGGCTACATCACTAACCTTTTCTTTTGGACCTTTAGACTTGGTTTTCCTCTCTGGACAATCCCTCTTAAAATGCCTTTCTTTGTGACATTGAAAACACTTCAAGTACTTTTGTTTAGACTTTGATCTTTCTGCTTCTTCCCTTTGCTGTCCTTTTATCAAATCTACCTTTAGATGACAACCATTTGTCAGATTGTTTCTGCGTGCTTTCTTGCTTATTTTTAACCTTCTTGGTCCCAACAGCTGATTTTACCTTTCCTAAAGACAAAGTTTGCTTTCCATACAGTAAAGCATCAATAAAATGCTCATAAGATTAGGCAAATAACATACAAGCATTAAAGATTTATCTTTGTCATCCATATTAACGTCAATTGTTTCCTGTGTATGTACAACCTTGTTAAGCTCATCAATATACTCCTCATTTGGTGTGCCTTTTGTTATTCTTTATGTATACATTGTTTTCTTAACATATAGCCTATTTGCAAGTAACTTCTCATGTAAAGGCTACCAAACTTGGCCCATAAAGCAGCAACAATTGGTTCTCTAGAAATTCTCCAAGAATTGAATCATCAAGACTTAAGATGACTGTACTTCTTGTTGATCTCAGCCAGTTGCTCAACTGTCTTAATGAAGCAGGTTCATTTTTTCTCCTTTCTCGGTTCTATTATATGCTCAATGTCTTCATCCAAGGCTTGAGTAACTATCAAAGCTTACATATGAACTTTCTATATGTTAAAATCATTGTTACTAGTAAATTTCTCTATATCCTACCTATGATGCCATGCTTGGATATTGAGACAGTCCCAAGCTTTGGTGCTAATTGTTATGATTCAAACTTTGAATAGCTCAGATTTAATCACACCGCCAAGACCTTAGTATGATCCTAAAAACAAGCAAGAACAATGAACAAAGAATTGAAAACAAATTAAACAAGCAAATATCAGGAACACAAAGGATTATTAGTGGTTTAGCACCTAATTCTGATTCTTACATCGACTTAAAAACAAAGCAAAATGCTTTTAGTATACTAAGAAATGAATTTATAACGATGCATGGATGATTTTAGAGAATAACAAGAATTAAACCCTCTTTCTTTATAACTCTCTTTCTCTCCTCGATTACTTTGTGAAGTTAAGTGCTCATTTAGCCTTTATAAATGTGTTTGTTAGTTTATTACTTGCCTAGCTGGATTTTCATCAATTTTAACAACCATGGCTATATTTCTCACGTGCCAAACCTGTGAAACTTAAATGATTGCCAAAACAAGAAGAAGCTTTTCTTGTTTTAATCTTATTTGTTTCTAATATTACGTGACAACGCATATGACTACTTAGACCAGCTGTGGACGGTATCCTCGATATTGTCGATTGTCAGATGACAAGTCTTCTGCCTTCATAGTGATTTTTTACATTGTCGGTTGATCAAATTTGAGTTCATATTTCAACACACTCTAATGCTTATAAAAAAAGACTTCTATAAAATAAATACCCCCATCTATATAGCAATGAATCCGAATAAAATATATTTTCATAAATAGACATTGAGATATTAAGAATAACTAAATTGTTTCTTAAATTAAACTGGACTTGCCACATAAGATGCTAACATTACAAAAACCCCGAACTCTTATCAAGTGTATATTAATCAAAATACTTAAAACATAAAACAAAACACTTATAAATAAATATCGCCATATGTTCATTTAGTTTTCATTTTTTGATAATCCATGGCTAATTTTCTAAAAATGTGCAAGTCCTTCGTTTGTTTTATATCATGAAAACTTATCATAGTATATACAAAATAGTTTTCAATTACTGAAATCAATGGCATAAGTGATTTCATGCTTGACATCGGATTTCGGCAATCATAATTTAATTATGTGGTATCCTTATGGAAAGACCTCTATAATATTCTGAAACATTTAAAATCTCAAGTCATCATAACAAGTAGATGAGGAGTATCATTAACGAATAAGTCCTGTTTATACTTACAAACATAAGCATAGAAACACACACTCAAAATTTAAAATAAATGTGAGCACACATTAATTGGAGTATTTATGTCAAACTTATTGTTATGTTTGTCCATAAAAGCAGGCAATAAGTAATTTTTTTAAATAATAGATTTTATTTATTGATTATTTATTTTGAGCATACATGATTAGATCTATTTAATAAAGTATGTGATATAAATATTGAGCATCTGATGTCAACAATGGAAGATATAAATCAAAAACTTTTTAAGAATAAAAAAAATTAACAGCTATTAATGAAATAGAAATTTTATTATATAGTCTTAGCTTTTCTACTTCTATATTGAATAGTTTTATCTTGATCATTGGAGTACATACATCAAGTAGAAAAGCCAGTATGTTGTCAATATGATGCTCATATATACGATGCCAACAATAAAACCTAACAATCATCCTTTTGTTTTCATATGGAAAAACCTCAATAACAAACATTAATTGGAGTATTTATATCACCTTATCTTTATGTTTTTCCTTAAAAGCATGCAATAAAGTAACATTTAGACTAATTTATAAAGTATGTGATTTATATATAAAGCATATGAATATAAATCACAAGTTTTTTATGAATAAAACTTTGTTCATAACGATAATTCATTATGTAGGCTTTTATATTTCTACAGTGAGTGGTTTTATCTTGATCATTGAAGTAGAGACTTCAAGTAGAAAAGTTAGTACAGTTGTCATTATAATGCTCATATATAAAAATATCGATAATGAAACCTAACAATCATCCCTATCAGCATAGGTATGGAAAAACCTTTATAATAAACTGAAACATTTACAAGCACAAGTCTTAAGAAAATATGAAGCCAGGAGTACCATTGACGACTAAGTCATGTACATCCTTACAAACACAAGCATAGAACACACGAATATGACAATTAAAACAAATGTGAGCAAATATTAATTAGAATATATATGTTAAACTTATTGTTATTTTTGTCCCTAAAAGCATGCAATAAATAACTTTTTTTAATCTAATAAAATTAATTTATTCATAGTTCATTTTGAGCATACATTATTAGACATAATTTATAAAGTATCTGATTTATATATAAAGCATATGGTGTCAATAATAGACAGTATAAATCACAAATTCTTCTTAAATAAAAGATTGTTACAGCTGTTAATGAAATGGATATTTCACTATATATTCTTATCCTTCCTATTTATATAGTAAGTGGTCTTATCTTGATTATCGAAGTGGAGACTTTAAGTTGAAATTTTAGTATGCTGTCAACATCATGCTCATATATACAATGCCAACAATGAAATCTAACAATCATCCCCATTGGCATCCTTATGGAAAAATCTCTATAACAAACTAAAACATTTAAAAAACTCAAGTCTTCATATAATGTGCAGTGAGGAGTACCATTGACGAATAAGTCATATTCGTACTTACAGACACACGCATAGAAACATTAAAACAACAATGAAAGTAAAAGTAAGCACACATTAATTGGAGTATTTATGTTAAACTTATTGTTATGTTTATCCCAAAAAACTTTCAATAACGTAATATTTTTACTGAACCTAATAAAATTAATTTATTCATTGTTTATTTTGAGCATATGTTATTAGACCTAGTTTATAAAGTATGTGATTTATATATTGAGCATATGGTGTCAATAATGAAATATATAAATTACAAACTTTTTACGAATATAAGATTTTTCACAGCTATTAATGAAATGGACATTTTATTACTTAGCTTTTCTACTTCTATAGTGAGTGGTTTTATCTATATCACAAAAGTGGAGATTTCAAGTTGAAAAGTTAGTATGTCGTCAATATAATTGTCATATATACGATGCCAATAATGAAACCTAACAATCATCACCATTGGCATCTTTATGGAGAAACCTCTATAATAAACTTAAACATTTAAAAAACTCAAGTCTCCATAAAATGTAGAGTGAGGAATCCCATTAATTATTAACGGATAAGTCATGTTCATACTTACAAACACAAGCACACAAACACAAATACAACAAGAAAATAAATGTTGGCACACTTTAATTGGAGTATTTATATTTGAATTTATTGTAATGTTTGTCGCTAAAAGCTTTCAACGATGTAATATTTTTAATTAATCTAATAAAATTTATTTATTTATTAGACCTAATTTACAAAGTATGTGATGAACATATTGAGCATGTATTGTCAATAATGGAAGATATAAATCACAAACTTTTTATAAATAAAAGATTGTTCATAGCCATTAATGAAATGGACATTTTCTTATGCAGTCTTAGCTTTTCTATTTCTATAGCGAGTGATTTTATCTTTATCATTAAGCGGAGACTTCAAGTAAAAAAGTATATGTTGATAATATAATTGTCATATATAAGATGCGAACAATGAAATCTAACAATCATGTCTTTGTCGTCCATATAGAAGAGCCTCTATAACGAATTGAAACACTTGAAAACTCAAGTCTTTATAAAATGTGGAGTGGGGACCATTAACGAATGAGTCGTGTTCATACTTACAAAACATGATTATAGAAAACACAAAAATTTGAACACATATGAGCACAGATTAGTTGGATTGTACTTGTTAAACTTATTGTTAATTTTTTTTTCCCATAAAAGCATGCAATAAAATAACCTTTTTGAATTTAATAATTTTTTTTTACTCATTGTTTATTTTAAGCATGCACTGTTTGACTTATTTATGAAGTATGTGACTTATATGTTGTGCATATAATGTTAATATTGGAATATATAAATCACAAGTTTTTTATAAATAAAAGATTACAAGTTTTTTTATGAATAAAAGGTTATTCTTGGTTATTAATGAAATGGACATTTCATTAGGTAACGTAGCTTTTCTACCTCTATAGTGAGTTATTTTATCTCAGTTCCTAAAGTGGAGACTTGGTAGAAAGTTCGTTGTCAATACAATGTTCATATAGATGATGCCAACAATGAAACCTAATGATCATTCCCTCTGGCATCCTTATAGAAAATCTCTATAACAAACTGAAAGATTTAAAAATTGAAGTCTTAATAAAATGTAGAGTGAAGAGTACCATTAACGACTAAGTCATGTTCATACTTACAAATACAATAACAGAAACACAAACATAAAAGTTAAAATAAATGTGAGCATACATTAGCACGTTACGAGCATTACTGGTCTTTAATCTTTCCAGCCACTACTTGAAATACTTTTAGTGCTGCAACTATTTGCTACTTTCTTGAAATCCCTTCTTTACAGCAATTCAATAAATCTTTAAATCCGACTAACAATCATATCATTTTAGATCAATTCAAACTCGCGAACCAATATTATGTTTGTGTCGAGTTTATTGGTCTTGTCATAAATTTTCACCCCAATAACATTGCCTTTCCATAATAAAGTGGTGTAAAATAGATTTTCCGGATGTTATTACCCCAATTTATAAATCTTGATTTTCATGATGTGAACTCATATCCCTATTAACCATACATACGAAATTTTAAAAAATAAAATGAAATAAATCCGTAGACAGTATGACAGAATATAAAGAGGGAGAATTTATTATTTATTATTATTATTAAAATTATTTATTGAAGCCCACCTGCTCCTTTCTTAGTCAAGGTTTAATCATTGTTTTGACGCATTATAATGCTCATTATCTATTGCTCATATTTTATTATTTTGGAGATCCGATCTCTCGGGAGTAATTTCGCTAGAAACTTACAGTACTTATAATGGATTTGGACACACAACTTGCCAGTCACTTGGTGAGTTTCTCAAAGAGCAAAGATGGCAATGATTCTCAAAAACATTTTCAGTATATTTGCCTCCAAATTGGTGACCAATAATGTCCAAATCTTCACAAAAAGAAGTATCAAAAGTGCCGCTTCTGAAGTTCAGACCATTTCCACCGAAGTTATCAAACCTTCATCTCCAACACCAAAATATCTTAGAACCTATAAACTTTCATTGTTTGATCAATTGTTTTCTAAAATTTACGTGCCCCTTGTTTTCTTCTATTCGGCCAGTTGCAAGCACCAAGATTTCAGAAAAAAGTCGGATTTGTTGAAGCAATCTCTCGCAAAAACATTAACCCACTACTACCCTTTTGCTGGAAGATTGATTGATAGCTTTTCAGTCGACTGTAATGATTATGGGGCCGTATTTATTGAAGCTAATGTTGGCTGTGATATATCAAAGTTTCTTCAACCACCAGATATGGAGCTGCTACAACAATTAATCCCACCTAGTCCCCAGTTATTGAATTTAGAGATTTCTGAAAGAGAACTTTTGGCTGTCCAAGTAAATTTGTTCAGCGGTGGTGAAATGGCAATTGGTGTTTATTTTTCCCATGCAGTGGCAGATGGTTCAGCGATATTTAACTTCATGAAAACGTGGGGTGAAATCACTCGTGGTGTGATTAATGATAATGATAATATTTGCAATAACAATGTCGTTTTAGATTGCACCTCTTTGTTTCCGCCGGTAAATTTTCCACAGCCGTATCAAGTCATCACAAGCTCACAATCTTCATGCAACATTATATTCAAAAGATTGTTGTTTGATAGCAAGAAGATAGCAGCTCTAAAGGAGAAGGTGAATAAAGAAACAGGTAAATTTAATGACTTACAAGCAACGCGTTTCGGGGTTGTATCAGCACTCATTTGGGGTGCCTTCATTGCTATAGCTCGTGACAGAAAGAGGGCAACTGACAATAAGCTGTACTCTCATGCAATCTATTATACTATGAATTTGCGTAACAAGATGAATCCACCAATGATTCCACAATGCATGGGTAACATTTATCGGCTTGTAAGGGCAGAGTGGCCACTAGCCGAGGATGATGCCGTAGAGGAAACAATGTTAGTAAGAGAAGTGATCAATGCAAAGAGAATGGGAAGAGAAGTGATGCATAATAATGAGTACTTAGGTTTGATAAAGGATATGAAAGAAACATGGGAGGATTCAAGGTCGTTTGGTTTAACTAGTGTGGTTGGATTGCCTTGTTATGAAGTTGATTTTGGCTGGGGGAAGCCTGTTTGGTTTAGTGTCGGGCCCTTGTCATTAATTGATCTTGCTATTTTAACAAGCACAAGTGATGGTGAAGGAATAGAAGCATTAGTGGTAATGTTTAAGGAGGACATGGATAAATTTGAACAGGAACCTAGCATCATGGCTTATGCTTCCTCTAACCCTAGCATACTTATAGGGAAGTAGGAAGTTAACTTTATTTTTCTTGCTTTGAATAAAAGAGCTTTTGTTTATCTTTAATTAGAGTAATGATGGTATGCTTACAAATTTAGGAATGTATTTATTGTAAAATAATTGTATCTTATTATTGTCATATTTCTCTTAAATATAATTATGCTGTAGATAAATACTTCCTTCTAGAAAACCAACAATTGATGGTTAGGGTAAATGAGGGGGGGAAAAACTGAATGTGATTTAGTTATATTGGACAAGCATAGCTGCATATAGATGATTTTTATATATTAAAAATGTGAATCAACTCTGAATTTGCCACATAAAATGTATGTGAAATAGTTTTTTTATTAAGGCAACCATTATCTATAGCCACGAGAATCCAGAAGCTTAGTTTGAGTGTAGTTCAGCAACTAGATTCGAAGACTCAAGAGCTTCCTTTGAGTTGAATTCAGCAGAAAGAGCCCTCAAGCTTAGTTTGTGACTTTGAGTTTAGTTTCTTCAGCTGGATAGGAGAGCCTTAGGAGCTTGCTTTAAGTTTAGTTCAGCAGCTTGGCTGCAAGAGCCCAATAGTTTGATTAAAGTTCAATTGGAGAGCGAGAGAGAGAATAGTAGTGAAATAGTGATAGAGATGAAATTGTAACATCAATCCAATCCTAAGTGATGAAAATAATCAAAATAAGTTTTAACTTGTGTTATTTGCTATCTCCATCTGCCATAAATTAATGCGCACTGATATTTGAACACCATCACAACACTATAAGATAAAAAATGGGGGATTGTTCATATTATAATACCATTGTAGCAATAAAACAACAGCACTGTTCATCCTCCTGCATGTAAGCTAAACGCATGGTTATATAAGCCACAAAGTGATGATGAATAAAGTATATCATTTATCTCTAATATGAATTGGATCTGGTGCCAGATTGAGCTGTGCTGAGTTTTTCCATAATAATGTGTAAATAAGATTTAACTATGTATTATTTTTTTTATCAAATGATTACTAATCACATTATTATAACAAGTTTCGGGCAACACTGAATCTAAAATCCATTAAATATAATTTCTAACACTTGTGTTCTTTCAAGGTTAATTAGGGGTTTGTAATTTTTTGACCTTATTAATTGATCAAGAGTACTAGTATTTTTTTTTTAAAAGACCACCCAAAGGTAGAGGGGTTAAGCGAGACCCCCTTACCTATATATTATTAAACTAAAAATAAAAGTACATCTGGAGGGGGCATAAACCAAAACCTCTAAGCAGAAGAATAAGAACGACCAACAAATAGAAATTGAAACCAATACAGAGCAACTGAGAAAGAAAAAAAAAATGAAAGAGAGTTAATCAATGTAAGCGCCCAGAATAACGCCTGCGATACTTACGACCAATGACTAACTTGAAACATTTCCGAGAACTAGAGGAGTGTGGGCCAGCAACACTGAAGTCAGAATCAAAATCACACCCCCCTGTACCCTCAGGCGCAGAAGCAAAATACTCATGAGCTACAAAATTTTCACCGGAGCTAAACTCTTCATCTGATTGAAATGAGAGGTCTGGAGAAAGGATTGAATACCCATAGCCAGAGAGCAAATAGCATCGACTGTAGTTTGGAAGAAAGTAGAGCCGAGAGAAGTCCTATCTGGCACCCCATCATCATTAATCGCAGGAATATCCGTGCAGTGAGTGTTACAAGCCACCTGTGAAGGGTCGTCCATAGGCAGCGGACGACGAACGGGTTCGCTCGAGCCAGCTTCAACAACATCAGAAGGCGGCAGCGGGTGACTATCTGGAACACTCGAACCGGAAGGTCGAATCTGCTCACCCACAGAAACGTTCAAATCTGAGTCAACCGGAACCGCAGCAGCAGGCATCGAAATAGGAGGAGCCAAAGTAGGACCTAAATTCTTATCGTCAGCCACAAGAGACTGTGTGGTAGGCACCTGAGGCCGGTGATCAGCAACAACCACATATTGGGGAGCACTAGTCTCCCGAGATTTAGCAGCAGGTTCTGAAACGGGTATTGTGCCCTTATCTTGGGACGCGGGGTCCTTGGCCTCACCAACAGGCGGAACATGCTTACGGAGCCCGGGATTCGCAACGTAGTAGGAATCAGCAGAGTGACCAAGATGTCTACACGAGGAATAGTAAGCAGGGATCCGCTCAAAAACTACATCCTGCCAAAACCAAAATCCACCTCACCAATCCATATACGGGGCAGCAATGGTCCCGAAACATCATACTCAATAAGTACCCGAGCCACCGAAGGCCGATTAACCGAGGTCGTGGCATGGTCAGCACCCAATGGAGTACCAATAGCAGCAGCAGTGGAAAATAAAGCAGACTTACAGTGAATAAAATGGACAGGTAAGTACGGCAATGATACCCAAACAGGTACAATAGGGGATCCCACCGAACAACGAAAGTCAGTGTTCCATTTAAAGATGCGCATACCCCGACCGTTAACATACCAAGATGATCAAGGGTACTAGTATTTACCTAGAATAATTTTGTAATGCAGTAATAAACCAACATTAAAACCATAAGGATTACCGTTAGTTGAAAAAATAATGAAAACAATACATTAAATCCACATGAGATTAAGTTAATTCAAAAAATAATGAAAAAAAATACTTAAAGCCATATGATTTTAACGTTGATTTTGTTACCATTCTGAAACCTTTATAGGTAAATATCATTTTTCTTAATTGATCAATAGCGTTGATCACCTACTAATATCATTTTTTATTTTGCCGCCACACTTCTTGCTGTACTACTCTTCTTACACAAAAAGTAAACACATCGCAACTATATATCTAATGGGCTATTAGCCTATTTATGAATACAATTGCTATTTATTCAAAGACTGTTGCTATTTATTCTATCTTATGAATCCGCACTTTCATTCACTTGTCAATAAATTTATAAATGGGCAGTAATATTTGATCCCTCAAATTTATCTCTTTCACATAATCTCATTTTTTTAAAGATAGTCCTTATAAAAATAAAGTAAAAATAATAATTAAAAAATTTCTCTTCTCTCTGTCATTTGCCTCTCTCTCTCAATCTCTCATCTGCTGTTAATTTCTATGCTGTTGAATCAGAAACATAATGAACTTAGATAAACATAACAATGGCAATTACAAAACATTCATAAGAATAGAGAAAACCCAAGCCATTTTCAAGCACCATAACATATCTCTGCATCATACAAATTTAATTGTTCACGATTCACAAGAAACACCCTTGGAAGCAGATATATTGGGCTACAGTCAAAAGCAAAAATTTGGCAAACTTTCACCAGAAGTAAGCTCAAAGCGACTCTGGTTTATCCGTTTTGAAAATCTTCATTTCAAAAAAAGAAAAAAAGAAAGAAAATCTGGGTGGTTAAAAAAAAAAAGCAAATGAGAGGTAAAAGAAAAAAATTACAAAAAGAAAGTTATTTTTTTAATTTTTAATAAGGATAATGTTGCAAATAAATGGGTTTAAAAAGTGAGTACTGATGAGATAATGTTGATTTGTTGACTTGAATGCTAAAGTGAAAAACACATATATGGAAAATGGCTGACGGGTAACCGGCTTTTTTCTTAACAATCTCTCTAGGCCACGTTGTTCACATTTTGAAATGGCCATTTTACCGACATTTGGAAGCAAGGAGTCAAGCTTCCATAAACGCACCTTGACTTCATTTCATGCATGATGGCATGCAAGATAAATTTGGCTCCATTATTCATCACGTCGGCAATTATCATATTCATTTGGTGGCTTATAAAAGTCAAGATTATCAAGCTCAAATGGAGGCTGTTTCAGCGGATTTGATCCCGAATTAATTGACAATTGAAGGCTCAGTTTCCCTTTAAACAGAGAGGGGTCTTGGAAGCTAAAGGAATTGGAGTGTGAGTGAAGTTCTCTAACAATTTGAGAACTTATAGTGCTTTGTGAGAAGTAATTCTTTAGCATTTAAAAGAGCTAAAGTATTCTGAGAGCTTGGAGCTTTGGGTTGTGAAATTAATATTTTAATACATGTATCTATATTTTTATAGTGAAATTAATATTTTTTTATCTTCGTCCATGGACATAGGATAAAAGACTGAGCCAAAGTATATCGTTTGTGTTTTGTGTGATATAATCTTGGATGGTCGCAATAGATAATTTGAGACCATCAAATATCATCACTCTTGGCAAAGGGATATAAAAAATATAAACGCATAAAATAAAGAGTAATGATATTTCAACCCCATATTTTATCTCACTAACTCCACCTTTTAATTCACCCATTTATTTCTAGAATTGCCCTCTTTATCAATTTTTTTCCCGAACCCTTATTCACTTATGAAGCATCAAGTTTTCAAGGGCAAGATATGGTTATGCTCATCGTCATCGAAAGCAACTCCAATTAAAAGTCATCATTTTGCCAACTGCATCATATAATTGTTCATTCCAGTTATGGCCATCTAATTCGGCACCTCCTTCAGTAACCATGCAGTTAACCAGAAATGGAGATGTTATTAGCAGACCCCCTCGGCACACGACTTTATGATTGTGAAAAGTCACACTATAAAAAGCACGATCAGTTTCGGACTCGATCATCAGCTATCCATGGACAATTGTCTTGGCCAGGGAAATAATTTGCAGGGCTCCACAGATAACGCAATGGTTATGCTTGAACACAAGAATATGCATAAATCATTCATAGATGAAATTGTATTGCTAAAGAGAGTAAGGCCCCATTTAGGATTACAGTTAAAATGCTATAAGTTGCTTATTTCATAAGTTTTGATTGAAAAAAAAAAGTGTTCAGCAATTTTTTTAAAAAATTTATAAATTTTTCCGTTTTGACATTAACCTTTAAAAGTAGGTAAAGGGTTGTTTTTTTATAAATTGGTATAAATTTGACATTAACCTTTAAAAGCTATCACATCTTTTTAAAATTTCTATTATAAATTTAATATTTTAACAAAATGACAACTATACAAATAAAAGATAATTTAAATTTATGTCTATATTGATTTCATAATAAAATTGACCAAATTCATATAATCTGTTTTTTAAATTTATAGCAATCACAATAACAGAATTTACAGAACACTGAGCTGTTCTTTTAATCAATACGTAGCTTATTTTGTCTACATAGCAGAAAGCAGCTTATTTCATCTACATAACAAAAAATAACTTATTTTGTTAGCCACCTAATCCCAAACTGACCCTAGGTGTGAGAAAATGATTATTGATGAATTATTTACTTTCTAAAGTTATGTTGTCTTGTTCTCTTGAATTTGAACAAGGGTTTGGCGGAAAAAAAAAAGATAACTATGGGTAGGTTTGAAAAATGAGGTTTAATTGAGGGGCTAAGAAGTCAGTACTCTCACAAAACATACAACAGAGATACAGCAATTTAATATGATTTATCTTGCATTGGGCTATATAATAATAATTAGTATATTATAATTGTTCAAGCAGCAATTTCATTGTGTTGTATATTAGAAAATGTCAAAGGGAGCAAGATAATTATATATGTTTCTCACGTGTACACTTAGGTCCCTAATTGTTTTAATTTCTCAGTACAACCCCAATGTTAAATAAATTGTAATACCTAAAAAGAAAAAAAGCTTTTGTGTTCTTGTCCTATTATAAACCTTGTTGTCAGTCAAATATATAATTTACATGGTATTGAGTTATTGGTCCTTTTCTATTATAACCTTAGTGTCACTAAAGTCAATGATGTCGTTTGATATATAGAAATTAACATGCATCGACTTTAATTTATTTACTCCTAGTTATAAAGTTGATGGTTTATCCGTGTTAACAACTCATGTTTTTTTTTTTTAATGAGAATTTTCAAATTAAAAAATATAAAAGTTGCATGTATTATTAGTACAATTGATGATAAATTATTTTAAATATACATATACGTGGGTTGTCTTAAGACTAAAGGAGCAAGAGTTTAGTCTAACAGTATTGTAGTAATAATTTGAGGGAGAAAACGTTACACTGCCTTGTTAGATAGAATAAGGGTATTGCTTGAGAGACTGAAGTACCAAGCATTGTCCTTAATTCTAGCCATAATTCCTAACTATGCATGTAGCCATAATTGTCCAATAACCGAGTTCCATATTTCATATACTCACTTCACAACTAATAAATTCTGTAAACAATTCACCATAGAGTACGATATTTGGTAATTGTCATGCCAATAGCATTGTCCTGCAAATTTCCAATAATAGCATCATAACTCGTAAGCGTGATTTCAATTAAAGAAATATTTACACAGCTAATCCAATGACTTAAAGACTTAAACTAGCAAAACAAAAAGCCCTTGATGACTTCTGCAAACATCAATCGAACGATGGAGAATATGTTAAAAATAAACAGAATCAACTAAGATTATTTAGGGAGATATAGTCAGCGTTACTTCTTGAAGAATTATACAAAACAAAATAGATATGAAAAGCAACAATTACGAAACCCAAATTAATTGGTTATGGACACACGGAAGTTGTTGATGAGAATAATCAGACGATGAGAGAAACAAAATTATAAATCAAAGTGATTGATTGTTGTCCATCTTTATAAATCATTATAAATATTGATAATTGACATCAAGACTGATTGACTCAATCTTTATAAACGAATCAAATTACCAAATATTACATCAGTTGTATAATTTGTATTTTTTTTTCATACATCGTATAAATTCAGCGTTTATGTTTTTGGAAATCAATAGGAGTGAATTTCATTAGTTTATGCATTTTATCAGTTGATTACTCCAGTATAAACGAATCAATTTAAAATATTTTGAATTCTTTTAAGTAATGGAAATATGGGACAGTTTTTTTTTTTTTTTTTTGACTTAAGGACTTAATTGACTTAATTTTTTAAAGTTGAAAAAAATAACAACTTAATACTTATTTCAAAGATTCAGACAAAAGAAAAAATAAATATATTTTTTAGATTCAGACATTCACGTGTATCCAGATTTTAGATTAAAAAACAAACGCCACCTAAATCCGTTTGTTTTTTCAACTTAATAAAAATTTTCAATCATTAAGCCAATTTTTTTAGCTTTTTGCTTAATCTAAAAAGTTTGAATGATGTCATTAAAAAATATTTTTTAAAATATCCCTATTTAATTAATTAATTTTCATCATTATCTAAAAAATATTTAATAATTAATATTATCACCCATCTTTAGAAGTTGTGACAATATAGTGGTAGATTATTATTATTTTTATCTTTTTATTTTCTTCAAATTGGCATTATTTATCTTCGTGGTCTTTTATGAATATTTTTCATATAAAAACATCATGAACTACAACAAAATTGATTAACATATATATACTAACTTAGAGTATAAAGGATTTTATTCAATTAAACATGATTTATGTTGTGATAATATGTCATTTTATTTAATTTCTTTGAGATGTTTATTATCTATTTAACATTTATAATTTGTAAAGATACAAATATTAAAATATCAATTTTTAGATTTTTTAAGTTAAACAAATAACTTAATATTTATTTTTAGCAATTTAGATGAAAAACAAAAATATAATTCAGATTTAGACATATAGTTATATTCAAAATTCATGCTAATTCAGGACTATTCAAATTTCAGAGAAAAACAAACAAACAGTTCTATTCAAAATTCATGCTAATTCAGGACTATTTAAATTTCAGAGGAAAAAAACAAATGCCAGTGTGCTTGTTTTTACTTTTTACTCTTTAGAGTTAATGCCGTGTCATATAGAATTTTCATTAAAAAAATCAGATACAGATTAAAGATAAGCATTTAACTTTAGCTTTTGAAATATTTTAAGATTAAATACCAAATTTAATTGTCATTAATGGCATATATTATTAAGCAGTAATCCTATGTAAACAACATGATCTTGTTTTTTATTAGCCAAATGGGATAGAGGAATGAACTTTGGCCAAATGGACGAATCACATTATTTCCAAATGAAAAATTTAGATTAATTAAATAATTTTATAAAAATACTATTTGCTTAAAGGTTTAGATGGGGATGATGGATCAGAAATTTCATCCTCTAAATACCAACCTTTCTTCCTATTATTCAAATTTAGGTGACCACTGGCACAAACCGTATTCACGAGCAGCCAAGCTATGCCCAAGAGGCTAATTAATCTTATCCTTAAACTCAACATGTGAAATTAGTTACTAATTTCTATTTTACTTGAATCATTTTGTATGGTGTTCTATCGTACCTGACGATGGAGCATCACTGCCATATCTTTTCCTAAATTTTAATTTTAATGGAGGAAATCTGAGAGATAGATTCTTCAAATCTAATATTTATGACTTTGAACTTTTAAATTCACTATAAATTCAAAATTCGTAATCACCTATTCTTCTCACAAAGCCAAGAAAAATTTCTAGAGCTCTTTACTTGCTCCATCTTTTCTCTATAGTACACGAAATTCTAGCGAAGATTTACAAAATAAACATGGCATTAGAACTTCTTTCATTTGCTCTACCAAATTTTACATTTATCAGTAAAGATAAATGTGCCTTACTGGGAGCAAATCCATTGATCTCAAGAAACATTCCAGTGTTGAGAGAAGCAATAAATTTATTTGAGTAATCGTGCCATCATCGAATTAGTGATATACCGGATTTCGCTTCCATGGAAAGTGTAGAGAATTTTGTAGTTGCTGGTGCTCAAATGCTAATTGATTCTCTTCATTGTCGTCCAGGCCTTCGAAAACGAATAAAACAATGAATGGTGGCTGAGATTCCAATGTTTTGACTACAAAAGCTGCTCCAGTAGAAGTTTACATTGTCAACTTTTTTAATTATAGCATGTGCATATTTGACTTTTAAGTTTTGTGTTAAGAGTATATAACAATCTCTGGGTTGTGAGTAGGCTCGGTAAAAAAGCCCGGACCGGCCCAAGCCTGGCCTGCATGAGTTGGGCTTGGATATGGGCCGTGAAATAAAAGCCTGCACAGAGTGGGTTTAGATAAGAGCTTAAGGAAAAAGTCCGGGCTTAGCCCGAGCTTTTTAATTTATAAATAAATTAAATTAAATTTAAATAAAAAAATTTAAAATATTTAAATTAATTTTTTTATATTAGTATTTGTGATTTATGATATTGTATTATTAATATTTTGTATTGAATAATTTTCTTTAATTTAAATATTTTTTATTTTATTAAAAAATTATTTTATATTTAGTGATAAAGCCCAAGCCCAATCTGTCCAAATTTGGACGGGCTTTTGAAGGGTCTGGGTTTATGATCAATAAATAATATGGGCCGGGCAACCCTAGTTGTGAGTAAGATGTATATATATTGTTTGCTTGTGTCAACATATACTTATTTTGAATAAAAGAGTTGTTAATTTGTTAATTATATTTCTTCTCCCTTGTTTTTTTTGTGATTTTTCAAATTAATTTCTTACGATGTTAAATAAAAACAAGGTTTCTATGATATTAATATGGAAGTAGGAATCCTTGAATAATTTCTTTGTGAAATGTTAATTTTTCAATTTATTTTATTACCTATAAAGTTAGGAGGTGAATAAAACATAAATTATTTTTTTTAACCCTCTAACTAACTAGAATTTAGATATAGGAAACTTTTGAAGCCTTTATGTATACATTTATATCTTTTTATATAATTCAAATTTCAGAAAAAGTATATTTTTATGTGTTTTTTTTTGGGTTAAATTTCACATCCCATCCTATACGTAAACACCAATTAAATAGCATTTTTTTTTGGAGGGTTGGCGTGGGAAATTGATGATGTAACCTATTGTTTTAAGTATAAGACTTTGTTGTGAAAGTAAACCTGTTTTACTATGTTATGTGTGTGAATTATTAGTGGAATGTGTTAGGTGTTGTAGGTGAAGTGGAATGAGTTATTTTGAGGACTAACGTGGTGGTTGAGAATAAAGGAGTGGTTGTGATTAAATTTGTTTAGTTTATGTGTGTGGTTTGTAATTAGTTTTGGGTACTATAAATACCCTTGTTGTTTGTGTTGTTACTATCTCAAAAAATAAGAGGTTAAAGTGCTATTTGTTTTTTAATTTAAAGTCTGAATTTAATTTTTTTTTAGATATTTACTTATTATAAGTTGTTTGTTTTTTAACTTATTATTTATTATCAGGCAATTTTATCTTAATAAAAAAAGTAAAAAAAGTCTACTTTTATCTGAAGTCTGAAATCTAAATGAAAAATTTTAATTTTAAATCTCAAAAATATCCTTAATAATTCATGTATTTCTAATATTATGTATAAACCTAATTTTTTACATTATCCTTGAAGTTATTTTTTCTTTAATTGCTTAAAATTTTTATTCACATGGTAACATTAAATAAACTAAAATATTGAATAAATCAATTATGTCCATTGTGATTAATCAAAATTAAAGAAAAAATATTGACTTTATAATAAAGGTTGATGTTATAATTACATTTTTTATTACAAAATTAAATTAAGATCAACAATGAAAGTATTTTTTTAAATGCTATTGAACTAATCAACTTGTGAAAATTATAAATTGTGAAGAATAAATATATATACCACTTAAAAGGATATTTATGTCAAACTACTAACATTTAGACTTCTATGTTCAGCTGTTAAAAAAAAATAAATAAATATGTTATTCAGATATTTTCATTCAGGCTTATTCAGATTTCAGCTAAATTCAGACCTATTCAGATTTCAGATAAAAAAACAAACACACTCTAAGTCTAAGAAGAAGATTGCAATAAGAAGAAAATCTAAGTTGTACAAAGAGTGAGTGTT
Source organism: Murraya paniculata (assembly GCA_030449075.1). Lineage (NCBI taxonomy): Eukaryota > Viridiplantae > Streptophyta > Magnoliopsida > Sapindales > Rutaceae > Murraya > Murraya paniculata. The sequence goes on along the minus strand of JAEVFN010000018.1, from coordinate 332,525 downwards.
GAGCTTTGAGAGTTATATGAGTGTTGAGTTTTAATGAAATAAAGTGCTTGATTTTACAAAATTATCCAATATAGTGGTATTAGAGCTGGGCTCGCAATCAGTGCTCCACATAGCAGTATAGCATATCAAATCAAAGAGCTCGACGAGAAAAATGCAACACCACAACAATCAACCTGATCGGAGATTAGACGCGCCCGCATTCGTTGAAATTTGCTATCCAAAAGCTGAGTTGACTCACAGAGTTGACTGAGTTGCACGAAGTTATGCCCGAGTTGAGCCAAGCTAAGTTGCTGCTTGTTGACCAAGCCACGAAAGCCGCATCCAATTGACTGTGCCATTGAGCCGTTGACCATGCCAAGCCATTGGCCAATCAATAGTTGACTGTTAACTTTGACCCCAAAAGAATTTAATTTTTTTTATCTAAATCTCTCTTAAGGTTTTTCGACGTTCTGGATTCATCCATGCATTCAGAATCTACAAATTCTCACTCAATTTGTGAGTTATGAAAACTATTGGCATGGTCTCGCTCCAAGTTCCACAATTGAAGGGAAGTAAGTTCGACAACTGGAGTTTTAAAATGAAGACTCTATTGGACTAACATGATGTATGGGAAGTCATAGAGAAAGATTTTACTGTACCAGAAAATGAAGCTACTTTAACTGCAACGCAAAAGGAGAATTTGAAAGACTTGAAAAAGAAAGAGAACAAAGCAAAATATCTCATCTTTCAAACATTAGGTGAAAATGCTTTTGAAAAGATTGTCAGTGCAGCCTCTTTAAAAGAAGCTTGGGTAAGTTACAGACCTCTTACAAAGAAGCTAAACAAATAAAAAAAGTTTGTCTCCAAACATTAAAAGGAGAATTTGAATCGTTATACATGAAGGTATCCAAATTTATTTGAAATTGTTTTACTCGAGTTGTGGCTATTGCTAATGAATTAAAAAGAAATGATGAAGAGCTAAACAAAGTAAGGATCATTGGAAAGATACTTCGTTCGTTGGATTCGAAGTTTGACCACATTGTCGTGACAATTGAGGAAACAAAATATTTGGAGGCTATGACAATCGAACAACTTCAAGGAATCTTGCAAGCATACAAGAAAAATAAAAGAAGAAGCATGGGATCAAGAACAACTCCTCAAGATGGAAATCAATCCAAAGAAGAGATAAAAAAAGCTCCAACAATAAAAAAGATAATATGTTCGAGGTAGAGGCTGATGACGAGGTAGAGGCCATGGTCGAGGATGAGGCTGGAATTTCAGCACCAACAACTCCAGTTATGAAAAAGGAGAAAGCTCAACTAGAGTATGAAGAAGAGGCAACCCAAGATTAAGATATGACAAATCCTAAGTATAGTGCTACAATTGCCAAAAGTTTGGCCACTACGCTTTTAAATGTAAGACTCCCAATAATAAAGTTGAGGAGAAGACCAATTATATGGAAGAGAAGACTGAGGAGAATGGAACAGAACTACTAGCATACGAGGACAATTATGGAGGTTAAGAAAATAGCTAGTATCTTGATACCGGTGCGAGCAACCATATGTGTGGAAGAACAAACATGTGCAATGAGCTAGATGAATCATTGAACGGTAATGTATCATTCGGAGATGATTCCAAAGTATCAGTGAAAGGGAGTGGTAAAAACCTAATCCATTTAAAAGATAAAAGGCATCAATTTATATCAAATGTTTACTATATGCCAATAGGAAAAGCGACATCTTGAGTTTAGGTCAATTCTTAGAAAAAGGCTATGATATTTACATGAAAGAATATAGTCTTTTTAAAAGAGATGACAAAGGAAACTTAATTACAAAGGTGAAAATGTCAAAAAAAAGAATGTTCTCTTTGAGTGTTCAAAATAAAGTTGCAAAGTGTTTAAAGACTTGTTACAAGGATGCATCATGTCTTTGGCATCTTCGATTTGGGCATCTCAACTTTGGAGGATTAGAGTTACTATCCAAGAAGAATATGGTGAAAGGCTGACCATGCATCAATAACCTTGATCAATTCAAAAAAAGGAAACAATTCATAAAAAGCTTTCCAAAAGAGTCAAACTTAAGAGCAAAAAAGTAGCTTGAGCTCATTCACATAGATGTTTGTGGTCCAATTAAGCCAAGTTCCCTTAGTAAAAATAACCACTTCCTTCTCTTTACAAATGATTTTTCAAGGAAAACTTGGACATAGTTTTTGAAGCAGAAGTTAGAAGTTTTGAACCTTTTGAGGAGAGAATTCACTTTCAAAGAATTCTAAGATTTTTGTAAAGTAAATGGAATTTGACGTCCTTCGACTACTCCACCATCCCCCAATAAAATGGCATAGTGGAATATACCAAAAAGTAAAAGATTGCCTAAAGAATTATGGGCCGAAGCTATTGCATATGCGGTCTACCTATTCAACAGATCCCCAACAAGAAGTGTATGGGACAGGACACTATAGGAAGCATGGAGTGGCATAAAGCTAGGCATCTCCCACCTAAGAGTTTTTGGCAGCGTAGCTCATGTATATGTATCAGATGAGCGAAAAATCAAATTGGATGACAAAAGCAAGAAGTTCATCTTCATCAGCTATGACAAAAATTCCAAAGAATACAAACTGCACAATCCAAACAATAAGAAGATTGTAATCAATCGAGATATAATTTTTTACGAAGAAAGAGAATAGGGTTTTGGCTCTCATCTGAATGACTTCAATTTCTTTCTTCTTGAAGAAAATTAAAAAATAATGAAGGAGCAAGCAAGGGAAGAATAACAACAGCCCGTTACTCTACCTACCTCTCCAGCATCAACAACTAATCAAGATTTACCACCATCATTTTTGGAGGAAAGAGATGAGGCACACACAAAAAGTTTACAAGATCTTTATGAGGTAACTAAGAGACTCGAAAATCTCACTCTCTTTTAGCTCTTTTCTAATTGTAAGCCAATGAACTTCCAAGAAGTTGTACAAGACGAGAAGTGGAGAAAAGCAATGGATAAAGAAATCAAATGCATTGTCAAGAATGACACTTGGGAACTTGCCGCTCTTCCCAAAGGTTACAAAGCCATCGGTGTCAAATAGGTATATAAGATGAAGAAAAATGTTAAAAGTGAGATCGAAAAGCATAAGGCAATGCTAGTTGCAAAAGGCTATAGTAAAAAAGCCGGTATTGACTATGATGAGATATTTGATTCTATTAACTGATAGAAACTATTAGACTAATCATTTCATTAGCATCTTAAAAGAAGTGGAAGATTTTCCAAATGGATGTGAAGTCTGCTTTCTTGAATGGATTCCTCAAAGAAGAAGTCTACATCGAACAATCATTAGGCTTTGTGGTGAAAGGACATGAAAACGAAGTTCTCAGATTAAAAAAAGCCCTTTATAGATTAAAGCAAGCAGTAAGAGCATGAAATGGCAGAATAGAGAAGTATTTTCAAAAGAACGACTTCACCAAATGCCCATACGAACATGCTCTCTATGTCAAATCTCCATCTTGATTGTCTGCCTGTACGTGGATGATCTCATCTTCACTAGAAGTAATCCAAGCTTATTTGAAGAGTTCAAGAGAGTGATGACCAAAGAGTTCGAGATGGCTGATATTAGACTTATGGCATATTATCTTGTTGTTGAAGTTAAGCAAAAAGAAGAAGGCATATGTATTTCCCAAAAAAAAGCTACACAACGGAAATACTCAAGAAGTCCAAGATGCATGATTGCAAGCCTATAAGCACGCTAGTGAAATACGGAGTCAAGCTATCGAAATATGGTGAGGGTGAAGGTGTAGATCCAACATTCTTTAAGAGTTTAGTCGAAAGCTTACACTACTTGACATGCACAAGATTACATCATTTATGCTTTCGGACTTTGAGTCAATAGATTGAAAATCTAAAGACCACCCATTTTAAAGCTACAAAAAATAATTTTCGCTACATTAAAGGTACAATTGATTTTGACTTGTTATACTCATTCTTTAATGACTATAAGCTCATTAGATATAGCGATAGCAACTGGAGTGCAGACATAGATGATTGAAAGAGTACAAATGGTTTCGATTTCTTCATGGGAGATACTGCTTTCACATGGATGTCGAAGAAGTAGTTGATTGTTACACTTTCTACCTGTGAAGTTGAATATGTTGCTACTACACCAAGTATTTGTCATATAGTTCGGCTAAAGAATTTATTGAAGGAGTTGGGTTTATCATAAAAAGAATCTACAAAGATTTTCATCGACAACAAATCTACTATTGCCTTAGCTAAGAATCCTATCTTCTATGATCAAAGTAAGTATATTGACACTTGCTACCATTTCATATGGGAGTGCATTAAGAGAAAACATGTACAAGCAAAGCATGTCAAATTTCAAGATCAAGTTCCCCACACCTTTACTAAACCCCTCAAACAGGAAGACTTTCTTAGATTGAGAAATTTACTTGGTATTATAAAATAAGTTTAAGAGGGGGTGTTGTGAAAGTAAACCTATTTTACTATGTTATGTGTGCAAATTGTTAGTGAAATTTGTTAGGTTTTGTCGGTGAATTGGAATGAGTTAGGTTGAAGATTAGTGTGGTGGTTGAGAATAAAAGAGTGGTTGTGATAAATTTGTTTAGTTTATGTGTGTGCTTTGCATTGAGTTTTGGGTACTATAAGTACCCTTGTTTGTGTTGTTAGTATCTCAAAAAATAAGAGATCAAGTCTAAGAAGAAGATTGCAATAAGAAGAAAATCTAAGTCGTATAAAGAGTGAGGGTTAGCTTTGGGAGTTATATGAGTGTTGAGTTTTAATGAAATAAAGTGTTTGATTTTTCAAAACTCTCCAACAGACCCAACTTATCACCTAAAAAATACAACAATTATTTTTTGCTGATTATACTTATGACATTAAAATAAAAAATAACTAATAAATTTATGGACAAATCTTAAATTTTTGTGTTACTTTCACAATATATTTAAGTTTTGTGAAATTTTAATAAACAAGATATGCATGCACAGCTTTCGAATTCATGGGATTTGCCTACGGATTTTGTTTTATTTTATTTTATGTTTTTCATTAATTTCCTTCTTTTCATATATTCAATGTACGTTCTTATGTAAAAAATGATAAAAAGTATTAAAATTTGATATATCATAATCAGATTTTTTGTAACAACTTACCCCAAAATCAAACGGAATTTAACAGTGGTCCCCAGATACAATTTACAACTTAAGCATAGCCAAAGCATTAAAACTAATAAACTTAAAAATCTTTGTAAAATAAATTAAAAATTCAATCCTTAAACAGTGGAAACCTTAAACTTTACCAAACCATCTATCATCCTTAATTCAGGTCATTCTCCTCACTCATCATGAGTCAGTCTTGATCTTTGGAAATCACAATAAACCATAATAAGAATGCAAAACTTAGTATGCAAACCATTTTTTCATATACCAAAATACATATACACTTATATGTAATGCAAATGCATGATATGCAATGCTCTTTTTAAAACATCAAAAAAAATAATTCTTCAAAACTTCAGGTTACTTTCAAACTTTCACACTTCCTTTCAATGCAAGGCTTTTTAAAATTAGTCATTTGAATTGTTTTATTTGATATTCTACCCATAGCTTACGGGTGGAGCATCAACACCAAATATTTTCCAAATTTAATGGAGGAAATCTAAGAAGATATCACATTTTTATTACATTAAATCCTCAACTTCAATTTAAATTCAAGTTCACTGTCATTCACTTTAAAAAACCAAAAGAGCCTTCACTTTCAACTCTTTACTTGCTTCGTTTTTCCTCTAATTTTGTTCATTCTGAAAGGATTTTCTACAAGTTAAATTTTCTTTCTCTTATCTAAAATTGTATGTTGTTGTAAAATTTAAAAAAAGAAGAGGTGGTTAGAAAAAAAATGAATTTAATTGAAAAAAAAGAAGCAACGCACACATGAGAAAGAAGCTGAGAGAGAGAAAAATGTTTGCACCGACCCGGAACCCGACTCAAACCCGTGAATCCTACTCGGGCATATCTTCGATTTCCACCCACTTCACCTGCCAAGGAAGGTACCGATCGAAAGCCCTTGAGCCGCGGGTTAGCTTACTATCGTCGTTACCACCGAAAAACAGCTGGAAAGCCATCGTTCGAAGTTGTGAAGAACCACAGAATTACTGCCTCGATTTGTAGCGATTTAACCGGTCTCTGGCTGCGCCACCACCTAAGTTTTGTTCCTCACGTCACCATCTTTAATTTCCTACCATCCACAGCCACAAAAGAGCCGATTTACCGTCGTCCAGCCACTTGGAGGCTCATGGCTGTCGAGCTAGATTCTGGTGCCGTCGTTGCACATGAGAGCTCACTGCCAGTACAGTTGGACTCAACTCGGTCTGAAGTATTTAACCCAAGCTTCCCGATCATTGTCGCTTGAATTCCGATCACCGTTGACCGATAAGGGCAATTAGGTAATTTAACATTTTTTAGGGTATTTTTGTAATTTCGAACCTTGTGGATATGTTTGTAATTCTTAAAATTGAGGATAGATTGGTAATTATGATTCCGAGAGTAATTCGATAACTCATAATTTTGGAGTTTACGGATGCGAGGGTATTTTAATAATTATATTGACACGGGAGTTGTCTATGAGGGATAAGTGTTCGTTTCGAGTTTTATTGCGTAAATTTAGTCATGTTTTATATTTACATAAAGTTGTTTCCTTGATTTAGGAGGACCGGGAAGCGAGAGCCAATCTGCAGGCATGAATGACAACCGAGTCTAAATATTGTCACTGTGGGTGGAATATATAAAACATATTTTCATAATTTATTATGATAAGAAAGCATGCTTGTGAAATAAGTATTTAAAATTATCGGATTTAATGATTTTCTCGAAATGAATTTTATTCACATATTGATATGTTATTAAAAGGTGTATGGTTAACAGTTTTCCGTATCGACTTTGAATGAAACCCGGTAGTATTTTTAAGACAAGAAAAGTTGATTTAAATGTGTTAATGGAAAGAAAAGTATGATTTAAAGATTGTATTATAAAAGCATTGGACAATACCCTTCCCCTTCCTTAGATACTGTGATAAAGATGAGATGAGAGGCATTTGGAGCTCATCTGAACACGCATAGAGGCTTTGGGTCGTGTGTTTTGGTGCTTTTGCCATTTGGGGGCATATACATGCAGTATGATGATTACATAGATACATATATTGATGAGATACAGGCCTTTGGAGCGCATCTGAGTACACATAGAGGCTTTGGGCCATGTGCTTGGGCTTTTTTGTCTTTTGGGAACTAGATTATGCATGTACAAATATGATGAAATATGAGATGACACTTTACCGTCTATCCGTGTGGCTCTGGGACATAACAGTACCTAGACAATATGTCATTGCAGGTCCGTTGAGGTTTGGATATGATGAAATTATTCCCCTAGGGTACTTGTTTAGTGATAGTTTCGATATTCAGTATTTACTGTCATAAGTGTTATGATTTTCCTGATTTTATACAGTATTATGTATTATTGTTGTATCAGTGCATGATCTAAATTACATAAGTTTATTGGAATTCTTATGATATTTTGATGATATTATTTAGAGAAAAATTAAATTATTTTTCTAGTAAATTTATTTTTTTAAAAAAAATATTATCCACTCACTCTCATTGATTTTTATACTCACCTTGTTTTATCAAAATCCCCCCCCCCCCACAGGAGGTTGCAGGTACACTAAATCGACTCAACGATTGTAGATATTTTGAGTTTTTGGCCACGTTATGCTAGAATATATAGATGATTTTTGTTAGGGCATTTTAATCACCTCATTATTCTAAGATTGTATAATTTTGTTGTATTATTCTTTTGAGACTAAGAGTAAATCTACATATGTTAATATCAACTAGAATATAATCCTTTGATACTTAAAAGATAACTTGGGTAAAATTCGGTACTATGGTTGAGAATGTTGAGCATTGGAGCTGGTTGTCTATTAGATTATTTAAAATTGTTTGTGTTACACAACATTTGCAAGTCGTGACTGTTATACTTACAGGGGAGATTTCGCCGAATTTTTGATAAAATCTTTATTAATAGGATTGTTAGTAGTTTAGTTTTGATGAGTCTAGATAGACTTCTCCTGAAATTTGGGGCGAGTTGTTTCAAGAATGCACAAAAATATAGCGAATTTTTACAAAATGGACATGGTAGTAAAATTATTGTCATTTGCTTCACCAAATTTCACATTTATCAGTAAAGATAAGTGCGCCTTCCTTAGAACAAAAAACCCCATTAATCTCAAGAATCCAATATTTGAGAGTAGCACTATAATTTATTTGAATTAAAGGATGACATGGACAAACTTGAACTAAACCCTAGCATGGTAGCTTATGTTCATTTACTTATTTATCTTGTTTCGAATAGAAAAGAGTTGTTTATCAATTATATTTCTCTTATCTTGTTTCAGTCTGGTTTTTCAAAATATTTCTTAAGATGCTAAAACAGAATTAAAGTTTCCTAAGTTATTAATAGGAAAGTACGTTGGAAGTCTCCAGTAATTCTTTGCGAATACATTTTTGCATATGCCAAATTGCAGCAATTAGTGATCGATCATTTTTATCCCCCAACAAAAATTAACATGAATAGACCAGTAGTAAACAAAATAATGGGCATCACTCCTTGAAGAATTATATACTCAACTAAAGCCAAAACAAAAAGAAAATTGGTTTCACAGGGATTCGTTGATCATTTTGGGCAAACGCATTGAAATTTATCCAATTTTAATAATTCTTGTTGTGTAAGAACATATATAATGTATTTAATATATTTGATGATAATTTTGGACAAACTCATTAGTTACTCAATTTTAATCATTCTTGTTACTTGTTATATATTTGGGGCAGATAACGAAAATTATTAGATATATGCTTTTATTATATATAACAAGTAGTTGTCGGTCCGTTTGCATATTTAGTTAGTAGTTGTCGTAAAAGCTCTAATCTCGATCGTGTATGTGTTTGTATATATAACCGAGTTCCATATTCATATACTCACTTCACAACTAATAAATAGTAAACAAGTCACCATAGAGTAAGATAATTGGTAATTGTCACGCCACTAGCATTGTCCTCCAAAATTCCAATAATTGCATCATAACTCGTAAGCGAGGTTTCAAAGAAATATTCACATAGCTAACCCAATGTCTTTAACTAGCTAACTGAGCAAAACAAAAAGCTCTTGATGATTCCTGCAAACATCAATCCAACGAGGAAGAATTTGTTAAAAACAAAGAGAATCAAAAAAGATTTACGTAGGGAGGCATAATCAGCATCACTTCTTAAGAGTTATAAAACTAAAAATATAAGGAAAAGTAGACATGAAAAGGAAACCCAAATTAATTGGTGTTGGACACATGGAAATTGTTGATGAAAATAATCAGACAGATAGAAACAACATTATAAATCAAAATAATTGATTATTACCTCTATCTTTATAAATCATTATAAATATTGATTAATTATCATCAACATTGATTGACTCAATCTTAAAATATGAATCAAATTACCAAATATCATATCAATTGCATAATTTTTATTTTTACTTTTCAAACATTATATAAATTCATATTATGATCCAGTGCTTAGCAGAGCTTTTGTTCAGTTTTTAAGGATATATATATACATATATATTTACATGTGTCACATATTTGCAATTAATGGTTATGATTTGTTTCGTTTTTCAACTTTTCAGTATTTTACCTTTGCCAAAAACGCATCGTTTTGGAATAAATCTTTAACTCCAAAAGGGCAAAAGCACCTGCTTTCGCTTTCAGAAGACTCCGCGTGTTTGCTTTCTGCCTCAGCTCTTTCTCCTTCATCTTAGGCACTTGACTTCCATCACACATCATACCAATTGAAGAAATTTCAAGAATAGAAAAATTCAGTTTGATTTTTTTTTCAGATGTTGTTATTAATTAATATTCTGTTTATTACTCTTTTTTGTCATTGTTTAATCCTATAAATTCTGTCTTTATGTTTATGGAAATTAATCGGATTGAATTTCATTAGTTTATGCATTTCATCAATTAATTACTCCAGAAAAAAATATTGATTAAAAATACTTTAAATACTTTTGCAGTTATGGACATAGTCTGTTATTTTTATCTCTTTAGAGCTAATGCCATGTCATAAGTAGAATTCTCACTAAAACAATCAGGTAGAGGTTGAAGATAGACATTTAAAGTTTAGATTTTGAAATATCTGAAGATTAGATATAAAAAATTAGTTATCATTAACGGGATATATTATTAAGCAGTAATCCTATGGAAAACAACATCATCTTAAATAATATTGTAAAACACTATTTGCTTAAAGGTTTAGATGGGGATGAGAAATCCTACCCTCTAAATACCAACCTTTCTTCCAATTATTATTTGAATCAAACCATGAATGATAGCGAGATTCCAATGTTTGGACTACAAAAGCTGCTCTAATTAAAGCTTTCATTGTCAAATTTTTTAATTATAGCAGATATATATTTGACTTCTAAGTTGCATTGTTTGCTAGTGTCAACATGTATTTGTTTTGAATAAAAGAGCCATTAATTGTTTAATTATATTTCTTCTCTCTTTTTTTTTATTTTTGGATTACTTTCTTACCATGTTAAATAAATTCTTTGTGAAACTCTAATTTTTTTTTATTTATTTTATTACTTATAAAGTTGGGAAATGAGTAAAGCATAAATTAATTTTTTAATCCTCTACCAACCAGAATTGAATACATAAACTTTTCAAACTTGTTCATATATATTTATGTTCTTGCATAATACATACATACATACATACATATATATAAAATTCAAATTTCAACAAAAGTATCAAAAGTTAATTTTACGGTTGTTCTATGTAATTTCACATCTCATCCTATACATAAACATGAATTAAAAAATTTTATTTTCCAAGGTTGGTACGAGGGGAAGATGATCCTATTCTTGTGACCTTTGTTCTCACTTTAAGGGGACAAACCAACCCGACTTATCTCCCGAAATATACAAAAGTTATTTTTAGCTAATTAATATTCTTGTGATATTGAAATAAAAAAATAAGTAGTATATTTATGGACTAATCTTAAATATTTGTGTTACTTTCATAGAATATTTAAGTGTTTTGCAAATTTTAATAAACAAGATATATATGCCTAGCTTTCGGGTTCATGGAATTTGCCAACGGATTTTATTTCATTCTATTCATTAATTTCCCTACTTTACATATATTAAATATATGTTCTTATATTATATAATAAGGAATAAGAATTATTAAAATTTGATTCTATCTCAACCTGATCTTTTTGCCACCGGCATATTCAGACTTTAGACGCTAAGGGGGACAATTTTTTTATTATAGTCTATTATTGAAATTATTTATTTCGGAGCACGCCATTCTTGATAATATTATGTATTATCCATATTTTTAATCACCTTCATTTGTTGATTTTTTGTCTTTTTTAGCCAACTTGTGTTGATTTTCTTTATCATCCTGGAGTTCCAATCTTTTCGCGACTAACTATGCAAGAAACTTCGATTGTTTGTTAAATGTTTGAAGACTGAAATTTTATTAATTTCAGGCCTTTTTAAAATTTTTCTTGTTTGTTTTTTTTGTAAATTATGTTTGATTTTTAGAAATTTACAACTGAATATAAAAAAATAAAAACTTGTGTGACTTTTATCTGAATGAAAAAAGGAGTGAATGAGAAATAAATATTATATTCCAAAAATATCTCTAAAAATATACTTATTTGCTAAATTATAAAATATAATTTTTTTATTTAATTTTCAAGGACATAAATGTCAAATAACTATATTTAATATGTTTTTATTTATAAAAACAAACAAGACGCCACTTATAATCATATATTAAAAATAAAAAAATAAATGTCATTTAGATATTCGACCCATTCAGGCTTTAAAAATATTCAAATTCATTTAAATTTCAAACGAGGAAAAAAAAAAACAACCTTATAATAAATATGATGGATTAGGCAGCACACAATAAGCCCCTCAACACTCACTTTGGTTAATAATTTCTCAAAGCCAGCAAAAGATGGCAGTGATTCTCAAAAACATTTTCCGAATTACTGCTTCCAAATTGGTCACCAATAATGTCCAAATCTTCACAAAAAGAAGTATCAAAAGTTCCACTTCTGATGTTCAAATCATTTCCACCGAAACAATCAAACCTTCATTTCCAACGCGGAAACATCTTAGAACATATAAACTTTCATTCATTGATCAAATGAATTCTGATGTTTACACTCCCCTAGTTTTCTTCTACTCGGGGAGTTGCAAGCACCATGATTTCAGAAAAAAATCCGATTTGTTGAAGCAATCTCTCGCAAAAACATTAGCCCTCTACTACCCTTTTGCTGGAAGATTGATTGATAGATTTTTGGTCGATTGTAATGATCAGGGGGCTGCATTTATTGAAGCTAATGTTGGCTGTGATATATCAAAGTTTCTTCAACCACCAGATACAGAGCTGCTACAACCATTAATCCCACCTAGTCCCCAATTATCGAATTTCGAGATTTCTGAAAGAGAACTTTTGGCTGTCCAAGTAAATTGGTTTAGCAGCGGTGAAATGGCAATTGGTGTTTGTCTTTCTCATGGAGTGGCTGATGGTTCATCAATCTTTAACTTCATGAAAGCCTGGGGTGAAGTCGCTCGCGGGGTGATTAATGTTAATGATAATATTTGCAATAAAAATATCGTTTTAGATTGCACCTCTCTGTTTCCGCCCGTAAAGCTTACGCAGCAATATCAAATCCCAGGCCCACAATCTTCACGAAACATTGTGTCCAAAAGATTGTTGTTTGATGCCAAGAAGATAGCAGCTCTAAAGGAGAAGGTGAATAAAGAATTAGTGGGTAATAATTTTAGTGATGGGTTACAAGCAACGCGTTTCGAGGTTGTTTCAGCACTTATTTGGGATGCCTTCATTGCTGTAGCTCGTGAAAGAAAGATGGCAACGCATGACAAGTTGTATTCTCATGCAATGTATTATCCTATGAATTTGCGTAACAAGATGAATCCACCAATGATTCCACAATGCATGGGTAATATTTTTCGGCTTGTAAGGGCGGAATGGTCCCTAGCCGAGGATGATGCCCTAGAGTTAACAAATTTAGTAAGAGAAGTGGTCAAAGCAAAGCGAATGGGAAGAGATGTGATGAATAATAATGAGTACCTAGGTTTCGTTAAGGATATGTATGAAGCATGGGAAGCTTCAAGGTCTTTTATTTTAACTAGTGTGGTTGGATTGCCTTGTTATGAAGTTGATTTTGGTTGGGGGAAGCCTGTTTGGTTTAGTCTCGGGCCCATACCGTTTTCTGATGTTGCTATTTTGACAAGCACAAGTGACAGTGAAGGAATGGAAGCTTTGGTGGTAATGTTTAAGGAGGACATGGACAAATTTGAACAAGAAACTAGCATCATGGCTTACGCTTCCCCTAACCCTAGCATATTTATAAAGAAGTAGGAAGCTAATTTTATTTATCTTGCTTTGAATAAAAGAATTGTCTTATGATTAGAGTAATATTATGGTTATAAAGTTGGGAGTGTGTTTATTGTACAGTAACTGTATCTCTTTATTGTCATACTTATCTTTAAATGAAATCATGTTATGTGTGCATTGACAAGGACAAGTCAAAGGTAGAAACAAATATGGGTACAGCCATAGCAACAGGATTTCCAACATCTCGTCTAAGCCATAATTGATGCAAAATTAAGTAGCAGCATATGTCACGGTGGATTCATCACAACGGCTAGTTGATTATTATAATTATTGTAAATATTGTCTTTCCCTTTATAGCACCTTGAACACATTTATAGCACCTTGAATATCTTTATATATTTGTAAAATTTGAGCAATTGAAACAAGGAAAAATAATTATTATTTCCACCATATTCACGCATCTCAAATTTCTTTATGGTATCAGAGCCTCATGGCTTCAAATTCAAATTCAGAACCATCTTTATCACTTCAATCTTTCCATCAGTGTTCGAGTTTGGTTCTAATCAAACTGAACACCGAAAATTATCTTCATTGGAGTTCTCAGGTTCAACCTTTTTTATATTCACCCTTGGGCTAAATCACCATATAATTGATGCTAAGATTCCACCGAAGATGATAGAGCAAGATGGGAAGGAGATAAATAATCCAGATTTTCTCATGTGGAAAAATAATGATGGACTTCTCACCACTTGGTTGAGGAGTATGATGAATGAAGATGTGTTGAGCATGGTTATTGGCTTGCAAACGGCTCGAGAAATCTGACTCACTGTTGAAGAAAACATGCTACCGCCAACTAAAGAGCAAGAAACATGGCTAAAAGATGGCCTTTATTCTCTAAAGAAAGGATAATCCAGGCTTGATGAATTTCTTAAGAAATTCAAGGGCCTCTACGACAAGTTGGCAGCCACTAGAAAACCAATGAACGATGATGAAAAAATCTTTCAAATTGTAAGAGCCTTAGGTCCCACGTATGCTGACTTCAAAACTGCAATGCTCACTAAACCTCCATATCCCAGCCTCAAACAATTCATCAATGCTTTCCAAAACCATGAACACACTGTGATGGTAGAAAAAGATGAAGAAGCTAAACTTGGCACAAATCAAACCACGTCTTTTTTGGTCAACGTGGAAGAAGCAGAAATCAAATAGGTGGAAGACCTCCATATCGGGGCAGAGGATCCCAACGTAACCCAAGTGGCAGAAATTACCCCAACAACTACAACAATTACAATGGCAACAACCATAGACCACAACAGTAGCCTCAAAAACCAAATAAAGAAATAATATCTCAGATGAAGAAGTTATTGTTTGCCAAATCTATCACAAACGCAAACATAGTGCTGTTGAGTGTTAGAACATATACGATTATGACAATGAAGAGGATCCACAAGCCTTAGCTGCCATGAATCTTCAAGATAATAATGATCAACAATTCTATGTGGATTCTGGTGCAACATCACACATGACAAATAACATCGGTAATCTTGATCATGTAAGGCCGTATAGAGGTAACGACAAAATAATTGTCGGCAATGGTCAAGATTTAAATATTTCACATATTGGTTATGCTTCTTTAAATACAGACGGCTCATGAAATGTCCCAACTGATCACTTGCAGGATCCCGAAAAATCTGCAAAATTGGGAAATGACCTATACAATTCACATAACTTTATTATTTTTGTTATTATTGAAACTGCGATCCACATATGTTTATTATTATTTTTTATAATATTGAAAGTACAATTCAACATCTTTACCCACAAATGTACAGAATAGTCAGACTAGCAGCAGCGACCACTCGCTGGTAGATCGTGCCAGCCAATACAATCTCAGCAGCTTCTACATGTATATGTTAAAAAAAGAGTCATCACATAGAGAAAATTGATCCTGTGGTTGCATATAATATATATATCATTAATCTGACACAATGGTAGGTGATAAAAAGAAACGTTACAACAGTCGGCCTTGGTTACAATGTTAATTTACATTGTTCTTGTCGAAATTATGTGACCCATGAGCTCTTTACGATTTTCATATGTGTATATATGTAACGCCAAAAATTTTCATAATTTTAAATTATGAAAATTTTGTTTATGAGAATTTATAAAAGATAATATTACCCTTATTAATAAGGATTATTCATGGAGTAATTTTAAAAAAGATTTACTTTTTTTAAAATTAATAGGGTTTCTTAAGGTTCTCTATAAATTCATACTTTTTTTCCTTCCATAACCCTTATTTCACAACGCTTTCTTCTATTTTCTCCGCTGCTCATTGCTCTCTTACTCATACCCTAGGATTCAAACCTTTGCTTAGGATAGAATATTAACGGTTGGTAAGTTTTACACTCCCTATTCTCTATAAGTTTACTTATTACTCTATTAAGTGTTTTATTGACATGGTTTTAGATTGTTACTGACCATTATGCATAATTTAGGATGTGTTTAAGTCGTGTTTAAGGTTTTGATTTATTATTGAGTCTTGTTAATCAATCATTGATGCAATAAATACACTGGGCAATTCTGGACAGTATAAATATCTCAAAATTAAACACATATTTTATGAAAGATTCTTAAGACAAGCCTTATCTTTCTGAAAATTAGACATGTAGAGCTTATTGAATAAATTTTGTTTCATAAGATTTGACTTCGTTTTTAATTGTATATGGATTTTCAAATCTGACACTGTTGCACTGGAAAACTGCTTTTCCAGCAAAATGACCAGATTCATCAAATTATTTGTTCCATCAAATGAATTCAAACATTCTGAAATTTTAAACAGAGATTAATATATGTTTCTAGTATTCACTGTTTTAATTTCATAATTTTATAATTTATTTCTGATTTTATAAAAATCTCGGAACCTGCTCTGTACAGTGAAGGCACTGTCAAATAGTTTCGAATTTGTCAAGAGACAAATAGTTTTGAAAATATTTTTGGTATCAGATCTGCTTGAAAATTTTACATGAGATACCCATGGATGTCTAGAATGGTTCTGTAAAATATTATGACGTTCTACTTTTTAGATTAAGAGTTAAAATTTCGAGAATCAGACCTGTACGGGTATGAATTAGAAAATAAGGTTCTTAAAATAAGTTCTTAATAGTTATATCTTGTATTTATTTAAGGTGTTTGAGGCTCTTAGAGGCTTAGAGGTATTTTATATCAATTCTTTTATCAAGGTAAGTAACTTCATTCCTAATGTACTGAATATGTATGATTATTTTGATATTATTATAAATATAAGTGTTTTTATACTACTTAAAAGATTAATTGATTTTCATAACAAAATTAATTTATGTAAATGTTTTCAAAATTATTTCTTCTTTTTAACAAAATATCATAAATACTTTTGAATATGTAATTTATTTTGTTATATGATTACCTTTATGATTTTGCCTATAAAATATTTTGCAAGTCTAAATTATTGTTATGGACATTTATGAATCTGATACGAATGTTTTGTGCCAATGTACGATTTAAATTATTTATGATTGTACGGAGGCCACCTCTTGAGACTATATGGAGGCCACCTCTTAAGGGCCAAAGCGCCGCGAAGTGCCACATACAGTGCAAAGTGCCACGTACAAGTCATTACATAGGAAAAACTAATTTGAATGTTTTAGTTCATTGTCTATAGTTATTCTGATTCTAATTCTGATCGTACAATATATATATATATATATACACGGGCACGCACATTCCCAAATATTCAACATAGCTCAACTCACAACCACTTACATCTTACAACTAAATTAGAAGTAAAAATATCTATTGCTTCAAATTGAAATCATCTAGTACATAAGTTTGAAGTTTAGCTCAAAATTTGATAATGCAGCTTCCACCAGAGCAGCTTTTGTAATGGGAACAATTGAATCTCGTCCCCCGTCCATCGTTTCATATGCTAATGGAGGAAAAAAGATTGGTTATTTAGTGAATTTGGAATAGTTTTAACTAAAAATAATAAAAGCCCTAACAGTGACATAATGCGAAAAAATCAATGCTAGAATTATACGGTATTATAGTTTTAATTGAAAAATGACGTTAATTATTTACTTAACATTATAACACCATGACTTTACAGTTGTTTTATCGCAGTTGTGTAGAATCCTTTGGTTCAAATATCATTAACGATGATTACAAGGAGTGTATGTTTAATGCGCTTGATTAGGTACTTTGACGCCATGATATTGAATCTGACACACAAAAATAAATTATTGATTCTATTCATAATTAACTATTTCAAAAACTACAGCAATATCAAGTTAGCATGAACTTTTAAAGACAGATGAAAATACAAAGAAATGAAAAAGGAGAATATAAATAGAAGATCAGTGATACACTTGCATAGTTGGAATACAAATAGATGTGGAAAAATACAAAGAGAATCATTGATAAGGCTTGGTAACTAATCATTAAATGGCTCTATAAGATAAAGCCTATCATTATTCTTATCAGATAAAGCGACACTCAAATTGGGATACAAACTTTATAAGCCTATCATTATTCTTATTAGAAAACAATACTTCTATTCAAAGCAAGTTGAATAACTAAATAACTTCCTCTTCCAAGCATTATGAACGTTAATCTATTTGGGCCGATCTCCTATCTGGGCTGATGTGATGGCTGCTTTGATGGCATTAATCACATCATCGCCTGCCAGGAAAGTTTTGGTTAACACTTCATTAGGAATCGGCGGTGTTGTATTAAACAGGCTTGAGTGCGCGAACTGAGTGCCAGGTAATTGGCTGTTGAAAGAAGGGAAGACAAGAACATTTTCTTTTCCGACATTTAGCTGGAAGTGAACCAGTCCTCTAGGAATTAGAAACAGCAACCCGGCTGTCACAACCTTTGAGTAAAACACATTGTCGGTTGTTATGATCCCTACGAGCACCGTTCCTCTGATGACGGTGCTTGACTCGCTTGAGCGAGGATGCAAATGAGGTGGGTTGATTACACCAACAGCAAGATCAACTCGATTTGTTGAAATTCCTTGAGTATTGACTGCTGGAAATTCATGAACATAGCCTTCAGTTACTGCACGTCCGAAGGCATTTGATGAGTTTCCTTCTTCGGACAAATCGAAGAAAAAATCATCCGAAGTTACTTCTATTTCAGGCTTGCAAGGGAAGCCATTCACAGAGATTTTGGCACCCAAATCTGCGATACAGATGTCTTGTAGAGGATCGCGATCAGCTGCATTTGATGAAAGGGGGAGGATCAATAACACCGTTAGGCAGCATAGGAGCCATGAAGAGATCATGGCTGTGATTAAAATCTAAACTGCTTGATTGCAGCTAGTTGATAGATTGCGAAGAGGATTATGGCTCTACTTATTAACTTTTTTTTTTTTTTTTTAGAAACCACCAAAGGGT
This sequence comes from Murraya paniculata, assembly GCA_030449075.1. Lineage (NCBI taxonomy): Eukaryota > Viridiplantae > Streptophyta > Magnoliopsida > Sapindales > Rutaceae > Murraya > Murraya paniculata. The sequence continues at coordinate 313,627 of JAEVFN010000018.1, read as the reverse complement.
GGGGGGGTTAGGCGGGACCCCCTTACCTGTAGATTATTAAAATAAAATGAAAAAAAAACATATGGAGGGGGACCTAAACCAAAACCTCCAAGTAGAAGAAAAAGAACAAAGAACAAAAAATATAAATGCGAAATCATCAATGTGAACGCCCAAAACGTCGCTTGCGGTGCTTACGACCTTTCCTAGAACGGGAGGAGTGCTGGCCAGCAATACTGAAGTCACGATGATGCCCCTCGATACCCTCAAGCTCAGAAGCAAAGTACTCATCAGCTACAGAATTGTCCGCGGAGCTAAACTCCTCGTCTGATTGAGATGGGAGGTTTGGAGGAGGAGAGTGAATACCCATAGCCGGGGAGCAAATAGCGGCGGTAGGCGGACCTCCCGAAGAATGTCGGATCGGTTCACCCACAGATACACCCATCCCTGGATCAACAGTCGCAAGCTGACCCTGAGTCACAGGAGGCGGGTGATCAGGAGCAGGTGCTGCAACTCCTAATGGGCCCTGATCATGGGTCTGGGCCTCACTAACAGGCTGCGTGGGCTTACGAAGCCCGGGAGCATGGGTCTGGGCCTCACCAACAGGCTGCGTGGGCTTACGAAACCCGAGATTAGCAACGTAGCAGGAATCCGCAGAGTGACCAAGATGCCTGCACGAGGAACAATAAGCTGGGACCCGCTCAAAGATAACGTCCTGCCAAAATCTGGAATCCCCCTCTCCAATCCATATACGAGGCAACAGTGGCTTCGAAACATCATACTCTACCAGAACTCGAGCTACCGATGGCCGATTAACCGAGGCCGTGGCATGATCAACTCGTAATGGGGTGCCAATAGCAGAAGCAATAGAAAACAAGGCAGATTTACAATGGATAAAATGAACAGGCAAATATGGAAGGGATACCCATACCGGAACAATAGGGGACTCCTCCGAACAGCGGAAATCAGTGCTCCACTTAAAGATGCGCATGCCTCGACCATTAACATACCAAGTCTGGCGCACCCAAACACGCGAATAATCTTCTTCCAAAGAGAGTTTGATCAACACATGCCGGTTGTCAAGCAAGGAGACTTGACAGCTTCCTTTCAAACCCAGGGTAACAAAAAATCTCCGAATAATGTCTATAGAAGGCCGGCCAAAGGAGAACTTACCGACGAGAGCTAATGTAAATGGTTTAGCCATGGCTTGTACTTCCGCTGTTGTAAAATGGATGGCAGGCTCGCCACGATATAAGGAAGTCGGCTTAACTGGTACTGTGGGTTCTGTAGAACCCGTAACTGCATCAAGGAATTACTTATGCGGCCTAGGGGGGGCTGTTGGGTTAAGGATGGATACTGGGTTCAGAACGGAGGCAAATGATGGCTTAGGAGGGGAAGGTTGGTTACGGGTTGCATGGTTGACTGGGCGGTGAGGGGCACTAGCCGTAACAACCTGAGGAGTAGGTAATGTAGGGCATTGTGGGTCATGAGATGAGTTCGGAGGAGGCTGGTTGGAGGGAGTCACCCCAAGTTGAACATGGGCCTGTGACGTGGGGAGTTGAGAGGGATTATTGGGCTCAAGGCTCGGCCTAGGTAGGTCAGGCTGTGTGGGCGGGTTTGTGGGCTTAGTTTGGTGTGTGGTGGCATGTTGTGAGCAGTGAGGGGAAGATGGACCTTGTGGCTCATCTGAGGCTGCATGGACCTGTGGTATGGGAGCCAATGTTAGCTTGGAGACGCCTGCAACGTGGCTGGACTGGTTGGAATCAGTGGGTTGCATGATACCACACGCGGCGGCCAATAAAGTTGGATGCATGAGGCGGCTAGGGTTTTCTGGAGCTGATATTGTTTGGCTAGATACGGGTTGCTGGGGTGGCCGGGACGGTAGGTCTGCGGCAGGGGAGGGCACGGGTGGCTGGGGGGTCTCACCTGCAGCCGGTTGGGTGGCCGTAGTTGCCGCGGCAGTGCTTGTGTCCCGAGAGAAAACACGTGCAATGGTGGGCAGCGGAGGTTGTGGCGGCTGACGGGAGGCCGGATCTGCGTCAGGCAGGGTCGCGGGGACCTGAGGGGGTCGGTGGGGACGGTCACAGCCCGCCATGCAGGCGGCGGCAGTGGACGGGGAGGGACCCGTGTTTCGCGTGGTTTCGTCACGGGTTTCACGGGTTTCATGCGTTGCGGGTTTCGTGAGGTGGGGAGCCACGAGCGAGTTACCGGTGGGAACGGCGTCAAGGTGGGGCATGCCGCTGCTGGCCGCGACGGCAGTTAGAGGCGCCGGAGATCCGATTCGTTTGGAGGGGACCCGTGTACGCGAGGATCGTCGTGGTGCACGCGGGGGCTGGTGGAGGGATTGCTCAGGCTGGGGGAGGTGGCCGGCAGTGGGGGGGTGCGCCGGTGGTGGCTGGGGACCACCACCCGCGGCCGGCGAAGCCATTCCGGCGGTAATAGTGGAGGCAAGGTTTTAGGGTTTTTTGGTTTCACGTTTTAGGGCAGTAAAATTTTGTATACCACCAAGTTGGCTCTACTTATTAACTTGATCCTTCAAATCTTTTCTTAATTTGGACACACTTATCTATCAAATATGTTAATTTTTCATATATGATGAGCTCTTGAGAAATCTTTTTTTGTTCTAAGCAAAAAGATGACAAAAAGATTTATTATATTTAATTAATCTAATATGGGACACACTACTCTGCCAGATGACAAAACATCAGTGGCCTGTCCTGTACAAGTATTTCTCTACATTGAAATTTATCTCATTTTAATAATTCTTGTTACTTGTTATATATAATAAAAGCATATATCTAATAATTTTCGTTATCTGCCCCAAATATATAACAAGTAACAAGAATGATTAAAATTGAGTAACTAATGAGTTTGTCCAAAATTATCATCAAATATATTAAATACATTATATATGTTCTTACACAACAAGACTTATTAAAATTGGATAAATTTCAATGAGTTTGCCCAAAATGATCAACGAATCCCTGTGAAACCAATTTTCTTTTTGTTTTGGCTTTAGTTGAATATATAATTCTTCAAGGAGTGATGCCCATTATTTTGTTTACTACTGGTCTATTCATGTTAATTTTTGTTGGGGGATAAAAATGATCGATTACTAATTGCTGCAATTTGGCATATGCAAAAATGTATCCGCAAAGAATTACTGGAGACTTCCAACGTACTTTCCTATTAATAACTTAGGAAACTTTAATTCTGTTTTAGCATCTTAAGAAATATTTTGAAAAACTAAACAGAAACAAGATAAGAGCAATATAATTGATAAACAGCTCTTTTCTATTCAAAACAAGATAAATAAGTAAATGAAAATAAGCTACCATGCTAGGGTTTCGTTCAAGTTTGTCCATGTCATCCTTTAATTCAAATAAATTATATTGCTACTCTCAAATATTGGATTCTTGAGATTAATGGGGTTTTTTGTTCTAAGGAAGGCGCACTTATCTTTACTGATAAATGTGAAATTTGGTGAAGCAAATGACAATAATTTTACCACCATGTCCATTTTGTAAAAATTCGCTATATTTTTGTGCATTCTTGAAATGACTCGCCCCAAATTTCAGGAGAATTCTATCTAGACTCATCAAAACTAAACTACTAACAATCCTATTAATAAAGATTCTATCAAAAATTCGGCGGAATCTCCCCTGTAAGTATAACACTCACGACCTGCAAATGTTGTGTAATACAAACAATTTTAAATAATCTAATAGACAACTAGCTCCAATGCTCAACATTCTCAGCCATAGTACTGGATTTTACCCAAGATATCTTTTAAGTATCAAAGAATTATATTCTAGTTGATATTAGCATATGTAGATTTATTCTTAGTCTCGAAAGAATAATACAACAAAATTATACAATCTCATAATAATGAGGTGATTAAAATACCCTAACAAAAATCATCTAAATCTTCTAGCATAACGTGGCCAAAAACTCAAAATATCTACAGTCATTGGGTCGATTTAGTGTACCTGCAACCTCCTGTGGGGGGGTGGGGGGAGAAAAAATTTGATAAAACAAGGTGAGTATAAAACTCAGTGAGCTCAGTGAGTGGATAATATTTTTTTAAAAAAATAAATTTACTAGAAAAATAATTTAAATTTTCTCTAAATAATATCATCAAAATATCATAAGAATTCCAATAAACTTATGTAATTTAAATCATGCACTGATACAACAATAATACATAATACTGCATAAAATCAGGAAAGTCATAACACTTATGACAGTAAATACTAAATATCGAAACTATCACTAAACAAGTACCCAGGGGAATAATCTCATCATATCCAAACCTCAACGGACCTGCAATGACATATTGTCTAGGTACTGTCATGTCCCGGAGCCACACGGATAGACGGGAAAGTGTCATCTCATATTTCATCATATTTGTACATGTATAATCTAGTCCCCAAAAGAAAAAAATGCCCAAGCATACAGCCCAAAGCCTCTATGTGTACTCAGACGGGTCTCAAAGGCCTGTATCTCATCAATATATGTATCTATGTAATCATCATACTGCATATAATCATCATACTGCATGCATATACCCCCAAAGGGCAAAAGCGCTCAAACACACAACCCAAAGCCTCTATATGTGCTCAGACGAGCTCCAAAGGCCTCTCATCTCATCTTTATCACATTATCTGAGGAAGGGGAAGGGTACTGTCCAATGCTTTTATAATACAATCTTTAAATCATACTTTTCTTTCCATTAACACATTTAAATCAACTTTTCTTGTCTTAAAAATATTACCGGATTTTATTCAAAGTCGATACGGAAAACTATTAACCATACACCTTTTAATAACATATCAATATGTGAATAAAATTCATTTTGAGAAAATCATTAAATCCGATAATTTAAAATACTTATTTCACAAGCATGCTTTCTTATCATAATAAATTATGAAAATAGGTTTTATATATTCCACTCACAGTAACGATATTTAGACTCGGTTGTTATTCATACCTGCAGATTGGCTCTCGCTTCTCGGTCCTCCTAAATCAAGGAAACAACATAATTACTTTATGTAAATCTAAAATATGACTAAATTTACGCAATAAAACTCGAAACGAACACTTATCCCTCATAGACAACTCCCGTGTCAATATAATTATTAAAATACTCTCGCATCCGTAAACTCCAAAATTATGAGTTACCGAATTACTCTCGGAATCATAATTACCAATCTATCCTCAATTTTAAGAATTACAAACATATTCACAAGGTTTGAAATTACAAAAATACCCTAAAAATGTTAAATTACCTAAATGCCTTTATCGGTCAACGGTGATCGAAATTCAAGCGACAGTGATCGGGAAGCTCAGGTTAGATACTTCAGATCGAGCTGAGTCCAACTGTACTGGCAGTGAGCTCCCATGCGCAACGACAGCACCAGAATCTAGCTCGACAGCCATGAGCCTCCAAGTGGCTGGACGACGGCAAATTGGCTCTCCTGTGGCTGTGGAATGTAGGAAATTGAAGATGGTGACGTGAGGAACAAAACTCAGGTGGTGGTGCAGCCGGAGACCGGCTAAATCACTGCAAATCGAGGCAGTAATTCTGTGGTTCTTCACAACTTCGAATGGTGGCTTTCCGGTTGTTTTCCAGTGGTAACGACGATAGAAATCTAACCAGCGGCTCAAGGGCTTTCGATCGGTACCTTCCTTGGCAGGTGAAGTGGGTGGAAATCGAAGATATGCCCGAGTAGGATTCGCGGGTTTGGGTCGGGTTCCGAGAGTCGGTGCAAACATTTTTCTCTCTCTCAGCTTCTTTCTCATGTGTTCGTTGCTTGTTTTTTTTTCAATTAAATTCTTCTTTTTTCTGACCACCTCTTCTTTTTTTTTTTTTTTTTTTACAACAACATACAATTTTAGAGAAGAGAAAGAAAATTTAACCTGTAGAAAATCCTTTCAGAATGAACAAAATTAGAGGAAAAACGAAGCAAATAAAGAGTTGAAAGTGAAGGCTCTTTTGGTTTTTTAAAGTGAATGACAGTGAACTTGAATTTAAATTGAAGTTGAGGATTTAATGTAATAAAAATGTGATATCCTCTTAGATTTCCTCCATTAAATTTGGAAAATATTTGGTGTTGATGCTCCACCCGTAAGCTATGGGTAGAATATCATATAAAACAATTCAAATGACTAATTTAAAAAAGCCTTGCATTGAAAGGAAGTGTGAAAGTTTGAAAGTAACCCAAAGTTTTGAAGAATTATTTTTTTTGATGTTTTAAAAAGAGCATTGCATATCATGCATTTGCGTTACATATAAGTTTGTATGTATTTTGGTATATGAAAAAATGGTTTGCATACTAAGTTTTGTATTCTTATTATAGTTTATTGTGATTTCCGTAGATCAAGACAGACTCATGATGAGTGAGGAGAAGGACCTGAATTAAGGATGATAGATAGTTTGGTAAAGTTTAAAGTTTTCCATTGTTTAAGGATCGAATTTTTAATTTATTTTACAGAGATTTTTAAGTTTATTAGTTTTAATGCTTTGGCTATGCTTAAGTTGTAAATTGTATCTGGGGACCACCGTTAAATTCCCTTTGATTTTGGGGTAACTTATTACAAAAGATCTGATTATGATATATCAAATTTTAATACTTCTTATCATTTGTTACATAAGAACGTACATTGAATATATGAAAAGAAGGAAATTAATGAAAAAAATAAAATAAAATAAAACAAAATCTGTAGGCAAATCCCATGAATCCGAAAGCTGTGCATGCATATCTTGTTTATTAAAATTTCACAACACTTAAATATATTGTGAAAGTAACACAAAAATTTAAGATTTGTCCATAAATTTATTAGTTATTTTTTATTTTAATGTCATAAGTATAATCAGCAAAAAATAATTGTTACATTTTTTAGGTGATAAGTTGGGTCTGTTGGAGAATTTTGAAATATCAAACACTTTATTTTGTTAAAACTCAACACTCATATAACTCCCAAAGCTTAACCCTCACTCTTTATACAGCTTAGATTTTCTTCTTATTGCAATCTTCTTCTTAGACTTGATCTCTTATTTTTTGAGATACTAACAACACAAACAAGGGTACTTATAGTACCCAAAACTCAATGCAAAGCACACACATAAACTAAACAAATTTATCACAACCACTCTTTTATTCTCAACCACCACACTAATCTTCAACCTAACTTATTCTAATTCACCGACAAAACCTAACAAATTTCACTAACAATTTACACACATAACATAGTAAAATAAGTTTACTTTCACAACACCCCCTCTTAAACTTATTTTATAAAACCAAGTAAGTTTCTCAATCTAAGAAAGTCTTCCTGTTTGAGGGGCTTAGTAAAGGTGTGGAAAACTTGATCTTGAAATTTGACATGCTTTGCTTGTACATGTTTTCTCTTAATGCACTCCCATATGAAATGGTAGCGAGTGTTAATATACTTACTTTGATCATGGAAGATAGGATTCTTAGCTAAGGCAATAGTAGATTTGTTGTCGATGAAAATCTTTGTAGGTTCTTTTTATGATAAACCCAACTCCTTCAATAAATTCTTTAGCCAGACTATATGACAAATACTTGGTGTAGTAGCGACATGTTAAACTTCACAGGTAGAAAGTGTAACAATCAACAACTTCTTCGACATCCATGTGAAAGCAGTATCTCCCATGAAGAAATCGAAACCATTTGTACTCTTGCAATCATCTATGTTTGCACTCCAGTTGCTATCGCTATATCTAATGAGCTTATAGTCATTAAAGAATGAGTATAACAAGTCAAAATCAATTGTACCTTTAATGTAGCGATATATTTTTTTTTTTTTGTAGCTTTAAAATGGGTGGTCTTTGGATTTTCCATCTATCGACTCACAAGTCCGATAGCATAAATGATGTAATCTTGTACATGTCAAGTAGTGTAAGCTTTCGATTAAACTCTTAAAGAATGTTGGATCTACACCTTCACCCTCATCATATTTAGATAGTTTGACTCCGTATTTCACTAGCGTGCTTATAGGCCTGCAATCATGCATCTTGGACTTCTTGAGTATTTCCTTTGTGTAGCTTTTTTTTGGGAAATACATATGCCTTCTTCTTTTTGCTTAACTTCAACAACAAGATAATATGCCATAAGTCTAATATCAGCCATCTCGAACTCTTTGGTCATCACTCTCTTGAACTTTTCAAATAAGCTTGGATTACTTCTAGTGAAGATGAGATCATCCACGTACAGGCAGACAATCAAGATGGAGATTTGACGTAGAGAGCATGTTCGTATGGGTATTTGGTGAAGCCGTTCTTTTGAAAATACTTCTCTATTCTGCCATTTCATGCTCTTGGTGCTTGCTTTAATCTATAAAGGGCTTTTTTAATCTGAGAACTTTGTCTTCATGTCCTTTCACCACAAAGCCTAATGATTGTTCGATGTAGACTTCTTCTTCGAGGAATCCATTCAAGAAAGCAAACTTCACATCCATTTGGAAAATCTTCCACTTCTTTTAAGATGCTAATGAAATGATTAGTCTAATAGTTTCTTTCAGTTAATAGAATCAAATATCTCATCATAGTCAATACCGGCTTTTTTACTATAGCCTTTTGCAACTAGCATTGCCTTATGCTTTTCGATCTCACTTTTAACATTTTTCTTCATCTTATATACCTATTTGACACTGATGGTGGGCTTAAGGATAAGAATAACTAGGCTCTCGGGCATAGCTAGGTTGGTTGTGATTATGGTTTGCGTCCGTGATTGCTTGAGTCTGAATAATAATAGGGAGAAAGGTTGGTATTCAGAGGGTGAGATATGATTTCTTATTCTCATCCAAACCTTGAAACAAATAGTATTTTATAATATTATTTAATTAATCTACATTGGTCATTTGAGGATAATGTGATTGGTCTATTTGCCCACATAAATTTTATGAAAAATTATCAACTACTTAACGGATGACATATCGTATACCACATTACTTGAAATGAAATTTGAAGAAAAAAATTTGGTGATGTAGGACGTTAATTTAGGTTAATTTAGGATTTTAGAATTTTTATTGTTTTAGGATTTTCTATTTTTATTGGAGTCTATTTATAGTAGTATTTAGTATTTTATTTCTATTAAAATTTTAATTTAGTTTCCCTTTTTTAGTTAACTTAGGAAAGCAAGTTTTCTCTATTATAAATAGAGAGGTCTTATAACTATTTTCATAATTTCATATTCAATTATTCAATAAAATTTCTCTTTTATAATTCGCTTTGGGATTATCTATCAAAATCTCTCTTGTAGAGTCGTTTGGATTAGAGCGTCATCTAATCTCGCTTTATGCGTTATTGAAAATCTCATTGAGTCATTTGGATTAGAACGATATCTAATCATGCTTCGATTAGAGCGTAACCTAATTGCGTTGAACGATATCTAATCACACTTCGATCAGAGCGTAACCTAATCGCATTGGCTTAGTCCATACTAGAACGATATCTAGTGTTCCTTACCCTATCAATTCCGCTTCCGCTATGCACCGCCCTATCAAGTGGTATCAGAGCAGTTCTGTGCAATTTGTATAGCTTTCCTGGATACCCATATTCATCGTACCAAATCCACCACTACTAAAAAAAAACACAAAAAAAAAGTTTCAAAATTGAAAACCCTAGCCGCTGCCACACAACCCCCACTGCCGTCGCCACCTACGGCCACCCACCACCTACGTTCAGCCGGCCACTACCACCGTCAGACTCACCATCATCAGGCGATCAAACCCCAGCCATCGCCGCCTCAACCGCCGCCTGAACAACCGCGAAACGCCCAAAACCCGCAAGCTCTCCACCCACTTGCCGCTACGAAACTGGCCACTTTTGCCGTCGACCACCACCACTACAAGAATCCCCAGCCTTCACCAATCAAAATCCAACCATCACCGTGACCGATAGTCGCCGGGTTCTCCACCAGGAAAAACCACATCACCACCGCAAGCCGCCACCCAAAACCCGCCGCCTATAGCCTTCATCATCGTCGGCCGACACCACCACCACACTCCCCTTGAGCCGCACATCCAAAATCAATCACCAATTGCCACCAAACACCGGCCAAAACCCACCACGAACGACCATAATCCTGCTAAACCACGACTACCAACGTGTTCCTCACCACCAAATCTATCAGATCCGACTTTTCCCGTGGCAAAACACGGCCACCAACCACTGGCTATACCAAACCCGAGAGTTGATTCTTAATTACGGTTTTGCCATTGTGTGGAAACTTAAATGGAAAACTACCATCCTTGCCCTCCTATTTATCATGTGCCGATATTATTTACATACACTCGTCCAAATAAATTTCTTGATTGGTTGGACAATGTTGAGCACTACTTTTTGTTTTTGCACCCTTCGAAAAAAGAACAAGTATCGTTTGCTGCTAGTAGATTAAGCATAATTGTTTCAGAATGGTGGGAATCGTTGCAATGTTCTCGCCTTGACCAAGGCAAATGCAAAATTCGATCATGGAATCGTATGAAGCGTATTTTGCGATTTAAGTTTATTCCTCCTTATTATTGTTTGATACATCAAGGTAAGAAATCAGTTTCTGATTATGCTTATGAGTTCGAACAATTTTATGGATACAAATACTTTTATAAACCTCAAGAGGATACTGTTATAAGATTTGTGAAGGGACTCAGTTTATTTATTAAAGACAGTATGCTTACATACACCATATACATCTTGCAGCATGCAATTTTTGTAGCGAAGCAAATTGAGTCACAAATTGTATCGTAAATTAGAAGAGAAAGAAGCCAGGAATTGAAGCAATTTAAACAACCTCATTCTCCACACCAATTTGAGATCCCTAATCCTATCACAAGCTAGCAGCCTAAAGTGAAAGATATACAAATAAAAGGAGTTTGTGCCTCTCCACATGTTGAAGATCTGCCTAATCTTGTTAAAGATCTGCCTAATCTTATAGAAGAAAAGGTACAATTTATTATTGATTTAAAACTTCAATCTAACGATTTGTGCGAGAATACGCATGATGTTTCCTTGGCAGACAAGACTAACATTGAAAACGATGAGGTTTTTGATCTCTCTGAGATTTTTAAAGAAGAACAACCTACTCTTAATTTGAGCATTGAGCCTAACAGTACGATCGAGGTTGTGCAGCAAAATCAAGTTGAAGACGCAGAAATGATTGAAATGGTTCTACCTATTCATATTGAAGACAAAAGGATTCTGCTTGAAGAAGATTTAATTGAAAAAGTGAAACTGATTGGAGAGCGCATTGAACGACAATTGAAGAAATGTAAGAGTTATTTGATCATTGTTCGTTAAGGAAGTTGATGAAGTATGGATTTTTCAAAGTTTCAAGAAAGATTGATGAGATGGACAACAAATTCGAATTACAAAATGATCAATGTTACACTACAAGTTTCACCCTCCAGATTGTATTCAAACTCGAGGACGAGTTTCTTTTAAGAGGGAGAGTATGATGTAGGACGTTAATTTAGGATTTTAGGATTTTCGATTTTTATTGGAGTCTATTTATAGTAGTATTTAGTATTTTATTTCTATTAGAATTTTAATTTACTTTCCCTTTTTTAGTTAACTTAGAAAAGCAAGTTTCCTCTATTATAAATAGAGAGGTTCTGTAACTATTTTCATAACTTCATATTCAATTATTCAATAAAATCTCTCTTTTATAATTCCCTTTGGGATTATCTATCAAAATCTCTCTTGTAGAGTCGTTTATATTAGAGCGTCATCTAATCTCGCTTTATGCGTTATTGAAAATCTCATTGAGTCATTTGGATTAGAACGATATCTAATCACGCTTCGATTAGAGCGTAACCTAATCGCGTTAGTTTGGTCCGTACCAGAACGATATCTAGTGTTCCTTACCCTATCAATTTCGCTTCCGCTATGCGCCGCCCTATCATTTGGGCTCTTCTAAAAAGGATAATATCATTAATGATTATGACACTTGATATCCAATCTTCAGAGATTTAAAATCAAAATTTTAAATGCTTGGCTTCGATTTTAACTTTCAAATAATATCATTAGAACAGAAAGTCCCTCCATGAATGGTGCCAGGCACCTTTCTCTTGCTTGCAAGAGTAATGCTTCTTAACTACAATTTTAACTTCCAATTAATATAATGGTCTTCAAGATGCAGTTCTTCGTAATTTCCTTTCTAAAAATTGTTTGATAACGAAAAAGTTTAGTGGAGTCAACTAAAATAATAAAAAACGTTTTTAATTTATTTTCTTTATAGAAATTTTTTATTTAAATTATATTTATTTGTTATTTATGCAAAAGAATTTCAAATTAATTTATATTATCAGTATGCGGCCCAATTCAAGATAAATTACATTAAATTGTTGTATCTCTCTGTTTTATGGCGTGTGATTTATTTTATGCGTCATCTTGATTTTATTTTTTTTTTATAGCCATTTGCCATTTGCAAATTTATTTCTCTAACAAGTGAATAAAAGTGGGGATTTATAAGATAGAATGCAGGGGATAAATAGCAATTGTGTTTTTAAAGGGACGGGGGAGAGGGAAATGGATTGATTGTTATTCATAAATAGGCTCATAGCCATGCATTCAGACTTTTTGTGTAAGAAGAGTACAATAAGAAGGGTGAGGAGTACGGGTGTTCAGAATTCAATCCAATTCGTTTAATCCGTCTGATCCTCAAAAATTCGATCCATAAAAATCCGATCTTTGGATTGGTAGATTGGATTAAATTAAAAATTTAAAAATCTGCAGTCGATGTAAATCCACAAAAATCCGCGAATCCGCAAAAAAATAAAATTTATTTATTTATTTAATTAAAAAATAAAACTTGTAAATGTGGCATTACTATTTACTAATAAATAAATAAGTTAGAACGTAGTTACATTAACACTATACATATCGTATCCAATAATAATATATAATAAATATAATTAAATAACTGAATAATTAAATAAACAAATATATCTTTCTAAATAGTTAATATTTATAATTTTAGTTAATTTTCATGTATTGATTTAAACAAATGAGATTTGTTCTTTTCACTATATCATATTTTGAAAATTTGACTATATTATTCTAACTTTATTTAGACACTTAATTTATTTTTATTAGATTTTTTATTTAATTAGTTCGTAGAATAAATATAACTAAAAATTTTTAATCCGCAAACCAATTCGTAAAATGGTGAATTGGATATGGATTAGGTCAAATCCGCATCCGATCCGCAGATATATGGATTGGATTTAGATTGAATTCATCAATCCGTGGATTGAATTGGATTGAAAATTTACAATTCGTAAAATCATGGATCGAATATGATTGATGTCCAATCCGTAAAATCCGATCCGCGAACACCCCCAGTGAGGAGACAAATAATGGTTTGATTGTTTTTATAGACATTAGTAGCTAGGTGATCTTATTGTTGTAGAATTGTGTCAAAAACAGTGATAAAATTATATGGTCTTAACGTGCTTTTTAATTATTTTTAGTTATACATAATTTCATATGATTTTAATATTATTTTTTCATGATGGTATATTCAACGTTGATTTTATCGCCATGCAGAAAAATTCTTTTAAGTAAATTTCAGTACCGATGATCAATTAATAAGGTTTAAAAAATTGTAAAATCTAAATAACCTCGAAACAACACAAGTGTTAGACATTATATACAAAGGATTTGGATTCAATGAGCGGTAATCATTGAATTACAAATAACATGTAATTAAATTTTAATTATCTACTGTTATAAAAAACTTAACATTAAATTTAAATTCATAAATAATATCCTTTATTCATCATCATTTTGTGGCTTATATAACAATTTAGCTAATTACACGCAGTGGCAGTAGCATTTAATTGAAGATTACAAAGACAATTAAAATCACAAAGAAACAAAGAGAAAATAATATAATTAAATAACCGCTCTTTTAAATTCAAAACAAGCAAAATATCGTCACTTTGCTACTTTGGTATAAGTATGCTAGGATTAGACATCGACCCGATACTAAACCAAACAGGCTTCCCCCAACCAAAATCAGCTTCGTAATAAGGCAACCCAACCACACTAATTAAAATTAATGACCTTGAATCTTCCCATGCTTCATTCATATCCTTCATGAAACCTAAGTACTCAATATTATTCATCACATTGCTTACATTTCTCTTTGCTTTTATCACTTTTTTCACTAAGCTTGTTACCTCTATGTCATCATCCTCCCCTAGTGACCATTCTGCCTTTACAAACCCAAAAATGTTACCCATGCATTGTGGAATCATTGGTGGATTCATCTTGCTCCGCAAATTCATAGTATAATACATTGCATGAGAGTACAACTTGTCATTAATTGACTTGTCATTAATTGCCCTCTTTCTTTCTCGAGCGATAGGGATGAAAGCACCTCAAATGAGAGATGAAAAAACCATTAAAAACATGATGCTTGTAACTCATGATCAAAGCTGCCTACCATTATTTCTTTGTTCACCTTCTTTTAGAGCCGCTATATTCTTGCCATCAAAAAACAATCTTTTGAACACAACTTTAGATATTAATCATGGCTTTATGTGCTGATCCTTTAGTGAATTACGCGGCAGAAACAAAGAGGTGTAATCTGAAACGACGTTATTGCAAATATTTTCATTTACTCCACGATTGATCTCAGCCCATAATTTCATAAAGTTGGAGATCGCTGAACCATCTGCCAATCCATGCCATATGCAAATACCAATTGCCACGTCACCGGTACTAAAATAATTTACTTGAACGGCCACAAGCCCTCTTTCAGAAGCCTCTAATTTCAGTGATTGTGGGCTTGGTGGGATTAATTGTTGCATGGGCTCCAAATTCGGTGGTTGAATAAACTTTGACATATCACAGCCAACATAAGCTTCAATATACGTAACTCCATGATCATTACATTCAACTGAAAAGTTATCAATGAATCTTCCAGCAAACGGGTAGTAGTGGGTTAATGTTTTCGCAAGAGATTGCTTCAGAAAATCAGAATTTTTCCTTAAATCTTGGTGCTTATTGGCTGAGTAGAAGAAACAAAGGGCGTGTATAAATTAGAAACCATTTGATCAAGCATAGAAAGTTCATATGTTGTAAGATGTTTTGGAGTTGGAGGCGAAGGCTTGATAGCTTCGGCGGAAATGATTTGAACATCGTCAGGGCGCAGCTGGTGATTTTGATTCTTCTTCTTGAGGTGATGATTTAGAAATTGGTGACAATTATTGAACTTATTATTTTGAAAAATGTTTCTCAAATTGACATCTTTGCTCTTTCAGAAAATCAAAAAGTGAGCGGCTTCTTGTTTGTGAAATCCATCTCATATATTGTAATAGCCCAAATCCAACATGTGCGGAGCACGCAATGAAGGAGGTTATTTTTAAATCAAAATCTTTACACAAAAATCTCAAACTGAATACCTCAAAACTTTTTATCAAATTATAATACAAATCCATGTGTCTAACACTAAATAATCTCTCTAGAAGATATAAATATAACAAATGCCTCAAAACTACCTAATTACAAGTTTATAGAATAAATAAACTTGAAAGAAACATGAGTTTTTCTTCTCTTATTCAATTACCAAAAGGAATTAAATCTCTAACTCCAATGACAAGCACACCTCTCAACAAAGTACTTAATCTGCAAAAAGTAATGATGAGGGATGAGCCGTCAACTCGGTACGTAAAACCATTTCCAACACACTAGGATTATCAAGTACCAAAAGTAATTGCAAGCCCCTTTTTTATTAAAACATATGTTATAATTCATAAATTTCATAAAACAACATATTATAATAAGATAACATAAATTCATAGTAATTCAGAAATAAAAACATAGCCAATTATGAAAGTAAACCGTATATCACATACACAGAAAACAAAAGGTTAGCTTATCACATAGTGTTACTTATACTCCTGGTGACCCGAACAGAAATAGAATCAGAATAACATGTGCACAATCAGAACAGAAACCCAGTACTGGTCCATATATATATATATATATATATATATATATATATATATATATATATATATATATATATATAAAGTAGTTTTGCAGTCAGGGATCCCTGACTTTATTAAAGTTAAGGATTAGCTAAAAGATGAAAAATATACATACTCCAATGCACTGTTTTTTTTTCTTTTAGTTGATCAATGACTTTATTAAAGTCAAGGATCCCTGATTGGAAAACTACTATATATATTGATTATTTTTATGTTTGTTGTTTTAAGGAAGACATGGCAGCATGGCTTGTTCATCTACTTATGTCTCTTGTTTTGAATAAATTAAAAAAGTTGTTCACTTGCTTGTTAATTATATTTCTCCTCTCTTATTTCTGAGTCATTTTTTCTGAATAATTTCTTCATATGTTTAAATAAAATTAACATTCCCTAAGATACTAATGGAAAAGATATCTTTGATAATTCTTTTGCGAACACATTTATCCATTAGGTACATATTACAAATTGCAGCAACTAGTTATCAATCTTCCTTTCTTTTTTATTTTTTCCGTAGCAACTTAACATTAATAGAACAACATTGAACCAAATAACGCTTAGGGAGGGAGACATACCGAGCATCACAACCACAAATCCTTCTACCCATTACCCTAATACCATCCCCAAGCCATCATATGCTTCTGGCTTCTGCAGTCAACCCTGTGTCTATCTTTGACACTGATGTTGCCGCTAGGCCCTTTAAATCCTTTGTTGATGTTTGTTACAATTTCATCTTTGCCTTCTTTTTCTATTAAGCATTTGAATTAGCAGTGCAGATCAAGTAATTAGTTTATTAAGATGCTTGAAACAAGCAGACCCTCACAAAACAAAACCGAAAAAAAAAAAAAAGTTATTGCCGTATGTTCGTTTACCTTTCATAATCAATCATTCTATTAAAAATTTTTCAATACTTCCATTTTCTTTTTACTTCATGAAATCTTATTACATTAGATACAGAGTAATTTTCAATTAGTGAAAGAAAGTGACACGAGATTTGATGTTAACACGCTCACGTCACAGATTAAAAAATACTAAATTTAACTTTTCCAATAAAAACAAAGAATACAGCAATTTCAATTGTGCTCAAGACTAAAATATTAAATCAAATCGATTTGCATAAAATTGATTAGGGTAATTTAATTCTATTTATGTTCAAAATTATCCACTTCATGAAATTAATTATTGATTTTTACTTTGGTCGAATCATTTTTGCATGATGTTCTGCCATAGCTTACAGAGAAGCATCACGGCCAAATCTTTTCCTAACTGAAGTGGATATTTAACGAAGGAAATCTAAGAAGGTATCATATTTGTATGACATTAAAGTTCAACTTCAATATAAATTCAGGTTCAAAGTAGTTCACTCTCTAAAACCAGAAACCAAAAAGAAAAGAATTTCACATTTATCAGTAAAGCTAAATGTGCCCTTGCTTAGAGCAAAAAAACCAATTAATCTTAAAAATATTCTGATATTGAGAGGCAATAATTTATTTGAGTACCAGATTTTCAACCATGGATGTTGTAGGCTCTCCCCTCTCTCGTGTTTTGTTCACTTGTTTTTGTATCATCAATTTTTCATCTTTAATTTCCATTTTAAAACCATTAAGCTTGATGACTCGTTCATGTTATTTTCTTTAACGTATGCTTTCTCTCTTCAACGACCTCTGTGAATTTGGGTGCTTGATTAACGTTTGTTACTTTCCCAGCTACATTCCCGCCAATTTCAACAACCATAACTGCCTTTCTCACGTGCCAAGCATGTGAATTTTAAATTAAGAGAAAAACGACAAGAAGATTGTGTCGTTTTCATCCTAGTTGATTTCTTATACCACGCGACAACACACGACTTTTTAAACCACTTGTGGATGACATCCTTGATCTTGTCGGTTGTCAGACTTCAGCACACTTGACAATAAGTATTGCCTTCAGAGTTCGGCAAATGCTAATTTAATTATGTGGCATCCTTATGAAGGTGAAACATTTAAAAACATAAGTTTTCATACAATGTGGAATGAGGACCATTAACGAAAAAGTCATGAACATTCTTACAAATAGAAGCATAGAAAAACAAACACAAAAATCAGAACAAATGTGAAAACACAATAATTGGAGTTTTTTTTTTGAACTTATTGTTATGCTTGTCCCTAAAAGCATGCATAATAAAATTTATAATAAATAAATGTGAACACACAATAATTGTAACAGTTTTTTAATATAATAAAATTTATTTAGTTATTGTTTATTTTAAGCGTACATTATTAGACATAATTTATAAAGTATATAATTTATACATTGAGCATATAATATCAATATTGGAAGATATAAATCACAAATTTTTTATAAATAAAATATTGTTCACACTCATAAGTGAAATAGATATTTTATTGCGTA
The DNA here is from genome assembly GCA_030449075.1 of Murraya paniculata. Lineage (NCBI taxonomy): Eukaryota > Viridiplantae > Streptophyta > Magnoliopsida > Sapindales > Rutaceae > Murraya > Murraya paniculata. Next base: position 295,246 of record JAEVFN010000018.1, on the reverse strand, counting down.
ATTCTATGCCTTTTCTACATCTATACTAATAATTTTATCTTGATTAATGACACGAAATAAATTCAGAAGGACCGGCTTAGTATAGATTGATAAAAAAGTTTTGGACAATATAATAAGAGCCAATAGAAAAATAATAACTAAAATTTCTTCAACTATTCTCTATGCGTTTTCCTATTTTGAAAATGTGGAATAATAGCTTTGTTAATATAACCAAATACATCTTTTTGTATACAATTAAGTTATCATTCAACCATTGATCACCTATCTAGTTTCAAAGTCGATTCTTCACAAAATTCATGGTTAAAAATACTCTCTCTACAGTGGCAGTGCTATAGGTAGAATTAAAGCCAATGTAACCAATAAATAAACTAATGGATACACTTTTCATTTTTAGCCTTAACCACTGTCCTTTTAAATCTGTAGTGTAAACATCATGTTGCAGCTCAACTATTATAAGATCTATTGTAGAAAAATCTTTACAACAAAATTTAGGAAGTTGCAGTAATTTTTCCTTGTCAAAGGCAACAAATAAATCATTTGGGCATAGATAAGGGGTTTTTTATTTGAAATGCCTCATTTACCCCTAAATACCAAATTTATACCCTATTACATACATATACCTTATGAAGCTGAAAAAAGTCAAAAATACCCTTAAAAAACCATCTATCTACATTTTCTTCCTCTCACCATTCATTTCTCACGACTTCCTCTTGTCACCGTTTCTTCCTCTTCTCCTCTTCTTCCTCTTCTCACCATTTCTTCCTCTCTCACCATTTCATCTTTTAACTCCAATACAAAGGTTTTTGATAAACATAAACTCTTTAAAAGGTGCATTTTCAAGTGGTGGATAAGGTATGTTTAAAATGTAAATATTTTGTACGCTTAGGGTTTTGATTTGATTTCATTAGAAGTATATTTGCTAATGATTTATGAGTTTTAATAGTACATTATTCATTTTTGTGCTTACACACACATACTATTGCATAAAATATAAAGATTTAAGACCTTAATTTATGTTATGAGTGATTGAAAAATCATTCTAGGAAGAAGTCGAGTACAAAGTTGAGTATTTAGTCGAGTAAGAAGTAAAGTAAGGGAGATAAGTAAGTCGAATATCTAGTCAAGTAGAAAGTCAGGTAAGGAAGTTAAGTAAGTCAAGTCAGTTTTGATGTATGTCGAGTAGTAAGTCAAGAACTATATTGAGTAAGAGTAAGCCTAGTAATAAAGTATAAATCGGGTAATTAGTTGAGTAGTATAGAATAAATCAAGTAATTAGTGGAAAACGTTTCTGAACAAGTCGAGTAGAAATTAAGTAAATCTATAAATAAGTCGAGTAGGAATCGAGTAAGTGTATTGAATAAATTAAGTATTAAGTCGAGTAAGTCTTTTAAATAAGTCAAATAGGAGTTGAGTATTTTTTAAGCAAGTTGAGTAAAAGTCAAGTAAGCTTTTTGAACAAATTGAGTATTAATTATTTTAAATTGTTTGAAGAAGCCAAGTAAGTCTATTAATAAGTTGAGTAAGGAGTCGAGTAAGTCTATTGAATAAGTCAAGTAAGTCTTTGAACAAGTCGATTAAATACTAAGTAAATCTTTCGAACAAATCAAGTATTAGTTGTTTTAAGTTGTTTGAACAAGTTAACTAAATCTTTTGAATAGATCGAGTAAATCTTTTGAACAAGTCAAGAATGAATTATTTTAAATCATTTGAAAAAGTCAAGTCTTTTGATCACATTGAGTAGGAATTAAGTAATATGGTCGAGTAGGTGGTATGAACAAGTCGAGTAAGTTAATTAAATAAATCGATAAATCTTGTATTGTAATTTCATTCAGCTATCTCAATTATTTGTTTGCTAAAATGTTTTAATGACTACTTCCATTACCATTCAAGCAATGCATAGGGTGTTAGCATATTCTGAGGTCATTTACACTGTTGGCCCTCAAGAAGGGTGGAATGTTTGTGGTGATGTATGCACCCGCGAAGTATATTCTCCTCTTGAAAAGTGGTTAAGTGGGCATTCAAAGAATAATAGAATACCATCTAAGGATGAGGAAAAGTTTCCTTGTAAATGCAGTGTGGTGGTCATAGACATAATCGACTCGAATGTATGACGCCAATGTCGTTACATGAGGAGTGACGCCTTACTTCAAATTTATATGCAATGCAAGTGACTTAATTCTTTGTATTCATTTTTGTTTTGCCATTAATTTATGCTTTATTTATTTTATTAATGTTGTCTAAGCATGTACTAAATTTAAAATTATTTGTCTAGACAGGATTTGATGAAGGATTGTCTTTAAGGAGTGGCGTTGTGGAGCTTTTGGGTTATGACTTGAGTGCTTGGAGCAAGTGAAAGACTATTTTGAGTCATTGTATAAGGAATTCCATATTGAATTTGTATAAGGATGACTTTGTTATGTGTTATTAGATAACATTTTATTTAATGTTTATTGGATAATTTATTATTGTTGCATAGACTATTTTTAAATGGCTATTACATATTTAGATAGATGATTATATACTGACGTAACAAAAGTCGGGTGTACTTGACTTTTTGCTAGACTTAGTTAAAAGGAAAATTTTCATTTCACTTTAAGTCAAGTATTCTTAACTAGTTACCAGACTTTCATGAAAATCAAAAACTTTTACTGAATAAATACTCGAGTAAGATAAAATTGAGATCAAATATCCTCAACTCTTTACCCAACTTAACTAAAGAGAAATTTTTTTTTCAATTTAAGTTGAATATTCTCGATTAGTTATCAGACTTTCACTAAAAATTAAAAATTACTACTGATTGAATGCTCGGGCAAGGTTAAATTGAGGTCAAGTATCTTCGACTCTTATATGACTTAATTAAAAGAGAATTGTTCATTTCAATTAAAGTCGAGTATTCTCAACTAGTTACTAGACTTTCATAAAAATTCAATTATTTTTACTTGAATGAATACTCAGGCAATGTTAAATTAAGGTCAAGCATCCTCGACTCTTTACTCGACTTACATGAAAAAGTCAAGACTTCTTCAAACAATTTTCATTTCAATTGACGTCGAGTTACCTCGACTATTACCCGACTAACATGGAAAAGTAGAGAATTTGTACTAAATTACTAATTGTACATGGTTCAGTTGAAGTCGAGTGTTCTCGATTATTTACCTGACTTCGAGGATATGAGTTCAGTTTTATGAGAATCTAATTGAGGTTATTTTTGTACTTGCATTTGATTTTCTTAAGTATATATGTGTAAAATTAAAGAGTATTATAATTTAAGGCATATATTGGATTATTTGGAGGAAATGGGTATATCCCACGCAATTCCCCCCATAGATAAGCCAAACAAATAAACAACTCAGTATTTAACTCATTAAAACAACTATTTAGCTCTTGAAGTTACATATCTAAGACAACATAAAATAACTCAACTCGATACCAGTGTAAATTTGTGATCTCTTGAGCTTTACAACATGATCGCCTTGGAATTGAAAACAAATAATCCATGTCTAAAACACCAATATCATGCTTGCTGCAAAAAGTAGAAACTTGACTAAAGAAAGAATTCCCACCACAATCTCTCGACTTCTAAAGGTTGTGCTTATAAACTTCAATTAGTTTTACAACATCAAAATATCATGATCTTTCCTTTTTAATGCTTGTGACAACTCATTTGCGTAGCCAAGAATATTTTTCATCAAGAATAGGCAAAATACGAAATCAAAAGATTGCATCAACTTCAATAGAATTTTAGCTTGAAATATTTTTGTTCAAAATTTCTTTCAACTTCAATTGTCTCAAGCACATCAAGCACCGATGCTAGAAACATGGAAATTATGCTCATTAATGTACCATAATGAGAAGACCAATGTTTATCAGCAGGACGTTTAAAGTAATCTTTTGATTCAAACCTTATCCACTTGAAAGCTTGCCTTTAGCCAATGCTTCAATAATTGTGAGAGCATGTTTCTCATGGAACTAGTGCTCGAACAACATTAACTAGTGTTGAAACTAAACCGATAAAGAGTTAACTTCTTATGCTTTTTTGCCACAGAAATAAAAGCCAACTGAAGTTGATGAGTGAAACAGTAAACATAATAAGCATATTCATTCTCCTCTAAAATGAGTGTTTTGAAACAATTGAACTTAACCTGCATACTACATGCCCATCATAATCATGCCTATATAATATTGGAAAACTCATTCCAAGCCTTGAAAACTTATTATCAAGAAACTCTTTAAGTGATGCAGTTATAGTACTAGAACCATGTTCAATGCCAACAGAACTTTCATCCACCTATCCATTCTTATCCGCATAACATAATAAAATAGCCATTTGATCCTTTGTAGATATATCACAAGACTCACTAATTAGAATGGAAAAGAATGCACCATCCATCTCTCTAATAATAGCGTTAGTTTCAATTGAAGCAGAGCTTATAATGTCTATTTGAATCTTTGGGGATGTTGTTTCAAGATCTAGAGAACTGTTTCTAAAAGTAACAACATTAATATGTTCATTATGATTAGCATGGAAGTGTAGAAGCTCAAGAAAATTCCCTTGATTGCTTGAACCATTAGTCTCATTATGCCCATGAAATGCTAGCCCTTGATTTAAAAGAAATTGAATAAAATCGACCACAAAATTCAAGCAAGTTTTATATTCACTTTGAGTTTTCTTGGATTGTCTTTCAAAAAATATTGCAATATACTGTTTTTTATTCATCAGCCTTTCATATTTCTACATTACTCGATTAGGGGCACTATTGACACCACCTTTATGGATCTTTACTTTTTGTTTCTTTTCCCTATTTCTAAATCGTTTGCTAGTTAAGGTATTATAGTTCGCTTGATCACCATTATCTTCTTTGAAAAGATAACAAAAAAGGCAATATGCAAACTCTTCTTTTATCTATACTCCCATTAAGAACCAAATTCTTTAGACCAATCTGAAACAAATCGTCATTGTTAATATCTAGATATCTCAAATTGAAAATTACGCCCCTTAGGTTGAAAAAGACCCCTTTGCAAAGTATGCTCTTCCAATTAGATCTTGATATTACAATTATAACTATCAATGCAAGGTCGTAAGCCAAGGCCTACAAGCAAATTTTGTAAATTGACTTCATATGAACCATCATTAGTTCTCTTTGGAGGAGGTGGGAGTAGCAGTTTCTTTTTAAAAATTTCTCATATCTGTTTCAAATCAATAAAATTATTATTAGGTTAAATTACACAATAATGGCTAAATCCCAACAAAATAACTACAACAAGAATGAATAATTTAATACAAATTTGATATTACAAAAATATTATTTTACAATACATTTAATGCTTCTCATGGAAATGCTAGAATATTAAATATCATGTTTACAAATGTTATCTTCCAATTATTCATTCGTTTCCCAGAAAGGAAAAAAGATTACTTTTATATCATAAATTATTAGCCATTTTCACTGTTTACACCGCACCCACTGTCCCAATCACTTTTTATTTGAATTTTTAATGTTAAAGTATTTCTCACTTTTAACAATGAACATTTACTTTAGGAGTTTTGTATATTTAACTTCCAGAACACAAACCGATGAATAAAGATGCAAAATATGAACTCTTCATTCTGCCAAAAATCATCAGTTCATAACAGGCACAATACATGATTCAATTCTATGGTTGGTCTAACGGCAGCTGCAGCAAGGGATGATAGGCTCAGCCGTAGTAGCAGCGGATGACAATGGGCTGGCGGCAGTAGGAATGGACGAAGTCAGCGAATCTACGGCAGTGGTGTTGGTGGCCAAGTCTAAGTCATGATTTAGGGACTTACTGTATATGATTTTGATATTTACTTAACAGTTATATTTTTTTAATTTTTATTGGTAATAAAGAAGTGGTGAGTTTTGTAAGTTAATTTTAAATTATAAATTGATTAAATTTTGAAGTTGGGTCTATAATTAAAAGTCTTAACCATTTAAATGGATTTAATTTATAAGTATTGGACCTAACTCTTAGAAGGGGCTAAAAGCGTTCAATTTAAGAAGTTTTAATGTCAAAAAAGGGTTGAACCCCCTCTTGAGCCTTAATTGAGCCTGCCCATGGTAACGGAAGTAGAGATTTCAAATAAAAAAATTAATTCATTGTTAATATAATGGTTATATATATGATGCCACCAATGAGACCTAACAATCATTCTCTTTGGAATATTTATGAAATAGCCTCTATGACAAGCTGACAAATTTGAAAACTCAATTCTTCATAAAATGTAGAGTGAGGACCATCAGCAAATAACTCGTGTTCATACTTACAAACACAACCATAGAAGCACAAACACAAAAATTAAAATAAATGTGAGCACACAATAATTGGAATATTTATTTTAAACTTATTGTTATATTTGTCCCTAAAAGCATGCAATAAAGTAATATTTTTTAATATAATAAATTTATTTATTCATTGTTTATATTGAGCATACATTGTAAACGAAGATCATTAACGAATAAGTCATATTCATACTTACAAGCACAAGCATAGAAACACAAACACAAAAATTGAAATAAATGTGGGCACACAATTATTGGAGTATTTATTTTAAACTTATGTTTGTCCCTAAAAGCATGCACTAAAATAACATTCTTTAATATAATAAAATTTATTTATTCATTGTTTATTTTGAGCATCTGTTATTAGACCTAATTTATAAATTATGTAATTTTATATGTTGCACATATGATGTTAATAAAGGAAGATATAAATTATTAATTCTTTATGAATAGAATACTATATATAGCCATTTATGAAACAGACATTTCATTATGTAGTCTTAACTTTCCGACTTCTACAAGGAGTGGATTTGAGCCTCACCAATATGTGTCCATTAATTAAATGAATGACTATATTGTATTTGACACATAAAATAAAAGTTTATGCATCTTGAAAAAGACATCTAAACTCCCATTAAAATTTGCTCAAATATACAAATAAGATAAAGAATGGACTAATACTATTTCAAAGACAACTATTTTTTACTATTATACTTTTTTATTATACAAGCCCATGAAATTAATTTAAAATTTCATAAAGTTTAACATACGTATAATTAAATATTATAGTAATTTTATTAACTATAAAAATCTAAAATCAGTCATTGGCGAGCAAATCCTAATATTGAATAAATAATTTTATTTAAGGGTAGTTTTGGATTGTTGCTGCTCATGAAATAATCCACTTCTGTAGTGCTGATGAGATAACCAATTAGATAAAAAGAAGTTAAGTATTTGGTAAACTAAATTACTGAGAGTGTTATGAATTTAAAAAATAGATTATATGTGTTTAGTGATTGTTGTAAACGTGTGATATCTGTCCCACTCCCACCAGTTTATTAGAGTTTATTAATCGCACATTGGCACCTTGAAAATTGACACATTTTATTAATTACAATGGTTCAAGGCATACGCATGCGAAAACAACATGATCATTTGACTTCCAAAGAAACATACAAAGGAAGCTTCTGTTTGATTGAAAGGAATCAGCGATTATTTTCTCTGAATTTTATGATAACAAATATACAGTCATAATTGATGGTTAATAATAAAGGAAAATGAGTATACATTGTTGGGATCAACTAAGGACATGCACAAGACCTTTTTACTGGAAATGATCAACTTGTCCTTCATTTTCCCTTCTGATTGGCTTTTGAAAAGTCCGAGAGTTTCATATTATAATCTTCCAATTTTAGTTTGAAATTTAATTATAAATTAAGCTATTAAAATAAGTCAATTAAAAAAGTCCCATCCTTTTGAAGGCACGTTCAAATCAAACATTTCTGGTTGAATTAAGTTTAATTGTTCGAGTACCAATTATTTATTTTCTCTCAGAGGCTTGGTTAAGTGGCTTACAAATAATTTTATTTAAAAGACTTTTAAAATACATCATGTTGATGTACGTGTGACATTTAAAGTTGAATTTTATATAACCACTAATTACATTCTAATTTTTCAAAGTAAATGCATACATATTATAACATCATTTGTTTATTGTATGGTTAACATAATATCTTAAGAAATTCTAAAATTTCTCATTTATTTGACTGGTTACCTGAGAGAGATGAGAAGATAAAATTGATTTGAACTGTACTCACCCTCAACTTTATTTAAAAAATAAAAATAAAACCCTAGTTGTTCAAGACTTCAAGCTGTTGTATATTAGAAAATTTCAAAGGGAGAAAGATAATTATTTATGTTTCTCACATTTATACTTAGATCCCAATTTTTTTTTTTATTTCTCAGTACAACCCTAATGTTAAAAAATATAATAATTAAAAAATAATTTTTCTAATTCTTTTTCTGTTATAACCTTATTGTCACTCAATTATATAATTGGCATGCTATTGAGCTGTTGGTCTATTATTATTATAATATTAGTGTCACTGAAGATGATGATGTTGCTTGATATTTAGAAGTTAACGATTAATAATTTTAATTGATTTAATCCTAGTTGTGAGTTGATGGTTTTGTCCATGTTAACAACTCATATCTTTTAAATGAGAATTTTTAAATTAAAAAAATATATAAGTTGCGTATATATAATTTTTTTTTTAAAAATATCAGTGATATGTTCATAGTATGATGATAAATTATTGGAAATATACATATATGTGGGTTTGTTTGTTTGTCTGTTTTATTTATTTATTTTTAACATTTTTTTTCACATGGGTGTCTTAAGATAAAGGAGCAAGAGTTTAAAAGTATCGTAGTAATAATTTGAGAGGGAGGGAGGGGGGGGGGGGGGGGGGGGGGAGGGAAGAGGGGGATGGTGGTGCGGTTGGCGGCGGGATGGGATATTACACTGCCTTGTTAGATAGAATAAGGCCATTGCTTGAGAGACTGAAGTAAAAAGCATTGGCCTTAATTCTAGACATTATTCCTAACTACGTTTGTAGCATTACTTATAATTATTTTAAGCTTAATTAGTATTATTGAATAAAATTAACTAGTATATTTAGTGGCAAGCACCAATAATTTGTTGTTTCTTTTTTGAATGACATTATATTTTACTGCTATTTACAATTAGAAACCTAATAAAATCTCATTAATAATCAACTCTATGATAGGAGAGCCTAGATATATGGTCTCAGAATAGATTGAATCTACTTCCAAATTTTTAGATGAAAATCAACCCACTATGTTATGTAAATGAGAAGACTCAAACCCTCAACCTCAAGAATGAGGTGAGGAGGTACCTATCAACCATAAAATAATTTACAAATTTATCAGTGAGTAGTACTTTTGATACAAGATTTTTGTTTTATTAGTTTAGGGAAGATACATTATACATGCCTTTTTTTCTAAGTAAGTTTCGGTCCGTTTGCATATTCAGTTAGCAGTTGTCGTAAAAGCTCTAATCTCGATCGTGTATGTGTTTGTGTATATAACCGAGTTCCATATTCATATACTCACTTCACAACTAATAAATAGTAAACAAGTCACCATAGAGTAAGACAATTGGTAATTGTCACGCCACTAGCATTGTCCTCCAAATTTCCAATAATTGCATCATAACTCGTAAGCGAGGTTTCAAAGAAATATTCACATAGCTAACCCAATGTCTTTAACTAGCTAACTGAGCAAAACAAAAAGCTCTTGATGATTCCAGCAAACATCAATCCAACGAGGAAGAATTTGTTAAAAACAAAGAGAATAAAAAAAGATTTACGTAGGGTGGCATAATCAGCATCACTTCTTAAGAGTTATAAAACTAAAAATATAAGAAAAAGTAGACATGAAAAGGAAACCCAAATTAATTGGTGTTGGACACATGGAAGTTGTTGATGAAAATAATCAGACAATGATAGAAACAACAGTATAAATCAAAATAATTGATTATTACCTCTATCTTTATAAATCATTATAAATATTGATTAATTATCATCAATGTTGTGAATCGATCTAAATGGCTTTAATGCGCAAGAACGTTCACTGCCCAGAATCTTGAATTCAAAAGACTTGAGAATCCTCACTCAAGTTTAATCCTGAAGTAGCTTAGTCTAAAACACTCGTGAACAGCAATCAAAGAACAGAAAGAAGTAAAAGAGAAGAACAAACAGATTACGTGGTTCGATTGCTTCCAAGGTTTTGGTTGCAATCTACATCCACGGGAAAAGCCTTAATTGGTTCTTTATTGATCAAGATTGAAGAAAGATTACAGAGTAATATCTAGGATTACAGGAACACTCTATTGCTAGATCTACCCCCTTTCTGAATCCTCTCTACCTTACTCCCCTCAATCTCCTCAGTCTCATTGTCACTTCTCTTTGATGCTTCTGCTACTCTGTTTTTATACCAGTATGCAACAATAGTCACGAATCCAGAATGCACAGCTACCTGACGTGTGGATAACTGAATTAACAGCCTCAGCTCCTTCGCTCACGTGACTTTCGCGTGCTTCACTTAAGTAAACCATGAAACGACAATAAATCCATGCCGTTTCATGTGGTAACGTATCACTTAAGTGATGCATGCCTTTTGCACGTGATTTCAGCAGCATTCATCCACATACACAACGCTGTCGTTTCACCCAAATGTTGATTCATAAGCATCCTCCACAATCAACATTGATTGACTCAATCTTAAAATATGAATCAAATTACCAAATATCATATCAATTGCATAAATTTTATTTTTACTTTTCAAACGTTATGTAAATTCATATTATGATCCAGTGCTTAGCAGAGCTTCAATCATCTTGAAAAATCATCAATGAAGGTAACAAAGTATCTATTCCCCCCTAGAGATAGTTCTTGAGCTGGTCCCCACAGGTCTGAATGTATATAGTCCAAGATGGCTTTAGACTTTTGAGCAGATCTGTTAAAGCTGGATCTTGTAGATTTACCCAGCACACAGTCCTCACAGAAGTCTATGCTTCCTACCTTATCTTCCCCTAAAGCTCCTTGTTTCTCAAGTTCCTTGAGTCCCCTTTCACTCATGTGACCCATCCTAAGGTGCCATAGTTTAGTTTTATCTATACTGCCACCTATAGAAGCACCTGATTCCCCAGTTATGACTTCTGCATCCAGTATATAGACCCCATTTCTTCTAGTGCCTTCCAAGACTGTAGTCGAGCCATTCATTACCCTCAGATTACCTGATTCCATTTTAACAGTATACCCCATTTGATCAAACATCCCTAAGGAAATAAGATTCCTTTTAAGATCAGGCACATGTCTAACTTGTTTGATCTCCAATACTGATCCATCCTGTAATCTAAGTGTAACAGTTCCCAAACCAATGACTCTACACATGGCATTGTTCCCCATCATTACTCTACCCCCATCAAATTTTTGATACTCAGTAAAGCAATTAATAAAAGGACTCATATGGAAGGTACAGCCTGAATCTAAGATCCACTTACCTTTTTTATTTCTGTCTGTTGCTACACAAACACCAGCAGACTCATAACCTTCCTCTTCCACAATGGCCACATCTCCATTTTGGGTTTTGGATTCTTTAGTCTTGCTCTTTCTCTCTGGACAGTCCCTTTTCAGATGACCTTCCTTGTGGCATTGAAAACATTTCCAAGTCTTGGTCTTGTTCTTCTGTTTTCCTTGTTTCTTTTTCTTGTCTTCTTTCTTATCAGTTTTGCCCCTTGCGGTTAGTCCTTCCCCAGTTCCATGTTCAAGAACATCTTGTTTACCTTGTAATGCCCTGGTATTCAGAGCAGCCTTTACTTCATCCAGAGTCAGTGTTTGCCTTCCATACAGCAAGGCTTCAACAAAATGTTCATATGATTTTGGCAAGGAACTAATTAACAGAAGTGCTTTCCCTTCATCATCCAAACCCTCATCAATTGTTTCCTGAGTATCACATACCTTATTGAATTCATCTATGTGTTGCTCCAGAGACGAGCCTTCAATCATCCTGAGTGTAAACATCCTCTTTTTGATGTAAAGTCTGTTGGCTAGGGATTTAGTCATGTAGAGGTTTTCTAGTTTTGTCCACAATCCTGCCACAGTCTTTTCTTTGGCCACCTCTCTGATAACCGAATCCCCTAGACTCAGGATTATAGTACTCCTAGCCCTCTTATAGACCTCTGACAATTCTTCTGGAGTCTTGGACGATGAAGCCATCTTTCCCTCCTCTTTCGACACAGGTTCAATGGCATCTCCCAGGCCTTGAGTAATGAGCAGGGCCTCCATCTTGATCTTCCACATATTGAAGTCATTCTTCCCATTGAATTTCTCCATATCAATCTTTGAAATAGCCATGCTTGAGTCTTGATCAAGAATCCCAAAAGCTCTGATACCAATTGTTGTGAATCGATCTAAATGGCTTTAATGCGCAAGAACGTTCACTGCCCAGAATCTTGAATTCAAAAGACTTGAGAATCCTCACTCAAGTTTAATCCTGAAGTAGCTTAGTCTAAAACACTCGTGAACAGCAATCAAAGAACAGAAAGAAGTAAAAGAGAAGAACAAACAGATTACGTGGTTCGATTGCTTCCAAGGTTTTTGTTGCAATCTACATCCACGGGAAAAGCCTTAATTGGTTCTTTATTGATCAAGATTGAAGAAAGATTACAGAGTAATATCTAGGATTACAGGAACACTCTATTGCTAGATCTACCCCCTTTCTGAATCCTCTTTACCTTACTCCCCTCAATCTCCTCAGTCTCATTGTCACTTCTCTTTGATGCTTCTGCTGCTCTGTTTTTATACCAGTATGCAACAATAGTCACGAATCCAGAATGCACAGCTACCTGACGCGTGGATAACTGAATTAACAGCCTCAGCTCCTTCGCTCACGTGACTTTCGCGTGCTTTACTTAAGTAAACCATGAAACGACAATAAATCCATGCCGTTTCATGTGGTAACGTATCACTTAAGTGATGCATGCCTTTTGCACGTGATTTCAGCAGCATTCATCCACATACACAACGCTGTCGTTTCACCCAAATGTTGATTCATAAGCATCCTCCACAATCAACATTGATTGACTCAATCTTAAAATATGAATCAAATTACCAAATATCATATCAATTGCATAAATTTTATTTTTACTTTTCAAACGTTATGTAAATTCATATTATGATCCAGTGGTTAGCAGAGCTTTTGTTCAGTTTTTAAGGATATATATATATATATATATATCTATATTTACATGTGTCACATATTTGAAATTAATGGTTATGATTTGTTTTGTTTTTCAACTTTTCAGTATCTTACCTTTGCCAAAAACGCATCGTTTTAGAATAAATCTTTAACTCCAAAAGGGCAAAAGCACCTGCTTTCGCTTTCAGAAGACTCCGCGTGTTTGCTTTCTGCCTCAGCTCTTCCTCCATCTTAGGCACTTGACTTCCATCACACATCATACCAATTGAAGAAATTTCAAGAATAGAAAAATTCAGTTTGATTTTTTTTTCAGATGTTGTTATTAATTAATATTCTGTTTATTACTCTTTTTGTCATTGTCTAATCCTATAAATTCTGTCTTTATGTTTATGGAAATTAATCGGATTGAATTTCATTAGTTTATGCATTTCATCAATTAATTACTCCAGACAAAAATATTGATTAAAAATACTTTTGCAGTTATGGACATAGTCTGTTGTTTTTATCTCTTTAGAGCTAATGCCATCTCATAAATAGAATTCTCACTAAAACAATCAGGTAGAGGTTGAAGATAGGCATTTAAAGTTTAGATTTTGAAATATCTGAAGATTAGATATCAAAAATTAGTTATCATTAACGGGATATATTATTAAGCAGTAATCCTATGGAAAACAACATCATCTTAAATAATATTGTAAAATACTATTTGCTTAAAGGTTTAGATCGGGATGAGAAATCCTACCCTCTAAATACCAACCTTTCTTCTAATTATTATTTGAATCAAACCATGGATGATAGCGAGATTCCAATGTTTCGACTACAAAAGCTGCTCTAATTAAAGCTAGCATTGTCAAATTTTTTAATTATAGCATATATATATTTGACTTCTAAGTTGCATTGTTTGCTAGTGTCAACATGTATTTGTTTTGAATAAAAGAGCCATTAATTTTTTAATTTTATTTCTTCTCTCTTTTTTTTTTTTTTCGGATTACTTTCTTACCATGTTAAATAAATTCTTTGTGAAACTCTAATTTTTTTTTATTTATTTTATTACTTATAAAGTTGGGAAATGAGTAAAGCATAAATTAATTTTTTAGTCCTCTACCAACTAGAATTGAATACATAAACTTTTCAAACTTGTACATATATATTTATGTTCTTGCATAATACATACATACATACATACATACATACATACATACATATAAAATTCAAATTTCAACATAAGTATCAAAAGTTAATTTTACGGTTGTTCTATGTAATTTCACATCTCATCCTATACATAAACATGAATTAAAAAATTTTATTTTCCAAGGTTGGTACGAGGGGAAGATGATCCTATTCTTGTGACCTTGTTCTCACTTAAGGGGACAAACCAACCCAACTTATCTCCCGAAATATACAAAAGTTATTTTTAGCTAATTAATATTCTTGTGATATTGAAATAAAAAAATAAGTAGTATATTTATGGACAAATCTTAAATGTTTGTGTTACTTTCATAGAATATTTAAGTGTTTTGCAAATTTTAATAAACAAGATATATATGCATAGCTTTCGGGTTCATGGAATTTGCCAACGGATTTTATTTCATTCTATTCATTAATTTCCCTACTTTACATATATTAAATATAGGTTCTCCCTACCTTGCAGCTGCTGTACGTTACAGCAACTGCAAAAATGGATGAACAGTACCCAAGTCATCCATTTTTTGCAGCTGCTGTAACGTACAGCAGCTGCAAGGTAGCAATTGCCTTAAATATATGTTCTTATATTATATAATAAGGAATAAGAATTATTAAAATTTGATGTATCTCAACCTGATCTTTTTGCCACCGGCATATTCAGACTTTAGACGCTAAGGGGGACAATTTTTTTATTATAGTCTATTATTGAAATTATTTATTTCGGAGCACGCCATTCTTGATAATATTATGTATTATCCATATTTTTAATCACCTTCATTTGCTGATTTTTTGTCTTTTTTAGCCAACTTGTGTTGATTTTCTTTATCATCTCGGAGTTCCAATCTTTTCACGATTAACTATGCAAGAAAATTCGATTGTTTGTTAAATGTTTGAAGACTGAAATTTTATTAATTTCAGGCCTTTTTAAAATTTTTCTTGTTTGGTTTTTTTGCAAATTATGTTTGATTTTTAGAAATTTACAACTGAATTTAAAAAAATAAAAACTTGTGTGACTTTTATCTGAATGAAAAAAGGAGTGAATGAGAAATAAATATTATATTCCAAAAATATCTCTAAAAATATACTTATTTGCTAAATTATAAAATATAACTTTTTATTTAATTTTCAAGGACATAAATGTTAAATAACTATATTTAATATGTTTTTATTTATAAAAACAAACAAGATGCCACTTATAATCATATATTAAAAATAGAAAAATAAATATGTCATTTAAATATTCGACCCATTCAGGCTTTAAAAATATTCAAATTCATTTAAATTTCAAACGAGGAAAAAAAAAACAACCTTATAATAAATATGATGGATTAGGCAGCACACAATAAGCCACTCAACACTCACTTTGGTTAATAATTTGTCAAAGCCAGCAAAAGATGGCAGAGATTCTCAAAAACATTTTCCGAATTACTGCTTCCAAATTGGTCACCAATAATGTCCAAATCTTCACAAAAAGAATTATCAAAAGTGCCACTTCTGATGTTCAAATCATTTCCACCGAAACAATCAAACCTTCATTTCCAACGCGGAAACATCTTAGAACCTCTAAACTTTCATTCATTGATCAAGTGAATTCTGATGTTTACACTCCCCTAGTTTTCTTCTACTGGGGGAGTTGCAAGCACCATGATTTCAGAAAAAAAATCCGATTTGTTGAAGCAATCTCTCGCAAAAACATTAGCCCTCTACTACCCTTTTGCTGGAAGATTGATTGATAGATTTTTGGTCGATTGTAATGATCAGGGGGCTGCATTTATTGAAGCTAATGTTGGCTGTGATATATCAAAGTTTCTTCAACCACTAGATACAGAGCTGCTACAACCATTAAAATCGAAGCCAAGCATTTAAAATTTTGATTTTAAATCTCTTAAGATTGGATATCAAGTGTCATAATCATTAATGATATTATCCTTTTTAGAAGAGCCCAAATGATAGGGCGGTGCGTAGCGGAAGCGGAATTGATAGGGTAAGGAACACTAGATATCGTTCTAGTATGGACCAAGCCAACGCAATTAGGTTACGCTCTAATCAAAACGTGATTAGATATCGTTCAACGCGATTATGTTACACTTTAATCGAAGCATGATTCGATATCGTTCTAATCCAAATGACTCAATGAGATTTTCAATAATGCATAAAGCGAGATTATATGACGCTCTAATCCAAACGACTCTACAAGAGAGATTTTGTTAGATAATCCCAAAGGAAATTATAAAAGAGAGATTTTATTGAATAATTAAATATGAAGTTATGAAAATAGTTACAAGACCTCTCTATTTATAATAGAGGAAACTTGCTTTCCTAAGTTAACTAAAAAAGAGAAACTAAATTAAAATTCTAATAGAAATAAAATACTAAATACTACTATAAATAGACTCCAATAAAAATAGAAAATCCTAAAACAATAAAATTCTAGAATCCTAAATTAACCTAAATTAACGTCCTACATCACCAAATATTTTTCTTCAAATTTCATTTCAAATAATGTGGTATACGATATGTCATTCGTTAAGTAGTTGATAATTTTTCATAAAATTTATGTGGCCAAATAGACCAATCACATTATCCTCAAATGACCAATGTAGATTAATTAAATAATACTATAAAATACTATTTCCTTAAAGGTTTGGATGAGAATAAGAAATTATATCTCACCCTCTGAATACCAACCTTTCTCCCTATTATTATTCATACTCAAGCAATCACGGACCCAAACCATAATCACAACCAACCTAGCTATGCCCGAGAGACTAGTTATTCTTATCCTTAAGCCCACCTTGTGAAATTAGTTACTAATTTCTATTTTACTTGAATTGTTTTATATGGTATTCTATCATACCTTACGACGGAGCATCCCTGCCATATATTTTACTGAAGTTTAAATTTAATGGAGGAAAATTGAGAAATGGATTCTTCAAATCAAATATTTATGCCATTAAACTTTTAAATCCAATATAAAATCAAATTCGTAGTCACCTATTCTCCTCGCAAAGCAAAGAAAAGATTCTTGAGCCCTTTACTTGCTCCATCTTTTCTCTAGAGTACACAAAAGTCTAGCAAAGATTTACAAAATAGACATGGTATTACAACTATTGTCATTTGCTCTACTAAATTTCACTACAGATAAATGTACCTTACTTGGACCAGAAGTTCCATTGATCTCAAAAAACATTCCAGTGTTGCGAGAAGCAATTAATTTATTTGAGAAATCGTGCCTTTATTAGCGATATACCAGATTCCATTTCCATGGAAAGTCTAGCAAATTTTTCAGTTGCGTGGTACTCAAATGCTAATTGGTTCTCTTCGCTATCGTCCAGGCCGTCAGAAACGAATCAAACGATGGATGGTGGCTGAGATTCCAATGTTTTGACTACAAACGCTACTCTAATGGAAGCTTGCATTGTCAAGTTTTTTTAATTATAGCAAATATATTTGACTTCTAAGTTGTGTGTGTTGAGTATTTAGGAGTACATAACAATCCATTGGTTTTGAGTGAGATGAATATATTTTTTGCTAGTATCAACATGTACTTGTTTTGAATAAAAGAATTGTTAATTTGTTAATTATATTTCTTCTCTCTTGTTTTTTTCACTGATTTTTCTGATTAATTTCTTACAATGTTAAATAAAAAAAATTATATGATATTATCATGGAAATACGAATTCTTAAATAATTTCTTTGTGAAACATTAATTCTTTTAATTTATTTTATTACTTATAAAATTAGGAGTGAGTAAAGTATAAATTAAATTTTTAGCCCTCTACCTAACTTAAATTTGAATATAAGAAATTTATGTCCTTCTATATAACTCAAATTTAAGCAAAAGCATCAAAAGTTAATTTTATGACTTTTTTGTTTAATTTCACATCTTATCATTCACATAAACACTAATTAAATAACTTTATTATCTACGGTTGGGTTTGAAGGGAAATTGATCATGTGACCTATTCTTTTCACTATAAGTGGTTAAACAACTCGACTTATCCCCTAAGAGATATGAAAGTTAATTTTTGCTGATTAATATTCTTATGACAATAAAATAAAAATTAACTAGTATATTTATGGACAAATCTTAAATATTTGTTACTTTCCTAGAAATTCTAAGTGTTGTGAAAATTTTAGTAAACAAGATATATATGTACAACTTTCGGGTTCATGGAATTTGCCTACGGATTTTATTTTATTTTCTTTATTAATTTCCCTTCTTTCTATATACTAAATATATGTTCTTATGTAACAAGTACAAGAATTATTATAATTTGATATATCTTAATCAGATCTTTTATAACAACCCACCCTGAATTCTAGAAGGAATCCGAGGGTGGTCCCTACATACAATTTATAACTGAAGCATGGTAGAAGAGTTAAAACTAATAAACTTAAAAATCTTTCTACAATATATAAAAGTTCAACCCTTAAATAGTGGAAAAATTTAGTTCAACCCCTAAATAGTGGAAAATTTTAATTCAACCCTTAAACAGTGGAAAATTTTAAAATTTGCCACGCTATCTATCATCCTCAACCTAGGTTTTCTCTTCACTTAACATGAATCAATCTTGATCTCTATAAATCGTAATAAACTTTAGTGAATACAAGAATTAGTAAAGAAAGCAATTTTTCATATACCAAAATATATACATACTTATATATAATACAAATGCACGATATGCAATGCTCTTTGAAAACATTGTAAAAAAAGTTTTTCAAAACTGGGGGTCACTTGCAAAACATTTCTTTTCAAATCAATTACTTAAACTACCTTCATTCATTTACCACGTGCTATGACTTTCACTTAACATTCATACTTTCACATAATACTTATATTGGGCTTCACACAAGCATTCTTCACCCATTTATCTCTTAACATAACATATGGATGCTTACTAAATGAGTAATGAATTCAAGCATCCAAGGAAAAAAGGAAATTTACTTATTTTCTTCGACATCAGCTTGTTAAAACTCACTTTCTCATTTCATAGAAAACAAAATGTATGTTCGTGGTTATGCCAATACACCTTCACACACACACACATATGCCCATATAGACAATCACACTAATCACATAACACACCACATATATATTTATGCCCTTGTATATAATTCATATTTCAACAAAAGTTAATTTCACATTCCATCCTATACATAAACATCAATTAAATAATTTTATTTTCTTGGGTTGGTAGGAGTGGAAAATGATCATGTGACCGCTTATTTTCACTATAAGAGGGCAAACCAACTCGACTTACCTTGTGAGACATACAAAAAGTTATCTTTTACTAATTAATATTTTAGTGATATTAAAATAAAATAATAACTAGCATATTTATGGACAAATCTTAAATATTTGTGTTTCTTTCATGGAATATTTAAGTGCTGTGCAAATTTTAATAAACAAGATATATATGCACAACTTTCGGGTTCATGGACTTTGCCAGTGGATTTTATTTTATTCATTAATTTCCCTTCTTTCCACTTATTAAATGTATGATCTTACATAACAAGTAACAAGAATTATTAAAATTTGATATATCTCAATCTGATCTATTGACTCAATAGGGGGTGAGCACCACGTTTTGCCTTGTCACCGGCATATGCAGACTTCAGATCCGGAGAGAGAGAATTTTTTTAATATCGTCTATTATTGAAATCGCCTTCATTTGTTGACTTTGTATCTTTTCTAGGGGATTCGCTTTGATTTTCTTTATTATTTTGGAGATCGGATCTTTTCGGAAGCAATTACGCAAGAAACTTATAATATAAATATGATGAATTTGGCTGATATGCCACTCAACACTCACATTGATGAATAATTCCTCAAAGCCAGCAGAAGATGGCAATGACTCTCAAAAGCATTTTCCGAATAATTGCTTCCAAATTAATCACCAATATTGTCCAAATCTTCACAAAAAGAAGTATCAAAAGTGCCACCTCTGATGTTCAGATCATTTCCGCCGAAAAAGTCAAACCTTCATTTCCAACGCGAAAACATCTTAGAACCTATAAACTTTCATTGATTGATCAAATGAGTTCTGGTTATTACATGCCCCTAGTTTTCTTCTACTCAGGCAGTTGGAAGCACCACGATTTCCGAAAAAAATCCGATTTGTTGAAGCAATCTCTCGCAAAAACATTAACCTACTACTACCCTTTTGCTGGAAGATTGATTGATAGCTTTTCGGTCGACTGTAATGATCAGGGGGTTGCATTTATTGAAGCTAATGTTGGCTGTGATATATCAAAGTTTCTTCAACCACCAGATATGGAGCTTCTACAAAAATTAATCCCACCTAGTCCGCAATTATCAAATGCAGAGATTTTTGAAAGAGAACTTTTGGCTGTCCAAGTAAATTTGTTCAGCAGCGGTGAAATGGCAATTGGTGTTTGTTTTTCCCATGCAGTGGCCGATGGTTCAGCAATCTTTAACTTCATGAAAACCTGGGGTGAAATCGCTCGTGGGGTGATTAATGATAATGATGACATTTGCCATAACAATATCGTTTTAGATTGCACCTCTTGGTTTCCACCCGTAAAGTTTCCACAGCAGTATCAAGTCCCAAGCCCACAATCTTCACGTAACATTGTGTTCAAAAGATTGGTGTTTGATGGCAAGAAGATAGCAGCTCTAAAGGAGAAGGTGAATAAAGAATTTGCGGGTAACAGTTTTGACGATGGGTTACAAGTAACGCGTTTCGGGGTTGTTTCAGCACTCATTTGGGGTGCCTTCATCGTTGTAGCGCGTGAAAGAAAGAGGGCAATTGATAACAAGTTGTATTCGCATGCAATGTATTATCCTATGAATTTGCGTAACAAGATGAATCCACCAATGTTTCCACGATGCATGGGTAACATTTTTCGGCTTGTACGGGCAGAATGTTCACTAGCCGATGATGATGCCATAAAGGTGACAAGTTTAGTAAGAGAAGTGGTAAAAGCCAAGAGAATGGAAAGAGATGTGATCAATAATAATGAGTATTTAGGTTTCGTTGAGGATTGGTATGGATCATGGGAAGATTCAAGGTCATTTCTTTTATCTAGTGTGGTTGGATTCCCTTATTATGAAGTTGATTTCGGTTGGGGGAAGCCTGTTTGGTTTAGTTTCGGTCCCATATTCTTGCCTGATACTGTTACTTTGACAAGCACAAATGATGGTGAAGGAATAGAAGCCTTGGTGCGAATGTTTAAGGAGGACATGGACAAATTTGAACAAGAAACTAGCATCATGGCTTATGCTTCCCCTAACCCTAGCATATTTATAAGGAAGTAGACAGTTAATTTTATTCATCATGCTTTGAATAAAAGAATTTTCTTCTAGTTAGAATAGTAATATGCTTACAAAGTTGAGATTATTGTACAATAACTGTATCTCTCTATTATCATACTTCTGTATAAATAAAATCATGTTATGTATGCATACTTTCGATCAGCGAAAAACCAGCAATCATATGGTGTATGGGGAAGACTAGTATAAAAAAAAAAAGATGTAGGTAATGTTTTTCTTTTTTTCCTTTTATTGTATTTTCTGGTACCAAGCGCACAACTATTTTATCATATTTTGGCATCAAATTTTATTAAAGGATCTCCGTAAGTAGTTACTAGTTATTTTGGACAAGCATAGCTGCATATATATATATATATATATATATATATATATATATATATATATATATATATATATATATATATATATATGTAGATGATTCTTATATATATGAAAAAAAAATGTGAATCAACTCTGAATATGCGACATAAAATGTATGTGATGTCATGATGTGCATGTTGCCAATAAGAGGAAATTTCAGTAGCTCAGGGAGGGATTTCTTATTAGGGTTTGGATATTTGAATACAATTTCGAAGAAGAAGAATAGACAGGGGAGCTCCATCAAGAAGAGGAGAAATTGGGCCATCGACTTCAAAACTTACTGTGATACGTATAAGCTAAATTAATTTTATTGATCTAGTATATGGTATTGGCACACGCAATAGAATTTTATGCATACATAATATCTAAAGTTCTAAACTCTCAAAATTTATTCAAATGTGCAAATAAGAGATTGGACTGACTATGATTTGGTAAATAGCCTTTTTTAACTATTATAGGCATTGTTATACGCACCCCAGAAAATTTAGTTTAAAATCTTACAATAATTTAACTAAATCTATATATATATATAACACTAAATTCATAAAAATTTTATTTATTATAGAAATCTAAAGTCAGTCATTGGCGAACAAATCGTAGTATTGAATAAAATCTGCAACATAGATAGATAATATTAAAATATTTTTTATAGAAACAAAAATAAATTTCAAAAAAATTATTTATAATATTTATTTAGGGATAGTTTTGGACTGCTGCTTATGAAATAATCCACTTTTGCTGCTGGTGTTGACGAGATAGTCAATTGGAAAAAAATAACAATTAAGTATTTGATAAAGTAAACTACTGAAGTATTGTGAGTTTAAAAAATAGAGTGTATATGTTTAATAATTATTATAAATAAATGATATCATCCACCAGTGTAATAGAGTTTTTCAATCCCACCTACTCCTTGAAAATTGGTACATTTTCGTACTTACAATGGATCTAGGCATACGCCTATGAAAACAAATACGATAACAAATATACAGTAATAAGGTAGTAGCTTCGTAATTAAGCTTCCGTTTGATTGAAATGATGTCAGCGTTATTTTATCTGATTCTATGATAACAAATATACAGTAACAATTGATGGTTAATAATAAAAAGAAAAATGAGTATGCATTGTTGGGATCATCTAAGGTCATGCACAAGATCTTACTACCACAAATGATCGATTTGTTCATCGTTTTCCATTCTGATTCGCTTTTGAAAAGTCCAAGGGGTTAATATTTTCTTTCAATTTTAGTTTGAAATGTCCGAGAGTTTCATATTATAATCTTTCAATTTTAATTTGAAATTTACCAATTAAGCTATCAAAATAAGTCAATTAAAAAAGTGCCAACAGTTTGAAGGTGTGTTGAAATCGAACTTTTTTGGTTGAAAGTCTTATGGTTCAAGCAGCACTTTCATTGTGTTGGGTATGGTAGAAAATTTCAAAGGGAGAAAGATAATTAGATATGTTTCTCACATTTACTACTTCGGTCCGTGTTTTTTAATTATTCATTACCATCTTGATGTTCAAAATTGAAGGAAGAAGGACAGAAACACCCTCTTAATTGAAAGAAATAGTCATGAAAATCCTCTTGTTTTCATAAATGATTATACATATCCATTTTCAAGATATACAAACTCTTTTTTATGTTTAGAAATTGCCATACAGACCTTTTTTAGACATACAAACTCTTTTTTTTTTTCCCCTTTTTGGGTTCCAAAATAACCACAAATTCACATAAACTCTTAAGATTTGTCAAAAAAAAAAAAGTTTGTGTATCCCAAAAGTTATCTATGTGTCCACTTCTAAAAATATAGGAGTTTGTGTGACTATTTTACCAAACTATAAGAGTACCAATGTCCTTTTTCCGACATGTAATAAAAAAGAAAAATAAACTTTTTGATTCTTTTTGTATTATAACCTTATTGTCACTCAAATATATACTATTCATGGTATTGAATTTTTGATCATTTTTTATTGTAACCTTACTATCACTGAAATACAATATGTAAGTCAATGAAGTTGCATATAAAAGTTAACTAGCATCGACTTTAATTCATTTATCCCCAGTTGGAAGTCGATGGCTTTGTCCATGTTAACAACTCATATATTTTAAGTGAGAATTTTTAAATTAAAAAGTTTAAAAGTTGTATATATAATTAGAAGACACTAGGGTTATATTAAAAAATAATATAATAAAGAGTCCCAAACTTACAATCATACATAACAATATGTTATTCTCAGTTAAATATACATATACAATGGTTGCCTTGAGACTAAGGAGCAAGAGTTTAGTCTAATAGTACATAGCCTTGTTAGATAGAATAAGGCTATTGCTTGAGAGACTGAAGCAACAAGCATTGACTTAAATTCTAGTCATAATTCCTCACTATCTATGTAGCATTATTCATAATTATGAATTTCATTAGTTTATGTATTAGTATGCTTGTTTTTATCTGTTTACAACCAAGGCAATAAATGGAATTCTCACTAAAAAAATTAGGTACATATTGAAGACAAGCATTTAAAATTTAGGTTGTGAAATATCAGAAGACTAGATATCAAAATTAATTGTCATTAATGGCAATATATTATTAAGCTGTAATCCTATGCAAAGAACATCATCTTATTTTCTATGAGCCATGGGTAGAACAATGAACTTTGATCAAATGGACCTATCACATTATTCCCAATAAATAATGTAAATTAATTAAATAACATAATAAAATACTATTTACTTGCGGGTTTGGATGGGATGAGAAACCTTACCCTCTAAATATCAATTTGTTCTCTATTATTACTAGAATTTTTGTGACTACAAACACAAACCATATTCACAACCAATCGAGCTATGCCTAGGTGGCTAATTAGTTTTATCCTTAAGTTTACCTTGTGAAATTAATTACTCATTTCTATTTTACTTGAATCAGTTTGTATGGTATTCTATCGTTCCTTACGACAGAGCATCACCACCATATCTTTATCTAAAGTTTAAATTTAATGAAGAAAATCTGAGAAATGGATTCTTCAAATCACATATTTATGACATTAAACTTTAAAATTCATTATAAAATCAAATTCATTGTCACCTGTTCTCCTCAGGAAGCAAAGAAAAAAAATTCTGAGCTCTTTACTTGCCCCAACTTTTCTCTGGAGTACTCGAAATTTCTAGCAAAAGATTTACAAAATAGATATGGTATTACAGCTACTGTCGTTTGCTCTTCCAAATTTTACATTTATTAGTAAAGATAAGTGTGCCTTACTCGGAGCAAAAGATACATTGATGTTTAAAAAACATTCCAACGTTGACAGAAGCATTCATTTATTTGAGTACTCGTAATACCATGAACAGATCAGCGATTTACCAGACTTGCAAGTTACAACCCGTGCCATGGAATGCCTCTATGGGGTTGATGCTTGGTTTCTTCTGCCATGTTTCCTTTCATGTACCTAGCTCACTACTGAAGCTTTGTAGGGCCATGGTGCTCAAATGCTAAATAATTCTCTTCAATGATGACCATGCCCTTGGAAACGATGGATGGTTGATGAGATTCCAATGTTTTGATTTCAAAAGCTGCCCTAATGGAAGCTTGCATTGTCATTTTACTTTTAAGTTGTGAGTTGACTATTTGGCAGTAGTTAACAGTCCATGGGTTGTGAGTTACATTTATATCCTGTCTGCTAGTATCAACAAGTACTTGTTTTGAATAAAAGAGTTGTTAATTTGTTAATTATAATTCTTCTCTCGTGTTCATTTGTGATTTTTTTTCCTTTTATAAATTTTGATCACCTTCTACCTTTTAAAAAAAAAATTAATTAATTAACATTTCTCAAAGAAATTATTCAAGAATTCCCACTTTCATATAATATTAAGGAAACTTTATTTATAATTAACATAGTAAGAAATTGATTTTTTAATCCTCTATATCCCTAGAATTTGGGAGCCCCTATTATACATT
This sequence comes from Murraya paniculata, assembly GCA_030449075.1. Classification (NCBI taxonomy): domain Eukaryota; kingdom Viridiplantae; phylum Streptophyta; class Magnoliopsida; order Sapindales; family Rutaceae; genus Murraya; species Murraya paniculata. Next base: position 269,366 of record JAEVFN010000018.1, on the reverse strand, counting down.
TGCTGTAACATACAGCCTTTGTAAAATGGGTGAACAGTAACCACGTGTTGGTTACTGTTCACCCATTTTACAAAGCCTGTATGTTACAGCAAATGTATGTTAAAAAAATCCCTAGAATTTATTCATGATTGGTGATTAAAATAAGTAAGGTTAATTACTGATTAAAATAGCGAGAAAGTAACTATACAAAAGTTACTTTGTCGCTAATTATTATTGCTATGATATTAAAATAAAAAATAATTAATATATAAGGCAGGACAAATCCTAAATGTTTGCTGCTAATTAAAACTTTCATAGAATATTTAAGCGTAGTGAAAATTTTAATAAACAAGAAATATATGCACAGCTTTCGGGTTCATAGTCCCTGGAAATTGTCTATGGATGTTTTTTTTTCTTTTTTGTTTGTTAATTTCCCTTATTTGCAAGCTTATTTGATGATTCTACCGTTTGCAAGGTCCATTTGGTCACTAGTGATTCATCTCGAGATAGCAAGCTTCTTCTCAAGGACTCTCATCAATTTTTAGACTAAACTCATAATTAAATTTCATTCTTCTCTTTAAATTTCATAAATGTTTCCTGGGACATATTTTACTTGTTTTTACCTGTTTAGAACTAAATTTAGATTTTAATTAATGATAAACATTTTAAAGTAGTAATCTTATACAAACAAGAACATCTTATATTTTTATGAGCCATAGAATAAAGCAATGAATTAACTTTAGCTAAATGGACCAATTAGGGTGGGCAAAAAAGGCCTGCAGGGTTTCGGCCCGGCTCTCACGTGAGAGCCTAGATAAGGGCCCAAGAAAAAAAATGCGAGTCAAGTTCAAGCCCACTTTTTTTAAAAAATAAATAAATTTATAAATTAGAATAATATAATAAAAATTAAAAAAATAAAAAAAGAGAAAACTTGAATTCTTAATTTATAAATCAATGATGATTCAAAAAAATAAAATTATAATACTAAACTCTTTCTTATGCGTTAATTAATTAAGAGAGTGTTTGAATTAAATAATCTAGTATTAAAAAAAATTAAAATTTTAAGCTTTTATTTGTTTTATTTATTATTTTACTTGGAAATCTTCATTTTCTTTAATTTATTTATAATTATAATAACTTATTGATTATTAACTCATTTTAAATTTATAATAATTTAAAAAATTAAAAAAATAAAGTCCAAGCCTAGTCCGAGCCCTCAGGCCGGCAGTAGACCTGACCCTCATGCTTATTTTAAAGTAGACTTAGATCTGGGCTTAAAAAAGCATGAGCAGTGTATGTTAGTCGCAAATGAGCAGTGTATATTAATAAAAAAATTTCAAATATATATATATCACTTTGAAATTCAAAAGTTCTAATACCTCCTCCTGGTATCAGAGCCAATCTAAAAGAACCTGAACCTGTTCCTAAAGTCAATAAAGTCCATTGGGAGTTAGCATTGCCTACAGTTAGGTCTCCTCCTGATCCACTATAGACAATAGGCCAAGTGCATTAAACCAATTTAGATTTAATACATCCCCTGTCTATGAGTGGAATATAGATGATATGTCTGAATACAACATCCTAAGATTGTTGCAACAGATGACCATGGCTGCTAATGCTTGTAAGACTCAGTCAGGAACCTCTGACCAAGCAATAGCAGAAATCCTAATTGCAGGATTCACTGGTCAACTTAAAGGTTGGTGCGATCATCTTCTCACTAAACAGCAACAATTAGATATTTTAAATTCGGATAGAAAGTCAAATCCAACAGTCAACCATAACTATTTCTCATGTCCCAAAGCCTGTCCCTACAAAATCTAATTCTGAGAAAAAGCTCAAAGAATTTATTTTGAAAAAAGAGTAATTTTACTTTGTATTTTATCTTATTGTAAATATTCGTATCAATTGTAATTTGGACAACTGTCCTCCTTCACTCACTATTCTCATCATGAGAAAAAAGTTGTGGGGACAAGTATCCATTATATTTTCTTTGTAATTTTCCTCTTTTGTTACAGCCGCATGGCCCTACCCACGTGAAGAAAGCAGAAGACAAACACTTTTGAAATTGACACTGTTGCATTATTTGACATTGGTGTTTTCAACTTCTGATATACCTAATTCCTCTATACATTCTGTTGACTATACAACTAGTGTACATCATCCTATTTACACTAGTAGCTAACAGGATCAAAGCAGGAAAGAGAAAGAACATTCTCCTCCTACTTCTCCTACATTTTCTGCAGTCACAGAAAACGTTATTAATGTTCTTGAGAAGGATAAAACCCTTCTACAAAACCCTTCTACATAAAGACTTTTACTCTGACAACAATAAAGAGAAAAGACTTTGGTTTTTCAAACATTTCCTAAATCAAAGAAAAGAAGTCCAAGAACTTTATTATGAGTTTGTCAACATACATAAAGTTTATACTCTATTCTTTGATTGGTTTGAAATATATGCTTCAGATAATCATATAGATTATCCGTTCAAAGAGTCGAACCATGTTATTACTAGGAAGAAAATTCCTGAATGGACCCTTTTTGCTAGTGGCAGGACGGTTGAATCTGAGCATCTTCCTTTAAAGAGTATCTCCATTGACCATGGGGAACCCCCTGTTCAGATTAAAGCCTCTCCTTACAAAATCCATAAGTCCGATGACATAGAGACAAATTTAGATAGTATTGTTCAACAGAATAATTTCTGTAATACTAATCTAAATACAATAGGAAAACAGTTGACTAGGATAGAAAGTCAAATCCAACAGTCAACCATAACTGTTTCTCCTGTCCCAAAGACTGTCCCTAAAAAATCTGATTATGAGAAAAAGCTCAAAGAACCTATTTTCAAACATTTCCAGGTTTCGAAACATAATCAAAAGCTTATTCATGAATCTAAGTCAGATTTTGCTAAAGCAATTAGAGAACAACTAGATAGAATGAAAGCCTCTTCTTCCTCTAGTAAAGTCCGGATAGCCCCTGATGGTGCCCAATCTAGCAAAATTGGCGTACTAGAACAGGACCAATCTTCTATAGCTTCCTCAGATCTAGAAGCCTTCCAAGAAGAACCTGAACCTGTTCCAAAAGTCAATAAAGTCCATTGGGAGTTAGTCTTGCCTACAGTTAGGTCTCCTCCTGATCTCACTATAGACAATAGGCCAAGTGCATTAAACCAATCTAGATTTAATGCATCCTCTATCTATGAGTGGAATATAGATGGTATGTCTGAATACAACTTCCTAGGATTGTTGCAACCGATGACCATGGCTGCTAATGCTTATAAGACTCAGTCAGGAACGTCTGACTAAGCAATAGCAGAAATCCTAATTGCAGGATTCACTGGTTACCTTCAAGATTGGTGGGATCATCTTCTCACTAAACAGCAACAATTAGATATTTTAAATTCTATTCAGACAGATGAGAATAAAACACCTATTCTTGATGAATACGAGAATCCTATTCAGAATGCTGTTGCTACCCTCATTCTTAGCATATCATTACATTTTATAGGTGATCCTTCTCACCTTAGAGACAAAAATGCTGAGCTTCTACACAACCTTAGGTGTAGGAAACTTCGTGATTTCCAAAGCTACAAAGCCACTTTCTTCACTAGACTCTTTTTAAGAGATGATGCAAATCATATCATTTGAAAAGAAAAGTTCTTAGTAGGATTACCTACCCTCCTAGGAGAAAAGGTTATGAATTCCATTAAAGCCCTTTATGACAATCGGATTCCTTATGAAGAACTCACCTATGGTGAATTAGTTAGTTTCATCAATAAGGAAGGATTAAAGATTTGTCAAGACATAAAGCTTCAGAAACGCCTAAAATAGGAACTTAGGAAATCCAAGCAAGAATTGAGTAGTTTCTGCAAGCAATTCAATTATGACCCTTTTAGAACCTCCACCTCTAAAGACTGTGATGGTAAATGTTCAAAACCTTACAAAAAACATCACAAGTCTAAAAGCCATAAAAAGCCTTTTAGAGAATTTAAAGAATCTTTTTATAAGAAGCCTTTAAGGCCTTATAAGAACTCCAAATTCTCTAAAAAGAAGGATTTAAAATCCAAAGCCCCTTTTAACTATAAGAAAGCAACCTGTTATAAATGTGGAAAGAAATGTTATACTGCAAAATTTTACAGGATGAACAAAAAACTTCATGAACTTGATCTTGATGAAGAAGTTCTTTCCAAAGTAACAGCCCTCCTTATAGAATCTTCTAATTCTGAGTCTTCAATGACTGGAGACAGTGAGCCTCTTCAGGTTAATGAGTTAGTTGACTCTGACACCTCTTCTATAGATAGTAGTGATTCTGATTCAGAATCCCATTTAAAAAAAGTCAATGTGTTGACTAGAGAACAAGAGACTTTTCTCGAATTAGTCAAATATATTCTTGACCCCACTTTGCAAAAAGAGTATTTAGACAAATTACTAAAAACTCTTGAGCATAGTGATAAAGCTGAACCTTCTTCTAAGGTTCCTGTTGTTAAAAAGAGTGCTTATGATCTCACTGAAATTTTGGATAAGAAGAAGTCAAAGAAAACGACACCTTCTATTCAAGATCTGCAGAAAGAGATTAAGGAAATCAAACTTGAAATCAAAAGTTTGAAAGAAAAACAAAAAGCTGATTCTGATACCATCCAACTGCTTTTGCAAAAACAGCTGGAAGAACATTCGGATAAAGAATCAGAATCTGGTGATGATGGTGAAAATCAGAATATAGACAACATTGAACCATTGCCAAATGATTTTCTATTTGTTCTGAGACAAATCACCACTAGAAAGTATTTAATTAAAGTCACATTGGTGTGTTCCAAAGATTTTGAAATTGACACTGTTGCATTATTTGACACTGGTGCCGATTTACACGGATCTTGCCTACTCTCTGGTCCTACCCTCGTGAAGATTGCATTATTTTATATTATTGTAAAAGATGTTGGGTATATTGTTCCCATTATCTCTCAGTTGAGAGCATCTTTCCAATCTTCTCATTCTCTCCATCCTTTCTCTCTCTCTCTCTCTGATTTTGGAGATCAATCCAGACGCTAAGAATCCCTTAGCTTTTGATTTTCAAACATTCTTCTCTAAAGCTTTCAATATTTCAAGAAAACAAATGTAAGCATTTGGTTCTGTAATTAATTTAAAGCATTAAAGATTTGAAATCAGATGTATGATTAAAGTTCTGTAATTTGTTTAAAGATTTGTATTTTACTTTAAGCATTGATCTAAGGGTGTATGCTTGTTGTATGATCTGCAGACTGATCTTCTTTATCAGATCTGCCATAAAACTTGTACAACCCTCTGAGGCATAGAGACCGAATCTCTCCCCTCAGTTGTATCTTCTCTTCTTCCTCCTCCCTCAGAGCACCATTTCTAGGATCCAGATCTGGTACTGTGTATGAACTGTAGAGCCTTGTTGCTAGGCCTGCTTAAAGTTGATTAATTAATTATTTAGTTTAAAGAATTCCGGTATATCGACTGGAAACCAGATTGTGCAGGATTAAAAATCTGTTCTAAGTCAGATCTAATCCTAAAGGTAGAATTTATTCTACATCGATTTAGTCTAACAACGCCACGTACCAACAGGAAGGCTTCTAGATCTGAGGAAGCTATAGAAGATTGGTCCTGTTCTAGTATGCCAATTTTACTAGATTGGGCACTATCAGGGGCTATCTGGACTTTACTAGCGGAAGAAGAGGCTTCTATCCTATCTAGTTGTTCTCTAATTGCTTTAGCAAAATCTGACTTAGATTCATGAATAAGCTTTTGACTATGTTTTGAAACCTGGAAAGGTTTGAAAATAGGTTCTTTGAACTTTTTCTCAGAATCAGATTTTGTAGGGACAGGCTTTGGGACAGGAGAAACAGTTATGGTTGACTGTTAGATTTGACTTTCTATCCAAGGCAACTGTTTTCCTATTGTATTTAAATTAGTATTACAGAAATTATTCTGTTGAACAATACTATCTAAATTTGTCTCTATGCCATCGGACTTATAGATTTTGTAAGGAGAGGCTTTAATCTGAACAGGGGGTTCCCCATGGTCAATGGAGATACTCCTTAAAGGAGGATGCTCAAATTCAACCGTCCTGCCACTAGCAGAAAGGGTGCATTCAGAAATTTTCATCCTAGTAATAACATGGTTCGACTCTTTGAACGGATAATCTATATGATTATCTGAAGCATATATTTCAAACCAATCAAAGAATAGAATATGAACTTTATGTATGTTGACAAACTCATAATAAACTTCTTAGGCTTCTTTTCTTTGATTTAGGAAGTGTTTGAAAAACCAAAGTCTTTTCTCTTTATTGTTGTCAGAGTAAAAGTCTTTATGTAGAAGGGTTTTGTCTAATTCAAAATCCTTCTCGAGAACATTAATAACATTTTCTGTGACTGCAGAAAATGTAGGAGAAGTAAAATCCTTATCAGAGAACCTAGATGAAGTAAACCTCCTAAAGGATAACTTAACTTTACCATCAGAAGACTGAGTCACATTTTGCAACTCTGTGTTTGGCTCAACTTGTTTTGGAATCACTGGTTCGGTGGCTCCTTCAAGAATCCATTTATCAGGAAGGTTGACATCCTTCCACTGGATTGCTTTGGGTATGACTGTACTGGCTCTAGATAAGTCAGTCTGCAAAAGAAGAGTTTCTTCCTTTTTTGACTGATATCTATGTTACGTATTTGCAAACGCATAAATCATGGCTTTGTAAGATATCCTGAAAATTATGGCTACTCGTACAGATCCTTCAATCATATGATAATTATGAGTCTTAATCTGTAGTATCATACTTTTCAGAATATTCTTGTCTTTAAGGGAAACTGTTATGTTTAGATAACAGCTGAAAGAGATGGGTCATTTACATAGACTAGATTCTAGACTGCTTAGCAAAGAATCATCAAAGGAGATGAATCTTGCATCCCTAAGGACAGTTAAAATGGAAGTATCTAGACCTTCTTTGGTTAACGGTTTTATCCCTACTTGAATTAAACCGATATGAATATAATTAAATTTCTTTTCCTTTAAATGCTTTAAAGATTGTTCAGAAAACAAATAAATTGTTTCAAAAGGCTTTGAAAGAGTGATGTCACGCTCTTCTGTCTTTATGACATAATCATTTTTCAAAAAATCAAGTTTTTTGGTTTTGTAAATCCTGTCTTTAGAAACCTTTGGTAATTCCCAACAATCAATTGCTTTATTGAAATCCTCAATTATAAATTCTTCTAAATTTACTATGTTCTTTAAATCACTAGTCTTCCTAGAGGAAGAGCTAGAAAAGAAGATGCTCTACAGAGCAACGAATCCATGTTCTCTAGACCTAGACCGAGACCAGATCTAATTCTATATGTGTGACTACAATCCAAGGCTAAGAATTGGATTTACTGCCCTTCAACCCTTCGGGACTTACGACCAAAAGCTAGTAAGGCACCCAGAGGTAACACTCACCACACAAACAAAACTTAAATCTAATACAGGCTTTAAGGATAGTAAATTCTTTACTCTATATTACACTATCCTCCCATTGGCTCTGATACCAGGAGGAAATAAAAGGGGCTTTGGATTTTGAATCCTTCTTTCTAGAAGCCTTACAAGAAGAACCCAAACCTGTTTCTAAAGTCAATAAAGTCCATTGGGAGTTAGCCTTGCCTACAGTTAGGTCTCCTCCTGATCTCACAGGTTGAAAGGCAGTAAATCCAATTCTTAGCCTTGGATTGTAGTCACACATATAGAATTAGATCTGGTCTAGGTCTAGAGAGCATGGATTCGTTGCTCTGTAGAGCATCTTCCTTCTCTAGCTCTTCCTCTGGGAAGACTAGTGATTTAAATAACATAGTAAATTTAGAAGAATTTATAATTGAGGATTTCAATAAAGCAATTGATTGTTGGGAATTACCAAAGGTTTCTAAAGACACGATTTACAAAACCAAAAAACTTGATTTTTTGAAAAATGATTATGTCATAAAGACAGAAGAGCGTGACATCACTTTTTCAAAGCCTTTTGAAACAATTTATTTGTTTTCTGAACAATCTTTAAAGCATTTAAAGGAAAAGAAATTTAATTATATTCATATCGGTTTAATTCAAGTAGGGATAAAACCGTTAACCAAAGAATGTCTAGATACTTCCATTTTAGCTGTCCTTAGGGATGCAAGATTCATCTCCTTTGATGATTCTTTGCTAAGCAGTGTAGAATTTAGTCTATGTAAAGGACTCATCTCTTTCAGCTGTTATCTAAACATAACAGTTTCCCTTAAAGATAAGAATATTCTGAAAAGTATGATACTACAGATCAAGACTCATAATTCTCATATGATTGAAGGATCTGTACCAGTAGCCATAATTTTCAGGATATCTTACAAAGCCATGATTTCTGCGTTTACAAATACGCAACATAGATATCAGTCAAAAGAGGAAAAAACTCTTCTTTTGCAGACTGACTTGTCTAGAGCCAATACGGTCATACCCAAAGCAATCCAGTGGAAGGATGTCAACCTTCCTGATGAATGGATTCTTAAAGGAGCCAGTGATTCCAAAACAAGTTGAGCCAAATACAGAGTTGCAAAATGTGACTCAGTATTCTGATGGTAAAGTTAAGTTATCCTTTAGGAGGTCTACTTCATCTAGGTTCTCTGATAAGGATTTTACTTTTTCAAGCATTCCTTCATTGGAAAGGAAATTTTCAAAGATCCTATCTATGATAAATCTTCCTTTTCAACCAATAAAGAGTGAACCTAGGTTTTCAACTTCTAATAAACCTAGTTCCTCTATACATTCTGTTGACTATACAATTAGTGTACCTCATTGAAAAATTTGTATATATATATATATATATATATATATATATATATATATATATATATATATATATTGTAAAGAACTTTTCAAAATGATTAAGCCATAATAAACACAAATTAATTCCATAAAAATCTTTAAAATTTTCCTTTTGTTTATTTCATAAATCTACCGTTAATGTTAAAACAAAGTGGAGACAAAGTAGCTTTCAAATCGAATGGGAATGGCACTAGGGATTTGATGTTTACCATGCTGACGTACAAACACTAATCTATATTTTTATATTACTACAAATAGGATACAAAAATTTCAATTCTGCTCGAGACTAAAAACAATAAACCGAATTTATTTTATCTAAATTGATTGGGCCGATTCATTTTTTTGTTTGTTTGTTTGTTTTATTATTATTATTATTATTGTTATTATTATTATTATTATAAAATATACTGTTCAGTTTATTGCGATCACTTTTACAAATGTCATGGTTACTGTTTATGGATTTATATTTAGTACTGACATAACATTTTTGCTAATATTTTTAAAATATACAATTAATAGTTATTATACAAACACATATGGCAAAAAATTATACAAGGTTAAACATAAATCAGCTCAGTACTAAATTTAAATCCGTATGCTTATATCTCATTTTGAAGTTTCGCCATCATTCTATGAAACGAAAATTAATTTTGCAACTAGTTATTAATTTCAATCTTAAAAAACAAAAACCAAAACAAATAAATAAACGTCATTTTTCAACTCTTTACTTGGTCCATCTTTCCTCCAAATTTTCTCGGTTGGAAGAATATTCTTCCACTACTAAAAATTGCTTTCTCTTCTCTAGAATGCACAAAAGTATAGCAAAAATTTAAAAAATGGACATGATATTAAAACTATTGTCATTTGCAATCCACTGAATTTCACATTTATTAGTGAAGATAAGTGTGCCGTAATATCAAGAAAAATTCCAACATTAAATGAAGCAATAATTTACTTAAGCACGTGTTACAACAAAGTAAACCTAGAATTAACTTCCTTGAGCATCTCAGCACGTTAGTTCATATAATAAAGAAATTCTTACATTATATAAATTAACTTTTATATAGTTGCATTGACACTTATACTATGTTTGCTTACTTAAACAAGAGGGAGAGCGTGGATTTTTCCACCCTAGCGTTTACTTACTCATTTAAGGAGGGAGTGGGAGTCTCACTAAGTCCCACTCAATGAGAGTGAGGAAATAAGAATCCTCTCCCACATCATTTTTTCACCCTTTTCTTATTAAATATACTATAATTATATTTAAAATAATATTACATTTATTTAAAAATAATAAATAATGAACTTATTTTAAATATAATATTATTATATTTAGTTAAAAATAACAATTTACATCAATTCTAAGTTAAAATTACTTAAAAATAATACTACTATATCGATAGAGAATTAATAATATTACTATATACTATCTTTATTTGAAAACATAATATTATTATATATTATTTAATTTTAATAGTATTATTTGTATTTAAATTTAATAATAATAAATATTTTATTTAAGAAAATATTATTTTTTTCTATATTGTTAATAATAATTTTTCATTTTCATTACTCTTATCAATAATTTTTAGTTTACGTAATAAAAATTAAAATTAATAAACAAAATTGTGATTTACGTAATTGAGAATATCAATTATTATTATTATTAATTTATATAGTTAAAATTAATAATGAAATAAATAGTTTATTTTACAAATATTTTTTTCACTTTGTAATTAAAAGCTAAAATTCTTTAAGTAAGGGTAAAATTAAAACTATAATTTGAAATAATTCACTCATATTCTAAGATAAAGTAAATATATAAATGAGATTTTGATTTCTATTCCACACTCCCATTACAATGTAAATAAACAACTTATTCCAACTCCACACTTGCAATCCCAAAATTCTCATTCCTTAGGATTCCCACTCTAATCTAAGTAACAAATGCTACCTTAATACATTTTGAGACAGCTAGCATTCATAAGTTAACATTATATAAATTTACTTTATACAATTATAAATGCACAACATAATCAACTTAAAGATTTCTTTTTTGATGTTGTACCCTTAAAAAAAAAAAAATTCATATCAACTAGACCCTATTTGGTACAATGGTTGAATAGTTGTAGCTTAAAAGTTATGGTACTAAAGTGTTTAATAGACAATGATTGTTGTGTTTTGGAATCTAACTTAATTAATAAACACTTATTCTTGTATTTTAGAATCTAACTTAATTTTTTCTCTAATAAACTTAAACCATTCCCCTAATAAACTGACAATCTTTAATTTAGCCCCTAAAAGTGCGAAATCCTCCATTTACTCTCGTTTTCGTTGATGAATTTTTATTTTTTGTCTTCTTAATAATAAATGACGGTAGATTGATGTTTTCACACTTTTAGAAAAGTAAATTAAAATTTGTCATTTTAAATAGGAATAAATTAAAATAAATTTATCCTTTTATTCCAAACTTGATACCTATAGTATCTTTATTATTTTTATTAAAATAAATTTTCAAAATTCATATTTACTGTATACTATCGACTACATATTCCACTTCCAATTTGCATAATCTTCTTCAGTACTTATCAAAGAAAAAAAAAATTCTTGAGTAAATACAAACTTCCAACGTTACATTCACTAATATTTTTACTAACAAACTTCCAAGGACATAAAAGCCCCCTACACATATATGCTTGGATTATGTAAGAAATAATTAAACAGTCAATTGATGTCAATATTATTATATAAAATAAAAGCCTTTTAAAAAGAACAATTAAACATTCAATTAATGTCAATATTATTATATAAAATAAAAGCCTTTTAAAAAAGAAGAAGTAACAAGAATTATTGAAATTGGATATATCTTAATAAAATCTTTTGACTCAAAACTCATTCACAGTCATAGTTTTTTATATAAAGATCGGTAAAACACAGCTCAGCATGTATTTAATAATTCTTGTTACTTGTTCTATAAGGATTTTCTATTTCTTGAATGAATTTAAATTAACGTATTGAGTTAAGTTGTGCTAATCTTTTTATATATAATATTTAGGTATATATTTTTTCTTATTCAATAATTATTAGCTACAACAATATTAATAAATATTGAACTCCTTATCAAAAGTAAATAAATATTCAACATGCACAAAACCCAACTTATCACTTAATCCAAATCCATATAATAAATATATGTTCTTATATAACAAGTAACAAGAATTACTAAAATTTGATATATCCTAATCATATCTTTTTAACTTAATAGGGGTTGAGAACCATATTGTGCCTTGTCACCAGCATGTTTAGATTTCAGACTCTGGAATACAGTATAAAATTACAAAATACGGAAAGGGAGAATCTTTTATGTTATTGTCGACTGAAATTATTTATTGGAGCCCATCATTCCCAATAGTATTGATTATGCCACTTGGGTCTTTGTCCCAATGGTGAATATTTGTCCTCATAATTATGAGCTCAGGGGTTCGAATCGCCATAGACTCAACATCTATCAATTAAACATAATTGAATTAAATTAATTTGTAAATCTTTCTCCCTTACGAAATACGAGTGGAGCAAAAACATCCCGATAGTATCGATTATATATTATTCATATTTCAATTCATCACCTTCATTTATTGATTTTGTATCTTTTTTTTTCTTTTTATATTCCAATTCGATTTTATTTTCTTTCTTATTCTGGAGATCCGAAACTTACAATAAATATGATGGATTTGGCAACAAAATGCCACTCACTCTGGTGAATAATTTGTCAAAGAACAACAAAAGCAGGCCCAGTTGGCCAAAAAATCGGCTGCAGAAGTAGCCTGACGGAGTACGTGCCGAACTCGAATGGATCAAGATGAAACGAACGAGCACGCCCGACGTAGCAAATAAGTATAATCCCAACGAACCGATCCCCCAAAATGAATCCAAGAGACAACAGTAGCTGAGTCCGACTCCACCTCAAGCATAGTAATACCCAGCTGAGCAGCAAACTCCAACCCCTCACACACTGCCCTGAGCTCGGCGTAGAGAATCGGCTGACGGCCCAAAAAAGACCCAAAAGCTGCTAAAACTACTCCGCGGTGGTCCCGTAGGAGACCCCCCGATGCTGCCAATTCAGGGTTCCCCTGAGAGCACCCATCCACCGTCAGCTTCGCAACCCCAGGAGGCGGCCTCATCCATGCAACTAATCGAATCGGCCTGCTGGGGGAAGCTGAAACTCGCAAACCCTCCGTAAGCTGAGAACCCACAACACCCCGTAACTGAGAGGGCATGAACCCAAAAGCTGAGCTAGCAAGCCGAATATCCGATACCACCTGATGGACAACTGCATCAACAGTGAAGGGTCGCGCATCAAACCGATAGGCATTACGGGCCTTCCAGACTTGCCATAGAATGAAGCAAGGCAGAAGGACCCGCACATGAGACCGAGAAGTAGCACACCGCCGCCAATGTAACAATAGAGCGCGAGGGGACAGAAAACGAACATCATGAATACCCAGCATCCTCTGAAAATGACCCCAAACCTGGCGAACCCGAGCGCAGTCTAGAAATAAATGCCTAGCAGTCTCGACGGCTCTACCACAAATACACCGAGAAACCATGTAGAAGCCCCTCGAGCACAATGCATCATCCGTAGCTAAAAACCCATGCAGCAATCGCCAAAGGAAAAAAGAAACCCGTGAGGGGATATGCTGCTTTCATATAGCCGCAAACACCTCATCCTTGGGCCTCGAGCTACGCACGAGCTCCCACGCCGTCCGCAGATGAAACATACCATCAGTGGCGAGAGCCTAACGGAGTAAATCCGGCTCCCCACTCGAAATAGGGACCGACAAAATCTGTGCCACAACCGAGGTAGGTAAGACATCCTCCAGCTTACCCCTATCCCACACTGTACCCTGCCATTAAAAGGAGACCGGCACCGAAGAAGCAACTGCAGGGTTGTATAAGACCAACGGGCAAGAACCCATCCAACAATCGTACCAGAAACTACAAGCCCCACGACCAACTAACCAACGCATATGAGGCCCAGCAACACACCGAACCTGACAAAGGCGCCGCCACAGAGGAGAAGCGGGATAACGAAACTGAATAAAGTTCGGATGTGTAGTACTACAATACTTAGACTGCATAAAAGCAGCCCATAAAGAAGTCTGCTCTCGAAAACGCCACCAAAGCTTCAGCTCGAAAGCCGTAGCCATATCCTCAAAAGATCGTACACCAAGACCACCCTCCTCAACTGGATAACAAACCTCCGGCCACCGACACCAGTGAATCCTACGCCGCCCATCCTAGGTGCCCTATAAAAACCGGGTAAACAATCTCTCCAAACGCTGCACTACCATCGCTGGAGGGCGAAGGACATGAAATAAGTGCAGTGGCATAGAAGACAGCACATGACAAATGAGCACCAACTTCCCGCCAAAAGACAGTAACCGGTTGGCCCAACCGGAAATCCTCTCCCTGACCCTTCGAACCATATCATCAAAGAGCGAGATCTTGAGCCACCCCCTATAGATCGGGCACCCAAGATAAGTAAATGGAAACTGGCTCTGCTGAAAACCCGTAACAGAGCGGACAATAGCCTGCCGCGAGGCCGAGGCCGAACCCCCAATGTAAAACCTGCTCTTGGCCTGACTAATCAACTGGCTCGAGACCGCCTCATAATGGTGCAGAAAACCCATGAGCCGCTGAAGGCTCGTCCGACTCCCATTCGCAAAGATCACAATATCATCAGCAAAGCTCAAATGGGAGATAGACATAGAAGCAGAGGAGCAGTACCGGATAGAAGGATACTAAGAATATAAATGGTCCAAACCTCGCGAAAGAAACTCTGCAGCGATAATAAACAAGCTCGGTGACAACGGATCGCCCTGCCGAAGTCCCCCCGTGGACTGAAAATAACCGTGGCTGACCCCGTTCACCAACACCGAAAACCATGGACCATACACAGCTCGACGGATAAGGGAAACCCACCGCTCAGAAAAACCAAAACACCGCAACATCCGAAGAATAAATGGCCAAGACATCCGATCATAAGCCTTGGCCATATCGAGCTGCAGCACCACATTGCCCCCCCGAGAGCGACGGTCGAGATCGTGAACCAACTCCTGAACTAAAAGCACATTATCATGAATCACCCGGCCTGGGACAAAACCACTCTGAGAAGGAGAGATAATACGGGGAAGCAGGGGCGCCAGTCGCAACACGAGCAACTTGGTGAGAACCTTGTTGCTCACGTTGCACAGACTGATAGGGCGAAAATCAGACCAAGTAGCCGGGGACGGCTTCTTCGGAAGAAGCACCAGCAAAGTACTCTGAAATCCCCTGGGCATGGCCGATCCGCGGAAGTAGTCGAGAACAGCAGCGAGTAGATCGGAGCAAATGATATCCCAGCACGACTGATAAAATCGACTGCAAAACCCATCAGGCCCCGGAGCGCTATCGGGATCAATAGAAAAAACCACCCGTCGAACCTCGTCCAAATCTGGCTCGCAACACAAATCCACATCATCCTCCGCGGTCACCAGTGACGGGATAAACCCAAAATCTGCATCCTCGAACTCACCATCCACACCCGTCAACAACCCCTGAAAAAACTGAACAGCAGAATCAGCAATTGCTGAAGGCTCCGAAACCCATACCGATGATGCATCCTGAATCCGATGAACATGAAATAACTGGCGCTTCTTCCAAATCATCGCATGGAAGAAGCGTGTGTTGGCGTCCCCCTCACGAACCCAGCGGACGCTGGACTGCTGACGCAGAAAGCTCTCCTCACACGACAAAGCATGCTACAAACGGGCTCTAGCCTCAGAAACCATAACTCTGTCCGCAGTGGAACCAGAAAGATCGTACTGCCGCTCCAGACGACCAACCTCCTCCTCAGCCTCCCTAACCCGAGAGAACACATTACCAAACACCTCCTTATTCCACCCTCTCAATCGGGCCTTCAACCGAACAAGCTTCTGCTGAAATGCTCTCATACCACCCCCACACACCGGAGCGGCCCAAGACTGCCTCACCATATCGACGAACCCCGGATGCCGAAGCCAGGCATGCAAGAACTTGAACCGCGAGGGTCCACGAGCCCCATCTCGATCACATGATAACAGCAACGAAGAGTGATCAGAAGCGGTGCGGTTCAGGTGCGTCACCCGAAACATAGAGAATAAATAAGACCACCGGGCATTACAGACCACCCTATCAAGCCGCCGCCAAGTGCGCCCATTTGTTACTATTTTTTTAGTATCGTAGTGAAATTTAAAATCTTTATAAAGTGCAGCCAAATTCATTAACATTGGCAGATCTTTATTTTTTTTTCCAAACCCAAGAAGATTCCTGATCCTCGAGTGGGAAACTTAATCTGTGTAAAGAAATTTAATTTGTTTCAAAAGGTACGCTCATTGTCATAAGACTGAGTGCAGGGATTACAAAACAAATACAACAATATTTAGGCTCCCAAGCATCCCCATGCATTATCATGATTAAATTTATAGTTTAAAATTTTCGAAGTCCAAAAGCTCCTTAAAAGCATAACATTAATTATAATTATTGATGCCTAATCCATAGTTTTAATGTGTAATAAACAAAATCCAACAAGAAGAAGAAGAAAATAAAATAAAAAGACAATTAAGCTATCGATTAGTGACGAGTGTATTTTTAGAAGTATTTTTATAATGTACTAGTTTACACTTTAAAACATCTTACTACTTAAAATAAATAGTAACCTATACTGATACTCAAATCAAGTCGTTATTTAAAATAATATATCACAACTTAAATCATTTGATTTGTCAATAATATCTTCAAATCGTTACTTTGATGTGCAGCAACTGGACTAATCGTGAAATCATTGTATTCCAAAATAGGATCACTTGAGTTCGGATAATAATAATTAGTAAAATTAATGTTTAGTGAATGGGGTTCATAAATTACTTTTAAAACAGAGGGGTTTGATTCATTCTTTTTTTCCTTTTTTTTAATCTTCGGGTGGAAAAAATTTTCGAGGAGGCAGAAGTAGCCAAATATTGCCCTAGATTTTCAAGTCCGCAATCATATTTTTAACAGATTCGAATTTTATATTATTTTGACCTATGAGCAAATCACAAGCTGTGACCAGTTGGCATTAAATGATAATAAACAAACAAATTCTGATAAGAATTAAAATACTCAATTAATTGTCAATATCTATTTTATAAAAATAAAATAAATAAAAGGCTTTAAAAGCGGGGCCTCGCAAAGCTTGCGAGCTTCCTTGAATGCGAGGCCCGGAGCGACCGGAGACCACGTGGTGCCTCGTGACCCGCACGTTCGATCCCTTGTTTGAAGGACTTACTCTTCGTTTAGTATAACGTTCACTCGTATTTTATTTTAATTCACCAACACAGTGCTTACTAGTTTCTCTTGTGTACTCCTCACTTATACCCAAGTGTTTTCTCAGCTGGGCCTTAGATTTTGCCACCAACATGATCATTTCTTTTATAACAAATCTCAATGAGATCGACATTTTTTAACTTACATCACCTGCTATGATATATTAGATGCCACGTTAATTGAGTGCAAATTACATATCTCAATTATATAAATATAATATTATTTTTCTTATCATTTTACCTTAGGTGATTGTTTAATGTTAGAAATGTGAAAACTTTAATTTATTTAATTAATTGAATAACTTTTTTAATTATAATTATTGAAAAATTATGGAAAAGGGTAAGGGACCTGCCATGCTTTTTCAATTAATTCTTCAATTTTCAGGAGGGTGCTTATTAATTTTTCAATTTTTCTTTTTCAAATTTAATTACGAAATTATGACAATTTCCTTAGTTCTCATAACTTTTCAATTAATTATGATTAAAAAGTTATTCAATTAATTAAAAAATTAAAGAAATTCATATTTCCAACATCAAACGACTACTGAGAGTAAAATGATAAAATTGGCAAAAAAAAAAAAAAAGTTGACACTCAGTGTTTAGATGTGCTTTAAAATATCAAAGGACTTTCGATTAATTTTGTCAAACAACATATGTATTTCACTTCTTTTCCCACTTTGAAAAATAATGGCATAGAGAATAATCAATACAACACATTAATAGCTAATTAGCACATCTATTTAAGTTTTATAGTTTCAAAATAATGGTATAATATGTCCATTTATATCAAAAAAATATCTTTTTGAAATACCATAATAGTCCTTACAATAAGTTGTATTAAAATAGCCATAATTGTCCTTATAATAATTATATTTTGCCATCCATATGTACTAGTATTTGACCTAACACAAATATTATTAAAATCTTTTCAAGGATTAGCGGGGATGTCAATTTGTGTTAGCATTGCCGTATTCACACCATCTAAAGTTTAAAACTAATCAACTTATGTATAAATAGATCCAAATTCGTGTCATTTCGTTTAACATATTTCTAATTTAACCAAAAAAAAAAACCATTTAACATATTTTACTTATGCATTTACTTTAGAAATTATAAAAGGTCGAGGACCCATATGTTATTAACCCCAATTTCAAATCTTGATTATCAATTTATCATTATGCGCGCTCATACTGAAATCTTGTTGTCTACTAATATACACACAATTGGCATACTCAGCCGACAAAATGCAATATAAAAATCAGTAAATTATTATGCTTGCTGTTGCCAAAGATTTGCCCCCATGATTTTCTTGTGGATTTGATTAACAAAATAATTGAGATCATCATGTGTCACATTTTCATTATTGATTGCTCGAGCTTTGGTAGGAACACCATTTTAAAGTTACATGTCCACGGGCCTGTGGGCGGTGGCCTGGACATTGTTTTTTTTTTGGATAAAAAAATTAATTGATGATTTGAGAGTCACATAAGTTTATATTTTCAGTTTAAAAGAGTGGTCTTTTTTAACAAGTTTATATTTTTCACTTAAGAAATTAATTTTAAGTTATCATGTGTTGGTTGATTTTTTTTTTTTTTTTTTTTGTCTAGTTCTTCTATTGTAGGAAAGTTGATTAGTTGACTATGTTAATGACATTGGAGTCAAATTTAGGCAAGTAATTACTTGTTTCCTAGCTTTCGACGAAAGTAATTAATATATACTTTGGTCATCTAATTTTTTCAAATTCTATCATCTGGGGACTTTAATTTCATTTTTAAGTTTTCTTTTTTGAGAAAACTCTAGGGTATTTTTATCTTTTTGTAAAGAAGTTGGAATGGACTCTGTGTTTTGGTTTTTTTCCTTACTCTCTTTTTGCTCTTTGCTAATTGTGAGCCAATGAACTTCCAAGAAGTTGTACAAGACGAGAAGTGGAGAAAAGCAATAGATGAAGAAATCAAATGCATTGTCAAGAATGACACTTGGGAACTTGCCACTCTTCCCAATGGTTACAAAGCCATCGGTGTCAAATAGGTATATAAGATGAAGAAAAATGCTAAAAGTGAGATCGAAAAGCATAAGGCAATGCTAGCTTACAAAAGGCTATAGTAAAAAAGCCTGGTATTGACTATGATGAGATATTTGATTCTATTAACTGAAAGAAATTATTAGACTAATCATTTCATTAGCATCTTAAAAGAAGTGGAAGATTTTCCAAATGGATGTGAAGTTTGCTTTCTTGAATGGATTCCTCGAAGAAGAAGTCTACATCGAACAATCATTAGGCTTTGTGGTGAAAAGGACATGAAGACAAAGTTCTCAGATTAAAAAAGCCCTTTATAGATTAAAGCAAGCAGCCAAGAGCATGAAATGGCAGAATAGAGAAGTATTTTCAAAAGAACAGGCTTCACCAAATACCCATACGAACATGCTCTCTACGTCAAATCTCCATCTTGATTGTCTGCCTGTACGTGGATGATCTCATCTTCACTAGAAGTAATCCAAGCTTATTTGAAGAGTTCAAGAGAGTGATGACCATAGAGTTCGAGATGGCTGATATTAGACTTATGGCATATTATCTTGTTGTTGAAGTTAAGCAAAAAGAAGAAGGCATCTGTATTTCCCAAAAAAAAGCTACACAAAGGAAATACTCAAGAAGTCCAATATGCATGATTGCAAGCCTATAAGCTCGCTAGTGAAATACGGAGTCAAGCTATCTAAATATGATGAGGGTGAAGGTGTAGATCCAACATTCTTTAAGAGTTTAGTCGAAAGCTTACACTACTTGACATGTACAAGATTACATCATTTATGCTATCGGACTTGTGAGTCAATAGATGGAAAATCCAAAGACCACCCATTTTAAAGCTACAAAAAAAAAAAAAAAATTCGCTACATTAAAAGTACAATTGATTCTGACTTGTTATACTCATTCTTTAATGACTATAAGCTCATTAGATATAGCGATAGCAACTGGAGTGCAAACATAGATGATTGAAAGAGTACAAATGGTTTCAATTTCTTCATGGGAGATACTGCTTTCACATGGATGTCAAAGAAGTAGTTGATTGTTGAACTTTCTACCTGTGAAGTTGAATATGTCGCTACTACACCAAGTATTTGTCATATAGTCTGGCTAAAGAATTTATTGAAGGAGTTGGGTTTATCATAAAAAGAACCTACAAAGATTTTCATCGACAACAAATCTACTATTGCCTTAGCTAAGAATCCTATCTTCCATGATCAAAGTAAGTATATTAACACTTGCTACCATTTCATATGGGAGTGCATTAAGAGAAAACATGTACAAGCAAAGCATGTCAAATTTCAAGATCAAGTTTCCCACACCTTTACTAAGCCCCTCAAACAGGAAGACTTTCTTAGATTGAGAAATTTACTTGGTTTTATAAAATAAGTTTAAGAGGGGGTGTTGTGAAAGTAAACTTATTTTACTATGTTATGTGTGCCAATTGTTAGTGAAATTTGTTAGGTTTTGTCGGTGAATTGGAATAAGTTAGGTTGAAGATTAGTGTGGTGGTTGAGAATAAAAGAGTGGTTGTGATAAATTTGTTTAGTTTATGCGTGTGCTTTGCATTGAGTTTTGGGTACTATAAGTACTCTTGCTTGTGTTGTTAGTATCTCAAAAAATAAGAGATCAAGTCTAAGAAGAAGATTGCAATAAGAAGAAAATCTAAGCTATATAAAGAGTGAGGGTTAAGCTTTGGGAGTTATATGAGTGTTGAGTTTTAACGAAATAAAGTGTTTGATATTTCAAAATTCTCCAACAGACCCAACTTATCACCTAAAAAATACAACAATTATTTTTTGCTGATTATACTTATGACATTAAAATAAAAAATAACTAATAAATTTATGGACAAATCTTAAATTTTTGTGTTACTTTCACAGTATATTTAAGTGTTGTGAAATTTTAATAAACAAGATATGCATGCACAGCTTTCGGATTCATGGGATTTCCCTACAGATTTTGTTTTATTTTATTTTATTTTTTTCATTAATTTCCTTCTTTTCATATAGTCAATGTACGTTCTTATGTAACAAATGATAAGAAGTATTAAAATTTGATATATCATAATCAGATCTTTTGTAATAACTTACCCCAAAATCAAAGGGAATTTAACTGGTGGTCCCCAGATACAATTTACAACTTAAGCATAGCCAAAGCATTAAAACTAATAAACTTAAAAATCTCTGTAAAATAAATTAAAAATTTGATCCTTAAACAATGGAAAACCTTAAACTTTACCAAACCATCTATCATCCTTAATTTAGGTCCTTCTCCTCACTCATCATGAGTCTGTCTTGATCTATGGAAATCACAATAAACTATAATAAGAATACAAAACTTAGTATGCAAACCATTTTTTCATATACCAAAATACATACAAACTTTTATGTAACGCAAATGCATGATATGCAATGCTCTTTTTAAAACATCAAAAAAAATAATTCTTCAAAACTTCGGGTTACTTTCAAACTTTCACACTTCCTTTCAATGCAAGGCTTTTTTAAATTAGTCATTTGAATTGTTTTATATGATATTCTACCCATAGCTTACCGGTGGAGCATCAACACCAAATATTTTCCAAATTTAATGGAGGAAATCTAAGAAGATATCACATTTTTATTACATTAAATCCTCAACTTCAATTTAAATTCAAGTTCACTATCATTCACTTTAAAAAACCAAAAGAGCCTTCACTTTCAACTCTTTACTTGCTTCATTTTTCCTCTAATTTTGTTCATTCTGAAAGGATTTTCTACAGGTTAAATTTTCTGTCTCTTCTCTAAAATTGTATGTTGTTGTAAAATAAAAAATAAAAAAAGAAGAGGTGGTTAGAAAAAAAAAGAATTTAATTAAAAAAAAAGAAGCAACGCACACATGAGAAAGAAGCTGAGAGAGAGAAAAATGTTTGCACCGACTCGGAACCCGACCCAAACCCGCGAATCCTACTCGGGCATATCTTCGATTTCCACCCACTTCACCTGCCAAGGAAGGTACCGATCGAAAGAACTTGAGCCGCTGGTTAGCTTTCTTTCGTCGTTACCACCGGAAAACAGCCGGAAAGCCATCAGTTCGAAGTTGTGAAGAACTACAGAATTACTGCCTCGATTTGCAGCGATTTAGCCGGTCTCCGGCTGCACCACCACCTGAGTTTTGTTCCTCACGTCACCATCTTCAATTTCCTACCATCCACAGCCACAGGAGAGCCGATTTGCCGTCGTCCAGCCACTTGGAGGCTCATTGCTGTCGAGCTAGATTCCGGGGCCGTCATTGCGCATGGGAGCTCACTACCAGTACAGTTGGACTCAGCTTGGTCTGAAGTATCTAACCTGAGCTTCCCGATCACTGTCGCTTGAATTCCGATCACCGTTGACCAATAAGGGCATTTAGGTAATTTAACATTTTTTAGGGTATTTTTGTAATTTCGAACCTTGTGGATATGTTTGTAATTCTTAAAATTGAGGATAGATTGGTAATTATGATTCCGAGAGTAATTCGGTAACTCATAATTTTGGAGATTACGGATGCGAGAGTATTTTAATAATTATATTGACACGGGAGTTATCTATGAGGGATAATTGTTCGTTTTGAGTTTTATTGCGTAAATTTAGTCATATTTTAGATTCACATAAAGTAATTATGTTGTTTCCTTGATTTGGGAGGGCCGAGAAGCGAGAGCCAATCTGCAGGCATGAATAACAACAGAGTCTAAATATCGTCACTGTGAGTGGAATATATAAAACCTATTTTCATAATTTATTATGATAAGAAAGCATGCTTGTGAAATAATTATTTTAAATTATCGGATTTAATGATTTTCTCAAAATGAATTTTATTCACATATTGATATGTGAATAAAAGGTGTATGGTTAATAGTTTTCCGTATCGACTTTGAATAAAATCCGGTTGTATTTTTAAGACAAGAAAAGTTGATTTAAATATGTTAATGGAAAGAAAAGTATGATTTAAAGATTGTATTATAAAAGCATTGGACAGTACCCTTCCCCTTCCTCAGATAATGTGATAAAGATGAGATGAGAGGCCTTTAGAGCTCGTCTGAACACACATAGAGGCTTTGGGTTATGTGTTTGAGCGCTTTTGCCCTTTGGGGGTATATGCATGCAGTATGATGATTACATAGATACATATATTGATGAGATAAGGCCTTTGGGGCTCGTCTGAGTACACATAGAGGCTTTGGGCTGTGTGCTTAGGCCTTTTTATCTTTTGGGGACTAGATTATACATGTACAAATATGATGAAATATAAGATGACACTTTCCCGTCTATCCGTGTGGCTCCGGGACATGACAGTACCTAGACAATATGTCATTGCAGGTCCGTTGAGGTTCGGATATGATGAGATTATTCCCCTGGGTACTTGTTTAGTGATAGTTTCGATATTCAGTATTTACTGTCATAAGTGTTATGATTTTCCTGATTTTATGCAGTATTATATATTACTGTTGTATCAGTGCATGATTTAAATTACATAAGTTTATTGGAATACTTATGATATTTTGATGATATTATTTAGAGAAAAATTAAATTATTTTTCTAGTAAATTTATTTTTTAAAAAAAATATTATCCACTCACTCAGCTCACTGAGTTTTATACTCACCTTGTTTTATCAAATTTTTTCTCCTCCCACCCCCCCACAGGAGGTTGCAAGTACACTAAATCAACCCAACGACTGTAGATATTTTGAGTTTTTGGCCACGTTATGCTAGAAGATATATATGATTTTTGTTAGGGTATTTTAATCACCTCATTATTCTGAGATTGTATAATTTTGTTGTATTATTCTTTTGAGACTAAGAATAAATCTACATATGTTAATATCAACTAGAATATAATCCTTTGATACTTAAAAGATATCTTGGGTAAAATCCAGTACTATGGCTGAGAATGTTGATCATTGGAGCTAGTTGTCTATTAGATTATTTAAAATTGTTTGTGTTACACAACATTTGCAGGTCATGAGTGTTATACTTACATGGGAGATTCCGCCGAATTTTTGATAGAATCTTTATTAATAGGATTGTTAGTAGTTTAGTTTTGATGAGTCTAAATAGACTTCTCCTGAAATTTCGGGCTAGTCGTTTCAAGAATGCACAAAAATATAGCGAATTTTTACAAAATGGACATGGTGGTAAAATTATTGTCATTTGCTTCACCAAATTTCACATTTATCAGTAAAGATAAGTGCGCCTTCCTTAGAACAAAAAACCCCATTAATCTCAAGAATCCAATATTTGAGAGTAGCAATATAATTTATTTGAATTAAAGGATGACATGGACAAACTTGAACGAAACCCTAGCATGGTAGCTTATTTTCATTTACTTATTTATCTTCTTTTGAATAGAAAAGAGCTGCTTATCAATTATATTGCTCTTATCTTGTTTCTGTCTAGTTTTTCAAAATATTTCTTAAGATGCTAAAACAGAATTAAAGTTTCCTAAGTTATTAATAGGAAAGTACGTTGGAAGTCTCCAGTAATTCTTTGCGAATACATTTTTGCATATGCCAAATTGCAGCAATTTGTAATCGATCATTTTTATCCCCCAACAAAAATTAACATGAATAGACCAGTAGTAAACAAAATACTGGTTAGTTAGGGAAAGATAATGGGCATCACTCCTTGAAGAATTATATATTCAACTAAAGCCAAAACAAAAAGAAAATTGGTTTCACAGGGATTCGTTGATCATTTTGGGCAAACTCATTGAAATTTATCCAATTTTAATAATTCTTGTTGTGTAAGAACATATATAATGTATTTAATATATTTGATGATAATTTTGGACAAACTCGTTAGTTACTCAATTTTAATCATTCTTGTTACTTGTTATATATTTGGGGCAGATAACGAAAATTATTAGATATATGCTTTTATTATATATAACAAGTAACAAGAATTATTAAAATGAGATAAATTTCAATATAGAGAAATACTTGTACAGGA
The DNA here is from genome assembly GCA_030449075.1 of Murraya paniculata. Lineage (NCBI taxonomy): Eukaryota > Viridiplantae > Streptophyta > Magnoliopsida > Sapindales > Rutaceae > Murraya > Murraya paniculata. The sequence continues at coordinate 244,192 of JAEVFN010000018.1, read as the reverse complement.
CAGGCCACTGATGCTTTGTCATCTGGCAGAGTAGTGTGCCCCATATTAGATTAATTAAATATAATAAATCTTTTTGTCATCTTTTTGCTTAGAACAAAAAAAGATTTCTCAAGAGCTCATCATATATGAAAAATTAACATATTTGATAGATAAGCGTGTCCAAATTAAGAAAAGATTTGAAGGATCAAGTTAATAAGTAGAGCCATAATCCTCTTCGCAATCTATCAACTAGCTGCAATCAAGCAGTTTAGATTTTAGTCACAGCCATGATCTCTTCATGGCTCCTATGCTGCCTAACGGTGTTATTGATCCTCCCCCTTTCATCAAATGCGGCTGATCCCGATCCTCTACAAGACATCTGTATCGCAGATTTGGGTGCCAAAATCTCTGTGAATGGCTTCCCTTGCAAGCCTGAAATAGAAGTAACTTCGGATGATTTTTTCTTCGATTTGTCCGAAGAAGGAAACTCATCAAATGCCTTCGGACGTGCAGTAACTGAAGGCTATGCTCATGAATTTCCAGCAGTCAATACTAAAGGAATTTCAACAAATCGAGTTGATCTTGCTGTTGGTGGAATCAACCCACCTCATTTGCATCCTCGCTCAAGCGAGTCAAGCACCGTCATTAAGGTCGAAAATTCAATTATTTTTACTGAATGAATACTCAGGCAATGTTAAATTAAGGTCGAGCATCCTCGATTCTTCACTCGACTTACATGAAAAAGTCAAGAATTCTTCAAACAATTTTCATTTCAATTGAAGTCGAGTTACCTCGACTATTACCCGACTAACATGGAAAAGTAGAGAATTTGTACTAAATTACTAATTGTGCATGGTTCAGTTGCAGTCGAGTGTTCTCGATTATTTACCTGACTTCAAGGATATGAGTTCAGTTTTATAAGAATCTAATTGAGGTTATTTTTGTACTTTCTTTGATTTTCTTAAGTAAATATGTGTAAAATTAAAGAGTATTATAATTTAAGGCATATATTGGATTATTTGGAGGAAATGGGTATATCCCACGCAATTCCCCCCATAGATAAGCCAAACAAATAAACAACTCAGTATTTAACTCATTAAAACAACTATTTAGCTCTTGAAGTTACATATCTAAGACAGCATAAAATAACTCAACTCGATACTAGTGTAAATTTGTGATCTCTTGAGCTTTACAACATGATCGCCTTGGAATTGAAAACAAATAATCCATGTCTAAAACACCAATATCATGCTTGCTGCAAAAAATAGAAACTTGACTAAAGAAAGAATTCCCACCACAATCTCTCGACTTCTGAAGGTTGGGCTTATAAACTTCAATTAGTTTTACAGCATCAAAATATCATGATCTTTCCTTTTTAATGCTTGTGACAACTCATTTGCGTAGCCAAGAATATTTTTCATCAAGAATAGGCAAAATACGAAATCAAAAGATTGCATCAACTTCAATAGAATTTTAGCTTGAAATATTTTTGTTCAAAATTTCTTTCAACTTCAATTGTCTCAAGCACATCAAGCACCGCCGCTAGAAACATGGAAATTATGCTCATTAATGTACCATAATGAGAAGACCAATGTTTATCAGCAGAACGTTTAAAGTGATCTTTTGATTCAAACCTTATCCACTTGAAAGCTTGCCTTTAGCCAATGCTTCAATAATTGTGAGAGCATGTTTCTCATGGAGCTAGTGCTCCAACAACATTAACTAGTGTTGAAACTAAACCGATAAAGAATTAACTTCTCATGCTTTTTTGCCACAGATATAAAAGCCAACTGAAGTTGATGAGTGAAACAGTAAACATAATAAGCAGATTCATTCTCCTCTAAAATGAGTGTTTTGAAACAATTGAACTTAACCTGCATACTACATGCCCATCATAATCATGCCTATATAATATTGGAAAACTCAATCCAAGCCTTGAAAACTTATTATCAAGAAACTCTTTAAGTGATGCAGTTATAGTACTAGAAACATGTTCAATGCCAACAGAACTTTCAACCACCTATCCATTCTTATCCGCATAACATAATAAAATAGCCATTTGATCCTTTGTAGATATATCACAAGACTCACCAATTAGAATGGAAAAGAATGCACCATCCATCTCTCTAATAATAGCGTTAGTTTCAATTGAAGCAGAGCTTATAATGTCTATTTGAATCTTTGGGGATGTTGTTTCAAGATCTAGAGAACTGTTTCTAAAAGTAACAACATTAATATCTTCATTATGATTAGCATGGAAGTGTAGAAGCTCAAGAAAATTCCCTTGACTGCTTGAACCATGAGTCTCATTATGCCCATGAAATGCTAGCCCTTGATTTAAAAGAAATTGAATAAAATCGACCACAAAATTCAAGCGAGTTTTATATTCACTTTGAGTTTTCTTGGATTGTCTTTCAAAAAATATTGCAATATGCTGTTTTTTATTGATCAGCCTTTCATATTTCTACATTACTCGATTAGGGGCACTATTGACACCACCTTCATGGATCTTTACTTGTTTAAAAAATAAAAATAAAACTCTAGTTGTTCAAGACTTCAAGCTGTTGTATATTAGAAAATTTCAAAGGGAGAAAGATAATTATTTATGTTCTCGCATTTATACTTAGATCCCAAATTTTTTTTTAATTTCTCAGTACAACCCTAATGTTAAAAAATATAATAATTAAAAAAATAATTTTTTTAATTCTTTTTCTGTTATAACCTTATTGTCACTCAATTATATAATTGGCATGCTATTGAGCTGTTGGTCTTTTATTATTATAATATTAGTGTCACTGAAGATGATGATGTTGCTTGACATATAGAAGTTAACGATTAATAATTTTAATTTATTTAATCCTAGTTGTGAGTTGATGGTTTTGTCCATGTTAACAACTCATATCTTTTAAATGAGAATTTTCAAATTAAAAAAGTATATAAGTTGCGTATATATAATTTTTTTAAAAAAAATATCAGTGATATATTCATAGTATGATGATAAATTATTGGAAATATACATATATGTGGGTTTGTTTGTTTGTCTGTTTGTTTTTTTTTTTTTAACTTTTTTTTTTTCACATGGGTTGTCTTAAGATAAAGGAGCAAGAGTTTAAAAGTATCGTAGTAATAATTTGAGGAGAGGGGGGGGGGGGGGGGGGGGGGGAGGGGGGGGGGGTAGGGGGGGGTGTGTTTGCGGCTCGCGGTATATTACACTGCCTTGTTAGATAGAATATGGCCATTGCTTGAGAGACAAGTAAAAAGCATTGGCCTTAAATCTAGACATTATTCCTAACTACGTTTGTAGCATTACTTATAATTATTTTAAGCTTAATTAGTACTATTGGATAAAATTAACTAGTATATTTAGTGGCAAGCACCAATAATTTGTTGTTACTTTCTTTTTTGAATGACATTATATTTTACTGCTATTTACAATTAGAAACCTAATAAAATCTCATTAATAATCAACTCTATGATAGGAGAGCCTAGATATATGGTCTCAGAATAGATTGAATCTACTTCTAAATTTTTAGATGAAAATCAACCCACTATGTTATGTAAATGAGAAGACTCAAACCCTCAACCTCAAGAATGAGGTGAGGAGGTGCCCACCTATTAACCATAAAATAATTTACAAATTTATCAGTGATAGTACTTTTGATACAAGATTTTTGTTTTATTAGTTTAGGGAAGATACATTATACATGCCTTTTTTTCTAAGTATGTTTCGGTCCGTTTGCATATTCAGTTAGTAGTTGTCGTAAAAGCTCTAATCTCGATCGTGTATGTGTTTGTATATATAACCGAGTTCCATATTCATCTACTCACTTCACAACTAATAACTAGTAAACAAGTCACCATAGAGTAAGACAATTGGTAATTGTCACGCCACTAGCATTGTCCTCCAAATTTCCAATAATTGCATCATAACTCGTAAGCGAGGTTTCAAAGAAATATTCACATAGCTAACCCAATGTCTTTAACTAGCTAACTGAGCAAAACAAAAAGCCCTTGATGGTTCCTGCAAACATCAATCCAACGAGGAAGAATTTGTTAAAAACAAAGAGAATAAAAAAAGATTTACGTAGGGAGGCATAATCAGCATCACTTCTTAAGAGTTATAAAACTAAAAATATAAGGAAAAGTAGAGATGAAAAGGAAACCCAAATTAATTGGTGTTGGACACATGGAAATTGTTGATGAAAATAATCAGACTGATAGAAACAGCATTATAAATCAAAATAATTGATTATTACCTCTATCTTTATAAATCATTATAAATATTGATTAATTATCATCAACATTGATTGACTCAATCTTAAAATATGAATCAAATTACCAAATATCATATCGATTGCATAATTTTTATTTTTACTTTTCAAACATTATATAAATTCATATTATGATCCAGTGCTTAGCAGAGCTTTTGTTCTGTTTTTAAGGATATATATATACATATATATTTACATGTGTCACATATTTGCAATTAATGGTCATGATTTGTTTCGTTTTTCAACTTTTCAGTATTTTACCTTTGCCAAAAACGCATCGTTTTGGAATAAATCTTTAACTCCAAAAGGGCAAAAGCACCTGCTTTCGCTTTCAGAAGACTCCGCGTGTTTGCTTTCTGCCTCAGCTCTTCCTCCATCTTAGGCACTTGACTTCCATCACACATCATACCAATTGAAGAAATTTCAAGAATAGAAAAATTCAGTTTGATTTTTTTTTCAGATGTTGTTATTAATTAATATTCTGTTTATTACTCTTTTTTGTCATTGTTTAATCCTATAAATTCTGTCTTTATGTTTATGGAAATTAATCGGATTGAATTTCATTAGTTTATGCATTTCATCAATTAATTACTCCAGACAAAAATATTGATTAAAAATACTTTAAATACTTTTGCAGTTATGGACATAGTCTGTTGTTTTTATCTCTTTAGAGTTAATGCTATGTCATAAATAGAATTCTCACTAAAACAATCAGGTAGAGGTTGAAGATAGGCATTTAAAGTTTAGATTTTGAAATATCTGAAGATTAGATATCAAAAATTAGTTATCATTAACGGGATATATTATTAAGCAGTAATCCTATGGAAAACAACATCATCTTAAATAATATTGTAAAACACTATTTGCTTAAAGGTTTAGATGGGGATGAGAAATCCTACCCTCTAAATACCAACCTTTCTTCCAATTATTATTTGAATCGAACCATGGATGATAGCGAGATTCCAATGTTTCGACTACAAAAGCTGCTCTAATTAAAGCTTGCATTGTCAAATTTTTTAATTATAGCATATATATATTTGACTTTTAAGTTGCATTGTTTGCTAGTGTCAACATGTATTTGTTTTGAATAAAAGAGCCATTAATTTTTAATTCTATTTCTTCTCTCTTTTTTTTTTTATTTTTCGGATTACTTTCTTACCATGTTAAATAAATTCTTTGTGAAACTCTAATTTTTTTTATTTTTTTTATTACTTATAAAGTTGGGAAATGAGTAAAGCATAAATTAATTTTTTAGTCCTCTACCAACCAGAATTGAATACATAAACTTTTCAAACTTGTACATATATATTTATGTTCTTGCATAATACATACATACATACATACATACATACATATAAAATTCAAATTTCAACAAAAGTATCAAAAGTTAATTTTACGGTTGTTCTATGTAATTTCACATCTCATCCTATACATAAACATGAATTAAAAAATTTTATTTTCCAAGGTTGGTACGAGGGGAAGATGATCCTATTCTTGTGACCTTTGTTCTCACTTTAAGGGGACAAACCAACCCGACTTATCTCCCGAAATATACAAAAGTTATTTTTAGCTAATTAATATTCTTGTGATATTGAAATAAAAAAATAAGTAGTATATTTATGGACTAATCTTAAATATTTGTGTTACTTTCATAGAATATTTAAGTGTTTTGCAAATTTTAATAAACAAGATATATATGCATAGCTTTCAGGTTCATGGAATTTGCCAACGGATTTTATTTCATTCTATTCATTAATTTCCCTACTTTACATATATTAAATATATGTTCTTATATTATATAATAAGGAATAAGAATTATTAAAATTTGATGTATCTCAACCTGATCTTTTTGCCACCAGCATATTCAGACTTTAGACGCTAAAGGGGACAATTTTTTTATTATAGTCTATTATTGAAATTATTTATTTCGGAGCACGCCATTCTTGATAATATTATGTATTATCCATATTCTTAATCACCTTCATTTGTTGATTTTTTGTCTTTTTTAGCCAACTTGTGTTGATTTTCTTTATCATCTTGGAGTTCCAATCTTTTCGCGAGTAACTATGCAAGAAACTTCGATTGTTTGTTAAATGTTTGAAGACTGAAATTTTATTAATTTCAGGCCTTTTTAAAATTTTTCTTGTTTTTTTTTTTTGTTAATTATGTTTTATTTTTAGAAATTTACAACTGAATATAAAAAAATAAAAACTTGTGTGACTTTTATCTGAATGAAAAAAGGAGTGAATGAGAAATAAATATTATATTCCAAAAATATCCCTAAAAATATACTTATTTGCTAAATTATAAAATATAATTTTTTATTTAATTTTCAAGGACATAAATGTTAAATAACTATATTTAATATGTTTTTATTTATAAAAACAAACAAGATGCCACTTCTAATCATATATTAAAAATAAAAAAATAAATATGTCATTTAGATATTCGACCCATTCAGGCTTTAAAATATTCAAATTCATTTAAATTTCAAACGAGGAAAAAAAAAACAACCTTATAATAAATATGATGGATTAGGCAGCACACAATAAGCCACTCAACACTCACTTTGGTTAATAATCTCTCAAAGCCAGCAAAAGATGGCAGTGATTCTCAAAAACATTTTCCGAATTACTGCTTCCAAATTGGTCACCAATAATGTCCAAATCTTCACAAAAAGAAGTATCAAAAGTGCCACTTCTGATGTTCAAATCATTTCCACCGAAACAATCAAACCTTCATTTCCAACGCGGAAACATCTTAGAACCTATAAACTTTCATTCATTGATCAAGTGAATTCTGATGTTTACACTCCCCTAGTTTTCTTCTACTCGGGGAGTTGCAAGCACCATGATTTCAGAAAAAAAATCCGATTTGTTGAAGCAATCTCTCGCAAAAACATTAGCCCTCTACCACCCTTTTGCTGGAAGATTGATTGATAGATTTTTGGTCGATTGTAATGATCAGGGGGCTGCATTTATTGAAGCTAATGTTGGCTGTGATATATCAAAGTTTCTTCAACCACTAGATACAGAGCTGCTAAAACCATTAGATGACGCTCTAATTCAAACGACTCTACAAGAGAGATTTTGATAAATAATCCCAAAGGAAATTATAAAAGAGAGATTTTATTGAATAATTGAATATGAAGTTATGAAAATAGTTACAAGACCTCTCTATTTATAATAGAGGAAATTTGCTTTCCTAAGTTAACTAAAAAGGGAAAGTAAATTAAAATTCTAATAGAAATAAAATACTAAATACTACTATAAATAGACTTCAATAAAAATAGAAAATCCTAAAACAATAAAAATTCTAAAATCCTAAATTAACCTAAATTAACGTCCTACATCATACTCTCCCTCTTAAAAGAAACTCGTCCTCGAGTTTGAATATAATCTGGAGGGTAAAACTTGTATTGTAACACCCGATCATCTTGTAATTCGAATTTATTGTCCATCTCATCAATCTTTCTTGAAACTTTGAAAAATCCATACTTCATCAACTTCCCTCGCTTGTACATTCTTCGAGGGGACGAAGACTTCCAATAACGAACAATGATCAAATAACTCTTACATTTCTTCAATTATCGTTCAATGCGCTCTCCAATAAGTTTCACCTTTTTCAATTAAATCTTCTTCAAGCAGAATCCTTTTGTCTTCAATATGAATAGGTAGAACCATTTCAATCATTTTTGCGTCTTCAACTTGATTTTGCTACACAACCTCGGTCGTACTGTTAGGCTCAAATCAAGAGTAGGTTGTTCTTCTTTAAAAATCTTAAAGAGATCAAAAACCTCATCATTTTCAATTCTAGTCTTGTCTGCCAAGGAAACATCATGCATATTCTCGCACAAATCGTTAGATTGAAGTTTTAAATCAGTAATAAATTGTACCTTTTCTTTTACAAGATTGGGCAGATCTTCAACATGATTAGGCAGATCTTCAACATGTGGAGAGGCACAAACTTCTTTTATTTGTATATCTTTCACTTTAGGCTGCCAGCTTATGATAGGATTAGGGATCTCAAATTGGTGTCGAGAATGAGGTTGTTTTAATTGCTTCAATGCCTGGCTTCTTTCTCTTCTGATTTGCGATACAATTTGCAATTCAATTTGCTTTGCTACAAGAATTGCATGCTGCAAGGTGTATATGGTGTATGTAAGCATGTTGTCTTTAATAAATAAACTGAGTCCCTTCACAAATCTTATAACAGTATCCTCTTCAGGTTCATAAAAGTATTTATATCCATAAAATTGTTCGAACTCATAAGCATAATCAGAAACTAATTTCGTACCTTGATGTATCAAACAATAATCAGGAGGAATAAACTTAAATCGTAAAATACGCTCCATACAATTCCATGATCGAATTTTGCATTTGCCTTGGTCAAGTCGAGAATATTGCAACGATTCCCACCATTCTGAAACACTTATGCTTAATCTACTAGCAGCAAACGATACTTGTTCTTTTTTAGAAGTGTGCCAAAATAAAAAGGAGTGCTCAACTTCATCTAACCAATCAAGAAATTTGTTTGGACGATTGTATGTAAATAATATCGGCACATGATAAATAGGAGGGCAAGGATGGTAGTTTGCCATTTAAGTTTCCACACAATGGCAAAACCGTAATTAAGGATCAACTCTCGGGTTTGGTGTGGCCAGCGGCTGGTGGCCGTGTTTTGTCGCGGGAAAGGTTGGATCTGATAGATTTGGTGGTGAGGAACACGTTGGTAGTCGTGGTTTAGCAGGATTCGCGGCAGTTTGGCCGGAAAATCGACTTGAAGTGGTGGCGGTTTATGGTGGTTCGTGGTGGGTTTTGGTCGGTGTTTGGTGGCAATTGGTGATTGATTTTGGATGTGCGGCTCAAGGGGAGTGTGGTGGTGGCGTCGGTCGACGGTGATGAAGGCTGTAGGCGGCGGGTTTTGGGTGGCGGCTTGCGACTATCAGTCACGGTGATGGTTGGGTTTTGATTGGTGAAGGCTGGGGAATCTTGTAGCGGTAGTGGTCAAAGGCAAAAGTGGCCGATTTCATAGCGGCAAGTGGGTGGAGAGCTTGCGGGTTTTGGGCGTTTCACGGTTGTTCAAGCGGCGGTTTAGGCGGCGATGGCTAGGGTTTGATCGCCTGATGATGGTGAGTCTGACGGTGGTTGTGGCTGGCTGAACGAAGGTGGTGGGCGGCCGTAGGTGGTGGCGGCAGTGCGGGTTGTGTGGCGGCGGCTAGGGTTTTCAATTTTGGAACTTTTTCTGTGTTTTTTTTTTTTTTCAGTAGTGGTGGATTTGGTACAATGAATATAGGTATCCAGGAAAGTTATGCAAATTGCACAGAACTGCTCTAGTACCCCTTGATTGGGCGGCGCATAACGGAAGCGGAATTGATAGGGTAAGAAACACTAGATATCGTTCTAGTATGGACCAAGCCAACGCAATTAGGTTACACTCTAATCGAAGCGTGATTAGATATGGTTCAACACGATTATGTTACACTCTAATCGAAGCGTGATTAGATATCGTTCTAATCCAAACGACTCAATGAGATTTTCAATGACGCATAAAACGAGATTAGATGATGCTCTAATCCAAACGACTCTACAAGAGAGATTTTGATAGATAATCCCAAAGGAAATTATAAAAGAGGGATTTTATTGAATAATTGAATATGAAGTTATGAAAATAGTTACAAGACCTCTCTATTTATAATAGAGGGAACTTGCTTTCCTAAGTTAACTAAAAAAGGGGAAAGTAAATTAAAATTCTAATAGAAATAAAATACTAAATACTACTATAAATAGACTCCAATAAAAATAGAAAATCCTAAAACAATAAAAATTCTAGAATCCTAAATTAACCTAAATTAACGTCCTACATCACCAATTTTTTTTCTTTAAATTTCATTTCAAATAATGTGGTATACGATATGTCATTCGTTAAGTAGTTGATAATTTTTCATAAAATTTATGTGGCCAAATAGACCAATCACATTATCCTCAAATGACCAATGTAGATTAATTAAATAATACTATAAAATACTATTTTCTTAAAGGTTTGGATGAGAATAAGAAATTATATCTCACCCTCTGAATACCAACCTTTCTCCCTATTATTATTCATACTCAAGCAATCACGGACCCAAACCATAATCACAACCAACCTAGCTATGCCCGAGAGACTAGTTATTCTTATCCTTAAGCCCACCTTGTGAAATTAGTTACTAATTTCTATTTTACTTGAATTGTTTTATATGGTATTCTATCATACCTTACGACGGAGCATCCCTGCCATATATTTTACTGAAGTTTAAATTTAATGGAGGAAAATTGAGAAATGGATTCTTCAAATCAAATATTTATGCCATTAAACTTTTAAATCCAATATAAAATCAAATTCGTAGTCACCTATTCTCCTCGCAAAGCAAAGAAAAGATTCTTGAGCCCTTTACTTGCTCCATCTTTTCTCTAGAGTACACAAAAGTCTAGCAAAGATTTACAAAATAGACATGGTATTACAACTATTGTCATTTGCTCTACTAAATTTCACTACAGATAAATGTACCTTACTTGGACCAGAAGTTCCATTGATCTCAAAAAACATTCCAGTGTTGCGAGAAGCAATAAATTTATTTGAGAAATCGTGCCTTTATTAGCGATATACCAGATTCCATTTCCATGGAAAGTTAGCAAATTTTTCAGTTGCGTGGTACTCAAATGCTAATTGGTTCTCTTCGCTATCGTCCAGGCCGTCAGAAACGAATCAAACGATGGATGGTGGCTGAGATTCCAATGTTTTGACTACAAACGCTACTCTAATGGAAGCTTGCATTGTCAAGTTTTTTTAATTATAGCAAATATATTTGACTTCTAAGTTGTGTGTGTTGAGTATTTAGGAGTACATAACAATCCATTGGTTTTGAGTGAGATGAATATATTTTTTGCTAGTATCAACATGTACTTGTTTTGAATAAAAGAATTGTTAATTTGTTAATTATATTTCTTCTCTCTTGTTTTTTTCACTGATTTTTCTGATTAATTTCTTACAATGTTAAATAAAAAAAATTATATGATATTATCATGGAAGTACGAATTCTTAAATAATTTCTTTGTGAAACATTAATTCTTTTAATTTATTTTATTACTTATAAAATTAGGAGTGAGTAAAGTATAAATTAAATTTTTAGCCCTCTACCTAACTTAAATTTGAATATAAGAAATTTATGTCCTTCTATATAACTCAAATTTAAGCAAAAGCATCAAAAGTTAATTTTATGACTTTTTTGTTTAATTTCACATCTTATCATTCACATAAACACTAATTAAATAACTTTCTTATCTACGGTTGGGTTTGAAGGGAAATTGATCATGTGACCTATTCTTTTCACTATAAGTGGTTAAACAACTCGACTTATCCCCTAAGAGATATGAAAGTTAATTTTTTGCTGATTAATATTCTTATGACACTAAAATAAAAATTAACTAGTATATTTATGGACAAATCTTAAATATTTGTTACTTTCCTAGAAATTCTAAGTGCTGTGAAAATTTTAGTAAACAAGATATATATGTACAACTTTCAGGTTCATGGAATTTGCCTACGGATTTTATTTTATTTTCTTTATTAATTTCCCTTCTTTCTATATACTAAATATATGTTCTTATGTAACAAGTACAAGAATTATTATAATTTGATATACCTTAATCAGATCTTTTGTAACAACCCACCCTGAATTCTAGAAGGAATCCGAGGGTGGTCCCCAGATACAATTTATAACTGAAGCATGGTAGAAGAGTTAAAACTAATAAACTTAAAAATCTTTCTACAATATATAAAAGTTTAACCCTTAAATAGTGGAAAAATTTAGTTCAACCCCTAAATAGTGGAAAATTTTAATTCAACCCTTAAACAGTGGAAAATTTTAAAATTTGCCACGCTATCTATCATCCTCAACCTAGGTTTTCTCTTCACTTAACATGAATCAATCTTGATCTCTATAAATCGCAATAAACTTTAGTGAATACAAGAATTAGTAAAGAAAGCAATTTTTCATATACCAAAATATATACATACTTATATATAACACAAATGCACGATATGCAATGCTCTTTGAAAACATTGTAAAAAAGGTTTTTCAAAACTTGGGGTCACTTGCAAAACATTTCTTTTCAAATCAGTTACCTAAACTACCTTCATTCATTTACCACGTGCTATGACTTTCACTTAACATTCATACTTTCATATAATACTTATATTGGGCTTCACACAAGCATTCTTCACCCATTTATCTCTTAACATAACATATAGATGCTTACTAAACGAGTAATGAATTCAAGCATCCAAGGAAAAAAGGAAATTTACTTACTTTCTTCAACATCAGCTTGTTAAAACTCACTTTCTCATTTCATAGAAAACAAAATGTATGTTCGTGCTTATGCCAATACACCTTCACACACACACACATATGCCCATATAGACAATCACACTAATCACATAACACACCACATATATATTTATGCCCCTGTATATAATTCAAATTTCAACAAAAGTTAATTTCACATTCCATCCTATACATAAACATCAATTAAATAATTTTTTTTGTTGGGTTGGTAGGAGTGGAAAATGATCATGTGACCGCTTATTTTCACTATAAGAGAGCAAACCAACTCGACTTACCTTGTGAGACATACAAAAAGTTATCTTTTACTAATTAATATTTTAGTGATATTAAAATAAAATAATAACTAGCATATTTATGGACAAATCTTAAATATTTGTGTTTCTTTCATGGAATATTTAAGTGCTGTGCAAATTTTAATAAACAAGATATATATGCACAGCTTTCGGGTTCATGGACTTTGCCAGTGGATTTTATTTTATTTTATCCATTAATTTCCCTTCTTTCCACTTATTAAATGTATGATCTTACATAACAAGTAACAAGAATTATTAAAATTTGATATATCTCAATCTGATCTATTGACTCAATAGGGGGTGAGCACCACGTTTTGCCTTGTCTCCGGCATATGCAGACTTCAGATCCGGAGAGAGATAATTTTTTTAATATTGTCTATTATTGAAATCGCCTTCATTTGTTGACTTTGTATCTTTTCTAGGGGATTCGCTTTGATTTTCTTTATTATTTTGGAGATCGGATCTTTTCGGAAGCAATTACGCAAGAAACTTATAATATAAATATGATGAATTTGGCTGCACTGTAGATGCCACTCAACACTCACATTGATGAATAATTCCTCAAAGCCAGCAGAAGATGGCAATGACTCTCAAAAACATTTTCCGAATAACTGCTTCCAAATTAATCACCAATAATGTCCAAATCTTCACAAAAAGAAGTATCAAAAGTGCCACCTCTGATGTTCAGATCATTTCCGCCGAAAAAGTCAAACCTTCACTTCCAACGCGAAAACATCTTAGAACCTATAAACTTTCATTGATTGATCAAATGAGTTCTGGTTATTACATGCCCCTAGTTTTCTTCTACTCGGGCAGTTGGAAGCACCACGATTTCCGAAAAAAATCCGATTTGTTGAAGCAATCTCTCGCAAAAACATTAACCTACTACTACCCTTTTGCTGGAAGATTGATTGATAGCTTTTCGGTCGACTGTAATGATCAGGGGGCAGCATTTATTGAAGCTAATGTTGGCTGTGATATATCAAAGTTTCTTCAACCACCAGATATGGAGCTTCTACAAAAATTAATCCCACCTAGTCCGCAATTATCAAATGCAGAGATTTTTGAAAGAGAACTTTTGGCTGTCCAAGTAAATTTGTTCAGCAGCGGTGAAATGGCAATTGGTGTTTGTTTTTCCCATGCAGTGGCCGATGGTTCAGCAATCTTTAACTTCATGAAAACCTGGGGTGAAATCGCTCGTGGGGTGACTAACGATAATGATGACGTTTGCGATAACAATATCGTTTTAGATTGCACCTCTTGGTTTCCACCCGTAAAGTTTCCACAGCAGTATCAAGTCCCAAGCCCACAATCTTCACGTAACATTGTGTTCAAAAGATTGGTGTTTGATGGCAAGAAGATAGCAGCTCTAAAGGAGAAGGTGAATAAAGAATTTGCGGGTAACAGTTTTGACGATGGGTTACAAGTAACGCGTTTCGGGGTTGTTTCAGCACTCATTTGGGGTGCCTTCATCGTTGTAGCGCGTGAAAGAAAGAGGGCAATTGATAACAAGTTGTATTCGCATGCAATGTATTATACTATGAATTTGCGTAACAAGATGAATCCACCAATGTTTCCACGATGCATGGGTAACATTTTTCAGCTTGTACGGGCAGAATGTTCACTAGCCGATGATGATGCCATAACGGTGACAAGTTTAGTAAGAGAAGTGGTAAAAGCCAAGAGAATGGAAAGAGATGTGATCAATAATAATGAGTATTTAGGTTTCATTAAGGATTGGTATGGATCATGGGAAGATTCAAGGTCATTTATTTTATCCAGTGTGGTTGGATTGCCTTATTATGAAGTTGATTTCGGTTGGGGGAAGCCTGTTTGGTTTAGTCTCGGGCCCATATTCTTGCCTGATACTGTTACTTTGACAAGCACAAATGACGGTGAAGGAATAGAAGCCTTGGTGCGAATGTTTAAGGAGGACATGGACAAATTTGAACAAGAAACTAGCATCATGGCTTATGCTTCCCCTAACCCTAGCATATTTATAAGGAAGTAGACAGTTAATTTTATTCATCATGCTTTAAATAAAAGAATTTTCTTCTAGTTAGAATAGTAATATGCTTACAAAGTTGAGATTATTGTACAATAACTGTATCTCTCTATTATCATACTTCTCTATAAATAAAATCATGTTATGTATGCATACTTTCGATCAGCGAAAAACCAGCAATCATATGGTGTATGGGGAAGACTAGAATAAAAAAAAAAAGGATGTAGGTAATGTTTTTCTTTTTTTCTTTTTATTGTATTTTCTGGTACCAAGCGCACAACTATTGTATCATATTTTGGCATCAAATTTTATTACAGGATCTACGTAAGTAGTTATATTGGACAAGCATAGCTGCATATATATATATATATATATATATATATATATATATATATGTAGATGATTCTTATATATATGAAAAAAATGTGAATCAACTCTGAATATGCGTCACAAGATCTTACTACCATAAATGATCGATTTGCCCATCGTTTTCCATTCTGATTCGCTTTTGAAAAGTCCAAGGGGTTAATATTTTCTTTCAATTTTAGTTTGAAATGTCCAAGAGTTTCATATTATAATCTTTCAATTTTAATTTGAAATTTACCAATTAAGCTATCAAAATAAGTCAATTAAAAAAGTGCCAACATTTTGAAGGTGTGTTGAAATCGAACTTTTCTGGTTGAAAGTCTTATGTTCAAGCAACACTTTCATTGTGTTGGGTATGGTAGAAAATTTCAAAGGGAGAAAGATAATTAGATATGTTTCTCACATTTACTATTTGGGTCCATATTTTTTAATTGTTCATTATCATCTTGATGTTCAAAATTGAAAGAAGAAGGACAGAAACACCCTCTTAATTGAAAGAAATAGTATTGATTATATATTATTCATATTTCAACTCATCGCCTTCATTTATTGATTTTGTATCTTTTTTTTCTTTTTATATTCCAATTCGATTTTATTTTCTTTCTTATTCTGGAGATCCGAAACTTACAATAAATATGATGGATTTGGCAACAACATGCCACTCACTCTGGTGAATAATTTGTCAAAGAGCAAAAGATGGCATTGATTCTCAAAAACATTTTCCGAACAACTACTGCTTCCAAATTGGTCAACAATAATGTCCAAATCTTCTTCACAAAAAGAAGCATCACAAGTAGCACTGCCACTGCTAATCTTGTTCAAATCATTTCCTCAGAAGCCATCAAACCTTCATCTCCGACACCAAAACATCTTAGAACCTACAAACTTTCATTGCTTGATCAATTATCTTCTCATGTGTACGGGCCGCTAGTCTTCTTCTACTCTGCCAATTGCAAGCAGCTGCACCCCCAGGATTTCGGGAAAAAATCTGATTTCCTGAAGTGATCTTTGGCAAAAACATTAACCCACTACTACCCTCTTGCCGGAAGGTTCATTGATGGCTTTTCAGTAGACTGTAATGATCATGGGTCTAAATTTATTGAAGCTCATGTTAACAATGATATATCAGAGTTCCTTCAACCACCGAATATGGAGCTGCTACAACACTTAATCCCACCAAGCCCACAATTATCGAATTTAGAGATTCCTCAAAGGGAAACTTTGGCTGTTCAAGTAAATTTATTCAGCAGCGGTGACATGGCAATCGGCATCTGTTTTTCACATGGAGTGGCCGATGGTAAAGCTATCTCTAACTTCATGAAAACGTGGGCTGAGATCACTCGTGGGAAGGTAAGTGCAAATGCAAATAATAATAATATTTGCAGTAACAATCTCGTTTTAGATTTGACCTCTTTGTTTCCCCCGGTCAATTTTCGATTCCCAGACCCACCACCACCAACATCTGCACAAAACATTGTGTTCAAAAGATATATGTTTGATGGCAAGAAGATAGCAGCTCTAAAGGAGAAGGTGAATAAAGAATTAATGGCTAATAATAATTCTGACGATGACGTGTTACAAGCAACGCGTTTCGGGGTTGTTTCAGCACTCATTTGGGGTGCTTCCATTGCGATAGCACGAAAGAAGGTAACTAATAAAAATCGGCCTCATGCAATGCATTACACTATGAACTTGCGGAACAAGTTGAATAATCTACCAATAAGTCCGCAAAGCATAGGTAACATTTATCGGTTTGTAAGGGTAGAATGGTCACTAGACGAGGATGACGATGATGCCACGGAGGTAACAAGTCTAGTAAGAGAAGTGATCAAATCAAAGAGAAAGGTAAGCAGCGTGATTGATAGTAATGAGTACTTAGGTTTCATGAAAAATATGAGTGAAGGGTTGGGAGATGCAAGGTCATTTCTTTCATCTAGTGTGGCTGGACTCCCCGTCTATGAAACTGATTTTGGGTGGGGGAAGCCTGTTTGGGTTACTACGGGGCCCTTGTCATTACCTAATGCTGCTGTATTATCGACCACTAGTGATGGTGAAGGATTAGGAGCATTGGTGGTAATGCGTAAAGAGGACATGGACAAATTTGAACAACACCCTAGCATCATGGCTTATGCTTCCTCTAACCCTAGCATATCCATAGGGAAGTAGGAAGTTAATTATTTCTTTATCTTGTTTTGAATAAATGAGTTGTTTTTTATTAGAATAATGATTGTTTTGAATAAATGAGTTGTTTTTTATTAGAATAATGATCGGTTAATTTGTGAAGTTTGTATCCGAACAGATGTGGCTTTATCTAAAGTTATGTGATAATTTGTTGTTAAATCTTATCATTGGTTAAGTTTATTTTGATTCCACACAATCTGTATCGTAACTTTATAATTGTATCAATATTGCTGTAATTATATTCGTCTCTCCGGTTTCTTTGTACTTTTTCTATCTTTATAAAATCTTCATGCTAGATTGGTGTTACTGTAATTTTAAAGAATAATCATATGACAAAATCAGTTGTGACGAAAAGTATGATTTATTCTCGTGTCTCACCATACACTCCAAATTCATTGAATCTTCAAGCTATTATTTCTCCATATGTACGGCCATGGAACTATATTGGCATCATTAAACTTCAAACTTATGTACTAGATGAATTTCGACTGTATATTTTGACCTCTAATTTAGTGACAATATGTACTAAATTCAATGCGAAATTTATGAATGAACGCTTGTTGTGAAAAATAAGTTTAGTGAACAATTTGAATATTTAATTAATTGTAAGACTATTCAAAAAAATGAATGGCTAATAATGGACCAAATTTTGAAAGGAAAAAAACCACTCAAATTCTTAAAGTTTATTTAAGTAGTCGCACAGATGCCCACTCAATTTTATCATTATCATGAAACTCAATTACACCAAAGTATTGACGCGGACCAATATGTAACCCGAGCCCATTTGAGAGAAAAATTGACCCCTATCCTCTCCGCTTCGGCCCTGAAAGACAAAATTACATTCAGCCCCCACCTCTTGTCACACTCACTTTAGAATAAAGCACCAAGGTTATAGTGCTATTGCCCAAAACATCAAATCAATTTATAATCAGCTTTCGATCTCCGTATTGTATTTGATGAATGATGATTAAGGTTTTGAATTTATATAAAATTTGGTAAGTTTATTTTATATATTGTAAGACTTCATCATGACTTTGCATATGTTGAAAACAAAGGTGATGCTGCTATTTTTGACCTTTTAGTCAGGCGACTTCAATATTATGGATTCATAGCTAAGGTCGAATATGTAAATTGTGGTTTTAATATTTCACCTCATCAATGGCTTTTGCCTCTCCGTATATCTGTCGTTTTTAGGCTTTTATTTCGGACTCACTAGTATCCACTTCTCGAGCTCTATAAATTCACTACACTTTGATATCAGACTGAACATTTCACGTGAGAGAACTTATTAAAACTTATCTTCAACACTAATGTTAATCCTTTATTTATAAACTTAAGCTTTTTAGTCCACTTATCAATGGGCCTTTAGGTTAGTAGGAGAACCTTTACACTCACAATATGTGAGAGTAAAAGTTCAAACCTCCATAAAAATATTATAGAGACAGTCTCTTCCCTCACAAAATGGACAGTCCTAAAATATTAGAGCGAGTTTAAAAAAGTCTCACGAAATGGACAAAAAAATTAATATTCAAAAAAAATTTTGAGTCCACTAATCTCTCTACCGTTAATGTTAAAACAAGAAATGTTTTTGTGAAAGCCAACATCTATAATTCAGGAATATTCATATTGTATTGCTAAGAATCAATAATAAAATACGCAGAAACGTACCTGAATCTATAGTGCTTAATAGTTTTGCATATCAGTATTCAAAAAAAAAAAAAAATTGAGTCCACTGATCTCTCTACCGTTAATGTTAAAACAAAAAATCCTTTTGTGAAAATCATTACTTATAATCCAAGAACATTCATATTGTATCATTAGGAATTAATAACAAAATATGTGGAAGTGTATCTGAATCCTTATCAATGGGCCTTTGGGTTAGTAGGAGAACCATTGCACTCACAATATGTGAGAGTAAAAGTCCAAACCTCCATAAAAATATTATGGAGACAGTCTCTTCCCTCACAAAATGGACAGTCCTAAAATATTAGAGAGAGTTTAAAAAAGTCTCACGAAATGGACAAAAAAATTAATATTCAAAAAAAATTTTGAGTCCACTAATCTCTCTACCGTTAATGTTAAAACAAGAAATGTTTTTGTGAAAGCCAACATCTATAATTCAGGAATATTCATATTGTATTACTAAGAATAAATAATAAAATAAGCAGAAGCGTACCTGAATCTATAGTACTTAATAGTTTTGTAAATCAGTATTCAAAAAAAAAAAAAAATTGAGTCCACCGATCTCTCTACCATTAACGTTAAAACAAGAAATCTTTTTGTGAAAATGATTAACTATAATCCAAGAACATTCATGTTGTATCATTAAGAATCAATAACAAAATATGCGGAAGTGTATCTGAATCCATAGTGTTTAATTGCTCTCTAAAATTATGTGGTTGAGTTTCCAGATCATCACGTTCTCCTAAAAAATCTTTTAATTTTCGTTGTGCTCTCTCTCTAATGATAGGATATCAGTAGAAAATAGAATGATATGTGTGACCTGGAGACTATAACCACTTATATAAACAACTCTTCCTGTTGTCTTTAGGTATTTCTATTTTAGCCCATGATAGAAATAGAAATTACCCTTAAGTCTTTATACATTAAAAGCACGCACATTTTCTGATACATTAAAATCTATATTTTTGAAAACCTGAATATATCACTTTTAATTAGGCTTACTTGTATATGTCAGTGTATAGCACATACTTATTTAAATATAAACCCAAAATTAGATTAAGAATCTAACGATACTAGATTAGAAAATCCAACAATCTCTTATTTGGTTTATATGCGTAACCTTATAATTATACTTTGCAAAAATAACTATATGAACTCAATCTTACCGTCATTACCCAAATGTATATATAACTAATCGGGTCCATTAATTATACCAATAAATGATCAAAGCGGTCTCATAATATGCTGTAAACTCTACTGCCATCGGAGAATAGGCTATAAGAGATTGTTTAATACTCTTCCAGTATACCCAACGATCTCAAGTTGATCTGATCTCCGATACGTGAGCATGTAATCTTTTATTCTTTGTAAGTATTGCAAGACCCATGTGGTTGTTTTCCAATGGTTTACTCTTAGATTACTTAAATACATGTCTAATATCCTAGTAACATACGCAATATCAGATCGTGTATAAACTTGAGTATACATTAAACTTCCTATACTGACGTATAAAGAATCTTCTACATTTGTTTCTCCTTAAAATCATTCTTAGGGCACTAATTGAGACTAAACTTGTCTCTCTTAACCATAGGAGTGTCACCTATACAATCTTGCATGTCATATCTCTTGAGAACCATTTCGATATAGCTCTTTTAGGATAATCCAAGAATACCCTGAGAGCAATCCCAATGCATCTGTATGCCTAATACAAAAGAAGCGCCACCAAAATTTTTATTTCAAAATTCTTAGTTAGAAATCTCTTGGTTTCATGCAATAAGCCTATATCATTACTGGCAAGCAAAATACTATCGATATATAAAATTAGAAAAATATACTTACTCCCACAAAATTTATAATATATGCAATCATCTACCAAATTCATCTCAAAACCGAAAGAGATGATCACTTGATGAAACTTGAAATACCATTGTTGATATGCTTGTTTGAGTCCATAGATAGATTTCTTAAGTTTACAAACCATATTCTTTAGGTCTCATGATACAAAGTTTTCTGTCTTGACTATATAGATTATCTCATCAATATCACTATTGAGAAACGTTGTCTTCCCAATGAGCTGATGTAACTCAAGATCCAAATGTGCCACTAATGTCATTATAATCTTGGAAGAGTCTTTCAAAAAAACTGAAGAGAAAATCTCTTTATAGTCCATGCTTTCTTTCTGTGTACAACTCTTTTATGACAAGACTCGCCTTGTGCCTTTCCACATTACCTTTCGAATCTCTCTTACTCTTAAATATCCATTTGTAAGCAATAAGTTTTATACCTTCTAACAATGGGATAAGATGTCATACGTCACTGTCCTTCATAGACTTCATCTCCTTATTTATGGCATTAATTCACTTTTAAGAGTCAGAACTTTTCATGATTTGATTGAAATTGCCCAAATCATCTTCCATCACTCTAATGTCTACCTCATATTCTTAGAGAAATACAATTTAGTCATCTGGCACTATACTCCTCATTTCTCTAATGGATCTCCTTAATTGCATGTGTTCTTGAGAAGTTAAAGTTTGTTCTTATTGAATAACTTCTTGTATACAGGACTTTCCAACATTGTTTGGATCTGTTGTTTATTGAACAAAGTCAGGAATAAAATCCTAATTAATGTCAATAACACCTATGAGAATATCAACATATTACTCTTCAAAGACGAAGTCCGTAACTGTATATCCCCCTACAAACTGGATATCCTCAAAGAACCGAGCATTTCTTTATCAAAAATCAACTTATCTGTGGGACCATAAAACTTATACTCCCCAGATCTTTCTAAGTATCCAATAAAATAGTAATTCACCATCCTTGAGTCTAGGTTTCTTCTCATTTCTCATTACGTTTATAAGACATTGCCTCAGCTGGACATTCCCAAACATATAACTATTTTATACTAGACTTCTTACCTGTCAGAAGCTTGTAAAAGATTTTAACAGTTGCTTTAGTTAAAACCCTCTTAAATATATACGCTGCAGTCTTAAGTGATTCTCCCTATAGTGATTCTAGTAAGGTAGAATGACAAATCATATGCCTCATTATGCCTTTAAACGTCTTTTTTCGTCTTTCAGCAATATCATTCATAATGGACAAACCTGATATAGTATACTATGGGACGATATTGCATTTCACTAAGAACTTAACAAATGGTCATGAATGTTTTTCACTTGAACCGTCATATTTGCCATAGTATTCACCACTACGTCTAGATATAATGCTTTTAATTTTTTTATCGAATTGGTTCTCAACTTCAACCTTAAAATTATTAAACATATCCAAGTAATGTACTTTTCACACATAAGATATATGTAGCTATATACAAAAAAATTATCTATAAACATTATAAAATATTATTAATCATTCCAAGTAACTGTAAGGAATGGCCCGCAAATACTCATATGCATGAGTTTTAAGACATCCAAAGTCATGTTGGCTTTAAATCTCATTTTGTTGGTTTGTTTTTTCTTGATATAATTAACATAAATATCAAAATCTGCAAAACCTAAAGGGTCAAAAATTTCGTCTGACACAAGCCTCTCTATTCTCTGTCTAGAGATATGATATGATCTTTTGTGCCATAACGCAGCTAAATTCTTATTGGTTAATCTTCTCTTTAAACTTTGTGTACTAAATTGTAGGAATTCATTAAACGAAGCAATTATGTCAAGTATATAAAGATTATCATTACCTGATAAAGAACAAGGACTAACAAATTTTGAATCATGAAACAAACTAAATTTTTCATTTACAAATGAATAAGAATAATCAAATTTGTCCCAAACGAAAATAAAAATCAAATTCTGTCTAAAAGGTAAAACAATAAATGTTTCATCAAGATCCAAATAAAATCCAGTCTTTAATAATAATCTAAATTTTCCAATTACTTCAACTTCAACCATCATGTTATCGCCCACATAGATGTATCTTTCTACATCATTGGACTTTTGGCAATTCAAGCAACCTTGAATAGACACATTGATATGAGTTATTGCATCAGAATATCTGCCACGTGTGTTTTTGTACAGAAATTAAGTTAGCCTCAAAACAAACCAAACCATACCTTTAGCTTTGCTAAATTCGGATCATTCGATTTCTTTTGTTGTTTCTTTTGAGGTACCATATATGCAGCTTTCTTACCTTTATTCCTTTTCTCGCCCTTGTCCTTACCCTTTATACCTTATTGAAATTAGATTTATTAAAAATATACCCGTATCTACCTTTTTGTACTTGACAAACCTCTTTGCAATTTCCAAAAAGAACTTTTTAGTTGTAGTTATCCTTTCAGACATAGAGCCCTGGAACAATTTCAGAATGGCCTTCTTCATGATCATCGTACGCATGCAGTTTGGTTCCTCACACCTTTCCTTATCCTTCTTATTATTAAGGGTACTCTCATCCGTAAGAGGTAGGAGAAAATCAACCTTTAATGTAAGCTCGAGATCTATAACTATAAGAACTATTAAGAGGTTCTCTTACCATGATTTAAAGTTAAAGCCATTTAGTATAGGAACAGAATTGATGTTAGCAGTAATATGATAATTGAATAGAAAATAATAAACAAATAAAATCTGCTCATATAAGTCTCAAAATAAAAATAAATTCAAATAAAAGTAATCCTCATCTCAAAATAGTGGACATTCTATTAATACTTCATCATTGAATAAAATATTAATTTGTAAGTGATATGTTAGTATAGTAATCAAATACTTATGATAAGAACATATCAAATAATAAATCTTCCTTTAGGCCAATTTATTATTCATATGTAATATCGACTAATCATTACATGTTTATTTCTATAGGTACACATGTAATTCTATCAAATATGGACATTCATTTGGGCTAATCAATATTCACAGAAATTGCATATACACAATCGTTTATATTCAAATTAAATTAATTTCAATAAAATAAGTCACTTTGGTGACATGTTACTTCTATACCATACCAATACCTGAATTTAAAATTGTATCAAAAATAATCCTCAAGAAAAACTTGGGTCACAGTTCGGCCAAACTCCACGATAAACAGTTGACCAAGTCGGGGCTAGAACAGTTCGGTTTAACCCAAACTAGATCCTAAACTAGCCCCAAATCACCAACTCCCGTTTTTTTTTTTATAATTCAGTTATCTTCATGGGCTAAACCTTAACTACACATTTTAATCGATTAAACCCAATCTCCATTAGACCTAAAACTAAGTTTCATTAAGCCTAAACAAATTTAAGACTTAAATGAGAATCTTTAACCATTCTGGTTAAAAGAGTTTTTATAATACTTCAGAGAATCCAAGATATAAACCATGAAGTCTTAATGCCAAATTTTTCTCTTTTTTTTTTTTTGGTTTTATATGGCAACCATGCCGTCGCTTCTTCTTTTATCATGGCTGTTCAGCCACTGCTCTTTCTCTCTGACGTGGCCTAGTTGCAGCGGCATGCATGCCAATGCAGCCGAACAACCGCATGATGGCCAGCTTGATTTTTTTTTTCACCACTTCTCCTTAATTTACTGCTGGTTGGAGCGGCGCAACGGCCACATGTCGCCGGCCTAAGTCACAGCGCTTGCGGCAATGCCACAAAACTTAAATCTGAATATCAAAACATTGTTATCCTTAATTCTAAATTTTTTTTAATCCTAAAAAACAAAAACAACCATAATTTTTCTCAAATTCAATGATATCGGATTCGAGAAATCTAAAACTATCATTAATCAAAAATAAATTCGATTTTTAATTATTCAACATGAAGAGGCTCTCGTTAAAATAAAAAATCTTTTGGTGAAAACCATCACCTATAATTTAGAAACAATCATGTTGTATCATCAAGAATCAATAACAAAATATACGAAAGCATACCTGAATCTATAGTGCTTAGTTGCTCTCTAGAGCTGTGTGGTTGGCTTTCCATATCAATACGTTCTCCTAAAAAATTCTTTAATTTTTTCAATGTTTTCTCTCTCTGATGATGTGATGTTAGTAGATAATAGGATGATACGTGTAACCTGAGGACCAAGACTACTAATATAGATAACTTTTTATATTGTCTTTAAATATTCCTATTTTAGTCCATTATAAAAATAGAATTTATCCTTAAATCTCAACACATTAAAGGCGCACACCTTTTCAGATATATTAAAGCTTATATTATCGAAAACCTTAATAAATCGCTTTTAATTAGACTTACCTTTATATAATTATCCACAACATATAATTATTTATATATAAGCTCAACGTTGGATTAAAATCTAGCAATACTAAATTAAAAAATCCAATAGTTAAAACATTGGGAACAACTTTCTTTTGTGGTTAGAATTGATGCGTTTTCAGTCCACATTTGCATATTCATGCATCTACCACTCTTGAGCAAGAAATAAAGGTAAATAGCAAAACTAATAATAATAATATTAATTGAAACTTGAAGCCTATTGAAATTAGTAATGGCCTGAAAGAGTACTTCCAAGTCTTCATTATCTTATTAAACCTGGAAATGATTCCTTTGACCAGCTGCAATTTTTCTACACAACTGCTATATTCTTGTTTTTTTTTTTTTTTCAGTCTTGTTAATAATTTCCGAGACAGCATCATAATTGTTTACGTACGATTACACACTGTTTGCATTCCTGCAAAAACTGTCCGATTCCATTGATAATTAATCAGAAAGCACCATTACCATTTCAGAAATTTAACATGATATATGGTCTGATCTGATATTATTATTCTTCTTTGGAATTATGTGAATTCCAAAGTGAAAAATATGCCCTAGCCCTAGCCCTGGCATTAGCATATTTAGGTCAAATAATTTTGTTACTATTTTTTGAGTATCGTAGTGAAATTTAAAATCTTTATAAAGTGCAGCCAAATTCATGAACATTGGAAGATCTTTTTTTTTTTTTCCAAACCCAAGAAGATTCCTGATCCTCGAGTGGGAAACTTAATCTGTGTAAAGAAATTTAATTTGTTTCAAAAGGTACGCTCATTGTCATAAGACTGAGTGCAAGGATTACAAAACAAATACAACAATATTTAGGCTCCCAAGCATCCCCATGCATTATCATGATTAAATTTATAGTTTAAAATTTTCGAAGTCCAAAAGCTCCTTAAAAGCATAACATTAATTATAATTATTGATGCCTAATCCATAGGTTTAATGTGTAATAAACAAAATCCAACAACAAGAAGAAGAAAATAAAATAAAAAGACAATTGAGATATCGATTAGTGATGAGTGTATTTTTAGAAGTATTTTTATAATGTACTAGTTTACACTTTAAAATATCTTACTACTTAAAATAAATAGTAACCTACACTGATACTCAAATCAAGTCGTTATTTAAAATAATATATCACAACTTAAATCATTTGATTTGTTAATAATATCTTCAAATAGTTACTTTGATGTGCAGCAACTGGTAATAATAATTAGTAAAATTAATGTTTAGTGAATGGGGTTCATAAATTACTTTTAAAACAGAGGGGTTTGATTCATTCTTTTTTTCCTTTTTTTTAATCTTCGGGTGGAAAAAATTTTCGAGGAGGCAGAAGTAGCCAAATATTGCCCTAGATTTTCAAGTCCGCAATCATATTTTTAACAGATTCGAATTTTATATTATTTTGACCTATGAGCAAATCACAAGCTGTGACCAGTTGGCATTAAATGATAATAAACAAACAAATTCTGATAAGAATTAAAATACTCAATTAATTGTCAATATCTATTTTATAAAAATAAAATAAATAAAAGGCTTTAAAAGCGGGGCCTCGCAAAGCTTGCGAGCTTCCTTGAATGCGAGGCCCGGAGCGACCGGAGACCACGTGGTGCCTCGTGACCCGCACGTTCGATCCCTTGTTTGAAGGACTTACTCTTCGTTTAGTATAACGTTCACTCGTATTTAATTTTAATTCACCAACACAATGCTTACTAGTTTCTCTTGTGTACTGCTCACTTATACCCAAGTGTTTTCTCAGCTGGGCCTTAGATTTTGCCACCAACATGATCATTTCTTTTATAACAAATCTCAACGAGATCGACATTTTTTAACTTACATCACCTGCTATGATATATTAGATGCCACGTTAATTGAGTGCAAATTACATATCTCAATGATATAAATATAATATTATTTTTCTTATCATTTTACCTTAGGTGATTGTTTAATGTTGGAAATGTGAAAACTTTTATTTATTTAATTAATTGAATAACTTTTTTAATTATAATTATTGAAAAATTATGGAAAAGGGTAAGGGACCTGCCATGCTTTTTCAATTAATTCTTCAATTTTCAGGAGGGTGCTTATTAATTTTTCAATTTTTCTTTTTCAAATTTAATTACGAAATTATGACAATTTCCTTAGTTCTCATAACTTTTCAATTAATTATGATTAAAAAGTTATTCAATGAATTAAAAAATTAAAGAAATTCATATTTCCAACATCAAACGACTACTGAGAGTAAAATGCTAAGATTGGCAAAAAAAAAAAAAAAGTTGACACTCAGTGTTTAGATGTGCTTTAAAATATCAAGGGAGTTTCGATTAATTTTGTCAAACAACAGATGTATTTTACTTCTTTTCCCGCTTTGAAAAATAATGGCATAGAGAATAATCAATACAACACATTAATAGCTAATTAGAACATCTATTTAAGTTTTTATAGTTTCAAAATAATGGTATAATATGTCCATTTATATCAAAAAAATATCTTTTTGAAATACCATAATAGTCCTTACAATAAGTTGTATTAAAATAGCCATAATTGTCCTTATAATAATTATATTTTGCCATCCATATGTACTAGTATTTGACCTAACACAAATATATATTAAAATCTTTTCAAGGATTAGCGGGGATGTCAATTTGTGTTAGCATTGCCGTATTCACACCATCTAAAGTTTAAAAACTAATCCAACTTATGTATAAATAGATCCATATTCGTGTCATTTCGTTTAACATATTTCTAATTTAACCCAAAAAAAAAACCATTTAACATATTTTACTTATGCATTTACTTTAGAATTTATAAAAGGTCGAGGACCCATATGTTATTAACCCCAATTTGAAATCTGATTTGATTATCAATTTATCATTATGGGCACTCATACTGAAATCTTGTTGTCTACTAACATACACACAATTGGCATACTCAGCCGACAAAATGCAATATAAAAATCAGTAAATTACAGCGCGTGGCCTTTTGGGACTCGTAAAAGCCGGAGCTTTGACCCGGTTTGGAACTATGTGATTTAATTGTTTTATTTGTATTTTATGTTATCCAAGACGCTAATTAATTAAATGTGGGCGCGTCAATCGAGCGCGTGGATCAAAAAATTAAAACAGTGCGTGCGATTGCGATGACAGAGTTCCCGTTTAATCATAATCAATTGATAAAATAGTAAATGATGGAATCACAGCCGTCGCTCTTTGTTTCTTTGTCGCTTCGTCGTCTCTATCCAGAGGACAGGGGAGCGTGGGGCCCACCTGCCTGGGTAGGCGCACGTGGGTAGATGGTGCCAGCGACCATACGCTCTCAGCTTGGGACTACATTTTAATTATTTAAAAGGGATTATTTATTATTTAAATTATTTGGTTGGGCCCACTGGCTCCAACATAACGCATGCCGGGGCTCTGTCTGCTGCCCGAAGGCTTATCCGGTCAGTTTCGCACGTGTGGAATGGCCATACGTATCTGGCACCGGTGAAGTGTGATTTTTTGTGGTCCTTCCTAAGTTTTGGAAGTAAATTCCGCTGGAAACCTAGGTTGCTATTTGGCATCCTTTTCCACGAGTTATTTTTTGTTTTTGTTGAAAATGTGTTTATGAAGTTTGTTTTATTTGAAAAAAAAAAAAAAAAAAAAACAGCAGCAACAAGAAAGACAATTATCAATGTCTTCCAAATTGGCCAGAGAAAACCGCGAACTTTTAAAATAGCTATTGATATTTCTTTTTTGAATTATTATTTTATGATGATCTGATCCTGCAGTGAGTAAAGATTCAGATAATGTTTATAGTTTATAAATTAAAAAAGAAATAAAGAAGTTATCTATTCATACACTATCACTAAAAAATTATATATCACAGAGTCTTTAAAAATTAAGAAAAATTCAGACTAATCTCCTTCGATATAAATAATTTCATCATTAAAAAAAATATTGAAACTATAAATCTAGTTAAACTCTCGCTATATATTTAAAAAAATCTCTTTCCACCCGTAAATCGTTAACCCCTTTTTTCTCTTATAGTATTTTCTTTTAATAAATTCTTTAAAATATTATATAATAATAGAATGTGCGTTTATAATTATTATTATTGTTGTTGTTGATTTTATCTCTTTTATAATAGGGATTTCAACTCAAAAATTCTTGTGCCATTTTTATTTTTATTTTGTCAAATGATATTATCATGCATGAGATGTAAAAGTATTGCATGAAAATTTATACCAATAAATGTAGGGTTCGGATGCTCTCATAATCTAATTTTTCTTAATTTTTATAAGAGATTTTGACACGTGATAATTAAATAATTGTATCGATAAGATTAGATTTATTCTTAACTTTTCTTAATAATCACAAAAACTTTTTATTTTTGACCAAATAAAATTCTGAACTCACCATTTCAGACTAATTAAAATTCTAAAACTAACAAAATGTTACCGTTTTTGGCTAACTAAAATTGCGAGCTTACCGTTTTCTACTCCCTATTGTATTAAGTAAAAAGGCTAGTTACTCTCATCTAAGTCATCTTTATTTTCTCATGATTGTACCTATAGAAGTTTTTTTTTTCTTTTTAATTAAAAAAAACGTTGGTTTCACTTGAAAATGAACTTATCATCTGATTAAAGGGAACGGTTCGAATAAAAAGTGAATTAAAAATATAAATTTTAACTTTGTCATTTATCATTTGTTTTTCCTAGTATTCACCATTCTTTTTTTCAAAAAAAAAAAATCCAAATTATTATTTTCTTAAAAAATAATACAGGAATTAGTGGACCCATCGAAGGAGAAGCAGACCAAAATCCACCTCAAATATTGATAGAATCACCCTTAGTCAGCCGATTTAAGAAATGTTGGCATTTATTTTACAAAAATTAAAGTAAAAAATACCGGACCCTGCGGGCCCACTCATGGCCGTAACCGTATCCGTATCCGTATCCGTATCCGTCTAAATCAATTAGTTGGTAACGCTGACGTGGCGTTTGCTCAAGGGAGGGAGGGGACCCCTATTGGAAAACTTGCTCTATCTCTCTGGAGTACGTACGCCTGCCGGCATGGAAGGCGAAAACACATTATGATGATGTTGATCAAGGAGAGATCGTGGGATCCACGGTGACCAATTCTAGTACAGTGACAGCTAATGGCCGTCCACGTGCAATCACAATTGACCGATGAGGTATGTATTATATCAACCGTGATTCGTCATTTACGTCCCCTTGCAAACAGCAAATTGCTCACAAGCGTTGTGGAACTTAATGATTTTAATTATTTTTTCAGAGGTATTTCATTCAATTATTCAAATAAGAATCAGCCCCGAATACAAATATGGTTAAGTATCGTTTTATTTTAAAATTTGATTTGAATTTTATACACCTCTATTTAAAAAAAATAAACATAAAAGAGTATCGATTATTTTTTCATTAAATAATCTCATAAATTATAATTTTTTATGCACATTTAAAAAAAGCCAAAATATTCTAATTTAGATTAAAAATTATAATTGTATTGTAAAATTATTGTTGAATTAAATGTGAAAAAAATTGAAAAAAAAAAAAAAAAACTCCCCAACAAAAAGTTGTAAATCACATGAACGAGAGAATTAAATACAAAAAATCACATGCCCTTTAATTTACCATCACGCAAGTCCCTCTCACGTAAAACCAAAAACACAAACCCCACGGGATCTATAACAATCAATTAAGCTAAATCAAGTTCTTAAGGAATCAGACGGTGAGAAATGTCAATCAATTGTGGGGCTCGAAAGCGACAGCAGGGAAATACGGAAGGCGACGTTGTATAGGAACTGATCCGACAAAGCCAGGTTGCCCATTGGCCCACGTGTCGGCCACACGCGTGTTTGGATGAAAGCTGTAGTTAAGAGTTTTTGAGCCGCATGAAGCAACCTAACTTCGAACTTGAAAGCCTCTAATCTTGCAGGGTATCCTATATCTGTCACCTCAAAATGTTAATGTTTTCACACACGCACACAAATTGATGGTAACCCTTCAAAAAACATATGAAAATGATGAAAATTCTAATATATTTACCTCTTCGAAATAAAATATAAAATAGAGGACCGTTAACTGTTAACTCTTAACTGATATCATATTTAAATTTTAATAGTCGGCATATGGTTAACATAAATATTCGATATCACAAACGAAAAATTAATAAATGTTTCGTATGAAGGTGAGAGATTGTTGAACTATCTTGCGCTTCATAAAGAAGTTATTCACAAGTTAATAATGAAATCGATTACTCTACATAATATGTTAGACATATGGGATGTTATGTGTAGATTTGAAGAAGAGATAATCAATTTTGGAACGAAAGTATTGATTTACTACTTAAGAATTGATGACTTAGAGCATGATCGTGATGTATGCATCAATCATGAAGAGATTGTTAATTATTGTAAAGCATAACTTTGGAGATTACTTGTAGCCCACCGTATGATTGCCCACATAATTTAACCAATGATAGGTTTAGGATTCGAATCAGAATGGTGTGTCTGATAAAATTACTTTGTAAAGTAATTTTTAGATTTTTCTTTAGAACGTACTTTTAAGTGACTTTCTAGACAAAAATAGTTTTCAAATTTGGCAAAACAATGTGACAAATTCTCCATCAACCCTTCAAGTATCTTCTCAAACATGATACATTGATTTTATGATTTGTTTTTCAAGTCATGATTGCAATATAACATCAAAAATAATTTTGTGTCATATCATACCTTGATTTGGAGAAATTTTAGGTGACACTCATAAACAATCTTTATAAACTTTAATCGTATTTGGTAATTGAAAAAAGAAACCAATAAAAATAAAAAATGACAGACTCTAAGATACTTTTTTAATAAACAAATTATTTATTTATTTTTTAAAAGTAGAATGATGGGTAAAATTTAAATTAATTTTTTTATTTTTTATCTCTCCAAGATTCGAATTTGAGTAGTTAACTAAATTAAACTGCTTCAAAACTAATCGGCCAAACATGTAAAAGTCAATAAACGAGTTTAATTGAGTAATACTTTCATAAAAGCATTTACTCAAACTTTTTTTGATAAATGTTATACTACACAATTCCAACATAACGCCAAAATTTCTCTCACACATAAATTAAATTTGTACAAAATTCATCAATTCAATGCCACTCATGTTGATGTAAAGATTAAATAATTAATGTCTTACATAACCCATTGAATTATTCTTTTTTTTTTAATTCTACCTTATAAAAAATTTGTATAATTGTTCCAAAAAAAGTACATCAACTTATAGGGAACATCCGTACAAAATCACAAAATATAAGACAAATGTCTTAAATTTTGAGGTACCAAATGCTATGTACCTTCGCCACGACAGCCTCCACAATTTAATCTTACAAAAATTGTACAAAGCAAGCTGTAAGCCGGTAGCCCACGATATGAAATAAAAACAATAATAATTAAATTAATCAAACAAAAAATAACGATTAATATATGAATTAATTAATTAAGTCATGGGAGTACAGCTAAGTTTGCAATTATTCAGATGTGATAAGGTTGGTTTTGATGGGAGAGAGGTACAAATTAATTAATTAAAATAAAACCTTAATCCTGTTTCTTGCGATCCGAGATTTTTCAAAGGGTAGAGCTATTAATTTAATTGGACTTACTTGCATGGTATATAAATTAATTTAACATAAATGTTAAGATTGTAAACTCTTTAGTTATAGAATTATTGTATTTATTCACTGTGAAATAATTGGACAAAATCTATCATTTTTATATTACTAATTGAATTACTGTATATAGTGTAATTTACATTTTTTTAATATTATATTGCTTCAACTAAACACTATAAAAAATTAATAATTTTTTTTTTGCTTTTAAAAATATTTTAATTATTATTAAAATACTTCGAAATATTCTTCATCTACTAATGCAATTTCTTAGAAACATCATTTTTCTTCAGCTAAAGGGGAGGAAAAAAGAGAGTGCTTTTATGGTAGCCAAGTGTTAGAACTTTTCCCTATTTTCAGGAGAAAAAAAAAAAAAACAAAAGGTAGCTAATAGCTATCACTTTATTATAAAGTTAGTTGATTATTATTTACTTTATGCACGTATTATATCTCAATAATTCATCTTTTAAATTTATGCATCATTCATATAAGCCCCATCAGTTGTGTAATTTATGCCATGTAACACCTGTACTTCCAAATATTTTTGATATTATTATAAGTACTTTAATACATTGAAGCATTTCATAGATACGAACAGACATGATATAAAGAAATTAATTAAAAAATGATAATATTATTTTTTTTTAATTGCGTGGATCTATGATATTTTATACAATCAATTTTCTAATTACACATTAATTTGTATACATTTATTTATATAAGATGGTTGTGTCTCTATAATTACTCTTTTTATAATAATTTTGTATTGCTGAATTATTGAAGACAACTTAAAAAGGTTAAGTTGTTTGGTAAGGACTTAACAATAGTGTTAAAATCTGTCACGTGTCTTTAAGGGAGATCACTTATTCACTGTTACATATTGTGGATGGGCTAACACGATCAAAATAACTATTAGAAATCAGTTACTAAATTTCCTAAAGGAGTACTCAATAATTAGAAATTACCCATCTGTTGGCCCCTTTTCAATTACATAAACTTAAGTGTGACACACAATAAATAATGTAAAGCTTGGAGAATACTTGTGTTTCCTAAATAGCTATAGGACCACATACAAATAATATAGGTCCATTTATATTGAAACTTTAACCCCACGCTACAAAATCGAAGCTCATTGAGTCAGTGGCCCATTTCTCTCTCTTCTATTCAATCACCAAAAAGGAAAATAGCTCACCTGTTACATACAACAAACGCATATCACAATCCTCATTTGAGATTTTTTTTTCTAAATTACATGAAATTATTATTTAAATTACATCTCATATTATATGAAATTATAATTAATATTTATAATCAAATAATTAATATATTAAATTTTGTATAATATTACTTAAATTTTTACTCTTTTTAATATTTGAGGAACATAAATTTCACTCATATTTTTAAAAAAAAAAATTATTTTCACTCAAATTTAAGGAATTAAATTAACCTCCACAATGATTTTGTGGGATTTGAACCAGTACCCTCACAAGTGTAAGGGAGTGGGACCGAGTGGTTTATTTGAGAAATTGATTTTTGATGAATTTTTTTTTTCCTAATTTATTTTGTATAAAAATATAGTGCATATTTGGACACTTACTATACATGAATGGAACAAAAGTAGAAGAGAGAATGAAAACAAAATCATAATCATGCAGAATAAAGATGCCAAAAGAAGTCTCCAGTTGGTCACTGTCACTGTAGTGAGGTCACACACAAATTGATCGGCCAAAAAATTTCATCATAATAAAGCAAAAACTAAATAACTAAGATAGCATAACAAACTTGGGATTGCCTATTTACACATTTGATAACAAAGTTAAAAGCAACTTTTTTTTTAATGTATAAATAACAAGAATTTTCGAAAGGGATACAAAGATTACATACACTAAATGATAGAGATACAAAGGCAACTCTTTTGCTTTTCAAGTGGGAAAATTTTGGGACACTGAAACAATGCTTGTCCTGAAAATTGAATCGCCTAAGGCTTGGTGCTTAGTTCTGGAGCTTCTTGGATGCTCATCTCTACCATTTCGACTGTACCGAAACCGCCATCATCAGTGGCAATAGTAGATTGGGAGTCAAGTCCTGAACCGGCTTGGATTTCTTTAAACATTGCCATAACCTGAATCATTGTCGGTCTCCTCCATGGTCGATCATCTAGGCAAGCACATGCTACATGCAAGTGTTGAAGAAGCTCAATCTCAATGTTTGGATCCTCTTTCATCAGCTCCGGATCAAAGACATCGCTTATTTTCAGCTTCGCATGCTGCTTTACCCACCCAACTAGGTTATTGTCGCCGAAATCTGCTGAATCTGTTGGCCTCTTTCCTGTTAGCAACTCGAGCAAAACTACACCATAACTATAAACATCGCCTTTTGTGGAACATCTAAAGCTTTGATAGTATTCGGGAGGGACATAGCCAGGTGTGCCTGCTAGTGTACTGACACTCAAATGTGTGTCCATCGCGCTCATTAGTCTTGCCATTCCAAAATCTGAGACTCTGGCCTCCAAGTTTTCGTCCAGCAGAACATTGCTCGATTTCATATCCCGGTGGATAATGTGTGGGATGCAATTGTGATGGAGAAAAGCCAAACCTCTTGCCGACCCAATTGCAATCTTCCTCCGTGCTGCCCAGTTCAGTTTGATCCCCACTTTCTTTTGGTCGTGTAATACATCTTCTAAGCTTCCATACCTCATGTACTCGTAAACCAAGAGCCTCTCTTCTCCTACCTTGCAATAACCCAAAAGGGGTACAAGATTCCGGTGCTTGATTTTCCCTATTGTTTCCATTTCAGCTGTGAATTCCCGATCACCTTGTCCGCTGATATGTATCAGTTTCTTGATAGCTACAGTACTTCCATCTTTCAGTTGAGCCTTGTATACATCACCAAAACCACCAGAGCCTATAAGACTGTCATTGTGGAAGCCATTAGTGGCTTCAAGGAGATCTGCAAAGGTCAGCTTTCGAAGTGGCTTCTCAAATGTGGCAAGGTTGATGCTCAGTGCTTCACGTGCTCCAGTTAGCTTCCAGCTGGTATTTGCAGTGCCTGAATGAGAACGGCTGTCAATATAAACATCAAGAGCTGACTCTTTCTTTCTCCTCCTTTTTCTTGTTTCCACAGCAACTATGATCAAACCAAAGATGCAGAAGAGAGAAAACAACAATCCCATAGCAATGCTTCCCGCAAGAGAAGCTGGTCTCCTATGAGACTTCTGATGCCGAGAATTTACACTCGCCCCTGAATCTTTTCCACAAGGAGGAAGAGGTAATCCACAAAGGCCTGAATTGTTCAAGAACTTGGCCGGTTGGAAAGTTTCAAGCTGACCCATTTCAGGAATCATTCCAGTGAGTTGGTTGTTGGACAGATCAACCTCAGTAAGTAACGTAAGAGAACTCATGGATGATGGAATTGTCCCTTCAAGCCTATTGCTCGAGAGGTCAAGAATGTTAAGACCCCGTAAGTCTCCCATCTCTGTTGGAATAGGACCGGAGAGATTGTTATGGCCCAAATTCAAGATGAAAAGATATGGCATAGAACCAGTCTCCTTTGGAATGCTACCAGACAGCATGTTGTACGAAATATCAAGAAACATCATCGATCCATTATGGTTAAACGTAGGCTGAGTGTGACCTCCATATACTCTAGTGAAGTTGCAGGGGCTCCTGGTGGAAATTCTGCTCAACTGCTCAGCTCTAATTCCTGCAAACTCGAGCAAGTTTCCAGCTCCATGACACTCTTTGCTACCATCATTCTTGATATACACATACTTCTTCCCCGCAATAAAGTTAGCCGCAATTTTACCAGATTGCTTGAACAATGCAGGAGGGATAGATCCATTAAATAAGTTGGTATTAAGATCCAACCATATCAAGCTTCGACAATCTCCAAGCTCCGGAGGGATCCTACCATAAAAGGAGTTGTTGCTGAGTTTGAGAATGGCGAGGTTCGAAAGCTGGCCAATCCAAGTGGGAATTTCACCTCCCAAACGATTATTCGACAATGAGATCCAATTCAGATTGGTGCAGTTGCTCAAAGCAGCAGGCAAGGTTCCCGTCAACTCGTTGAAGTCAAGAAACAGAGTTTCCAGAGTCTGAATGTTGCCAAGCTCTGGTGGGATCTCTCCATGGAGCTGATTCAACCAAAGCTTCAAATCCTGAAGCTTGGAGAGAGACCCCAAGCTTGAAGGTATAGTTCCACTAAGATAGTTGAAGCTTAAATGGAGTGAAACAAGCTGTGAACAGTTACTCAGAGTTGCAGGAATAGAGCCTAGTAACAAATTGTTTTGAAGAAACAGCTCTTTCAAGCTGTTGCTGGGGTCTTGACACAAATTATGAGGAATTGCCCCGGTTAGATTATTTGAACTCAGATCTAAGGTCTCCAAATTGGTGAGATTTGACAAAGAATCAGGCAAAGCTCCAGTGAAATCATTAAATGACAAAACCAACTCCTTTAGGTTGCTCATTGACAAAAATATTTCAATGGGCAATTCACCAGAGAATTTGTTACTAGATATATCAAAGGATTCCAACGAAGAGCAAGAACTGAATCTACTGGGAACTTTACCAGACAGATTATTTGAAGAAAGATCAAGCTTGACAAGACTTGTACATAAATCAGCTAGATGCAAAGGAATCTCCCCTTGAAACTTATTTTCCCCAAGGATAAGATACTGCAAATTTGAAGCTGACGACACCACAGGAATTGGCCCCGAAAACGAGTTGCTTGAAACATTCAAGAAACTCAAGTGCTCACAAGCTGAGATTGCATGCCCAACATCACCGGTAAACTTGTTAGCTGAAATATCAAGATACTCCAAAGCTAAACAGTCTCCAAATGAAGGCACAGCCATTGAGAAATTGTTTGAAGAAACATCCAAGAACTGCAAATTCTTGCACTTGGACACATTTATATCACCAGTAACTTTGTTCCCCTTCAAAGCCAACTGCTTTAACTCATCACAACCATTGAACAAAATCCAAGGCACAGCATTAGCACCTGAAATCTTATTGTAAGAAAGATCAAGAACCTCTAAACTGAGCTTCAAGCCACCAGCCTCTCTCCCTGAAAAATCAAGTAAATTACTTGACAAGTTCAAGAATTTCAAGTTTGAACAAGAACCCAGATAGGAAATATCAGACAAAGGACCGGACAGAATGTTGAAAGACAGATCTAATAAGCTCAAAAATGAGCTGCACTTAGATCCAGCAGGCAAAGAAATGGTGCCAGAAATGTTACTATTTTTCAAAGAGAGAGTTTCAAGGGTATCTAGAGTTAAGAGAAAAGAAGCAACAAGGTGAAAATCAACACTCAAAGTAAAGGGACTTAAGTCTATGGAAGAAATAGAAGCTGCTTTGCATGAAACGCCTTTAAACCCACATGGGTTCTGGTTAGGTGACCAGTTTGGAAGCACTGAAGGGTTTGGTAATGCAGCTTTGAAGCTAAGAAGCTGCTGCAAGTCCTTGTTTGGGAAGGAGGCAGAGGCTCGAAGAGAGAGTGAGATGGAGGAGAAAACAAGGAAGAGAAGACAGAAAGCTTTCATTTTTGTTGTTGTTGTTGTTATTGTAGGTTTATACAAAGAAAAGAATTTAGGGTTTTGGTTATGCCATTAAAGAGAGAGTTTGAAAGCTTTCATTTTTGTGTTCTTGTTTTACTGAAGCTGAAGAAGAAGAAGAAGAAGAAGAAGAATACAGGGAGAGTCAAAAGACTGAACAAGGGAGGTAAGAAGGGTATTTATCAAGATGTGAATAAGAGTGGACACAGCTGGTGCTCACATGCCATGTGACCCATCTTACTCTCTATATTTCATTTCTTCTTCATAATCTTCCATCCATCAATTCACTTCCATTATTTTTTTCTCAATGACTGCTCGCTTTAATCTTCATGTACAATTATTTATGAGTGGGTAACTTCTTCTAGCTTCTAGGTCCCTGACTTTTAACAAAATCACAAATTAGTCGGATATAATTTTTTGACCTGTTTACGCATGTCACTGCCACAAAATTTTAACTTGACTATTGATTTATAATTTGTTATATCTATGAAAATTGAAATGAGCTTTATCCAAAGATTTTCTTATTTCAAGGTTTTTAGTAGTAGTGTAACAACAACAAATTATTAATTTCTTTTACGAATGGTTAACAAATATGATACTAGTTAAATCGATTGGTAAAATATTTTAAAATAATAATATTTTTCAAGTATAAAATATATAGAGTCTTTTTATAAGTCAACCATAATTGAACTTATATCATACGTACATTTATTTTTCAATTATTACGATGCATTATATTCCATCTAATCTTAAATTAAACGTATCTACTAATATTTGAATCTTTTGATTCTTGTTTTCTTTAAGATATCAAACGAATTGAGTTATACTTTAGAGTTAGAGGATAGCAAGCTATATTTAATGCTTAATTCCTAAAAAAAAATTGATATTTTTACCCCATAAATTTAAAAATATTGAACTTAATTTTTTATTTTACTTATAAAATTGACGGTAATTTGTCAGTAAAAATCTTCATTAAAAAAATAAAACTTGACTTGTTTGTAATATGTCATAAAATTAAGGATGTGGTGTTATTATCCCAATGATGATGTGTTTGTCTTTCTGGGTTAGGTTATTTTACACTTCACCAAAAACGTGAGATAAGAAATGGAATCAGCTTCTTTTAATGTTAAAAAAATGGCTTCTCCTTGGGTTTCATGATAGAAATCAATAAAGTTTGTGCGTGTGTGTTTTTATTCTTATTTTTTAAAAACAAAATTTTTTATTTTCACTTTATTTTGTGTTTATTTTATCTCTCTAGAACCGTCTCTTTGTCTCTCTAGCTTTTTCGAGCGTACGTGTGATGAACGATTGATCCATCACTGTCGATGAATAGAGATTCCAAATCTATTAATTAATTACCGCATTAATTAATTAATTAATTAATTGAAATTGGGGTCTCTTTGTTCACGAGGATTTAATCTCACTCATTTTGTCTTCTAATACTTTTACTTTTTTTCTTGTAAGCAAAGCACTCAATTTTCTGACATTCAAAGGCTATTAAGAGTAACAAAGCCAAGCCCTCATGTGCCTCACCATGTTTTCTCTTGATGGATACATTGTTTGTTTGTTTGTTTTGCTTAATTATAGCACCATGAATGCTTTCATAATTTGTTTACTTTTTTATAGCAAAATTTATTAAAAAAGAATATAAAATATAAACGAATATTTAATATTATCTTTCTTTTGATATCTTTTATTGAAATAATTTTGTTAATAGATAGTTTCTCTTAAAAAACACTAAATTATGGGTGTAAGTTAATTCACCTAGTAAAATTTTTTTAAAAAAAATCTAGAGTTTAAAATTCGTTCACACAGATGAAGAGGGAAATTAGCTCATTAGTTGTTAATTAAATTGAAAAAAAGAAAATCATTCACATAGGGAAAGAGAAAATTTAGTTATGTTTAGAAAAAAAATATTAAGAAACAAAATTTTTTGCTAATTCCAATAATTGCAAGGCACAAACTCGTGGGCATTAATTAAATGGGAAATAAAATGCGTTTTAAATTGCAAAAACCATACATTTTCTATTTTTCTTTTTATTTTTTTGGGTAAATAATGAATATAAAATCATTACTAATTTAAAAAAAAAAAAGAAAGAAAATACAAGCATCTAAATGACAAGATTACCCCTTTTAAGGGTGGGTCATTGGCGCTCGTGTATCTAAAAGACTGCCCCAAACACTGACCTTGAATTTATTATTTCGTCAAACCTTCCCACTCTCCTTATAGAGCGTGAACGCACGCCCCAATCAACAATGAGCCATAATGGCACACTGCGCGGTAAGCGACAGAACTAAATTTATTCGAATAATACATTCAGCCTCACCACAAATCTGACGGCTCACTTTAACTTTAAATAATAGGTCCGTGTCATGCACGCGCGGTAACTAGATTCTCTTTCGTAAGTAATCTATTATTTGTACTTTGTACTACAGGGTCCACTGTCTATCTTTCCTAATCCTCACCGTTGATTCAATCTGACGGTCAAGATTTTACTGTACTTGGGAACCAATTAGTGACCCGTTCAGGCCTTGTACAGAATCTAACAGTTAATCTAGTACTCATGTGTGAAATTACTTAATGGCACTTGACTGTCAAATTATCGTTCGGGCTTTTAAGGGTACAGAAGTAAATTACGCTATTTCAGGCGCCTTTTTACTGACGCGGGAACGAAACACGAGTGCGCAATTGAATGTTTAACTGCGGTGGGGTTGAAAGTCCAGGGGTACTTTCGATATTACGGTGTCGTTTTTGTTTGTCGCGTCGTGGTTGGATAAAAATTTTGAGGAATGAGCTGTCACTGTGTCGTTGCTTTCCTTTTTCAGTTTCAAGTTTGGTAACAGTTGCTGACGTGGACATAGTCTATCTGGGCCCCAAGTTGGGCTCGTATGCCCCACCAAGGGTCCATTAAGACGAATTCTCTTCAATTTTTTTTTCCGTAATATGGGTACATTTTGTTATAGGTATAATTTTATGTTTAAATCTCTCGAGCTTCCTCAATTCACCTTGGATGTTTAATTTATCACAAAGGTCTAAACTTCAAGTATATTTAAAAATGAAAAACGAGCATATTAAAATGAGCTCCTTTAATAGAAATAAATTTTGTACATTAATAGTTGCCTCGTAGTAATAATAGTAATAATAATAATTGTTTAAACGGATATCTTATCATAGAGAGAGGAAAAAAAAAAAGACCCAAATGAGTAGCCGTTGTTGCTTTAATTTCTACCCAATTTTTGTAGCATAAATGGATTGAAATAATGAATTTACAAGCGCAATAATAAAGTTGGCAAAGAAGAAATAAGTCTTGAAAGATGAAGACAAGCAATTTCAATTGAGTAGGTTCAACTTAGCCGATCAAGGGTCCCAAGCGAAAATGAAATTGGCTACTTAAGCTTCAATCAATATGTCTAGAAAAAGAATGTTTTTTTAATGAGGTGGGTAATTTGAAAAGTTCTTTTATTTGCTGCCCTTAAATGAAACCAATAGATCGTTTTCATTGTGTTTCCTCTCACATGCATTGGTTTTTTCTATTGGAAATATAAGCCATTTAATAGTTCTGAATTTAATGTAAAAACTGTTCAATCACTTTCTTTTCCCATGTAGTATTTAGTGGGTGTGGATAGATGTGAGTGCGTGCAAGAGGCAAATATCTTTAGAGAAATTAGAATCCACTAATAATAGCATTTGTAAGCATTTAGTAATAATAACTCTTTAAGAAACAATGAAATTGCCTTTCTTACTCGAAAAAAAAAACTGAAAAAAAAAAATTGTTATTTTTGTGAAATATTATTTGGTTCTCCACCACTTGGCATATGTACCAAGCCAAGCCAATTATT
Organism: Murraya paniculata; assembly: GCA_030449075.1. NCBI lineage: Eukaryota > Viridiplantae > Streptophyta > Magnoliopsida > Sapindales > Rutaceae > Murraya > Murraya paniculata. The sequence goes on along the minus strand of JAEVFN010000018.1, from coordinate 201,768 downwards.
GAAGGGTTTGTGGCACAACCCACCAAGTGTATTGTCAATGCCACCCCTAAGTTTAAGTGGCCATTCCTTTGTAATTTATATCCCATCAATAACGTGAGACCGAGAGTATAGAAGCTTGGATTCTATATTTGGCTTGTTCAAAATCATTTTTGCTTCATTTAACTTTCTTATAATTTACGTTACTTACATGAATATTTGGATACTTCCCAATTAACTCCACAACAGTCATTAATTTTAACAGCAATTACGAATTATGTTAAACAGTTCCAATATCTCCTTATACTATATTATTAGGTTTGTTATGCTTTTGAAAAATTTGTTACTGTAAAATCTTTATAAAATAATATTGTTGTGATTAAGAAAAAATATTATCCTAGCGAAAGGTTATTTATTTATCAATAAATAAAAAATTATTGATAAATGAATATTTTAAGTACTTGTGTCTTGTTAGTATGTATATTATTTTTTTTTAACCAAGATTCATTTGTATATGAATTTCAAACGTTATGGTGTATATACAAAAAATAATAATAATAAATATTATGAACATGCACATAGAAGTCCAAAAATTAATGTCAGTGCATTGTACATAGACATAAAACTAATAATGTGCATACTTTTCAAATTTAGTAATATAAAACTTAAATTGTTTTATGTACTCAAAGAATATAGAACATAAACGCTTTAAATACATTGCTAATTTTTTTTTTTTAAGTTTCAAATCATTAAATGCGTGTTTTAGAAAAGAGTTGAGTTGAGAAAATTGAAGTCGTCAATAAAAAAAAAAAAAAAGGCTCCTTAATATCATGAAGTTCATATGTTATTTATTATGAGAATTTTATAATTGACTAGTTATTAATTTATATTTTCATTGAGCCCTAAAGGATTTGACAAAAATATATATATATATCTTATGCATTTAGCGAGATTAGTAATTTAATGACCGGAAGATTTTACTATTTAGTTAAAATTATTGATTTATTGAACATTTATTCCTCAAACTTTTTATCTTATATGGCATTCACATAAAAATCTTTTACAACCCCCCCCCCCCCCCCACCAAAAAGAAAAGAACTTTAAAGTCACATCAACAACGAGCTTAGACTAAAAACCTAATCTAATAAATTGATGAGAAATCTTTTGTTATTTGCATGTGTTGTTTTAATTCTCACCATTGAAACAACCATTAAATCATATTCTTGATTATAGCACTTGTTACAAATAGTTCCAGTTTTTTAAACGCAAAACGTTTTTGAGAATTAGTACTCTCCAATATGCATTTCAATTTTTTTTTCTCCCAAAGAAGATAGTTTTCTTTAGATCCATATAACATTTTCAGAAATAAATAAAGTTTTCATTTTTTAAAAATTAATATCTAAAATTTTTTTTAAAAAAAAAACTACTCACTTTACCTCATTTGTTTCCAAAATTTCTTGCAACAACGTGTGTACGGTCAAATGATCAGAACCTGAAAGCGAGTAAGTATAGCCTTTCTTTAACGAACACTGAAACTAGCCTAAAAAATTCAATTATTACTTCACTCACAATTAAAAAAAAAAGTGATAAATAAATAAATAAATAAAATAATAATAAAAGTGATAAAATGCCTTCACTTAAGAAAATTCTTGTTAGATTACATGATGATCTGATGATCTGACTGTCAAATCTGTCATCATCCATCTCTCTCTGGGCCCCATCCTTTTGCATCATTCATTTTCCTTAACGTGGGGTTGAGCTTTCTCGTTTCTGAATTCTCATCCAATTTTTTTTTGAATTAAATAAATGGGCACTGAAACACATTAGAGAGATAGATAGATACTTGATGACCATGATCATGATGGGTGATGATGATGATGTGGGATAGGGGACCCACAAGCTGCAATCAACACGTGCCTGTGTCCAGTATGATGACGTGCCACGTAGAGGATTCTTATAGTAATTCAGAAAATATATCATTCAGGTCCCAATATTTTAATGTTTGAAAATAGTCGTTCAACAATGGCTTGGACTCGATTTCGCACCCAATTGGTTGGATAAGAGTAAAATTTTTTCCGCTAATATGGGCATAATAGATATCCTCTGAAATTATGTAAGGATAGAAATTCAGACCGTGTTATATTAAACTCACTAAGGATAGTCATAATATATTTTTTATTGTAATATATCAATATATATATAAAAAAAAAAAGAAAAATAATGAATTACATGATGTTACTAAAGTACTTAGTTTTTACAAACAATAAAACAAAAATAGTCAAGTTTGTCTGTTTATGTTATGTATGCTAATAACGCATGCGAGAAATGTTTTAGTGGACAATGGTATTCACATTATAATAAGTTATACTGTTGTATAATGTTGTTTAGTTTATTTATAACTTTAACACTATTCGTAAAGAGTTATAAGATTATATACTATATATAGAATTGCTCGTTATACAGTGGACCTTGTTGTTCATTAAATTATTTTTTATTATATAAACTATCACACATGATTTCAAGTTTTTATGGAATACTTATACTTCTAAATAAGTAGTTTTAATTTGTCCTCCGTCATTTATATCTTTTTTAGTTATTAATACTAACTATTAAATATTTTATAACATCTTATAATTTAAGATGAATTAGTTTGATCATAGTGTGAATTTTTAGACCCATTATGGACTATATTTGTACATAAATATAAGTGGAATTTACTCTCGATAAAAAGAGAAGTGCTTATAGGGACACATGAGCAAGTAAAGTCTTCAGTCCGGTCATAAAGCCAACGTTTTATGGGCATTGTTTCTAGGCAATTGCTACCTTGCAGCTGCTGTAACTTACAGCAGCTGCAAGGTAAGGGACCCTTGTTTCTATATAAAAAAACTAATGTTAGGGACATTTATGGCACATGACGTAAAATGCACGCTCCATTTAATAATATATGAAAAATGTTTGTACTTAGATGATAATTATACAAACTATGTGCAATCAAGTGAACGCTAACCGTCAAGCGGTTTGACCGGTCGGTCACCGACAGGTTGGCAAGGCTGCGAGGGCTGTCACTGTTACTTTAGCCAAAATTAATTGTGGCGTGTTCGGTTTTCACTATTTGGGCAACTAATTTTCCTTGTTTCCAAAAACTATTTATTGCTAAAGATGGGCATTTGACCCAAATCCAAAATCACGAAATGGGGGGAAAAGAAACATCACACGTGCGCCAACACGCGCAGTGCAATTATTGAGGGCCCACTTGAATGCGGCCATGACCCACCATTTTCGGGTTGTTAGATTGTATGCATGTACATAGTGAGCATGCGTGGGAAATAAGAAATTTTGAGATCTTCTTCAAATTTTTCTCTCAATTTGGTCAAAGTACAAGTAGTTTCGATTGATTGGGGAGTTTATTAGGGTGTATTGATTCATCTATAGCAGACTTGTCAAATTTGCAAGAGTTGTGTGTGCCATAAATATGTTTTTGCCAAATTTAATGTTTGTATCGTAACAATTGAGAACTACAACTTAGTTCTATATTCAGTGTTAGATTTGTCATATATTAAATCCGCATATATAATTAGAACAACAGTTAGTTTACATTATAATATGAACTTGTTATGAATTTTATTAGAATTAAGCATCTTATTGAAATCAATGGACAATATACACTTTTTCGTTGTAAGTCAATGTTGTTAGTATAAATTAAGGATGTGACGAGGATACCCATATCCTACAACATAGATACTGTCAAATGGATAGATTTTATTGACTTTTATTAACTTTCTAATCATTTAATGATGTCCAAACTATGAAATAAGAGTACCATAGTCAAACCTATGAATATCCATATATTTTGTCGATGCAATAATTAAATTTATTTTTGGATCTTACTACAACGCATCATTTGTAATAACAATCGTAACAATTTTTAGTTATTGATAACAAATATTTGGTTATTTATAACAATATTATTGTTAGCACAAATTGCCTTAATACATAAATTATACTTATATCAAATATACTTTTGCCAATAACAAAAAATATAGCTGATGTTACTTAAAGATAATTCAACAAGGCAACACCCTTTAAAGTTAGAGAGAGAGAGAGATGGCTAGACTGAGAAAGACTGGGGTGGACTGGGGAGGATAAGAAAGAGAGAGATTTTGGTTAATGGAGCATTAAAGAAGTGAGTTAAAATTGAATAAGATGATATTAAATTAGAATTTGTGGGCAATGTTGGGTTGGAGAGGGAGTGGAAAGGGGGTGGGACACACATTCTTTTTGGTCTTTCTTTGTATCAAAATGGGGAAAGTACAAAATAAAAGATGAGAATGAAAATCAATGCTACACGAGAGATGACTCCCATGACATTAGGTGTGGGGTCATGGACCCGTCCTTTCCCCTAATTATTTTGCTATCATCAATAAGAGAGATAGATAGAGAGAGAGGGAATGATTGAGAATATAGTTTAATGGAATTGGGGTTAGGCCCATCACAAGTCCAAATGCCTCTCTGTGGCCCAGATAGAGGTTGAAGTTTATATCCTAAATAAGCTTTTTGGAGTGTTATCCATTAATGGACCAACTAATAATGTCATGTGTTCAATTAATAACTCCCTCTACCACCACTCTTCTTGACACAACACAACTCCATCTAATAACTAAATCTCTATGCCAGCCAAACACGCCCTTAAGGCCTTAGAAAGAATATTAATTCTACAAGATAAGTATAACACATTTACGCATGTTGATGCTGTTGTGTTGTTGCAAGCTAAGCAAACATGTATTGGTCAAAAGCGTGTTCTTTCAAATGACAACAAAAATGGGTCATAAAATAGATAATCTCACTTTTGATATGCTAGCTCAACAAGAAAAAAATTTCTGCTGAGAGTCTGAACAGTGAATTTGGGGTTCCCGGTCTCCAAAATCAAACACCATATCCATCAACTAGAAAATTTTTGTGGGTATTTTCCAGCCTTTTCTGACCAAAAATTAGGCTTGCAAAGAATTTGTTGTTGCTTGACATTTGGAATAGTCAAATGGGACCCTAAAATCCAAAATTGGCCTAATTTGAACAACCTTTGGCGTCGGGGCATAAAGAGATTTCTCTTTTGAATTTTGTGTATGTGAAGATTATAAGATTTAACCTCATAGGTAATCTAGGAAAATGATTGATAATAGCTGTTTGGCTAGAGACAATTTGAGAGAGACATTAGAGACTGTTGTTGTAAAAACCTTTTTTAGATTTTGGTTGGCATCTATTGACTCTTGACACCATTCAAGGAGAGGATCTAAATCAAAATAGAGCGACTTCTTGTTGTTACATACAATGAACTATATGCATACAACATGGGATTAATACTTGCAGGCCCCATTGGTGAAGAAAGTAAAAATTCTCATGAAAGTGGAAAGTGATTTTCCCTCAGGTGAAAACTTAAATGGAGGATTTTGGGTGTTTAATGAGTTTACGAAATCGGTTGATGTTACATCCTCATCACCATAATTCAGCTTTCCTTTCTGAAATAAGCAATTAATGGTCAAATTATAGCCAAGACAATCAGTCCTGTCCTTTCCTGAAGTTGCTTCCGGGAAAAGGCCTGACAAAGCAAGCTTAACTATTGCTATAAATACCACAGGGCCCTACGTCACAGCTTCTGTACAAATCATATTAGTTGTACCGCAAAATGGAGCGTTATACACTTATATTATGATGAAGAGCCTTCACTAGTGCGGATGTTTGCATTCCAAACTGCCAGATTATAGCTTTAGACCAAATTGTTTAACTACAATACAATGTTAAATCAGCACTAGGCAGAACAAGCAAACTTCAACATGTTAACGTCTGCACCTAAAAATTCTTAAAAATACGAAACCTTTAACTCAGAAGTTTCACAGGAAATGAATACGATACAAGCTGGGGTATTAATATAGGTATATCATGACAATTGACCACATTCAAAACGTGCAGTTTCAAGGATAATGACCGATACATATAAACACACAAGAGTACTAATAATACAAGTAAGTTAGACTAGAAACTTACTTAACACATCAAATTTCAAATTTAAGAGTAAGACTTGCAACCTAACATAAAACATAATGTTTCAAGGGCAATGACTAAGATGAAGACGGGGGCACTCGTACAAGCAAATTAGACTAGTATGCTTCAACATCTTATGCTAAAGTAAGAATTAATATCTGACACGTCGGATTTGCAATTTGAATGATTGAACTTTTATCTTGATGCCCTTTTATAAAGCCAAATCGAATTTTAAATTGAATAGTGCTACACTTACAAAGTCACGATACAAATTTAGCTAATTGATGTGACAAACACATGGCCATAACAAATCATCATATATGACAATGAAATGATAAAAGTTACCATTTGACACACAATATCCTATAATGAAGCCACATCACTTGCTGCAACAATTAGCTCCCAAGTTCGTAAACTTTGTATGCGTAGCATCATTGCTTTTAAGTTATATTAACGAGTACTTGGTGCTATTGAACAAAAACTATACATAGAGCAAAACATCATATATATGGAGTATTCAAAACAAGGAATAACTACCTTACTTCAGCCCTAACCTTATAATACACCAAATTTTTTGTCACACTTCCCAAGTTTTTCATCACGTCTCAAGTTGTGGGTTGCATTCATAAAAGTTCCAAAATGGAAAAGTTTAGAATGTAACAAACTATTTGAGACATGGAACGAATAACTTGAGAAATATAACGAAAATTTTGGTGAGATATAATGTCAAACTTACACTTTAAAAGCAACAGGACTTGATGTTCCCACCTAAAATGAGGCCCACGGAGCACATGCACGTGTGCAGCAGGTACCAAACATAACATTAATGGCTGAATTAAACAAAATATTAACAGTTTGAATGCATGCATCATTCAACGTCTCAAAATGAGGTTCTATTAAAGATTTGGCTTTGGCTTTTGATTTGGTTTTGGTTTTGGCTTGTCTAAGAGATTCAAGTGTTCGGTGTTAGAAGGCAGATCTAACTGTAATGGGACCACTATTTGCGAAACATACAAGAAGCTCCTGCATAAACTCAATTATTCAAGGCATTTTCCCCAAGCATACCTAACATGTTACATGTATCAGCATTTACCAAGCTGCTTTAATTTCTCATATAGGGAATTAATTTACCAGTCCAAGTTCCAATACTACAACTTGATGTTAGGTGGCATTAGTTGCTTCTCAGGAACAGGCAATTGATGAGCAGAAGCCAAAAGACTAGCCCTATGTTTTTCATCCCAATGTCCAAATAAGAACGGATCCATCCAAGAGAAAGTGAATAAATGTTCTGATATTTTATGAAATAAAGGGCATAGTTTCATTGGTCTGTCTGTTTGTAAATGACCATGTTGTCCTCTAGAAGCTACCTATCATTACATTCACAAGGGCAATCTGGTCATTCCATCAGGGATCTATTTAATAAAACATGGCAAACTATACATGGCAAACTATGTCGTTTATTTAGTGAAAAGCAAAAGATTCAAGGATCTAGATGATAAACCAAAACAAAATTGGCCACAAGGCCAAAAGGGTTTGTTTATTCTGGTCTGAAATGAACTTTTACATGATCAAGTACAACATGCGATTGATAGATAAAATAGGAAAATAATAAAAAATAGATCTTATTACATATGGGTAACAATGTGCACCTCTCAAAAAAAAGAAAAAAAATTCTTAAAAGCTTGCGTAAGTTTAGATAAAGCAAAGATCCTAATTCGTGTGTCTAATGACATTTTAGTAACTAAGATAAAAAACATAGTGTGAAAGGAAAGACTCGTGTTAAATAAGGAAATAAATTACTATGAAAGATATTATTCGTGAAATAATCACTTTTACAGGGAACTTGCTTGCACTCCACGGCATCTTTTCCCTCGAATCAATTCTAAAACACAAAAATGAACTATAATTCAAAAAGAAAGAAAATTAATTATGATCAAGGATTCTGACCTTCTGTGTATAAAGAAATACTGAAATTAGGTGAGTAAGATGCTGAATTTGCTTTATCTCTGTCTTATAACTTCCAATGGTCAACTAAACTCTAGACCTTCTCATCTTCTGAAGTGGTGGTCTCTGGTACACTCTGTTTTTGAGATTTAGGCAATGAAAGGCTGCGACGCTCCTTCCCTCCTGGTTTTGATGAGGCATTACCGTACCAGATCATTCCTAATACCGCAATGACCATACCCAAAATGACTTGCATATTGAGACCCTCTTTTCCAAAGAAGATGAATCCCAGAACCAGGACAAGAATTGTCTTCATATGGCCAAGCACTTGGAATGTTACAGCAGTAAACCTGCCTATGCAGATAAATTGGCTGAGGTTGGTGCCAACTGCTATGCTACAAGACAATATCATGAAGAACTGCAGACAACAAATAAGACCCGCCATCAGTTACAGTAGTCAAACATCCTATAAGGAAATTCATATTATCGAAATATCATATGCACTTTTCAAATTTTTAATTAGCACCCTTAATGGTTTAGACTTTGCAATTGGTTAGGGACAATGCCACTTTACCATTGACACAGATATTCTTAACAAAGATTTGCAGTATTAAAGCCAAGATGTCCACCCAAACTCCTCAATTGTACTGCATAACATATAAATCTTGAAGCTCCACTAAGACCTGTATAAACGTTGTATGCAGCTTCATAAGGCAGCAATTTGGTGAACTAAATTTTATGTCTTTTTTCATTTTACTTCAGAATTATTTAGTCTCAGAAATCAATAAGATGGTTGCGTTGACTTTTCCTTCATAACTGTTTCAGAGGCCGCCAAACAATATAAAAAAAGTCCCATGACCTTTCTATTTTCACATGCGGACTACAGTCAGTAAAAGCTTAGTAGTCAGTAGTCTCTTGGACGAACTCTCGCATCTTGGTTGACAGGTTTATTCACTTGTTCATAGTAAAGCTAAAAACTCTATGGAGACAAAGAAATCATATATACAGGACAACTTGTAAATCACTTTTGCTACAAATAATGCAAAATTACTATAAAAGAACAGTAAAGAAAATATGCAAACCCAATAATAAATGGACAATCACATCAAAATTGTAGACTTCATGTCATTCCATATTATCAAATATTTGGGAAACTTCATTATTGCCCTCCCTTTCTAGTCCTCTTTCTTCTATTTTGTCCTTCTACTCCTTTATTTGTCATGTTGTCCCTAAGGGTGCCATATAAATGTCATGAATGTGCACAACATCCCTCATATCCATGTTACATCAATCAATTAAAGTTGGGGGTACCTCAAGGACAAGAGAAAGGCCCCAAAAAACGGGGGAAGAGGGAGGTGTGTGGAGAAGAATATAGCCATAGACAGCTTTTACAAGGGAAAAAATTTAAATAAGTAACCAGGATATCATCAATTTAAACCATGGAGTCTGTTATAATGGTTCAGAAGTAAATGCAAATAAGAACTAGACACCTTTAATATATAATAGAGAGCCTTTCAATCCAGATATAAACAAAATCAATCTTAATGGCAAATACTTTAACAATCCTTCATGAACAGTTAAGACAATCTAATAAAAGGAAAAGAGTCAATAGTCTCTGTGTGTGTGTGTTTTGTTTTTTTTTTTGGGGGGGTGGGGGCCCGGCGGCCGGCGGGGGGGTGCAAGTAGTCAAAATGAGCTCCGATTGATTAAATAGTCAAAAACATGGATTCACAGCCAACCCTTGTTAGCATGCATAAGGTTTTGCAAAGGAATTCACGTTAAAGAACTGACCACAAAAGGTAAAACGAATTATAGAAACATCGTACATATATCATTTCCCAACACAAATGCTTTGGCCACATCAGATGCACTGATGTACCTTAAACTTTCAATGTCTACGATCATGTTAACATTCTATCAAATCATCTATACAAGCAGAATAGTCATCAAAGCCTAATAACCCAAACTAACTATGTTATTTGTAGCACAAGTAACCTCATGACTCCCATTTCCTTAACTACGAAAATTTCATAACACTGGCAAACTGGACAATGATTTGGGCCCATTCATATAAATCTTCACTTCCCTTTAGGCCATGTTAAGTTTCATCTCTGAAACAACTAAGGGTGGGCATTGGATCGGATTCGGATATAGCATGTCATCCGGTAGGATAATATTTGAGCAATCCGATCGGATTGGAGTGGATCCAGATCAATCCGGTCGGATTGTAATACAAATTAATAAAAAAATAAAAATTAAAACCATAAATGTAAAATGAAAATAAAAACTGAAACAAGTGAGAACCCAAAAACTCAATTCCCAAACAAAACCCAGAGGGGCAGCCGCATCACGCAACCCAAAAGCACACACCCAACATTGCCCAGCTGTTGACGCCAGCCAGTCAGCCCCAATGTCCTCAAATTTCTAGAAATTCCACCCCCCAAACAAAATCCCCCCTCACTTTCTTCACTCAACTGACTCACATTTCCTTCTGTCTCTGGGTTGATCTTTTTAAAAAAAAAAAAAGAAAAAAAGTTATTCCAGGAAAACAGCTTTTGCTGGATGCCTGGATTTTTCTTGTTTGGTTTCTTGAATTGGCATGCTTATGGAGGCAGTGGGTAAATGCCACTTTCTATGGTGATGCTGATGCTTCAGGAATATTACCCGCATCCGAACTCATCCGTATTTAATCTCATCCGATCCGAATCAAAATTGATCTAAAATCCAATCAGATTGATACAAATCCAATTTTTCCCACCCCTAGGCACAACGTTAGAAGTCACAACATAAGACAGCTTGCACCCATATCAAGGTCACCAATGCTAAATACATGTGATATGGTTCAAGAAAGAAGACCTAAAGCCCTGTTACGCCTTCCTTGGTATGTGGTATGTAAGTTAAAGGTGAAGATGTGGATCACTTGTTTCTTCACCGTAATGTGGCACTAAATTTGTGGATTAAGCAGCTCGAACCTGCTGGTATTTCCTAGGTGATTCCAAGCTCATGTTCTTAGATGTTAGACTGTTTTAATGCTCTGGCAGGAGGTAAAAAGACAAGGGTATTATATGGAATAGTTGTGTTTGTGGCAATTTTTTGGGTGAATTGGCTAGAGAGGAACAGAAGGATTCTTGAAGATGCTGAAGAGGAGGGTTTTGATTTCTTTTCAGATAAAGTACATTTTCTTGGGTCTCCAAGGGCTTCACTTTCTACTAAGTTTAAGCGGAATTCTTTCTTCTATATTTATCAAAATTGGGATGCTGTTACCAAAATGATGTTAGGCTTTAGGTTCTCATCAATATGTGAAAAAGGAGACCTAAGCAACCACAATGGATCCTCACTCGTTTAATTGGCAAAGCCTCACTACTTCTGACCAAGGGACTGTTTGATTTCTAAATTGTACACTCAATCAACCACAACCACAACCGGGATGCAAACTATATGATGATTCAAACAAAGAAAAAGGAGAGTGGTGAAGATAGAGATATTAAGTATGACATGCTACGTATGCAACTTAAAATTTTCAAAAGAGGAAATATCACATAAACTTGTTGTGAAATGACATAAATCATTCTGCCTAAAATTTTCCACGCATGTATGCATGCATGCTTGAACACTAGAGAAGTGCTCAGCATTAATCCAGATAAAATCAGAAGAGCTCTGGTGTAAAACTTACCACGGATACAAAACCATAGTTGTAGGCGTCAACTCTTTTACTTGTCAACCAGTAGTCCAAAACAGGCCCCAATAGCAGCAGAGATGCAGCTTGGGCAGGAGCAGTATGCCCCAATAGGCTGAAAGATCCTAGATTATACTTCCTCTGAAGATAATGTACATACTGCACAAACATAAAAGATTAAATGGATAACACGTAGCAGCCACCTAGTGAATAAGAAGAGCGCTATAAAGTAATCAACAGATGAACAAATGAACAGTTGAACGCCACCCAAAATAATTCAAAAACCAAGTATAATCCAGATGATCAATATGTCACAACTTCTCCCATGAAAGATGGCACAACTACCATGTTTTATAATTAAATGGTAGACTAAATGTATGATGCATGTATACAAGTATATCAGTCTAAATCTGAGAAAAAAGGTGTAAAAACAGCCTAAATAGAATATGCCAGAAGCAATTTGATAGTACTACGAAAACCCAGTAACTTATGAGGATCTGGATTTTGAATAAAGGGTTACTTACATACTGCTGCAAGGCTGTGCTCCAAACAGCTACAAAGGCGGCTATAAAACCTTTGGCATTGACACTCACGTCTGTAACAGTACAGACTCCAACACCAAGGAGAACTAATAGTATGCTTAGCTTTGTGTCTCTAGAGTATTGCACTTTGTCCAAGACAATTTCCAGAAAACATGACACCGGTATCATACTCAGCTTAGCAATCTGATAAAAGATACTGAGATAAGTAAATTCCAAATTTCCAAAAAAAAAAGGTTAATTAAAAAACAAAAAGACAAAAAGAGAAAGAATTATGCCAACTCTCATAGACTGACCTGATAGAATCCCACCGAATTCCACATTAAACTCACATTCATTCCCACAATAGAGAAGTTTGCAAAGATAACAAATCTCGTAAGTTCAGAAAATGGAAGATGTGAGGTCTGGATATATCCCAGCCACCTAAGAAAAGTAGTCAAAATGGTGGTTGTGGCAAAATGCAGGCCAGTCAATGTTGTAGCTGCACAATATATTGAAAACAATATCAGAGCTTGGGGAGGGTGCTGAGATTCATTGTGCAGTTTAGTGAGATTTTTTATTTTCAACTAAAGTAAACATTGGCCATACAAACAATCCTGGTGCCTTTTCAGAAGCCAAACTCCAATAAATCACGTTAGGCTTCTATGGATCTTTCAGAGAGAGAGACACACACACACATGTACATATGGTGGGCATATATCCATACATATTATATCTGTATGTATGGAAAAGAATTAAATCAAAAACTGAACAGGAAAAAGAATTAAATCGGATTATAAACTGGGAAAAATTTATTAAATAGAAAGGCATTCCAAAATAGGAGAAAATGAAGCAGGGTCCAGTTAAATCAAAGAGGAACCAGGTTTTGTTAATGGCGACTAAAATAGATCAAAAGCCCATAACTCCCCTTTCCTTTGCCTTCACCTAAAAATGAAATGACGAGGGAAGAAAAAGCTCCAAAACAAAATAAGGGAAACAAGTGACAAGTAGGTCATGCATTAGCAAACCATTGTCGCTCAATATTACCCTTGAACCAAGATGTTTTTTCTTTTTCCTTTTTCTTTTCCTTTCTTTTATTTATTCATTTGAAATATATAGAGCATATGCTCTTACAACCATGTTCAATGGGCATTATTGTTCAGTTCTCATCCATCTATGCTGATAACAGTAACAAAAAGACTATGAAATGAAGAGAACACAAGTCAAAGTGGCTAGATTTGTTCAAGTAAGAGGAAAAGGGGAGAAAAACTAATAATACAAAGAAATAATACAAAGCAGAATCTTTATAAGTCATAAGGGATATACCAAAAGTGAAACCATATGTAGCCATCAGGGCTTTATTGACAATGATTATTCCAACAGATGTGACAACGTTGAACATCCATGCAGCAACATCTGTAGCTGCCTTCCTGTCAGCAGCCTTGGTTGTAGAAGACATTTTTGTTTCGTAGCTTCCAATATATCAGCAGAATCCTAGCTAGTCAATCTACATGCGAGTAAATATTATACTCCTATGTCAAAAGCCAACGGCAGTATCAAAAAAATTATCTGAAAACAAACCATAAAAGAAATATAAGAAAAAAAAATTTTCCAGCAAGCATAAACAATAGTACTGATTTTTCCTATTTTCTTTTTGTATTTTAGATAGAAAATACATCATCATCAAGACGCGCAGTAAGCCAAAAAAAAAAATAAATCAATAATACAATACCATACAATCAAAGATAATTAGTGTAATAATTAATTATTTGAGTTATGCGATCATAGCCTGTCGCTCTGTGAAATTTTATATATTAATGAGAGAAAATGGAGACCATAGCTAATCACTTAGTTTTAAATGTAGACGGGCGATTACAACACTTACTTTTAAATGTAGACTGGCGATTACAATTTCAAGCAATAAGCAAAATAATCATTCAAAAAATTCTATAAATCTATTGCAGTTTCAAACTTGTAACATAAGTTTTCAGCATCTCATCAAAACAGAACAGAGATCATAGCTTGTAATCATAAAAACTAAATCAATCGAATGAATTGAAAAATATAATAAGCTGGAAAATTGAAGTGGAAAATTGAAGCAAAATTACAGCATTGACAAACAGATCCAACACGCTTCAACGGTCCGCGGCAACAATTTCACAAAGAATGAAGAAAAATGAAGTAAAATTCTGAAAAACAACGGTTTCAAAGTGATAAGTTCTCACATTATCCAGAAAAAGAAACAAATAAAACAAATGATTCATTTCCATTACTTCGACCATGACACTCCATACACGAAACAGAACATTCAATCCAAAACAAAACAAACAAAATTTTCTCTCGCCAGAAAAAAAGAAGTAATTTTCCCGAGAAACAAACAGAATTTTCTTTTTTTCACGAAATTAAACCGAGTGACAGAAGCGGATACCTGGAAGATACTTTCAAGAAAAACAAATAAGAGGAATTTCGAGCCGTGAGCCACGTCAGCAAAATTTGAGTAAAGAGCAAATGAAAAAACATTCAGCAGAAATGAATGAATCCGAATAAAAGGAACTGCGGTTTTTGTAATCGAAGAGAGTTTCGTTTTCTCGCCATTAAAAGTAAGAGAGAGAGGGAGAAAGAGACGTAGAGAGTATGAAAAATTGAAAAAATTAAAAATTAAAAGCTAAATGAGTTTTGTTTGTTTAATTATTTATTTGTTTATGTTGATTTTTTAGTTTTTTTTTTATGATTTTGAAATTAATTTAATTAATTGTGTCCACGTGCTATGAACCTAAAAAAAAAGACACATTTTAGAATAATTTCTTTTATTGGATTTGTTCTTTTGAACCAGTAGGCAAGTAGTGGTGTTCAAATGACGGATCTTGCTCTTATGAAGTTTATTTATTTATTTGTTATTAATAATTTTATCTACCCTCATTATTTATTATTTATCATTGTTATCATGAAAATTAATTATCATTTTAAGAAAATTTAACTTATACTTGTGGAAGACAAACGCAAATTATTAAGAGTGCGTTATGAGGGGGAAAAAAAAAAACTATTAATGCCAAATTTTCTTTTTGAATAAGGCTTACATATTCGAGATGTACAATATCATTTACGATTTAAAAAATAATAAAAGATTTTAATTGTAAATATATTAACGTAACATTCACATAAAGAAAAAAAATTGTCAATAATGATTATTATTTTATGTTATTATTAAAAAATAAAAGTGAATATTTATTAAATTCTTCAGTATTTGTAATTTTAAAATTAACCAGAGCAAACGTAGTCACAAACACACCACAAGCATGATAAATTTTTAATTTAAAAAAAATTCATTAATCTTGTATATATTTTATCTATCTTTTTTTTTTTTTGATAAGTTGTATACATTTTATCTTGTTATTATTTTAATGTTATTTTTTTATTGTTACCGTCATGAACCTGTCTTGTATTGTAATTGCAACTTAAAAATCAATTGATTGTAGACGAAGCTCAAAATTACTCATAGACTTTCTCTGTAGGAAGGGTACCCCAATGGTCGCAAAATTTTTAAGAGATACGTTGAAAATATAATTTAAGGTTATCAAAGAATATTCAATATTTATTCATATATATTGAGGTGGCATTTTTTTTTATGAAATTTAATTAGACCTGAATTAGTTGAATTCCGAATATAGTTGAATGCTGGATCTCAATGATATATTTATTTTTTTGTCGAATCGCTAAAAATAAATTATAAGTTGTTTGTTTTTTTAATTTAAAAAATTTAAAAATTAGTATACTTACATTTGTGCCCTTACAATTATAAATGTTAAACAAATAATAGACATCTCAAAGAACATAAATAAAATAATATATTATCATAACATAAATCATATTCGAGTAAATACAACTTTTTAATACTCTATATTAGCATATGTTAATCAAATTTATTATAATGTGTGATGTTCTTATGTGAAAAATATTCATAAAAAATTACGAAGATAAATAATGTTAATTCAAAGAAATAAAAAGATAAAAAATATAATAATCTACCATTGTATATTATCACAAGTTATATAGAAATGGGTAATACTAATTATTAAATTTTATTTAGGTAAAGATGAAAATTAACTAATTAGATATGAATATTTTGTAAAGTATCTTTTAATAATATCATTCAGACTTATTAGATTAAGTAAAAAGCTAAAAAATTATCTTAATAACTTAATGACTAAAAATTTTCATTAAGTTGAAAAATAAATAGATTTAATGACTTAACTAATTGAAATTAAGTCAATTAAGTTATCAAGTCAAAAGAACAAGCGGCCCCAAAACTCTATCCAATAGATTTTATGGTAGAGAATTATTGGAGTCTTTTCTTGTAGATCATGTTCATTTTAGATTTATGTTTATCAACTAAATATGAATGAATTGTAAAATAATAATTAAAAGATTACAAGTCAAGGGTCTCCAAATTATTTAAATCTATATAATTATAGCATAATTCTAAAGTGCCATTAAACATGCTTGTTAATTTTCGAGAAAAAGTCTTTGTAGGTTTTGTACCATATCATGGAAATGGTCCATAAAAGTGTCCTTTTCTTTTTTTATTGTTAGGCACGACTTTTTCAAAATTGTCTTTGTGGCAAAGTCATTTTCTAGTTGCTTTCACTTGTTGCCCGTGTTATGATTGTTTTGTTGCCAAGAATGGGAATTTTTGTGATTTTTTTTTTACCCTTTGTTTGTGATAGCTCCATTTGCGCCATGACATTGAGTGAAATTGTTAGGTCTTTTGAATATAAACTTGCCCAAGTTGGGGCTGCTATTATGAATAATTTGGTCAATTTGTTTTTCATGATGTTCCAAATTTCAAAAGAACATGAAATCTTGATGTGTATAAAGTTTTGTGTTTATTTCAAGTGCTTCTTTGATATATATATATTTTTTTTAAAGATGTATGCTGTTAGTTGTTTCATGTAAATAATATGGGCAGCTTTCTAAAAAATGATGAAAATTTGTTTTTGTATGTCGTGATATTTGATAGAAATGCATAAAGTAAATTTAAGAAAGAAAAATGTTCAAATTTTAATTTTTTGGACGTTATATTGAGAAGGTTATTTAAATAGAAATTAATTTCATAAGCCATACAACAAAATAATTTGTTCTAAAAAAAATTTCTTGTAGAAAAGTAATTGGCAATAAAAAAAATTAGCATAAATTTAAATTTATTTTGGTGAAAGACAGAAATAACAAAGTGCTCAAGACGTTTTATTGATCAAGTTTCTTTTTTATTTTTTTATTTTTTTTACAGTTGAATTTGTTAAATAACACACATTAAAAGCTAACAATTTTAACTGCCTTAATTTATGGCTTAAGAAAGTTTATTTACTTTGCGTATCAACAACATAACTCTCTCATGTTTTATGTCAACGGCATGATTTAAGGCAAGCAAGGTACCTATGATCAAGTTGTTAATTTTTTATGGACTAGTATTTCATATTCCAAATTTTTTATCGTAAAAAAGTATATCAAATGATATGACATAAATTAATTAGTTGGTGAGATTATACAATTAATTTCCATTGAATCAACGATGCCTAATTATCATTTGGGATGAAATTTTGGATGTCTATCATTACTTTTTTTTTAATCCCATCTGAAATTTCTTTTAATATTTCATAAAATATTTTCTTGTATTATTTTCAAAAGGTTTAGATGGTATGAGAGAAATCTTGTATGATGAACACAACTCTTGTCCTATTATTTAAAACTCGGTGACTGTTAGGGATGGCAAAAATCCTTACGGGGATTTAAAGAAGATACAAAAATGATTTTATACCCAATTTTTTATTCATGAAAGAGACAGAGATGATTTTTTACCTAATTTCCTTTTCATGGAAGGGATATGGATGAGTAGGGATCCCCATCCTCCCCTGGCTCCCCATTTCTCCATCTCAAATTTTATTTTTTTACAGTTATTAATGAATAAATAATAAAATTTAAATTAACATTAAATATTAGGGTTATTCTATAATGTCATGATTAAAGTTGCGGCATCAATACCGTAATTAAATATAAATTATGTAAATAAGACATAAAATTTGTAAATATAACATAAAATTTATAAATCAACATTAACTGTAAAATAAAACATAAATTTTAGAAATAGAACATAAGACTTGTAAATGGAAGGTAAAACAAGTAAATTACTATAAAACTAGTAAAATTAATGTGTTACTAGTAAACAAAATAAAAACTTGCAATTATATTATAAGACTAGTAAATTAACACTAACTGTAAAATAAAACATAAATTTTAGAAATGGAACATAAAACTTGTAAATTGAAGGTAAAACAAGTAAATTAATATAAAACTAGTAAAATTATTGTGTTACTAGTAAACAAAATAAAAACTTACAAATATAACATAAAACAAGTAAATCAACATTAACTGTAAAATAAAACATAAATTTTGGAAATGGAACATAAGACTTGTAAATGGAAGGTAAAACAAGTAAATTAATATAAAACTAGTAAAATTAATGTGTTACTAGTAAACAAAACAAAAACTTATAAATATAACATAAAACTAGTAAATCAACATTAACTGTAAATAAACATAATTAGAAATGACATAAATGTTAGAAATGGAACATAAGACTTGTGAATGGAAGGTAAAACAAGTAAATTAATATAAAACTAGTAAAATTAATGTATTACTAGTAAACAAAATAAAAACTTGTAAATATAACATAAAACTAGTAAATCAATACTAACTGTAAAATAAAACATAAATTTTGGAAATGGAACGTAAAACTTGTAAATGAAAGGTAAAACAAGTAAATTAATATAAAAGTAGTAAAATTAATGTGTTACTAGTAAACAAAACAAAAACTTACAAATATAACATAAAACTAATAAATCAACACTAACTGTAAAATAAAATGGAACATAAGACTTGTAAAGGTAAAATAGGTAAATTAATATAAAACTAATAAAATTAATGTGTTACTAGTAAACAAAATAAAAACTTGTAAATATAATATAAAACAAGTAAATCAATACTAACTGTAAAATAAAACATAAATTTTGGAAATTGAACATAAGACTTGTAAAAGAAAGGTAAAACAAGTAAATTACGATAAAACTTGTGAATTGATGCATTACTGGTAACTAAAATGAAAATTTACAAATATAATATAAAATAAGTAAATCAACATTAAATGCAAAATAAAACATAAACTTTATAAATTATGCCAAAAACTTATGAATAAAAGCTAAAATGAATAAATTAATATAAGAGTTACTATTAAAAAAAATCATAATTGTAAAATAAAATCTAATTATAATGTTTATTAGTTTATATATTTGTTGCCTTTTTTTTATTTAAATTGAGTAATGTTAACTTTGTATTTATGTAATACATATGGTGTTTTATTAAAGATGAAATTTATTCTCAAAATCGGATTTTGAAAAAAAAAATATTATTTTAATATTTTTATAGTGTTGTAAGATGAAAATATTTCGCATATTTCTACACTTCCTCAACAATAACCTTAAATGGTCTCTAAGTACACATAAAAAATTTAAAACTACACGACGTATGCATAAAACTCAAAATAAAATATAATTTTATTGACATATCATATATGTGTCTAGTAATATAAGAATTTTTTTTATTTTGTTTTTGCTTGCTCCACATCAAGATAAATAATTGCGCTTGATTAACTTGTGTAATAAATAGATATTATATATAAAAAAAAGGGGAAAAAAGTATACAAATGTCCTAGAATAAATATAGAATTTATGATTAAACCAATTCAATAAAACTTATTCTATTTTTTTTACAATTTTTTGTTTAATTAATGAGTACTTTTTTTCCATGTTTAATTAAAGAAAATATTTTTTTAAATAAAATTTTCACTAAAATTATATAGAAACAATGTTAATTTTTTAAATAATTAATATACTTTATATTTACTAGTTATATGTGTAATTTACAATATTTATGTCTATCACGGTATTAATACCGTAATTTTCATTACGGCATTATAGAATTTTCCTAAATATTAATATAAATAACAAGTATCTAAATATTTGTACAAATATACTATATGAAACTTTCACGCATAGTTAACTAGTTGTATTCCTGAATTATTATTCGATCATGTTAATTTTTATTTTAGACTTTTATCTAATAAAACAAAAACTAAAGCAAAAGCTAAAGATATAATGTCCAAACTTTACTAAGATATTTTATAAAACTTTCCTTTTATTTGAATTTTTTATTTTAATATAATTTAATTAAATTCGAAAACAAAAAACATATAGATTATTTCATTCAGGATCGGGAATCTTATTATTCTATAAGCATTTGTTGACAACCGGAGCGTAACGTTACCTTTGGTACTTTGCTTATAAGTTATGGCATTTTTGGGTAATGCAATTGCAATAGAAGGCTTAGCTCTGGATCCTCCCTGCTTGCAGAAATGAATGTATCGGAAGAGGGCTGGTTCTATTTCCGGGCTAGGCGGGAGGTGAAGGCCATGAGAGAGCCCTGTCGATAAGGAAGGGAGGATTGCAGCACCATGTTCATCTATAATCTGTCGAGCTACACCAAACGGCTTTAAAATTCGGTCACTCAAACTTGAACAATAGAACTTTCAAAATTTTGGTTAAATATTTAAGAGGCCAAAATAAAAGAATAAAAAAAGAACATTTTCCTTTAATTTTTATCTTTATCTGTCCTACAAGTCTAATAATATTATTATAAATACATGCAAAATTTTGGGACAACCTCCTATATTTAGATTCTAAACATCTAGCCTAAAAGGGATTAAGATCTTATTTGGTATTAAAGTTGGACAACCGTAACTTAAATTTTCTAGCAATAATTGTTTGGTATGTATTAGTTATTATGACTTAGATGTTAAATTATTTAAATCCGCTACTTATATGTTGAAAATTTTAAAATATTTTTATTATCTTTATTAAAAATATTATTTAAAAATTATATTTATTATATACTATTAATTATTATTTTATAAATAAAACATTTTTTCTTCATAATTAAAGGATACGACACTTTAATACTAAATAAAGTCTTAGGTATGCTTCTAAATATTAAAAAGAAACAGTTTACTCCATGCCTCTACGGATAAATACCATGGGCTTAACCCCTTTCTCACAAAAGATGGAATAACCCACCAAGGCTTCTGGGCCTTGGATTTTTACACTCCTCTAAAATTCTTATAAAACCCCATATTTATAATCATAGTTCTATGACTAGAGAAAATTACATAAAAGGATAAATAACTAAATAAATTTAACTAAATTAAATGTTTTTACACTTTCAAATCATGAATCCTCCTCTAAATGATTTTGAGACAATAAAGTACAAAATTATATAATGATAAAATTTTTGTTTTAAAAAAATTATGTGTAATATTTAACATTACTCTATTGTAACCTTTATTAATTTCTGTAATTTTCATCAAAATAAGAAATGGCCATTGAAATTTCATTCTATTTACGCCCAATTCATGTGCATTTGTTCATGTTGCAATTGAGTATGGGTAATGCTTTTCACACTCCTTATAATATCCTTATAAAACTCCAATTTTATAATCATAATTCTATTGTTCGAGGAAATTTTATTAAAGGGAAAATAATGAATCTGCCTCTCTTTAAATGATTAAATCCCAATACAATAACAATTTTTTTTAATCATAATAATACTAAATCAATGAAGAAATAAATTACATCATGATGGGCATTTTATTTTTGAAATAGTATTTTAAAATTGAAATAGTATGTTTACAATTTAATTAATTTATTTAAAATTTAATTCAAAATTTATTGTGAATTTTTTTTTCATTTTTATAATTTTCATTAAAAAAGAGTTATAAATATAAAGAGTGGGATTTCATAAGAGTTCTAAAATTAGAAGTTCTACTCTTAAATATTTCCAAAATTTGCCATTGCCAAAGGCCCGCAACTACACTTTTGCAATCAAGCCCCAATTTATCTCATTTTTCATTAATGAGGTAATGTCTTTCCTATCATATTATAGCACATACTATTTTTATTGAAAATTTTTGCATTACATTATTATTTGCATCAAGCCCCTTCTAGTTTAAATTACTGGCTCGCTACGGGTTACCATCCAACAAGTGTATTTTAAAAATATAAGAAAAGTAATATTTTTCTTATTAATTCTACATATTCAAAAGTAATCTTCGTCCATTAATAAATAACATGGGATTTGAGCCCCTTCCCGCACAAGTTGAAGGAGAGTTGAGGAGGTAACTAAGGGTTAGTTTGGATTGTAGCGTATATGTGTATATTATTATTATTATTATTATTATTATTATTATTATTATTTTCTAATAAGGATATCCTCATTTTAACAAAGTGAAGATGTTACTAATAGAAAAAAATATAGATTTTAATATACTAATAAATATTTTTCAATGTACTATAAAATTACACAATTTAATAATATGTATACACTGACTCTATTAAACCACACAGATTAACAATGTGTCTCTATGACCAAAAAAAAAAAAAAAAGGCACTTGAACTAGAGAAGGCCTACAAACAACTATTTAGAATGACAATCTTTAATTTATCTTAAAGTGTGAAAATTATACATGTACTTCCATTTCCTTTTAAGAGGATAAAAAAGAAAAAAAAATTATCAAAACACCTCCCATTTTTCATTAGGGGTGGGCAAAACTGAACCGGTTAAAAAAAAACGATTTGGTTTGCTTTTTTGTTACGGTTCAGTATTTAAAAAAAAACGATTTGGTTTGCTTTTTTGTTACGGTTAAGTATTTAAAAAGAAAAATCAAATGTAAAAATCCATAGTCAACAGAAATTTTTTATTCAAAAAATTTTCTGATTCAATTCTCAATTCAAGTTCTCAAAATTAGAATTGAATTGAAAAAAAAAATCGTTAATATTTTTATATTAAAATAGTGCCGTGGCATGATTTAAGTGGATGTAAGAAGTAAAAATAAAAAATTAATTTTTCAAAAAAATTACAAAATTATAAATATTTAGAGAAACAATCCAAACATAAAATCTTAGTTTCGATATGGTTCTAATTTTGGTTCGGGTATTATTTGATTTTTAAAATTCAGTATTCAACCAAATCAAAATTTTCAATTTTGCCCCATGCCGACACGTTATCCACCCATATTATTTGTGACTATCTTTTAAATGAAAATGAGATAAATTGGGAGTAAATTCAATATCGTCATTTCTTCTCCAAAATGAATTGAAATATATTCTTTTCGTTTTCCCTAAATTTTACACTGATGAACATGCGCTGTCTGAGGACTCACTCAGCGGGGCCCACAAGAAAATGATTGTTCCACGTGTAAGTCTTCGTGGCAGAATATCCAAAACTGCGCCGTTCGTCTCTCAATGTCGCTTCGCTCGCTTCCTTTCTCCACCAACTTTCCTTCACTTTTCTTTCCTCACCCAACAAAAACAAAAGCCGAAAGCAAAAGCCTTTCATTCTCAATCTCACCCTCATCGGTTTCTCTTTTCTCTCGTTTTAACAATAAACGCAAACCACCAAACACGTACATATATATTTTTTCATTCACACATCACAAAAAAAAAAAAATCGAATAAATAAATTTAATAATATTTAAAAAATAATTACAAATATATAATCACTAAAACATTTACAAACACTCTCTCCTTCTCTGCACTTGTCCGAGGATTTTTTTAATTTTTTATTTGTTTCAATGGCGAAGAAGAGGAAATCGGATGCCACGCGCCTCGACGAGGTTGACCGTACGATGTACACCACCTTCTGCAGCGCCGCCAACTCACTTTCACAGCTCTACACGCAGGCTATGAACCACCAGCGCCTCTCCTTTCAAGCCGGTGAACGCCACGCGCTGGTACGTTTCCCCTTTTAATATATGTTAAAACAAATTTATTTATTTGTTTTCAGTTTTGATCCGTTGAGGTTTCTCTCTGATGTCTGTTTTATTTGATGTGTTTGTCAGTGTGTGTTTATTTTTTCATTTTCATTTTAATTTTTTTAAAGCATAAAATTATGAGAGTTAATCATTTTAATTTTTTTAAAGCATAAAATTATGAGAGTTAATAACTTCATTGTTATTATTATTTTTAAATTCGACGAACTTGTAGCCGTTTGGCTGCAGAGAAAATGAGGAAAAAAAAAAAACTTTGGGGACAGTTCAGATTTTTAATGAGCTTGGGCTTGGAGTTGCCGTATCCTTGGTTTTAGTAAAGCTTTTTATACGATAATCACGTAATTATATATTTTAATTAAATGGATAGTTCAGGAAAAGTTCTTGTTTTGTTATTCAAGGTGTCATATTTATTTCCTGCAATTTGCCGGCAATGGGATGCGAAATGATTTGAACTGTGGTTGGCTCATTTCAAATGTTGCTGTTGGCTACTTTGTTACTCTGGGTTGCTGATTTGTGTGTCAGCATTTAACTGTTTGAGCTTTGTGTTCTTGCAGGAGAAACTTTATCAATGGATTTTGAGGCAGCAAGAGGAAGGATCGAGAGTGACCACAGTTGATATTGTTTCTTATTTGCAGGTTCTTTTTCTTTTTCTTCTTTTTTTTTTTTTTTGGTTTTCCAACACCCATTTTTTTTTTTAATATGATTTCTTGCTTTTGTTGTTTTAGGATGTCCTTGATATTATTTCATGGCTATTTGAACTCTTGAATGTTTCTGTTCTGAATTAGTTATATGTTATCCATTGTGTCAAACTTGTGCTATTGGTTGTTTTTTGCATCTGCATGCTGAGTTAGATTGATCTGCTATGACAATTGAGAACTTAGTATCAAGTCTCTTGACATTTTTTTGGTTCTTGATAACTGGTTCTCATACGGTGTACTAACATTCAGATTAGTTGTATTATGGTCACCGCATAAGTATTGTCTTTTACCCATGGAAGAAAACAAATGGCTCTCAAGATGGTTTGACCTTTTGATTTTACCAGAGTGTAGGCATTTATGCATGCTTTTGTGAAATTTTATGTTCTTATTGACATAAGCGCACAAGATTGCTATTCTAGGCCAACTTAGTCCCTGAATTTCAATACGTGATATAGCTGTGTTTACTTCCTCATGGGTATGCTGAGTTTTGAAGGGTTGAATATATATAATTTGTTAAGTACATTCTGAACTTGAGAAAGATTGGAGAAAGAGTGTTATTTGTTAATCGCAGTCTTTATGATGAAAATTTTTACTCTTTTTAGAAATAGTGAGCCATTAAGTGTCTAAGCTTTACATGAGTGTTAACACTGACTCTGTTAAAGGGTGGTGAAAGAAGTTATTGGGGATAAGGCATTTAATTCTGTGATGGGATCAGTTATAGAACATTTTAATATGAAAGAGGGGAATGATAATTGTTTTTTAATTGAGCAGATCCTGACATTAGTCTGATGCGTAATTCGGTGCGGCCATGTTGACGAGTCATCTAGTTTATTTCAAAATTTAGGTAGGAATTATTCGAGGTTGAGGTTTCCTTCCCCAGATTTTCTTTTACTTCCCGCTTTTTTTTCTATCTGCATGGGTCAATTTAAGGGCTATAATCCTTTTCATTTTCTGGCTCTTAGTCAATTTGTCGAATGCTATGCACTAAGTAAGATGTTTGCTGCAATTCTGATCAGGTACTACATCTGTTTATCTTGAGCTAAATTGGTCGATGATTCATATTATAGGCTACATTTATAGTACCTTACGGGGAAACTGGAAATTATTTTACAGGAATTGTATGAACATGCAATACTATTGTCCCTGCTTTTATGAGTTTTATGCGTTGCTAAAGTATATCAAAATGAGTGAAACATCCATGCCCTCATGCTGAGTAGCAGTGTGCCCACTTCGTGAACGGTGCATCGAACAACTAAATACAAATGGGTATTTGAGTTTGGGCAGATGGTCTTGAACCATTAAAATTGAAGGATGCTACCCGTCTTCATGTAGTTCTAATAATATTTCACTTCAGTGTGGGTCTTCATTCCAAAGATCACCCTGAGTTGACTATTTTCTATCATTCATCTACAGAGGGCAAAAAAGGAAAAAGAGTAAAAAAAAAAAAAAGGTAAGCTGATAGGTGGAGTGTGAATGTATTTTGGTTCAGGCATTTGTTCATACAACTCACCAAAGATCATTTTGATCTGATTTGTGTCTCTTAGCTTTGCATAGTGTGAGTGACATGAAGGTATAGCATATCTTTTTAGTTTAGGATGTATGCCATGCTTGCCTTGGGGACTGTCATTAGCTTATTGCCTATTCAGCTTGTTTTGATTGCACCCGATGAGTGCAATTGACAAATGTTGCATGTACCCATTTATCTTTCCCTTGTAGTGCATGTTTATTACCTGAAACTGATAATGGTAATTAAAAGAATTTTTATGGATTCATTAGGTATTAGGAAATGAAATTTAAGTAATATGTTGGCCCACTTAAACGAGTTATTACCATTTGCTTTAGTGATTGCTTTTGGACACGGGTGCATGTTTTTTGCAGTATCCCAAATGAGGGTATGGCATATCAGGTATGGAATATTCTTTTTTAGTGCTTTAGTGACTAGCATTTTCTAATATCGGTGGATATGTTTGTATCGAATTGATGGCTGCTTTCTTATTGGAGCATCCAAATGCAGTGGAAGACGCATGGAAGAATTTAATTATTTCTGCGAAATTATTTTAATTTTTCATTCTGATGTTTTGTAGAATGAGCTTGAATATGGGGCAGAGGAGCCCCCAATGTCCCCCAGGTTGCTGGTTCAGCACCAGCATTCCCAAGCCATATTAAACAACTCGGGACTTCCATTTTCTTCTATTCCATATGCACCATCAGCAGTCGGACCTGGAGTTCGATCTGGGCAGCCTGATCATCAAGCTAAGAACTCGGTATTTTCAAATGCTCTCTCCAGCCCAGTTCGCCGGAGCCTCCAACACTATCACCTGACACAAGACAGTTACCAAATGCCATCCGGAATCGGACCTCGGAATAGCGACACCAACAATGCTCATCACCAGCAAAACAGGGATGCCACTTCCCCCAGTTCTGATTCTATGGATATGCATGCTGATAGTCCGGGCCATGAATTTACTTACTGAAATTTCTTGTGTGTTTTTTCTTACATAGTTTTTAGTGTTTTCTGCGTCTCAAATTTCTGTGGTTAGAATGCTTACAATTAACTGCAAAAGTAGTGCAAGGTCAACTACGGATATCTGTTAGTGATTTAATTTCTGCTAGTTTTAGAGTTCTCACAATCAAGTGCTTGGAAACAACGAGAGGTCACGTGGGCGGGGTCTGTGGGGAGAGGGAAGTGGGTTATCGCTAGGATCTTCTTTAAAGGGTACTTTAATTAGTATTAACATTCACATCAAATATTTGTCAGGTGCGCTATCTACTAAAAATTATTGATACTTGTTTGTCAGTTTATTCGAGTCATCATAAAGGGCGTCAAAAGGGACAAGGCAATTTACAAATTACACATTGAAGTAAACGGTTTTGCTTGAATTCCGCGTCTAAAAGAGGAAGAAAAATGGAAAACGAAACCAATATTGTATTCACTAAATGGGAACCATATACGTTGGAATTTAACTAGTTGCGATGATGGCAATAAGCATAATGTATGTTGAACAAAAATTTTCTTTAATAAAATTTTAAAGTTGTAATCTTATGTGGAGAAGAGCGTATGAAGATTTGTATTTGAATTTAGTAGCCAGTTAAATAAAGTTGTTAGATAATCATTTGGTGAGGCTTTTAACAAAGTTTCCTATGATAAAAAATTACAAGTCTGAGGTTCCAATTTTACACACGGAAAGGCTTTATGTTTATGAAAGCTGCATTTGGGATTGAAGTTGAGTAGCTGTACTGTAAAAGTTATAGTACTAAAGTGTTTAGTAAGCACTAACTGCTGTAATTCAAAAGTTATGTTGATATGATTTTTTACTTGTATGATAAAAAATTTATTATATTTTTAATAATTTTATTAAAATTATTATATAAAATTATATTTACTACTATATTATTAACTTTTATTTTATAATTATAATTTTTTCCTATAATAATTATAGTTTAAAATGTTGATATGAATTTTAAATAAATCCAAAGTTGTAGTATAAAAAGACAAATTTTTTCCAAACTAAATGGGAATGTATGTAATTTAACTAAACTTTAGGTAACTGAATGAAAATTTACCCACAAAGGCACAAATTCTAAGGATTTTGCTAACATATAGTTGCCGTATGTTACAGGCCAGCCAAAATAGAGCTAAAATAGATGAAAAATAATCTAACACATAATTATTATTTACTTATTTTGGCTGTACTGTAACATACAACAAATGTATGTTAGAGGGCTCTAATTCCGAAAGGAAATAACTCTCACATAGCCCGATTAAATTGTCCGGCCCATGATTCCCCATTATGTTATAAAATGGCGCACGCAAACGCGCCCTTATACGTTTCGTATAATTTCATTCCCGCCAACGTGTTTGTCCAATTTCAATCAAAACGCCATTCTCTCTCTCTCTCTCTCTCTCTCTCCCTGCGCTCTGATTTAGGTACGTCAATTTTCTAATAATTTTTACTTCTTTTAATAAATTAATCTGATCTTATAGATCATTTATATATGTTGTCATGTAATTTAATTTCGTTTTGAACACCTCGATTAATATTTAACGTCAAGGCGCATCTTTGATCATTAGCACCGTGGCGTAAATTAGAGTCCATTGGTGATATTAGGGTTTCTTTTATTTAATGCATCTCGTGCTGAAGTTAAAATCTTAATAACAATTAAAAAGCAAATGAAAGAGTTAGATTTTTTACCGAACTTTGACATTTTTCCTTTTTTTGAGTTAAATAAATGTGAAAAATTTTGCTTCTTCTGAAGTTAAAAAAAAAGGAGAAATCAATTTCGCGAGATTGTGATTTTTTTTTTCAGGGGATCAAATTGAGAGAATTTTTAATTTTCTCTTTGTTGAAATTTTATGACTGCAGAGTGATTTTGTTGAAGAAAAGAACGAAAGGACGAAACGACTTTCTTTAGAAATAATTAAAAGAATTTTTTTGGAAGAAAATTTGCAATTTTTTTTTTTTTGCAATTCTTTTTTTTCAAATAGGCTTTTTTGAGAAGGCACTATCATTTATTTTCGCTATGTAGTAATCCAACTCCCTCGTTGATCTTGAAAAGCTTGATATAGAATCACTTCTGACTCTTTGAAAATTCTCTAACTGTGCTGAAGCCATTTCCAGACACACTATTGTGCTTGTATTTGGTTTTAGTTAGCTTTGGATTAAGTTTGCTAGTTCTCCATTTTTTTATTATTTCTTTTATTTTCTTTTCATATCTACATTGTATTTCAGGAATACAGGTTGCAAAACAGGAGTAGCTCTCTTGCATTTCGTAAACTTTCCTTTTGGAGTGAACGAGATTCAATCTTGGGCCACTTTTGTAGGAAAAAAAAAATTGCTGTACTGGTTAAACTAGTAGCAGCCACCTATTTTAGTGTCTTTAATTATGAATAAATTATTGATTTCAAAACTTATGGCATCCAGATTGTTTCTTTAGTTTAACGGTCATATCGACTATAGAGCACTTGTTTCAGACAAATTAAAAAATCCAGTCTCTTGAATTAATTTTTATTCCTTC
The DNA here is from genome assembly GCA_030449075.1 of Murraya paniculata. NCBI lineage: Eukaryota > Viridiplantae > Streptophyta > Magnoliopsida > Sapindales > Rutaceae > Murraya > Murraya paniculata. Next base: position 171,975 of record JAEVFN010000018.1, on the reverse strand, counting down.
TTATAGTTTAATTCTTGTTTAGGTCATATTTCTAGTTTAACTACAATTGGCTATCTGCTACTATAAATATGGGTCTTTTGTAGCCCTTTGAGGCACATTGGACTTGAGTACATGAAGTCTTCAGTTTTTAGACTCTGTATGAATTTGTGTTATTTCCTGGTATTCTATGGAATGGATGAGATCTAACTATCTAGATTCGAAGAGATCCTCAAACTCAAGATGAGTTTAATTTATATTTCAATATTTTTTGGCATTTTTAGAATGAACAGAATATTGTTTATCCCTCACCTTGCATCAATTTACCTTCCGCTGCATTATGCTTGTGTAATTGCTGACTGAATCTTTTGGGTATTTATGGTTTGAATTACTTTAAATCTTAGAGAATGCTGATACAGTTTGACTATTGGTTTAATTTGCAAAAGAGCTGAATTGCCATGACATCTGCTAGAAAGCGAAGGGGAAAGGTAGTTGAGGCTCAAACAGAGCACAATGTGGGTATAGGTGGTGATGGAGTTATGAGAACTACTAAGAGAACTTTGAGGAGGCGCCACAAAGCAACAGGTAAGGCATCCCGTTTCTATGTTTGCTGCATTTGTCTGGCAGTCTATTCTTGAATAAATGCTCATGTTGCCACTGCTACTTGTAAAGTGTCAATGCAAAGTTTTTCAGATTTAACTTCACGGCCTATGTGGCCTTTTGGTTTAACCTACGTTAAAAATGACGGGTACTTCTTAAATCAGATTTGAATATGATAACCTTCAAGGCTGGGATTGGAGTAACTCTGATTTCAGTTATGAAAGAGTTTGATATCCACAACTTTTAGGCCTATGGTGCATACTGATATGCCACATTAAAATTGGACAAGATGGAACTAAGCCTATGAGTATTGGTTTATATAAAACCTGTAGTAATTTCTGGCATAGTGGTTGTATACACCATAAGCTCATGCCAAAATTTATTGAAGCCAGGGTTTTTTGGAACCATAAAGCAAGCATTAACAAATTTGGCCCTGCACTGAACGAAAACCAGTGAACTTGCCAATTTCCTGTCTTAATTAGAAACCTTAACTCTATTCCTAAGAAACAAATTAACAGCTCAAGGTTGTTTTGATATTCCTTCTACCTTTTGCATCTAGATTTCTTTTAAAAATTTTGATCATGTCACCTGTTAGTTCTACCATAGTTGCTTTCATTTATTTTCAATAAACTTACAATTGGATTGAATCTTCTCTTTTCAGGGGAAACTGATGATTTTTCAGTTGAAAATGATGAAAATTGTTCACCTTCTAGCTCAGCTGCAGCAAAATATCCAGTCATAGGTACATGCCTTAAAAAAACAGCCATGAAATCACCAGTGTTTGGCCTTTATCCAGGAAAAATAATTCATCCCTTGGCAAAAATCAAGTTACAGCTCTTTCCCATAGATGAAAAGACTCGTGTGGGACTAGAAAAGGTAAATTTGTGAAAAACAAAGCTTTGAATTAATTAGAAACTCTTCATAAGATAAATCACTATGTAACTGTTATTATTGTTTTTCTTCTTGTAGGATGGATTTCATCCATACTTGGAACTCACTCTAAGCACTCGAAAGAAGATATCTTCTGTGCTTAAGCATCTGAAGAGCAAGTGGGGTAGTTCAAGCATTGCTGTTGGGGATCCCATGCTCTTCCCCTATAATGCTTTAGAGAATTGGGCTGGTTACAGATGGACTATGAATGACGATGACATCGGTGCAGGAGATGTCTATGCAGCTATAGGAAACCCTACTGTTTTCCGTTTGAGGTTGAAGGACCATTCACTTTCTCTTATTGTTGGCTTGCAGTAATTTAGTTCCAGATTCTGACTCATTTCCTTTTATAAGGTATGGCTGGTTGTCCAATCTCAGAACTGAAACCATTGGAGTACCCTCTACAACGACTTCCCTGGAGGGTTGTCTAAAAGCTCAAGGTTTACAGAAAAGTTGCAGTACTAACGTGGAGAATACAAATGGCATAGTAAAGCAAATAGATGCAACAAGAGGAGAGCTCAAACCTATTATTGGAAGTGGATCAATAAATACAGGTTTGGCTGAGAAGATGCCTTTTGATAGACCTGTTGGTTCCATGGTATGATGTCATTTTACATTTGTTATTATTATTATTCCATGTATAAGCATACTGTGAGAATGCTTCACAAGTTAGCATGAGAACATCTTTAAGAATTTATCTCTGGTGCACATGGCTAGTAAGCAGATCTGGATTCAGCATTTATCATCTTTTCTTTCAGATAGTAATATTTTCTGAAGGATTGGTTGATAATTATTTGGAAGAAAGTAAAATGATCAAAATCAGCTTTGAAGCTTTAATTGATTAACTAGCACTTGCTTGAATATGCTTCTGAATTTCCTATCCTTAATTCAGGACTTTTACTTGGTATAGATATTTTCTTAAGTTTTTCTGTTTTCTAAAATAGAATCATTGTGATCAATCTAGGATAATGAAGTGAGGATGGATAGTAGTGTTGGGCAACCATCACTACTCTGGGATGATATGCTAACAAACATAAGCATTGGAGGCTTGCTGTCTGAAGCATCTGTGCAGGGAAAGTTTAATAGTGAGATGAAATCAAATGGGAACAATGCAGGCTTGCAGCCATCTCAGTTAATTTCTGATTCGTTTGATGCTTTTCTTGCTGCCCAAATGAATCATCCTCAAGGTCGACAACCAGCCCCTCCGCAGCCATGCTCATCTATTTTGGATGCTGAAGACACATGCCATGCATTTGCATTCCAAACATTCTCTTCCTCAGGGAAAGATACTCTAGGTTTGGGTGGAAATATTTCCTGCAGTCAGGGCGCTGAAGTTGTGAAAGTCAAGGCTCCTCCTGGGACTGAGGTTTGCCAAAAAATTTATCTTATTTTTGCAACAATGGGATAGTATTTTTTTTTTTTTTTGGTCGCAGAAAGCTTTTGTTGGTTTTGGTTTTTTTTCCCCTTTTTTCCACCACATATCTACTTAGAGGCACAAGTAGACATTTATTAACAAAGTTTGTCCTCGATAATGATGGTTGGATCGAATTTGTGAGAAAATATATGTTGGTCGTGTATATAGATTTGAATGCTTGATTTGGGGTTTTTAACATTTTAGGAAGATGAGAGCCTTGGTATGACATGGCAAAAATTTTCTCTTACACTGCATATTTTGGATTTAGCTTGAGTGGAATTCTATGAGGAGATTCACTTTGAGATTAGAAATTTCTTAAGTGGCCTAAAATGATCTTCCTCATAAGGCATTTTGATATGCTAAAATGTTCTAAGTTTCTTTAAATGGTGTAAGTTTTTGTTCAGACTGTACTAGCATGTTCTCAGATCTTCCTGGTTTCTGAGGCACCTTGTGCATTTTTTGTATTTACCAATCTCTCTTATTATAAAAAGTTCAGATTTGGTTCTCTTGAGCATTCATTTCTCTGTAAAGGCTACTTGACATAAAAATGCATTGCTTTTTAGTGGTGATATAGTTCACGTACTGTTATTTATTTTCCTTGCACAAGATGTGCCTCAATATATTCTTCTTCAAGTTTTCATTCTATCTTGTGCAGGAGAACATCCAACCAGGGCTTCAACAGAGCAATACTAGTAAAAAATCCGAGACAGACCTGCCGCTTTTTTCGCGTCTGCTTAGCGATGAAAGCAGCCTTGGGCTATCAGACATCAAATGGGTACATTACATTTTTTCTGGAAATTTTGTTCATCATTTCACTTTACTGTGTAGTAAAACTTCCTTTTTTCTCTGCCTCTTTTCTCATTTGATGCAGACCGACTCTATGGGACCATTTGATCTCGGCTTATCATCCTCTCGAAGTGGATTTGTTAATTAGCAGTCTGTTAATTTGAAGCAACTTGTTGCAGGCTAAAAGATTCCTCCTCTTGAAGATACAAACATATTGGAGACGTGAAAATTGATAACGAATAAGCTGAATCTTGATGATTGGTTAAAGTATTTCTTGCGTTTCAAGGTTCAAACTCCATGATTTTGTTCAAATTCTTCTGTAAATGATTGTAGCATCGAAGTTGGATATACCTACAGAGCTCATAGGAATAAACTATAATTAGTCTGTATCTTCGTACTTTGATTCTATCATTACCTCTTTGTTCATTAGTGGATAGCAGCATCATATTCCAAATTATGTGTTACTTGGGCCAAAAATCACGGGAGAAAAAGCTTTTTATTTTTCTTATCGAGTTCTCATTTTAGAAACCCAAGTGCCGAGAAAAGAAGCTGGATGCGTTTGGTTGAGGTTACGACATGTCGTTTAATTTTGGAATAATAAACGGCACATCATACTCGTTCCATAAAGTTTTACGACATAGCATCTATAAAATAAAGTTATAAACATGTCATGCATAGATGTTAATAAAAATTTTATTTATTAATTTACTTTTATGAATAAATAATTTAAAAGCATCCCATAATTAATAAATTAATTTTAATATATTTAATTTTGTTTCAATTTAATTAAATTAGTTGAGTTCTATCCAATACTACACAAATCATAACATAATATCAATTTAATCTTATGGTATACTATCAAATCCAATCTACTCCAATTACCAAACATGCCCTTTTATGTATCTGATTTTATTCCAGTTTATAATGAAAAAAATAAAAAACTATATTCCATAAAAGAACTCGTAGAAAATAGGTAATAAATTTTGGTTTTACACTTTTACTATTAAAAAAAAAAGCAAAAAAAAAAAAATGAACCCAATCTCTAGCTCAACAATGCATTTAAAAACTGTTTTGGTTTGTTTAATATGGTTGTTCCATTGATAGACTGGTTATTTTTCTTTTCTTTTTTCTTTTTAAATAAATAATAAAATCAATAATCCAATTTAACCCAGTTTAATATTCAATATCTGACTAATTGATTAGTAAATTGTTAATGATTTTTGGCAAAACTCTAAACTTGTTTGTACATATACGACAGTTAACTAATTCCTACCCGCCAAAAATTTTATAACTACCAATTAAACTTATTTTCCTGTAAATATAAAAAAAAAACTAAAGCACAAGCACTGTAACAGCATTCCCTTGATAACTTAGCCCCCCCTGAGCTTTGATAATGGAGAACATCATTCATAATAATAACAATAACAATAATAATAATAATAATAATAATAATAATAATAATAATAAAAGGTTCCTCAAAATTTTCAGCCAAATTCAAACCGGTCACTCTTCTCCTTTTTGCATAATTCCAAAAATTTGCCGGCTAATGGACGGCTGGTATGTACCTTCCCATCTTTGCTTTGCAAATTCCTTCTTGTTGATGATCACAAAAAGAGAAAATAAAAAAACGAGAAAAGGTTTTCTTTAATGTTCCCCATTTCACACACCCACAAAAAAACTCCTAAGTTTCAATGTCACATATCAATTATCACCATTAATGTTGACTGTGTGGTGAAGTTTTTGAGAGGTTTTGGTTTGGTTTGGTGTCTGATCATTCATGGGGTGTGTTCAGGCCAAGTTGTCGCCGCCTCAAAATGTGGCTGAGAGATTGAAAATGGAAGGTGGGTATGTGAATGGAGTGAGTGGAGGGAGAGTTGTGGTGCAGAAGACGGTGAGGAAGCAGAATGGGAAGGTGCCTAGGCATGGAGGTGATGGTAATGGAGTGGGAGAGAGGGTGAGGAATGGTGGTGGTGATGGCGGAAGCGGGTCGCAAAAATCGGTGAAGAAGAAGATTGGTGAAGACGAGCTGGTTGGTGGATGGCCTAAATGGCTTGTTGATAATATTCCTAAAGAGGTTTTGGCTGGTTTGGTGCCTAAGAGTGCTGATTCTTATGATAAACTGGCTAAGGTTGGTATTGTTGCTATTATTTAGTTGTTATGATCATGGAATGATTTATTTTGATGATACCTTGTTGCAAAATGATTCTTTATCTTGATTTGGACGAATGTTTATCTCAAGGTATTAAGGCACTTGAATAGACCATGGTGAATGATTTTCTCAAGTGTAGATATAGAAGCATGTGCATGCTTGTGGCTTCAGTTGTTCACAAGTCATTCTTGTATTGTGATTTCTCATCAACATGGTTTGATTTTAAATAACTCTCCGTTGTCTTGAATTTGTTCCTGATTAGAATAATTTCCTGAAGCTGGAATTGGTTATTTTCTAAGTTGGCATGTGCCGTTGATAGTTCACTGGGAATCAACAATTTCAACATGTTCCATTCGAATCTTAAGGAGTTTCAGTTTGGGGCTCAGTTTGGATCTTGAAAAGTACAAATTGGAAGCAAAAGAATTGTTTGAAGAGGGCATAGTTAGTGTTCAAATTTTTATCTTACCTTTGAATCATTAATATCTTGCACTCACCTTGCAGGTAGGGCAAGGAACCTACAGCAATGTATACAAAGCTCGAGATAGAGACACTGGAAAGATTGTTGCTTTGAAGAAGGTCCGGTTTGACACATCAGAGCCAGAGAGTGTCAAGTTTATGGCAAGAGAGATAAGGATACTGCAGAAGCTAGATCATCCCAATGTCATCAAGCTTGAAGGACTAGCCACATCAAGGATGCAATACAGTCTCTATCTGGTTTTCGATCTCATGCAATCAGACTTGACCAAAATTATCTGCCGCCCAGGCGAGAAGCTCACTGAACCACAGGTTGGAATTTTTTTTTTTTTTAATTCGTCTGAAAAATGTAAATAAATTGGGATAAATTGAAAAACTGAATTGGTAACCATGTACCAGTGAAAAGAGCACTAAGGGAATGCTTGGTATTGAGGTGATGTGAAATAGGAATTATTGGTCTTTTCAATAAAAGTCCAGAATACATCGGAGCTACTATAACTGCGGATAATATAACGTGTATATTCATTTAACCTAACGATCAACTTGTCCGGTAATTTCAAAAACAACTGTATACATGGCCGGTCTTTATGGAATTGTTGTATGGATGACATGAGACTTCCAAATCTAATGACTTTCTCATGCTCGTCAAGCATAAATGAGCGGATAGTTGGTGAAAATTAAAACATGTACCAAAAACTTTAGCTACTGTGTTTCGAAATTAAAGCAAAATCACGAATTCTACTCTGGGTAAAAAGGAAATTAGTTATCAGTCAAGTGATTTTGTATGGCCTTTTTTTGTGGGGTTGGGGAGGGGGGGTGTCGCGGGGGGCCGCAAAAGCTCAAGGAATATTGTTGTCCTGATTTGGGATTTTATATTTGTATTATGTAGGTGAAGTGCTATATGCAGCAGCTACTTTCGGGTCTACAGCATTGTCATGAAAGGGGTATTTTACACAGAGACATTAAAGCTTCAAACCTGATGATAGACAAAAGTGGGATGCTAAAGATTGCAGATTTTGGCCTTTCAAATTTCTTCATTCCTAAACAAAAAGGGCCCCTTACAAGCCGTGTGGTAACACTCTGGTATAGAGCTCCTGAGCTACTATTAGGCTCTACTGATTATGGAGTTGGTATCGATCTTTGGAGTGCTGGATGCCTTTTAGCTGAAATGTTTACTGGACGACCACTTATGCCTGGAAGGACAGAGGTAAAACTCTTGCAATTAGTCCAAACATCATAGTAGAATAGTTTTCATTTCATGTTGTTCAAGCGTTCGCGAAAGTGAATTGACGAAGAAACATTGCTCATATGACAATGAGATATAAAGCAATGATTCAATTTTCACGAAATTTCAAAGGTTCACTAGGTGTTTTTTTCTCCTTTTAGGGTGTGAATGTGTAAATGTTACTTCTGGCAGGTGATTCAGTGAATTAAGCTTCTTGTGCATTCAGGTTGAGCAGCTTCACAGGATATTTAAGCTCTGTGGCTCACCTTCAGAGGATTACTGGAAGAAAATGAAGATAACTACAACTTTTCGACCACAACATTATAAGCCCAGTTTTCGCGAAGTCTTTGGAGAGTTTCCTTCTTCTTCATATGGCATCTTAACTACACTTCTAGCTCTGGATCCAGCTTATCGTGGCACTGCTGCCTCTGCTCTCCAAAATGAAGTGAGTTCAAACAGTAGGCCATTCTACATAATCTTAAATGAGCAATTACTTAGAAATTATATGTACTGTATATATAGTGATACCCTTTTGTTCCTCTCCTAATTGTCTGCTACAATAAGCTTATTATACTCTATATTTTTAAAACTTCGTTCACTTTCAGTTCTTCAATGCAAGTCCATTGGCATGTGACCTCTCGAGTCTGCCGGTAATCTACAAAGAGGAGGATGAGCCAGCTCGAACCCGCAGAAGGAACAAGTATGCGATTAATTTGGCTGTGAATTTCTATTTCTTGTTTTCATTTCCATGCTGTAAGAATTAGTTTCTTAAGGTGATCATGCTTTAATAAGAAGCTTCTTCATGCACATATAACCAAAGCAATAGTGACAGGTTTCAGCATGATTTAGAATTTTACTCAAATGTTTGTAGCACTAACACAAGCAATAAAATTCATATACCTGCAAGTGTGCTTGCATACGAAGAGAAAACTTATTTTTTGGCATAAAATAAAGTCCTCACCAAGATCGCTAGTCTAAATGATGAGACAGAAAGTTATTTGACCATATTACCTTACCGTAAGTTTTAAAGAAATTAAATTATATCATTTAAACGCCACACGTTTCCATTTTGCAGGCGCCGGATTTCAAAAGGAAGAAAATCTACTCAATCGATACATGAAGGTCATCGTAGAAGGGTTTCATCTGCAGATGAAACCAAAGGAGAGACTGAGTCTTCTAAAGAGGTGAATGGAGTACATATATAATGCCCCTTAAAAGCTGCATTGTCAGTTACATTGAATACATATAAACTTTTGACTAATGGTTGATTTTGAGTGTTAGCACCGGCTAATAAGTTTTTTGCATGAAAATTTCTTTCTATGACGGAAAATTCTAAAAAATTTCCCTAAAGTCATTCACGAATCACTCATCAAATATTCAAACTTCGGGTATTATGTGTTCTTGCAGCTGGAGAAGAATGCAGACCCAAGTGCAAGAAGCAGCTCTCACGGTCTAAAACCCATCATACACGAAACAAGCTTGCATGTTTCTCTTTCCCCAATTCGTCGAACTCTTCGAAATCGATCTGCAGTAGAGGCTCATCACAACAAAAACGTCCAGCAGTTCAATCTAACCGAGGGTCATCCTAATGCTCTTATGAACATCCAGAACTTCACTCTGTTACAGGCTTCAATAACAGATATCATCAATCACAGAGAAGGCAATGCATTTGCTCCTTTCAGCAGGTCCCTCTCTACCTTGGATTTCCGAACACTCGATCCCGAAAAGATAACAAAACTCTTTGGATTAGATAAAGATAAGGCCAATGAAAATGATCTTAAGTAGCTTAAAACCTGCATGTAACATGAATTGCTGATCTTATATATCATATATGAATGTATATGGGATGTCCCTTTTTGGAGCTCTGTTATGGATGAATCCATCCTTTTAACATATTAGTGTTGCATGACACTTATTGGAGATGCATTTAAATTTGTTCGTTTTGGACCTGGTTCACGGAGGTTTGTTTTTGTATCATCTAAAATGGCTTGTGTTGTTTGAGCACAGACTCTACGTATGTAACTTACTCAGTGATCCTACAGAGTATGACTTTATTTCTTTTTTTATAATTAAAAAAAAAATCAAAATTTCTCCTTTGAGTATCTTGTTCAATCAATGGCGAATTGCAGGCTGTGTATGTAATATGTGCATCAAATGAAATGTCCAAGTAGTCACTTGCAGGTGTATGAACAAAATTACTTGGTATTGACAGAACTTATAAATATAACAATATGTTCTGTTAATCCTGTTTCTCCAATTCCTACATTTACAGCTGCAAAATTGTTTCCTCAAAAATCCATCTAATGAATCTCTAGTTATATCTACCTCCTCCGAGGCTTCTTTGCTAAACATAATATTAGTATTCAAATGTACATATCATCTTACAATTTAAGAATTGAAGTCATTGGTCGACAAGATAGTGCAGCCGGCGCCTCTCCCCCCCCTCCTCCTCTCCACCACCACGCCCCCCCACAACAATCCTTTTCTCTTTTAAATAAGAAACTGTAAATTGTATTAAAGACGAAGGATCACTACAAGGAGTGGACCAAGTGTCCACTAAGAAAGCAAAATAATGAAAACTTTTCTGTGCTACATAAAAATATACCAATCACCCATCCACACCCATCCACAATATTAGACCAGCCTAGACACCTATCTCAAAACACTTTCCCAACTTACATGACTGAAGAAAAAGGATGAATCTTGGAACTCCTTAGAAACTGAAGCCCGCAGCGAAGCTAGAAGACGGACTCTATCCACAATTCTTCAATGTTACTTTCAAACTCAGCTTCAGTAACTGCATGTAAATAGTCAAAAAAAATTTCAGCTAAAGCAGATGCAGCCTTTGATGGACCTAAATAGCATCTGATAGTTAATCAAGGCTAACCTTCAATTCAACAGTGATTTGAGCGCTTAGAGATGATTTTAGGTTCCATTCCATCTGCGATTTTTGGAATTTTCAGTTGCACAATAGGGTCTCGAGCCAATACAACACAATTTGTACAACAATTTTTATTTTTAATTTTATTTTATATAACATAAATATAAACCAAAACCCGCTATAACTTTGATACAAGCACACCCAAGACATAATGCACCACATAATACTTATACTCCTAACAATTGAAGAAAAACTTAAAGAATAGAAAATAAATAAATTTCAACTAAAAGAACCAACAAATGAAAAAAAAAAAAAAGAAAATCCATGAGTATTTACTGTTACGAGTAAGATCTATGTCAAGTTTTCACCATAATACAGAATTCCTTGACTTTCAAAACCTCTGATAGTCTGGATCAGAAGTTTACATACTAATACACTTGAGAAATGGACAAACAGGGTCACCTAGATCACTTATTTAGAAGAATTACATAATTTGGAATTATACAATTCCGCAGTCCTAATGGTAAAAGGGAATGAACAAAAGTGAAAAAGAAAAAGTACCTCCATATCATCTGCTAGAATTTAAATTTAGTTGTCATCATCCCCAGAATAGCTGTCATCACTATCCTGCTCGTATATCTGATATTCTCCATCACTGACGCCATTATCTTGTATCTTATCAACATCAACATCGGTGGATGAAAAACTACCAAAAAGCTCTTGCAAATATGTTCTTGAGTTGCTTTCCAGACCTAGATCTGAAAAATGTAAAGGAAATCTGATGCAACCAGGGATGCATGCAGATGCAAACTTGAAAGTAACATATGATGAAAACACCAACAAGGTCCAGCGTACTTAAAATAAGAAGTTTAGGCTTACAATTGGGTAGGGAATTCAAATATGTTTTTAGTAGCATAAACAAAGTATACTTTCCAAGGACCGAGCAAGGCTTGGCATCTTATCCCATTTATTGGAAGCTCTGACATTCAAAAATATGGCCTAACACCAGAAGGAAACAGTCATCTAGGGAAAAGGCAAAAAAGTTTAATTTCTTGCGGGACTCTCATGACTTCAAGCAGAACCTTGAAATATTGTTAAGCTAACAATGAAGAACTAGAGTTTCAAATCCTCCAATAATAAGAACATGCACATTCCTAGGACTTACACCTAGAGAAACTGATAATGAATGACTCTCAGATGGAATGTTATTGATTAATCCTTCTTCATTGTAAGTTTGTAGGATTTGCCTACGGGTTTAATCATCTTTGATTACCCCAAAGATACATGCACTACAAGAAATGCACTGGCGTAGTACACTTAAGGATACATGAATGCGATTGCAAAGAGATTTCATCATCCTCACCGACCTACAACGCAACATAATAAAATGACATAAAATACAAGACAAAGTGTCGGGAAATAATTGACACTAGATTGTGAGGGAAACTAATGCCAAATTTGTGTGAAGAGTTACATCTGATTACCATATCCAGTGTTTCATCGGCATCTGATTCGTCTTCACCAGCATCAACTTCTATTCTATCTTCCTCTTCGTCATCAACCTCTATTCTCTCTTCTTCATCATCAACAGCTTCAGATTTTTCTCTATTATCACCACCATCTGTAAGCTCCACATGGTAAAGTTGATTAGTTAATTTGACATTTAACAAAGAGTACAATGGGAAACTGACAGAAGAACATCAATTGAAAGAGTAGTTGATAATTCCACACTAACTACTCCAGACACATTTCACAGATGTAAGAAGTATGATAGACAATTAGAAACAATTAATAAAGACGGTGAAATAGATCAGAAAACAACTTAAATGAAAGTTCAGTAAAGTTTGATTTCTAGACCACGTTGAAAATTTGGAAGTCTTCGAGGAACAATTCAAGCATAGACTATTCCTTAGGGAAGGAAAACCAGTGGGCGCTTGTTTTCCTAGCAATTCATTACATGATAGAAAGAAGATGAAATCAATAATAACCCTTTCTCTATTTTCTTTCTGATTTACATGTAAGGATCTCTCCTTTTTCATATTAGTTGAGTTGAGCGGTACCAAGATGTTGTCTAGCCTGAGAAGCATCTGCTTGCTGTAGGGAAAGAGGACAACAATCTTTTGGGTACTTTGATTAGACAAGGAATAGGAAAATCATTGATAATAAGATTGAAGATGATGCTTTTCCATAAGAAAAAGTTTAATTTTGGGATCTCTTTGGGATTTGGTAGCTTCTGAACTCCTTTCCATCCTTAAAAAAGGGGAATAAGTTAGATTACGATTTGAATTCTTGGTTATTTGCAAGTGTTGAAAAATTGGGGAAGCACCTTTTGGGATCTTTTATGTTGCTTTATGGATCTTGGGCATCCTTTAGAACGTCCTGATTTGGTTAAGACTTCTAAAGCTTTCATTATGGAAGTATTATTTTATACTGCCTTTAAATGGCTTGTTTACCTTTTAGTGAATTTTTGAAATCTTTAAAACTGTCAAACAGCTACAAAGACACGCACTCCCACAGATTTCAGTACAACATAAATACTGAGAGACATATAATCAAGCCAAATGAAAAATTGCTAATTAAATATAAGGCAAGGAAGAAACTTATGCATGCATAATCAAATATTTTCAGCGTAAAAAATTTTGAACAATCTGTAAGTGCCTTTTTTTATTTATCAATTTATTTAGTTTTTGAAAGATATTTTAGGATAATTTGAATAAAAAGGATATGCCAACAGATACTATTTACGCTATGTTGTTTACGATAGCACAAAGGATGACATGTCGTTTCCATGAGGACTATTTTAAAATTTCACTTTAGACATGACAAGACCTCTACTTGTGCATTAAGAATGCATCAGATGATAGGAAGAAGATGAAATCAATAATGACCCTTTCTCTATTTCTCTTTACTGATTTACATGTAAGGATCTCTCCTTTTTCATATTAGTTGAGTTGTGCGATACCAAGGTGTTGTCTAGCTTGAGAAGCATCTGGGAGAGAGGACAACAATCTTTTGGGTGGTTTGAATAGACAAGGAATAGGAAAATCATTGATAATAACATTGAAGATGATGCTTTTCTGTAGGCAAAAGTTTAATTTTGGGATCTCTTTGGGATTTGGTAGCTTCTGAACTCCTTTCCATCCTTGAAAAAGGGGAATAAGTTGGATTATGATTTGAATTTTTGGTTATTTGTAAGAGTTGTAAAATTGGGAAAGCACCTCGGGGATATTTTTATGTTGCTTTGCAGATCTTGCGCATCCTTTAGAATGTCCTGATTTGGTTAAGAATTCTAAGGCTTTCATTATGGAAGTATGATTTTATATTGCCCGTAAACGGCTTGTTTACCTTTTAGTGAATTGTCGGAATCTTTAGAACTGTCTAAGAAAAAGAAACAGCTACAAAGACACACACTCCCACACAGATTTCCGTACAACATAGATATAGAGAAACATATAATAAAGCCAAATGAAAAATTGCAAATTAAATATAACGCAAAGAAGAAGCTTATGTGTGCATATCAAATATTTTCAGCACAAAAAATATTAGACAATCTGTAAGTACCCTTCATTTTATTTATTAATTTGTTTAGTTTTTGAAAGATATTTTAGGATAATTTGAATAACAAGGATAAAAAAACTTTCACAATATTTGCAATCATTTGAAATAATATTAAGAGTACAGTAGCACAGCAAATAAACATACTTCTTGAAATGTAAAAATAATTGAAAGTAATAGAAAATTCAAACCTTTGATGACTTGTAGGTTTTCCTTTTGATCAGGTTTTAAGGTATCTTTATAAATGCACATCCTCTTTAACTTTTCAAAGCTTTCGGTAGCATTTTTTAGTAACTTCTGAGCACCAGTTCCAGGAAACACTGACAGAAACCTCACTTCCACTCGTCTTCTTATTGCAGCAAGCACGTGACTTGAGAACCATCCTGTTTGCAGCTGCAAAATTGATACCATTTTAAAAAGGATCTCTAACCATGATATTATTCAGATTCGAAATTCTCATTTTACACATAATTAGCTGCAAACTGTTCTGTTCTACAAAATTACTACAAGGCACCAAATAAATTTCAAACATTTTGTTATCTTCAAATTGTTCTTACTTAGAAATGAAGCCAAAAATATTCATAACCATTTGATCGGAAGCATCATTGCTAATTATTGGCTATTGGGTGTTTATATTAAAAATTCAAGCAGCAGTTTTAGGTGGATATGAAAGAAACTACCGCCCCTTCTTCTGTCCTAATGACCAGCTTCTCTTAATCCAGCAATCATTTTTTTTTTCAAACGTCCACTCCACACAGTTCACCTCAATCAAGCTTATACTTCGTTTTTTGTTTGCCCAGGAAAATGTCCATATTCCATAATCTTTTGGCCCAGATCAAGTCTCCTGAATCATTTTACCAATCACTTGTCTCCAACATAGTTTATCATAGGATTCCTTTGCTGGAATATACAAATAGAGAGGAGAGGGATAGTGAAGAAAGAAACACATGGATTTTATTTTCCTACACCTTTAAATTACCAAATTCTAAATGCCAGAAAGCAGAAGTTGCTTGAGAAAATAAAATCAACAATCCATATAATCATGAAGGATACTTAGATCTGGATATTGCAACCTGACAAACTGAAAGTCTTGATAGAAAAAGAATGATTGTTTTCTTTCTCAGAAACATGTTGTCAGCTTTTTAGGGTAAAGGAGTGGAAGGAAAATCACTATTTTCTCTTCAGTGTCTTCATCATTGTTAAAAGAGATGCAATTTGAGCTGCGGTGTCATTTTCCTTACTGTAGGAGAGGGCGAAGGCAGCTAATAATTCTAGGATATACCCATTATACCAAAGTTATGCACATAACAATCCAATGAAATCTTATAAAGTATGCAAATACACAGTTGTTTTCAATTTACAAATCAAGATGGTGGTTATAATAAATGAAATGTATGAGTGGTAGCAATACAATATATATATATATACATATAAAGGATACACTGATGTTGCACCAATTACAATGCTGCCTCTTGTATGTTATCTTACTGACAGGTTGCCTCCAACCAAATATAAGATGAAACTTCTAGTGGTCTTTTGTTAACAAAAAAAAAAAATCTGGTCTTAGAAATCCAGTTTTTGACACCTTTATTTTTTTTTTCTTTTCTTTATATAATATGTGTGTGTGTGTGTAGAGAGAGAGAGAGAGAGAGAGAGAGAGAGAGAGAGAGAGAGAGAGAATAAATTAATGATAGAGAATAAAGACAGTCAATGGTCAGTTCACTTACAGGCTTACAGCTGAGGAACAAAAAGTAAAAACGAACAGCTAAATGACAAATACAGTCTTCAACATCGAAATCAGAGAAGAAAGTGGATAAAAAGAAATACATAGAAAACTACGAACAATAAACAGCATCCAGAGAGCAAAGAAGCAACTAAAATATAAAATGTTTGGAAGGAAAGAGGTATCACAGAAGAATGATGGAAAATAAGGAATGACAGAAAACACAAATGCATATACATAGAGTGGAAAAGTAATAAAAACTTACAGAACAAGTTTTTCGCTTTACAGGCTTTCTTATCTCTTGTTGAATATAGTCATCAACAAGTTCAAATAGCTGCAGTGATGTACTGCATTTGGTAGGAAACACTTGGAATGCACATAAATCTTTCCATCTATGCTTCAATCTGCATGAGATAAAAATAAATAAAATAAAATCTGGAACGTGGCACAAGTAATACTATCTTTCTAACCCAACAACCTCATTTGAAACCATGCAATTCAGCACTGTATTCATCACTCCTCGACACAACAAAATAGTAAAATAACTTAGATTACACTGTCTCTCTAAAGGATGAATTAGATTACACTGTCTCTCTAGAGGATGAATTTTAGGAAATAGAAAGCAGGCCCCAGCCTGCTAAAGCCTTCCAACTGAAACAGCAATCTAAAATTATTCCTCAGTGTTAGCCATCTGAAATTTTTCATTCCCAGTTGCTTCTAGAGCCTTCAATCAAGAAAATCATCTACTCCAACACATCGAATGGTCCTTAACGTTAAAATAAAACGAGCTCGCCTTTAAGTCACTCATGTTTCAACACATATGTTGGAGTGTTTAACTCCCAAATCCAATCACAACCTGCCGCAAAAGTTTGACCAATGTTCACAAGCATACAAAGTAGGCATGATATTAATGAGGAAAACCTGATATAGATTGTATTAAAAAGAGATATTTCTCAAAAGGCCAAATATCTAAGGTCTATGATAATGTGCAAATGTCTGAATATGCAAGGCGTAATGTTTTGAATAAGGGTCAGAAGAAACAGAAGACTGAGGTAACTTTAAATAATTTCACTAATCTAGAATATATATGCAGCTTTACAAGCTTGATTTTAGTTTTGTCTAGGTCAAATTAGAAACCAAACAATCAACTTCCAACCCTAGACTAAACTACTCCACAGATCAGGCAACAGAACCCTAATTTGGCTATGTGGTTGTCCTGATCAGCAATGCATTAAGCAACTCCCTTACTCTCATCAACTAAATCCGAACAAACATTGTGATGTTTACAGCCATCATTCCTTTATGTTTTTACTCCTACCCAAAAGTCCCTCGACCTTCTTTTGGCTAACCAGCATATGAAACTTAAACTTTTTATCAGAAAAATACAAGAAGATCCATGGAAATTTAATATTTTAAATGATAATAAATCCATCCAGTGAACATGCTATTAGCAGGAATGTGCTTTCCCAAGCACCAGCTAGCCTGTTGGTTAACTTTCGATTGGGTTCTATAGAAAAAAAGATAAGGTTTGAGCTAATTCCTGTCATGTAGCTCGGTATCACCTTCAAAGGACGACAACAAATAGCTTTACATCGTAATGCACAATGTTAAATGAAAAACTTAACTTTTCATTGCTAATATTCTGATTGTACTACATCAAACAGCTACCAAGTTTTAAGATTTTTAAAGAGAAAGGACAAAAAGGAAAAACTTCACACAGAACTTACTCAGTATCAGCATTAGAATCACAATAACTTCGTAGTGGTGGCTTTACTCGAAAATCAGTTCTTTGATATCTGCTAAAGCAACGTACATTTTAGATAGTCAACAAAGAGGTGAAAAAATGAATTGGGGAAAAAGAAAATACATCAGTTAAACAGAAATACTAAACTTCATAAGGGGAATTCATCTCTGCAATTTTCTTTCTTACCATAGCACCCACATATCAACTTTTATTATGACAATAAGAAAAAAAATTTACAGATAAAAGGAGAGAGGAAGGTGTACGAGGACTGTCCCACCTGGGACTTTTCCCTAGAATGGATCAAACCTTGGTGTGCAATCAAATTTCAGTGATATCATTGTTAAAAACACTAGAAGCAATGCAAAACAGTGTACATCTAATCAGAACTTTGAACAGAAAAACGGAAGAAGGGGAAGGACTGTTTACATCAGTAATTGGGATTTTCAGCCTGGGAGAGGGGCCAGATTGGCATTCTGGACCCCCCATCCCTGACATGGAAGCATATGAAATACAAGGTAAAATCGCATGATAGTTAACTGGATTTTTTGTGAAGGTTCAATACATTTCATGCGAAAAGCAATAATGAAAGTCTTCCAAATTCAAAATCGTCATGAAGTAATTCCTCATGCTTCTAAAACGCGTTAAAACCATGTAGCAAGGATACTCTAATTCAGATTTAACGGCACTACCCTATTGCTTCAAGCTCAACATGGAAAACAAAAATGCATCCTCCATTCAATTATTCTAACCTAGTTTTTACTCATTTCTTTGGCTGGGACACCCAATTTCTTTGCAATAGGCAAGCAGATTAATGGACTAAATAGGAAAAGAAATCTAAAAGAATAATTAAGTGGAAATCTTACATGCAGGATTCTGGATCTTTGCGAGGGTCATAGCCTTTTCTGATCCAGAACCTGAGAAATGGTCCATTTGAAAAGTAGTATGCAATTCCAAGCAGAAGCCTGTAAAAGCAGACAAACGCAGAATACTAAATTTAACAAAGAGCCATAGTAATGCTAAAATAATTTACTATGAGGTTGAGGTTCCAGGCAGAAAACCTTTTGAGCATTATACTGTTAAATTTTAGACCTTCATCAAGCAAGCGATCACTGATAGAGCTTTTAGGCCATATGGGCCGCTCATCAAAGAGTTTAGATACAGCCATCTGCCACTTCCACTGCTCTGAATCCCTGGATATGAATTCCTCCCAGTGTACTTTTTCAGGTATCTGTAAGACTGCTTAAGTATAACAAAAAAAAAGGGTGGTGTTTTGGATGGGTGGTGTTTGGGGAGAGTGGCAGAAGGTGCAGAATTATGCTGAATCTTTCAATTCTAAATATATGCCATGAAAGATGATGAAAATAAGAAATCACATAAATGAAGCAAGAATAGATTAAAGGAAACGCCTTTTTTTCCCCCCATTTTTGGGGAGGCGCCGAATAACACAAACAAAACAAAAGGATATCTTTGATGTTAAAGTCAATTGCAAGACCTGACTCTATATCCTTCTGCATAGAAAACAGCAGAAGTCTTGTCAGTTAAAGCATTACTAACCATCGCGATACGATACGAGATTATGTGCTTGATAGAGTATAGAACATTGCTTTAAATAATGCAGTTGACATCTGAAATGAAACATGATAAAGATTACTAAATCATATCATACTCTTTGGAAGCACACTAAATTGCATCCCAAAAAACTTCCCAGAAAATGATGATGCACAGAATTCTGTTTCTTTCCTAGTGTATGCACAATTAAGGAGATAAAGATGGATTCAGCCTCCTCCAAAGCATATAATCAGTTTCCAATTTTTCACGTGTCAAACTCCAAAATACGAAAATCACTTTGAAGTTCCATAAAACATTTTAGGGGTTTATCAGTAGAAATTGATTTCATTTAATTAACTTGTAAGCTACATTTTTAATGCATGAAATAAGTTTGACTCCAATTTTTTATCCATAAAGTTCATTTGTTAAAACTAACAAAAGATTAACATAAGAATGTTTATTAAGAAGTATTGTTTATAAATGCATTAGTATTTCATACAGGATATTGTTTTAGATATGGGCTTCACAAGCAAAAATGTGAACAGGTAAGAGGGCCCTATCATGACTTAACCATTCTCTTGCTCCACATCAACCAACTCTATCTTTATGACTCCTACACCTTTAAGCTAATATAAAAGAACAGTATTAATTGTATATACTATTATTACTATTATTTGCTCAGAAACAAAAAAAGGTATATTAATTGTATAATATTGAGCATCAAATCTAAAGCACTGTTAAAATTACAGAGTTCCAGATTAACTATAAGAAGAAATTGTGTGGAGCAAGTTGCGGAAGATAGACATCTACAATAGCAAACACTTGATGGAACCTATTAGGCTATTAAATATGACTAAATATGGAAGAGTATTATCCCACACACACGCGCGCGCGCACACACGCACACACGCACACAAGCACTAGGCAATAAAAAATCAATAAAATAACAGTAAACAGGTTCGGCAGCAACTTAGCAGACTAAAAAGTAAAACAAAATAGAATAAAAGGAGAACAGAAAGTATTAACTTGTTCGTCAATACCTCAGAAATGTTTGGCTTAACTCTTGCTTCTTTCTTCAATGAGCTTGGAATGACTGATGGTCTTAAACTGAAAAAGATTAAATAGTCAGTCAGGAAAAATAATGCACGACTGAAACTTCTTCAATAATCTAGCATCAGATAGCTGTAGATTATATATATATCAAGAAAAAGGAAGTGTATTTTGTTACATAAAAATTATGAAATTGGTTAATGTGGTGCATTTAATTCAATGAGACATGTAATATAAACTCTCCATGGAAAACTCTTATTACTAATCAATTAAACAAGGTTCAAGTATATCCAAATAAGAGAAAACAGTGTGCCTTACACTAAATTTTCTGGAACATCTTTTGGTGCGAAAAGTGGGGGCAATATCATCATTACATCATCCTCATCTAGATCCATGAGACCATCCTTCTCTGAAAGTTAAGAATAAATCATTTTGATAGGGAAAACAAACCAAACATGATATTTTACATTTCACTTCTAAAGGAATAAAGAAAATAAAAATATAAAGGCTTCACCAAACTGTGGCTCCTCTACTTCTGTCCAGTTTCTCTTTCTCCGCCGAGCAACATCAGCATGAACAGCGACAACATGTTGGTAGTCAGCCATTCCTTGACAAATTTTAGAAACAAGGAAAGATCAACTTATTAGTAATGAAGATAAATGAAAATATCAATGAGCATATAACAATAGCAAACTATTGAATTCTGACCATCAAAGTGATAAGCCTCAGAGACCCGAGCAACAATATCAGCAAAAAGATTTACTTGGTCTTCTGATTTCTGTGTGTCAACTTCTTTTCTAGCGACAACTGAGTCATTTTCAAGCTGACGTATCTCTGGAACATTTCCAACATCAGCTGCATCAAGCTTGAATGTCTGGTTGGAAAGTTTAGAGCTTTGGCCATCACAAGGCTGTGGCGTCTTCTTTTTAGATATTTTTAATAGCAAGTTGTTACAGGGACGAACTTCTCCACATGCAGGGTGCGAGTATGGGTCTTCAGGTCGGAAACGAAGCTCTAACTTGTTAGGTTTTGAACTACGAGCCTAAAAAGGACATGATTAATCTTAAATTAGCGGCAGTTTGACATGAGAATGAAATAAGAATTTACTTGAAAGCACAAAATCACAGCCCCGAAATCATATCCCGGAAAGAATTGAGATGGCAAAAATAGATGCTAAATTATAGGAAAAAAAGCAGCGGCAGAGGCTCATATTTATACATTGAAAATTTCAATCTAAATGAACACAAACCAATTTTCATACATATAGTCAAACTAACACAAATATACATCACCAGCCATACAAGCTACTTTCTATTCAAGAATTTACGTTCCAGTGATTCTTCACACATCCTTGACTCCCAAAAGCACATTTCAGCGAGCACGTATATCCTCACATGCCCTGTTATGTCCTAAGCCTTATGATCCCATGCATTAATTATACACACACATAAACGCATGCAAATACTAACCACCGAATAAATAACATTTACAAATTAACTTATTTATTCTGCAGCAGATGACAGCTATTTCCCTAAACCCTAAACCTCAACAGAAAGTAAAAAAAGAAACAATGATCGCTTTACTCAACATCATCTACCTGCTCCATATCATTACAAGAGCAAGAGCAATACTGACACATAAAATAAGCTTGTACTACATTCATTACAACAATTATTGGGAAAATTTCATAAGTGTAGTTTGTTTAGACCTTGACAATTGCTTCAATTCCGCCGAGAGTCTGAATTGCACGAGATGTTGATGAAGGATAACCCGGATAATGAACCGCAAAAACCTCATTGCTCGGTAAATTTCCAGCAACTTTACCATCTTTAATCACTCCCATTTGTTCTTGCGCCTACAAATTCACCAAAAATTTTGAAAATTGAGGAAAAAAATTAATTTGTTTGGAAAATAAGTTACTGAATTTAAGGCTAATATTACTCAAAATTACCTTTTTAAGGGTTTTGGGGTCGCCGCCGGCGGCTTTTTCTGATTTCCGGTGGTGGTGCAAAGATATAGGGTTAACTCAACGTCTCAACGCATTAACTCTGGCCGGCGGAGGGCTTTTTCCTGGCGGGGGCTTTTGCACGTTATTAGCGTTTTTTGTCCCGCGTATGCTGCAAAACTCATTCTTTTTGAAAAATACGCTCTGTCGATAGATTCTTGAATAATTATACCAAAAATTCTTGAAATTATCGAAACACCCTCAATATGTTGGGTGAAGAGAATTAATGTCGCGCGTGTTGGAGGGATCAGAACGAGGAAAGAAAAGGGCAGTTTTGAAAAAATGGGTCTAGTTTTCTTTCTTTCTTTCTTTCTTTTTTATTTCTTTTTTTCTGTTTATTGTCAGAGATTTTAATAAGCTTATACTACGCAACTTTTCAAATTACAATTATAATTATACGATCCAGCTATGAATGAATGAAGATTAATATGATATTATGTTTATGTTTATATTTTGTTTTTTATGTTTATGTTTATAAAATGTGTCCCCCCCCCCCCCCTCCCGAACAAAAAAAAAAATTCTACTATAAAATATTAATTTTTTTTCCCTTTGTTTCTTTTTGGTCCAAAGGAAGGAAGAATAAAAATAGTGTTTTAAGGTTGTTTTTATTATTTATTTTCTTCTGTTCATCCAATAGCCATTCTTTCAATTTGAAGGCTTTCTTTTTTATCTTTGTAAATGTAATTATGATTATTGTATTCTACATTGCTGTTTTATTTATCTTTATGTGCCTAAGTTGAAGAGGCCATTAGATATATTTTAGGGTTCCTTAACTAATACAATAGCTCATAGATGTAAAGAGAGCCGAGGGAGAGGTAAAGAGAGATCGAAAGTGAATTATTGGCGGCATCACTTCGTGGGAAGAATGTAAACGTTGTATCAATACATTTATTTGTATTTTATAAACCCCATTAAAATGGATTCAAAAGTGATGGGCTCCTTAAGAAGAGTCTGCCCAACTGAATGGAACAAGTCTAAATGCCCCCCTATAGATTGCAGGCCCATTGAAATCAATTAAATAAAGCTCAATAGTTTATCATTTAAAAGGGCTCATCAAGCTCATCGGTCTACAATTACATGCAGTGAGAAAGAAACACAACAAACAACAAACACATGATGATCATCCATTTATATTACAAGCTCCTTAATACACAAACTTCAAAACATATTCACAATTTAATTATGTGATAAAAGAAAAAGAACCCTAAATTCTGTTGCCAAAAAACAGTTCGTTTACTTCAAACATCATAATAATCATCACCGAACTTGTTCTTGATCCACTTGAAACTGTTGCGAAGCGATGACTTGAGCTTACCTTCCATGGTGTACATATTATAAGCAGCCACCCTTTTCCTCCTCTTGCTCTCTGGGTTGCCTGAAGAGGCTAACACATCGGCCCTCCCGGTCGGACCGTTGAAGCTATACGATTTCGACTGTTCCTCGAACCCAAACCGGGCTTCGGAGCTGGAGCTTGGATACCCTGAAAATGATTTGCTTTTCTCCATGACCAGAGAGCTCTCTAAGAAAAGGTAAGATCTGTTTACTTCTACTTTATAGAGCACGAGTATACTAAATAATAGGAAGCTACTCTTTGATATGTAAAATTACATGCAAAAAATTTATTGGTGCATGTTCTTGCGGTGTGCATGGGCAATGACGTGGGCTAAAGATTTTATTATTATGGAGTTGGGAAAATTTTTTAATCCGGAAGTAAAATTCAAGACGAGTTGGTAGCGGTGGTGAACATATTTTTATAATATTATAAAAAAATTTACAACGATATAAAAGTATATTCACATTATTATCAATTCTTTTTATATTTTAATAAAATTCAAGATCTTGAACTATGTTACCACTCTATGAAGTTGAATCGTCAAAAGTCAAGATCTTTTGCATAGTATCAAATAGGTTTCTAATAGACGTCAAATAAATTGGAAATAATTTGCCTTGCAAATAACAAGGATAAAAATGGTTCAGAATTCCAAAATAATTAACTCAAATAGTATTTTATGAAAAGCTTATGACATTTTTTGACTTTAACCATTGCCTTCGTTGCTGCTAACTCCTCCGAATGGCTTTTACATATGAATGAATATCGAAGTTTTAGATACGATATAGATATAAACTAATATAGTAGATGTTGAATTCAACTATTAAAATGTTTAAAAATTTTAGAAATAAATTTACTTTTTTTTTTGTCTTTTTTTGAATTTAAAAAGGATTAGAAATGAAACTAAGACAACGATTTATAAGGTTTCTCATTATAGGGTTCAATTCTCTTCAATTTGAGAGTGAGAAAAGAACTTTTTTTAAAAAAAATAGAGTAGTTCTATACAGCCCTATTTTTTTAGAGTGATGATACAGCCATAAACTCTTGTACAAACTAAATTTGTACAAAATGATTTGGCATTAATTCATTGGTTGAAAGAAAATATAAAATAATAAAAACAAATCACATGGATCAAGTGATATTTAATTTAGTCAATTAAATCATGTCACATTAGTTTGTATAAAAATATATTTGTACAAGAATTGTGGCTATATTATTACTCATTTTTTTATCTTAAAAAATTATCTTTAATGATGTGTCATTCACTAATTGGTTAGTAAGATAATATAATTAATTAGATTTTATAAAGAATTATCAATTAATTGATAAATGTTATATTATTTAAGATAATTTCTTAAAATAGAAATACTCAAAATATTGCGAGAGCAAATTATCCCCAAATGTTTATTGGGAATTGGAGTGGAGCTTTCAATGACACTAATAATGAAATGTTGATAAAAACAGCCGGTGGAGATGGTGGGCAAAGCACGTTTGAGATTTAAAATGAAAAGGCCACCATTGATATTGAGAGGTGGAGGCCCCATTCAAAATTAGGTCCATCAATGGTGATGCCAATAAGTTCAGTATAATACGGCCTTGCACATTACTTTAATAATGTTATTGCTTTACTTCTTGTCGGTCCCTCTAGTAAAGCCTCTATGACTGAATTTCAAGCATCACTCACATTGAGAGGATTCAATTTTTCAACACGAAAGAGAAAAAAAAATATATTTCCTCTCAAAAAAAAAAAAAAAAATCCAACTCATGTTGCACTAACTGATGAATGTCTATGAATGTCACGTATTAAGCTATTGTTGATTTTTTATACCATTATTAATGTAATAGATAAAACTTCATATGTCAATAATAGATAAAACTTCATATTGACATGTTAATCGCTAGTAGTGTTATTACATTAATAATAGTATAAAAAATCAATTATTACAAGAAGCGCCTTCCAAAGACGATTTAATTTTTCAACTCATGTGATATTCATTAATGACTGTCACATATTAAGTTATTACTTCTTTACGCCATCATTAATATGATAAATGAGATATCACGTTAACGTGTCAATCATTAAAAGTACTATATATCATATTAATGGTAGTATAAAAAATCAATTACTACTAGTAGCGTCTTCCAAATAGAGAGATCAGGATGTGATCACCAGGATTATCAAATATAACTTAGACCAATGTCGCAATGTCATTAATCATGGTGGAGGGAACCCAATCTTGAATCTCAGCAAACATAAATCAATATAATTCAAAATAAAATCTCTAGGGTTAAAATAATAATGACTTCACTAAGATTGGCTCGAATCTTAAAAAGTTAATCATGAAAACAACCAGATGAAGGCAAAAAGATTTGTTTGGAACTCAAAAAGCAACAGCAAATCCGAACTAGACAGCAGTATAATAATGGATATCCAATGGCCACCACTTAAGCAATCATCAAATGCTTGCTATGAGACAAGTACAACAATCTACGAGCACATATCTCAAATCCATTAATTGGCTGTCGCTTCAGATCACACCAGTATCTCATCAGGCCAACTGATCTTGAGATATTACGAAGACACAATGAATCTTCAGACGCCATTTACAAGGAGTGCTCTAACTTCGACAATAAAATCATGCATATTTGGAAAATGTAGGAAATAGGAATACACACACACACACACACACTGCTGTAGAGATGAAGCATGTGATAAAACTACAGATGAACTTGAAACCAAATATACACACCTGTGCTTTTGTTGATTAAACTAAAGCAAAAACCAAGAATTACCATCAGAAGTTACTTAATTTGACTGACATCTGAAGAAATCAGCACCGTCCTCAATATCAACCGTTTTAATGCTCCCACTTTGAGCCATGAGTATTCTGTACACTGTCTTTGAGCAAACCTCTCCTAGTCTTCTATTGCCACCAAGTAATTCGTCAATGGTCAAATCCTTGAGCAGAAACTCCTTTTCACGCACCTGAAGTTCCAATATATGGGCAATACAAGTATTTTGTTACCGCAAGTATTTTAAGAAACAACAAATAAAAGTCAAAGCTTTCATTGTAGTAACAGAAACAGAGTAGAACACGGTCAAGTCACCAAGCATTACTGTAGCAAGAGGTTTTCTGCTATCATATCTAGGATCCATTGAAAATATGTTTGTATGTGTGCTTTTATTTATTTATATATTTGCTTAATAAAAGAAACTAATTAGGAAATATTAACATAAAGATATTGCATCAAACTTGGTACATTGCCGTGTAAGATGCAGTGTGTGGGATTCAGTTTTCCTTACACCCTAAACCCAGGAAGCAGAGCTACTTATAGAAATTTTGGATGACAAAATAAGGCAAGCACAGAAAGGATCAATTACACCTACTGTGACACTCAAGCTACCTCTGTGCTGCAGAAAATCTTTTTGCACTATCCTTCATTATTTATATATCTATATATAATAAGGCCTCAGTGAAAGGGGTAACCAACAACACAACAAAAGTGGACAAATCTACAGCATGCTATTGCAATTGCAAAACTAAACCCATTCCGCCAGAGGGAAATTATAAAGATTTTGTTTAACAACACAATTAAAGGTGGTAAAGTACTATCTAGATGCTATCCAGAGTACAATAAAGTCCTTCAATTTTTATATAAAGTGAACAAAGTCATACAGGTGTTCAAAACAAAATGTCAAAAAGATGGCACATATTTACTATCAAGTATCAACCAAATATTAAGGAGACATATTTTTGCTTTTACACTTACTGATTTACTAGGGTCCATATAAATGCTCAATAGAGCTCTCACGGTAGGATACTTCTCCCATATAGCAATAGCATATCGTGACTCTACCTTTGGAATAGATACCAAAGCTTTTACCTGGACATAACAGAGTATTCAGATATAAAAATTCAGAGCCTGAACAGAAAGCAACATGTTGCACACCAACGGCTGGGGATTAACTAGTGAGAAAGATAGCAAAGTCATGGGATGCATAAGAGACATGGAAGGCTCTACTTAGTATGGAAGTGAAAAAGGAGGTTGTTCAGCTTAATAAGTAGCGGATAATTCTAAAAGTACCAGGGAGATCACCAAAACAAGATGCATAGCTCATCAGTCAAAAGCAGCACTACTATTGCCAATATTCTGTCGATTACTCATCAAAGTTATCAATGTAACTGAAACAGGCTATTATTGTATAAGATGATAAGCAATACCATCCACACACTTACCAAATTTCTTTCGTAGACATCTATCCAGTGCAAGTCTGTGACTGAGCTAAGTACCACTGTCCACTGGCTTAATGCACAAAACATATAATGTTCATATATCCTTTTGCGACACAACAATAGCTGGGTTGGTTGTAACTATTTTAGATAAAATTACATGACGGTAACATTCAAGATGAAATTTCCCAAATATTTTGTTCCAGAACATTGGGTTCAATTTCAACAATTCAATTTTGACAATTTTTCTTCTTCAGGTGAGGCAAAGTGAAAAATACAATTAATGATAGAGTACACCAAATTCATAGCAGACTCACCATGGGCTCTTTTTTAGTAAATGCTTATCTACAGAGTCCTCAGAGATAAGGGATCCATTGGCGGTTACAGATAGTCGAGTTAATTTCTTTCTGCAATTGAAAGTACGAAGCAGTTTCAGATCATTTATCAGCTAAAATATGAAAAAGAATGAAGGAATCACAGACATATGTACACAAGCATAAAATATAAGGAAGAAAGAAGAGGTGTTTCTTCAGTTGTTCATAGAAACAAACATCTGTAACAGTCTCCGGTGGTAACAACCCCGAGTAATTTAAATGGGCTGGACAGCTAAATGAGCCTAACATTAAAAAAACTTGTAACAGTACATTAAAGAGTAAGAGACCGATAGATGTTGTATGTTCAAAATATTTTTTGAATTTCTTCAGACTCAAGATTTTCTGAAAGGAAATTCTTTGACCATTGAGGCAGAAAAATACATAACCGGAGAAAGAAAATAAAAATTAACTGCACAAAAATATAGAAATGATATCAGGATTATATTCATCACTAGTCTGCATTGTTTCCATCTCAAAAACAAGATTATACTCATCACTATGAGATAATACAGCACTTGAATTGGCAAGAGGCTAGGCTACTTGTTAAACCAACAACATGTTCAGCTACTTCAGCTTCATCAATACACTGCCTGGAATGTACCCTAACAAAATGAGTGGTCAATTTTGCCAGCAACTGTAACAAAACTTCTTCAGTTATATAGAGCATTAATTTATGGTAATTGTTTGGAATCTCAGTTAGTTATCTGACCTCCTCAACAGGTAGGCATCTCCAACCACTATTATTTGCTGGATTCTTATACTGTTCCTTTTCTCTGCCACATTACCAGAGTCCATGTATCAATAGATCGCAATATTAATTGTCAATTGAGTACAAATAGCCAGCAAAAATAATGTGATACTAAACTAAGCAACACCTTACTTTTTACAGATATGTGCCATTAACCTATTTGTGAGGTAGCAAATTGTATGGGATGGATAATGCCTTCAAACTAAAGAAACTTGATCCATGAGTGATTCATTGAGAACAAGATTACAAAACTCTTCTGCCTCATATACGAGTAGTATGTATGGAATTTCCATTCCTTGGGGAGATATCTGTGACAAATTAAAATGAGCATAAGTCAAAATGTTAATAATCACAGACAAATGCAAGTTAAAGATTCACCAGAACAACAACATTCTCATGCATGCATATAAATACGACATCTGAGCAAATGCTGATTTTGGCAATCAAGAATATTTCATTCGTTTCTAATTTTATTAGAAAAAGGAGGAAAGAAAACGAAAAAAGCATTAAAAAGCATGAACATACGAAGGCATAACATGCATTATAATATAACTATCAGACCAGTACTTAGGAGTTTGTAGTTGAGAATTCAGACTATTTCACAGAATTATATAACTAGGTAACATATAAACTTTCCTGTATAAATTTCAAGTAATAGATATCAGTTAATTAACAATAACCAGAAAAATTCCGCTCACTTCTCATGCACAAAAGCTTATCATATGGTTACTTCATAACTGTCTAATATTACCAAAATGCTAACATACTTGACAAGCCCTCAAGCTTATCTTGGAATTCGGCACCATGAATTAAACTTGGCAAAATAGCATAGTCATTGGGATTCTCATCAATAGCCAAAACCCTAATATTGATATTGCATGAGGAAAGCGGTCCAATAAATGGTCATAAAAGAACTCAAAAAAGATGTTGACCTCTATATCAATTTAAAACCCCAAGAAAAGGAAAAGAACATAAAACTAAATAGGAATCTGATATCTCAAAACTTGAAAGGTAACTGCGTATAAAAAGAAAAATCATTAGCACTTTAAAGAACATTAGCATTTGATAAAAAATCTGTTCTTAACCAAGTTATACGGACAACAGGAAACAGATGAAGACAATAACCAAGATTTGAGTCACGAGCATTTTCTAGTAGCCTTCAACCAAAGACTTGCAGTCACAGTATCACATATGCCTAAAAATTCACAGGAAATAATTTCAGGTAATATAATCATATTTTCTACCACAAATACAGTATTTATTAGGATGATCAAGCATCAATATTCAATGGAAATAAATCATTTGTTCAGATAATTCCATCTATTCGCTGCTAGTTATCAGACTATGATGGCATGTCAGATGTACAAGGTAAAACTACAAATCCAAATATATATTGAGTATCATAGCAAGAAAAATATTCATATTCAAACCAAGCAGTCACCTGTGAAATATGTTCAGGAACTGTCATGGTCCACACAATTGATCTTTCAATTGGATTTGATGCTATGCGGTATTTAAATCTTTTTTCTGCAAACCTTGTAAGCAGATGGCCTGTAGGACAAAGCAGAGAACTTATCCCATAAACGAATTGGAAAAGTAAATGACAATAAATTAGCATGGGTAATCAATCACCAGAAAAGAAATGAAGAAGATATAAAAAAGACCCGACCTCCAACTGAACCCAATTCAACTACTTTTGCACCAATTTCAGCCACAATAGAATCTTGTGCAAACTTCCCCTTCGCCCACTTTTGCATTTCTTTCTGCAATTTTGTCGATTCCACAGCTTCAGCCTTCAATGCTGCCTTCTGAAGTTTCGCTTCCTGTATAACAGATTCTGATCAGTTACCCAAATACTGAGATGAAACTAGTACCCTCAATATGGGACTTACTTCCTTCTTTTTCTTCTTTTCCTCCGTAAAGAGCATTCTTTCTTCCTTAGTCATCTTCTTCTTCTTTCCCACTGCTTCATCTGTGCTTTTTCTCTTGTCAGCATTGACTTGTAAACTTCTTTTTGTATTTAGCAGATTGCCCATCTGCTCTGTGCTAAAATTTTCTTTTTCAGAACAATTTTGTAGCTGTTCAAATATCATCAAATCATTAGAAATCTAGGTAAATACAGTGGAGAACTTGGTTGTTAGCATAACCCCATTTTATTTCCACAACGAACTTAAAAATAACTCTAACCTGGAAATGGTTAGCTAAAGACACAAAACAAAAATATGCTACCCAAACTACGGTCGCTCAGAAGAAGAGAAACAAGTGCACCATAAAACTCCATAATTTGTTTACTTTTTCTAGTTAAAAAATAAAAGTTACAAGTTTCAATAATAAAGTAGAAGCAAAAAGTTACTGCTGAGAAAAAATTCGCTAAATATCATAATTGGGAAACAAGCACTCAAAGTATCATGGCCAAAATTATAGCAGTAACTACAGCAGATACTGAACTCAAATATAATTCAGAAATGTACATAAGAAATGAAAACATGTAAAAATATATTTACTAGTAATTAGAAATCAAATTAAAGCAGATAAAGGACAACTAACGTTATCAATAAGTAAGGTGTAATGTCATTTCCTCAATTTGTTAGTCTCCATGAACATTAAATAAATCATGGATAAATTAGCATTTATCATGCTAACAGTAATAACATATAGAATATTAATGCATAGGTATCAGCTTTTCCCTTGAAAACATGGACTTGAAATTTAAATATCCTCTACAAGATGTTTTGATACACTACAGCTACAATATTCTGGGTTTAAAGTGATATTAAATACTCTTTACTTCCTTAAGTATCATTAAGGTTTGAACATCTGGAAGATAATGATTTGCAAGTGGCTCAGATTAGATAATTAAAGCCTAACTATTTTGATATCACTTAATCCAAGCACATTTTATTTTGATGTATTATTATCATAATGCCCTAGTAGGAAATACCAGATCCATATCATATTCTGAACAGGTTGGCTGGGAAGAGCTGTCCCCAGACATTTGCATCAAACCAGCTTTGCCAGATAAACAAATTTCCTGTAAATTTTTTGTTTGTATGAAAGAAAACAAACTCCTAAACACAAAGCAAAATTCTTTCTAGTTCTCAAAATATTTCCAACTCACCAATTCTAAAATCCCATTCTGAGTCCTTTTCATCGTCAGAACCACAATGCACAGATTCATTCTGCCCCAAATCTACCCTTCCAGAACCACTTTCAGATTCATTTTCAGACTCTAAACATATCAACCTACTACTTCCTGTGATATACCCAACAAAAGAAACGAAAAAGCATAAGCTGCAATCAATTACCATTAATCTAAATACGGGCCACTTGAGAACACAAAGAACGTGTTACTCTTCCTATTTTACCAACAAGCACCAAGCAATCCTAACTGTAGAAATACTCGATTCCGTTTCAAGTTTAGCTGAATTATACACTAAATAGCAACACAAATAAAATTAATAACGATAAGCATTCAATTAGCGTAATAAAAGATAATAGCATTTCCAAATTACTCCCAAAAAAAAAAAAAGCAGTGCACAATTGCTTACCTAAAACACCATAATTTAACTTTTTCATTTTACTTCAATTTCAAACAAACATATATAGAAATAAACGAACCAGCTAAATTTTCATCTGAATTCGAAACCCTAATTTGAGTATCAAGCCAAGAGCGGGAGGTGCATTTGATAACAGAAACATTGGACATCGGCGTCTCGGCGACAAACGAGGGGGTGGACGAAGACGACGGGGCAAAACCCGATTTTTCGGGGTGGGGTCATCATCGAGGATAAGAACCGCAGGGGCTACCGGCTCGGGTCCTGTTCGGAATTTTTTGTAGGGACATTGGGTTGGGGTTTCGAGGGCATTCTTCTTTTGTCGGATAAAATGATTGGCTGAGACATTGAAAGGAGTTGTCGAGAGCGAACCAGAGAGCGATAGCTCGTGGTGGTTTTGTGTAATGTGATGTATTTTCGAAATAAGCGCGGGATAGTTCAGCGGGGAGAGAAGGTAAAATGAAATACCGAACCCCATTATTTCTTGTTATTATTTCTTCGTTCCAATAGTTTGTCATTATTACAATTATTAACAAATAAGCAGGTAGATTTCAGCAAGACTTGTCGTCCGCTGTTTTCATCTAGATGCCAAGTCGTCGATAAATTTTGACTCTGTAAGTTAGATCGTCTTTTATTTGTTCGGTGAACAGCATGTCGTTCTCCTTGCTGGAGACTGCAGTTTATACAAAAGAGTCTTTACGTGCTATCGTCCAATTGAGTTAATTGG
The DNA here is from genome assembly GCA_030449075.1 of Murraya paniculata. NCBI lineage: Eukaryota > Viridiplantae > Streptophyta > Magnoliopsida > Sapindales > Rutaceae > Murraya > Murraya paniculata. The sequence continues at coordinate 138,950 of JAEVFN010000018.1, read as the reverse complement.
TTATTTAATTTCATGATAATTTGAACTTATTTACTTATTCGGTCCGGATTTGAATCGGAATAGAATAATTTAATTTATTATTTTTTTAATATTTTGATAATTAATTTTCAATAAAAATTCTCTTTTTATTTCTCTTCTAGATTATTTATCTTTGTGTGGTCAAAAATTCAGACAAATACCCTTGTAAGAATTCAATGATCTAACAACAAACTCTTAAAAACAGAGTTATCAAATTTTGTTGTTAAATTCGTGAACTCTACACGACATATTGGTTTTCTATAAAATAACAAACGACCTATCATCTTCATTAAAATCATGTGGAATTTAACTATTTAGATGATGTGTTGTTGTCATGTAAAACAAGAAGTTCTCACATCGTCTACACACAAATCAATCAAATGGCATGTCTTTTCTTCCCAAAATACAAACAAGGAATCATAAATAGTATATATTCGTTACTTGGGCGTGATTTTTAAATTAAAATTTTTCCCTCAGTTTTATCCAAATGTACAAATAACCTATTCTTAGTGTTGCAGATAACAACGGTACAAAAATATATGAATAGTTGAAATAGATTATTATTTATTTAATTGTTAAAAAAATAAATGATCTCTTGATTTCATTAAAATCTTGAGGGATTTAGGTATGTTGACGACGTGTCGTCATCATGAGAGACAAGAAGTTGTCAAGTCATCTTTGTGCATATGAATTCAACAGCATGTTATTTACTACCGACATATGACCAACGAAGTGTAAATAGTATGCACATACTATTGATATGTTGTTTACGATAGTACTAAGGATGACAAGGTGCTTTCTTGTGAAAGGACGGTTCGACGCGTCGTCACGAAAAAAATAATGACAAACGACCTGTTATCTTAAGTATGCTCACAAATTAAAATTTAAAATATTAGATAGAATGTCATTAAAAAAAAAAAGACGACTTATCATATTTGAAGTGAAATTTTAAAATAGTCATTTTTTATTAAAAAAATCGGGAAGCAATGTAATTGAAACTTTTTCTTCAATTTTTTGAAAAATACAAAACTTTTTTATTTTTTAATTAAAAACATTCATTTTGGGACAAATGAGTTATCGTTGATTTTATTTTGGTTTAACCAATGGTCTTTCGATTTTTAATTTTATATATGGTCTCTCTATCCTCAAATATATTAATATTATGAAAAATATAGATATTTTAAATAAAATATATTACATATAATTTGCACAGTTTTTATATTATTGAACCAAATTTAAAACGAGCCTATTGATAGGCCAAGATTTTCCTATACACATATAATCAATATAGTATATATTCATACTTAAGCGTGATTTTCAAATTAAAATTTTTCCTCAAATTCACCTAAATGCACAAATAACCTGTTCTCAGTATAGTAGGAAAAAAACGTACAAAAGTATATGAATAGTTGACATATATTATTATTTTAATAAATTGTTAAAAGAACAAACGATCTCTTAATTTCATCAAAATCATGTGGAATTCAAGTATGTGGATGATGTGTTGTTGTCATGTGAGACAAGAAGTTGTCACGCCGTATGTGCGTTGATGAATCAAACGACATGTTGAAGCGAAATTACAAATGACGAAGTGTAAAAAGATGTGCTGGTGCATGCTATTTATGCTATATCATTTATGATAATACAGAGGATGTTACATCGTTTCAGTGTGTAATAAATATACAATGTGTCGTCTTGGTATAAAATAACACATGACTTATCATATTTAGCATGCTCGCAAATTAAACTTTAAAATATTGGAAAATATGTCATCTAAAAAAAGACGACTTATCATGTTTAGAGTAAAATTTTAAAATAGTCATTTTTGTTAAGAAAGAAAATAGGGAAGCAATGTAATTGGAGCCTTTTTTTTTTTTTGGCAATTTTTTGAAAAGTACCAATCTTTTTTTTTTAAAGCGTAATTGGAGACAAATGGGCTACCATTGATTTTATTTTGGTTTAGCCAGCGGTTTTTCAAATTTCAATTTTATATATGGTCTCTCTATCAACACATATATTAATATTATGAAAAATATAAAAATTTCAAATAAAAAATATAACTTATATTTGTAAAATGTTTACATTATTGGACCACTCTTAGAATGAGCCTATTGATAGACCAAGAGATTATTTTCCTATATATATGTGTGTATCAATAATCAATATAGTGTATATTCATACTTAAGCGTGATTTTCAAATTAAAACTTTTTACTCAGATTTACCCAAATATATGAATAACTTGTTCCCAGTTTAAGATAAGATTGGAGAGGCAGCATTGTAATTAGTGCAACATAAGTGCATCCTTTATACATATATTGTATTGCTACCATTTATACATTTCTTTTATTATAACCACCACCATGATTTGTAAATTGAAAAACAGCTGTCCATTTACTTACTTTGTAAGATTTCATTGTATTCTTGTGGATAACTGTGGTACAATGGGTATATCCTAGTATTATTAGCCGCCCTCGCCCTCTCTTACAAATAACGAAAGGGGCGCCTCAGCTCAAATTGCATCTCTTTCAACAATGATTGGTAAAATATTCACGTAGGAAGATAACATTCATGTGTTTCTTTCTTCATTATCCCTCTCCTCTCTGTGTGTATATCTCGGCAAGGAATCCTATGATTAACTTTGTTGGAGACAAATGATTGGTAAAATAATTCAGAAGACTTGAACTGGGCCAAAAGATTATCCTATATGGAATAAGGTGGCCCAACATACATATTCCTGGGGAGACAAATGTTATGGCCTTTTATCTTAGATGAAAACGAAGTGTAAGCTAGATTGAGGTGAACTGTGGAGTGTGGACCCAAAGAAAACAAAAGGGTATGACTGGTAGATTGAGGGCAGCTGGTCATTAGAACAAAAGAAGGGGCAGTATTTTCTTCCATAGCCACCTAAAACTGCTGCTTCAGTTGTTAATATAAACGTCCAATAGCCAATAATCAACAATGATGCTTCCGATCACTGGTGTGCTTGGGTTATTCTGTGTGTTCTGCAAATGTTGCCAAATGGTTATGAATATTTTTGGCTCTATTTCCAAGTAAGAACAATTTGAAAATTAAAAAAAAAAAGCTTGAAATTTGTTTGGTGCATTGTAGCAATTTTGTAGAACAGAACAGTTGCAGCTAATTCTATATAAAAGTAGGGATGGTAATGGGGAGGGGAGGAGAGGGGAGGGGAGGGGGATTGACATTCCCGTATCCATCCCCGATGTTATGTATATGTCTCAATCCCCTCCTCGTTCCCGTTAGAATTACTTGCAGGGATTCCCAACCCTTCTCCTTCCCGAATAATAACAGGAGATTCCTAAGGGTTCTCATTCCCGTATAATTGATATCTTTTTAGTTTTCGAAGTTAATTTAATCATATTAACCAAAAAATACCTAAAATAAAATAAGAGTGATAATGAATGGATTTTATTTCATTCTACTACATCGAACTTTTGGTATATATAATATTTAAATAATGATTTTCAAACCAAAATTCAAATAATGTAATTTTTATACAATATTGGCGTGCATACTGTTCATGAGCAATGATACCTCTTGGTTACCGATTATGGCGCAACGAATGTCGCGAGTGGTGCTAGTCGCTAACGTTGCGACGAGTTAGGCTACTTGATTGCCGACAATACGACGTGCTATTGGATTGTGATACGATGAAAATTTGTTATGAGACAATTGTTAATGATATGACACGTATCAACTGGTTAATTTTAATACGAATGCTTGAAGTGGTTTGGGATTTTAGCTTTTTAAACCAATCTGATTTCCCTGTTGTTGTATTTTTCACTTCGTAGAGCTTTCATATGATAGGCAATATCACATGTTTCTGATTTTTTTTTTTTTAAATTACATGAGACTATTGCTCAGATTACAAATGATATGTACAATCAGACAATTATTGAAACCAATTTATAATTCTTATATAGCACAGCCCGGATTTTGAACTCTCTCTAATGTTCGAGGGACGTCTATTCCACTTACATTACGAAAGGGAGAAGACTGCCTTCACTTAAATTGAGGAAGGAAATTAAGCCTCCACAATTCGTCATAGAGACTCGAACTCATAACCTCACATGCTTCTGAATTTTAGTCCCGTAGACAATGCGACATTTCTGAATTTGAGTCCTGTAGACAATGCCACGTGTTACTGAAATTTAGTCTGCATTGGCTTATCTTTTTCATCCTTGTGCAGATGATCTTCAAATTCAACAAAGGATTAGCCGAGAGTTTTGCTTCCAAGCATGCAGCAATATCCACACCCGCTATGTCAATAATAATGTATAGGGCTAGTGGTAAATCTGGAAATTGTGAGATTGTGTTAAGTGTTATCCATTTTAGCATTACAGGTCTTGTGATTTCAAAGTAAGCAGCCTAGTGAAAGATGTAGAAATGGGCATTCTAATGGCCGGCTATACAGTCTTCTTTTCCCTTCCTTTTTGACAGAGTCCATCAACGGAATAGCAATATTGTTGATTGTCTGTATTTGTTGAAGGCACCCATTTCTTCCTTTCTCCCCTACTCTGTAGGTCACTAGTAGGTAGGCTTATCTCTAGCTCCTCCCATTTTTCTTCCATGCAAGAAGAAGAGAAAGATGTGACAAAATCTGTTCCATCTAATAGGATTTGGCAGTTGGCACTGTATTCATCAAATTATATTATACAGCACCAGATATCTGCAAGTTCTTTTGCATGTGTCTCCATTTTCCTTCCACCGTTGATGATAACTGTAAGATAAGATTGGCTCTAGCACCAAACATTCCATCTCAGCATGTCAACAAGCTATAAGAAATTTATAAATGCAAGCAGGGAAATTCCAACACCTCAGACTTCTGGGCTTGCATTGTAACAAGCAACAAGAGGAACATCTATGAGCTAAATGCAGAAATAAGTTCCCAACAACGTTCTGCACAAATAACTTGCACTATGTTCTATAATTCAAAATCGTTAATGGGATTATGCATGTGGCATGAGAATGAAAAGAGATGTGCATATCTTGATTCATATCAGCAAGAGTTACCAGGCTACATATAACATCATTTGCATAGTAATCAGATATCAGTTAACAGCTAAAAAACATAAAGCAGACAACATATTTATCACCACAAACCTTTTAATCTTCCTGGGACAAAGAGCAATAATACTTTGCTTAAGACGAAAAAGGGATGCCACATCAAAAAAATTTTATTCCGGAATAAAATTCTTGTGGTGGCTCATCCATGCAGTTGGCTTTTACAAAACTTAATCCATTTATGACTGATTGACTGCATGCATCAAAATGCCTTTTCGCTATACTTTGGTCAAACCGAGATAACAACATCCAAGATTTTGCCAGGACTAAAGTTTTATCAAATCCAAGATTTTTAAATGCAATATACATGGCTTCAGATTCTGACTTTCCCATAAAATTTAAAAGAATTGAGCATAAGAAGATCCAGATTTCAAAAGCAGAAGTCAAATGACTTCAGGAAAAAAATAATAATAATGATAGAAGATGAAGAATTTAGATAACACATCTATAATGTAACCAAAGAAAACCTAGAAACATCAAAAGAATCAAGAAGAATTGCTTGTAGCCCACAAGAACCAAAAGGTCTGAAATCAAGCAACCGTCAATCACCTAGCCAACTAAACTCTGCCATTCAACACAGTATTTAATATGCAAAGTTTCCACATTCCTCAATTTCACTGTCCCCTCAATTTGGCAACCACTTCCCCAAATGCAAGACCAAGTGTCTCAGAACAACAGGACAATATTGTTAAATACAGCTTCCTTCCATGCCATGCTACAGATATGTTATTCTCATGATAATTGCTAAAACGACATAAGCGGAAGCTTCTAGTTCCAGGTCATAAAAATGAAAGACGCCTTCAGTTATGATGGGCTATTCAGGTTGAAACAATTTTATAGATTGACTAATATCATTCGCCAATGAATCTGTGATAGGAGGGCATACTTTCAACAACCAACAGTTCAACACTAATGTTTTATTTTTTTTACTTTTATTTTTATTTTTTGGCCGAATCCAATCAATGCACCAAACAATGATATCCTATTGAATACCTAACTAGTACACTTGAATTCAAAAGGCAATCCCTCCGTACCAAAACTACATGCCAAGATAATCGAAGAACACATTGTTAAGAAACACATGGAAATTCTGAAAATGTTGCCATTAGCTGAAAGGGTAACTCCAATAACAAAAGCCCATTTTACATCAGACCAAACTTGCTCTTACTGAAATACACATTCCTCATCAAACTAAACCATATCAAAAGGTGATTAGGCAGCAAATACATCACAATTGAAGCCTAAATTCAGATATGGGCGTACTATAACAGAAGGAATCCATTTCAAACTGCGGCAATTGATCTCAAATCCTCCAGATGACAGATTTTCAGAAAGCATATTAATCACAGACAAACACCCAATGGAGTTATCAAGCAAACGCACGAAAAAAATCAACAACAGAAACCCATTTCCAGAAAGAAAAATGGAAGTAACTTTCAATTTATCATTAAGGCTCATCAGTCATTAATCTACATAAAAACCAAAACTTTTAAACCAAAGATCCAAAACAAATATAATTTTTATTCATTCCAATACCACAGTGGCGCCCAACTCTTTGAGCTTCTCAACAATCTTATCAGCCTCTTCTTTCGTAACTCCTTTCTTGATCACAGCAGGCGAATTCTCCACCAAATCTTTAGACTCTTTTAGTCCCAAACCAGTGAACGTTTTCACTTCTTTAATAATCTTGATTTTAGCAGGCTGGTCGTACTTCTCAAGCTTTACGTCAAACGCTGTCTTCTCCGCAGCCTTCGTTTCAGCTGACCCAGGTCCGGAAGCCGCCGGTCCACCGGAGGGGAACGCCGAGACTGCAGGGCCGAAGCGGTCGAGACCCAGTTTACACCTGAACAAGATTGCAAAATCACATCGCTCGAGCTTCGTGAGGTCGAGAAGCTCGTCGGCTATGCGTTCAAGTTTCTGGGTTCGGGACTCCGTGGCCGTGCAGAGAGACCGAGGAAGGGTCGCGGCTTCGGTTACTGTGCGAGTCGCAAAGACTCTGCTGAGGCTTGGAAATTTTGTTACCATTTTTTTGCGAAAGATTTCAAGAGTTTAGAGGGCCGCGGCTACGTTACATACAAATGTATGTAACAGACACGAAATAATGAGCGTTGGATTTTGATTCCGAAATCGAACGGACGTGGATAAATGTGCATTAAAAATGTAGGTGGTGGCCAACCTGCTATAGAAATTTCAATAATTAAGTCTTAATTTAAATTATAATGTCATGTATTCTTAATTTATTGGATGATGAATTTTATAATAAATAAAATTACTCAACTACCATTTAATGGATGTATGCCACATTAGTTGAGATTTAAATTAAATTTTAAATATTGAAATTCTTATCACTATTTTATTTTTTATCTTATTGAAATGGTTGAAAAATGAAATGATATTGAGAACTTCGAAAAAAGCATAAAAAGATTGATAAAAAAAAATTTTGGAACTTGGAAGCATATCTTGTGAAAAATGAATTGTGTTTGGAAGACTGTAATAGTGATTTTAAAAGTTTAAAAGTTAATTTTAGTGTTTAGTTATTTTTTAAAAATACTTTTCACTTTTTAAATTTTGCTAAAAATACTTATTTTAATTATCAATTGTTATATATACATCATAAAAGAAAAATATATATACAAGTTTATAAATATGTAAATAAATTTTATTCAATATTATATTTGTTTCAATTATTTATATTCTCATAGTAGTTTAATAGTAAAATTTATTAAACATATACATTACTTTTAAAATTCACTGTACTTTCAAAAATAAATTTTACTCAATATTAAACTAATTCTTTTTATAGCTGATTACTTCTACAGTATAACTAACAATAATTATTTTAAAAATTACAATATCACTAGACCTGATCCTTAGTATACAATCTGAAAAAAAAAAAAAAAAAGATAGATACTACTTTGTAAAAGATGGTTTCTAAAATATTTTATAATTTTTTATTGATATATTTAAAATATCTTGTACAAACCTTTTTTTTCAACACTCCACAAGTCTAAGTCGAAACCATATATTAATGACATATAAGGATCTATTTGTATTTCCTTAATCATTAACAATCAAACATACCTTGATTGGACTATGACAATAATTTGTTGCCTATATAGCATTTACATGACCAACTTTTTTTACCATTTTCTTTATATATTTTCATACACTTCCGTTGATGAAACTCCATGAAAATAAGTCAAATACTTACTATGCAATATCTTCTTGAATTCTATTTCAATCAACCATATATACATATTTTATTACCCATAAAGTTATTAGTAAGTATTATATCTTTAGGCAATTGCTGTTTTACCACTAGGAACAGAACATAATTATTGATGAAGTTGTAAATTATTAGATAAAGTTGTAGTCCATAGCCGAAATTACAATATATTTGATGCAAACCTTATTAAATATATAGATATTAAGCGAGTTATTAGATATTTCATTTATTTTTTATGTCGAATTAAGATTTCATCAATATTTTAACATGATTATTAAATATGTTATATTTAGATCAGCCTAAATTTAACATAGTACGAAATTAATATGACATAAACGCCACCAGATGACCTATTTTACCGGCTCTATACCCAACTATCTTTTTTATTATTTCCTATTTTCTTCGTATCTTTTCATACGCTTTCATTGATTAGTCTCCATCAAATAAGTCCAATTCTTACTGGGAAATGTTTTCTTCATCTTTTATTTCGATCCACTCCGCTATACATATTTTATTGCCAGTAGTCTATTTATCACTGGAACAAAACAAAATTACTGACTGAGATAGTCTATCGCCGGAAATAAAAATTGGTTACTTCTTATTATATAACATTGGGTTTCGTTAGATAATAATCGGGTAAATATCTCATCTTCAACGAATATTTACCATTCAGGGTCAATCATCATTCTCGGCTTAGCAAATGGGCTGAGAATTAGAGTTACGGCCTTGGGGGTTTTTTACATGTATAAATATATATGAAATATTATTTTAGGGTTTCATAAACGAGATTCAAGTGGCCATTTCTCAGAAAAGAAAAAGATGCATTGCGCTGGCATTGTATTGGAGACGATTAGTAGAACCAAGTGAGATGCAAATTAATTATATATAAAGATATATAACCCATTTATATGCACCATCGATAATTGTTTGTGTACGAACAAAAACATGGTAAATGGCATAACGATACCACCCAAGTGAAGTGATCGACTTAAAGTCACCACTTGCCATGTTCGAAGGGAAAGAATGGGATTTGTTTGTTTAAATAAAGGGCTGCAAGCTCTTCGTCTAGATAATCAGAGTATTCACTAGATGCCGCATTATCAGCAAAACCCTCCGTGTCAATGCACAGATTAGATGGTCGGTCATTGCTATGAATATGAGATAATGATTTCGGGAACATTTCTGTATCGGCATCGTCCTCTTTATCAAACTAGAATGTGTAACAGAATCCATGTCAACTGCAACATCAGTTTCTCGGAGAGGAGCATCTTGTCACGGGACGAGAGGTTATGAGCCCGTGCGGTACTCCCGCATCCCATACTACAAGTCAGCATTTCCAAACATCATGCTAGAAGAGGAACTTGGCACATTGTCTGTTCCTTTAACATCAAATGCCTCATGGATTCCATGCAAGGCTGAAATATCAATAGCCTGATTGCCAAAAATGTGCAGAACTTGATAAGTCTGTCTCTCCGTTTCAGATCCGCAAAGAACATGCAATGCCCACTAAGTTTGAGACAGTGATTTCAAATGATGCTGCAATACAATTACAGAGAGCATTCAACAATTTCTCTAATCTATCCCCACTAATCCTGTCTTCGTTACTCTCGAAGAGTTCTGTCCACTGTCTTTCAGTGACATGAAATGGTGCCTGCCTAAGCCATGGCGTCGATGAGGGTGACAGCTTTTTCATAGTTACCTTGAACGATAGCTTGAATTAGCATTTCAGTGAAGAACAAAGGATTTGGTATTTCTCCAGCCTCCAGAAGTGAGTCAAGTGCATGCTCTGGTAGATGACACTACAATTTAAATTGAAAAATGAAAATCGCTTATTTACATAAAATCCAATCTCCATTAAGCACGTCAAATAATGATAGGACCACATGACCAATAATAATAATACTAAATGAAAACTCCAGATTATAAAAAAAATGACAAATTCCATCCATATAGCCATTAAAGCCACTTTCTCTGAACTGATATACTTTTAAAGTATCAGAGCTGCCGACTAGCTGTAGTTAAAAATGTCAAACTATGAAAGTATTCATATACTTTCATGATTACGTCATTAGATCAACTAACACCAAGCTCATACTCCCATACACATAAGTACAAGTAAATGACTGCAGTTACATATCTTATTTGAGGAAATTCATGTGCAGCATAACCAATGTGACTAAGAAACCATTGAGAAAATTATTCTTGTTTTCCATCTGTGTAGTTTAAAAGCATGGCATGATTGCCAAACTGTTAAAATTGACAAAGGAAAACAGAATCCGGGGAAAAGAAAATCTTGTTATCCCTTGGTAGAAACAAATATTTAGTATTGACAAAACTTACAAATATAACAAATGTTCTGTTCGTCCATTCCTACATTTACAGCTGCAAAATTGTTTCGTAAAAGATACATCCAATGAACCACTAGTTATATCTCCTCCGAGGCTTCTTGCTAAACATAATATTAGTATTCAAATACTCTCCCAAAACACTCACTCAGCTTGGATGAATGAAGAAAAGTATGAATTTTGGAACTCCTTAGAAACGAAAGCCCACAGCGAAGCTAGAAGACAGACTCTATCCCACAATTCTTCAATGTTACTTCTAAACTCACCTTCAGTATCTGCATGTAAATAGTCAACAAAAATTTCAGCTAAAGAAGATGCAAAATCTTTGATGGACCTAAATACCATCTGATAGTCAATCAAGGCTAACCTTCAATTCAACTATGATTTGAGAGCTTGACGATGATTTTAGGTTCCATTCTACCTGCTACTTTTGGAAGTTTCAGTTGCACAATAGGATTGAACCAATACAACACAATTTGTACAACAATTTTTATTTTTATTTTATTTATACAACATAAATATAAACCAAAACCCACTACAACTTTGACCAAGCACAAACTGACCCAAGACAAAATGCACCATAATACTTATACTCCTAAAAATTAAAAAAAAAAGAAAAGAAAATAAATAAATTTCTACTAAAAGAAATAACAAATGAAAAAAAAAAAATATCTGTGAGTATTTGATGTTAAGAGTAATATCTAGCTCAAGTTTTCACCATAATACAGAATTCCTTGATTTTCAAATCCTCTAATGGCCTCGATCAGAAGTTTACATACCAATACACTTGAGAGATGGACATACAGGGTCACCTAGATCACTTATTCTTAACTAATAGAAGAATTACATAATTTGAAATTATACAATTCCACAATCTTAATGGTAAAAGGGAATGAACAAAAGTAAAAAAGAAAACATACCTCCATATCATCTGTTAGAATTTAAATTTAGTTGTCATCATCCCCAGAATAACTATCATCACTATCATGCTCGTATATCTGATATTCTCCATCACTGATGCCATTATCTTGCATCTTATCCACATCAACATCGGTGGATGAAAAACTACTAAAAAGCTCCTGCAAATATGGTCTTGAGTTGCTTTCCAGAGCCAGATCTGAAAAATGTATAGGAAACCTGATGCAACCAGGAATGCATGTAGATATAAACTTAAAAGTAATGTATGATGAAAACACCAACAAGGTCCAGCATACTTAAAATAAAATTCTTAGGCTTAGAATAGGGTTGGGAATTCAAATATGTTTTTGGTACCATAAATGAAGTATGCTTCCTAAGGCCAGAGCAAGGCTTGACATCTTATCCCATTTATTGGAAGCTCTGACATTCAAAAATATGGATTAACACCAGAAGGAAACAATAATCTAGGGAAAAGGCGAAAAAGTTTAATTTCTTGCGGGACTCTCATGATTTCAAGCAGCACCTTGAATAGAGGTAAGCTAACAATGAAGAACAAGAGTTTCAAATCCTTCAATAATAAGAACATGCACATTCCTAGAGAACCTGATAACTAATGACTCTTTCAGATAGATCGTTATTGATTAACCCTTTTTCAATATAAGTTTGTAGGATTTGCCCAAGGATTTAATCATCTTTGATTACCCCAAAGATACATGTTTTAGAAGAAATGCACTGGAGTAATACACTTAAGGACACATGAAAGAGATTGCAAAAAGATTTGATCATCCTTGCCGACCTACAAAAGCAACATAACAAAATGATATAAAATACAAGACAAAGTGTCGGGAAATAATTGATACTAGATTGTGAGGGAAACTAATGTCAAATTTGTGTGCGGAGAGTTACATTTGATTACCATATCCAGTGTTTCATCAGCATCTGATTCCCCCACCGGCATCAACTTCTATTCTATCTTCCTCTTCGTCATCAACCTCTATTCTGTCTTCTTCATCATCAACAGCTTCAGGCTTTTCTCTATTATCACCATCATCTGTAAGCTCCGCATGGCAAAGTTGATTAGTTAATTTGACATTTAACTGAGTACAATGGGATACTTACAGATAGAGCATCAATTGAAAGAGTACTTGAGAATTCCACAGTAACTATGCAGGCAAATTTCACAGAAGTAAGAAGTATCACAGACAATTAGAACCAATTAACAAAGATAGTAAAATAGATCAGAAAAACAACAAAGATAGGAAAATCATTGATAATAACATTGAAGATGATGCTTTTCTCTAGGAAAAAGTTTAATTTCGGGATCTCTTGGGATTTGGTAGCTTCTGAACTCCTTTCCATCCTTAAAAAATGGGAATAAGTTAGATTATGATTTGATTTTTGGTTATTTGTAAGCATTGAAAAATTGGGGAAGCACCTTTTGGGGATCTTTTATGTTGCTTTACAGATCTTAGGCATCCTTTAGAATGTCCTGATTTGGTTAAGAATTTAAGGCTTTCATTATGGAAGTATTATTTTATCTTGCCCGTAAACGGCTTGTTTACCTTTTTAGTGAATTTTTGAAATCTTTAAAACTGCCTAAGAAAAAGAAACAGCTACAAAGACACACACTCCCACACAGAGTTCAGTACAACATAGATACAGAGACATATAATCAAGCCAAATGAAAAATTGCTAATTAAATAAAAGGCAAGGAAGAAGCTTATGCATGCATGATCAAATATTTTCAGGACAAAAAATTTTAAACAATCTTTAAGTACCCTTTATTTTATTTATTAATTTGTTTAGTATTTGAAAGATATTTTAGGATAATTTGAATAATAAGGATAGAAAACTTTCACAATATTTGCAGCCATTTGATAATAATATGAAGAGCACAGTAGCACAGCAAATAAATAAACTTCTTGAAATGTAAAAATAATTGAAAAGGAATTGAAAATTCAAACCTTTATTGACTTGTAGGTTTTCCTCTTGATCAGGTTTTAAGGTATCTTTATAAATGCACATCCTCTTTAACTTTTCAAAGCTTTCACTAGCATTTTTTAGCAATTTCTGAGTACCAGTTCCAGGAAACACCGACAGAAACCTCACCTCCACTCGTCTTCTAATTGCAGCATGCACGTGACTTGAGAACCATCCTGTTTGCAGCTGCAAAATTAATACCATTTTAAAAAGGACCTTTAACCATGATAATATTCAGATTCGAAATGCTCATTTTACAGAGAATTAGCTGCAAACTGTTCTGTTCTACAAAATTACTACAAGACACCAAATAAATTTAAAACATTTTGCTATCTTCAAATTGTTCTTACTTGGAAATAAAGCCAAAAATATTCATAACCTTTGATCGGAAGCATCATTGCTAATTATTGGCTATTGGATGTTTATATTAACAATTCGAGCAGCAGTTTTAGGTGGATATGAAAGAAAATACCGCCCCTTCTTCTGTCCTAATGACCAGCTTCTCTCAATCTAGCAATCGTACTTTTTTATTTTTAATTTTTGGTACACACTACACTGTACACCTCAATCAAGCTTATACTTTGTTTTCATCTAAGATAAAATGCACAGTTGTTTTCAATTTACAAATCAAGATGGTGGTATAATAAATGAAATGTATGATTGGTAGCAATACAATATATGTATATAGGAAGCACTTATGTTGCACCAGTTACAGTGCTGCCTCTCCTATCTTATCTTAAACTCTGGTACTGACAGGTTGCCTCCAACCAAATATAAGATGAAACTTCTAGTGGTCTTTCTTTTAAAAAATCTGGTTTTACAAATCCAGTTTTTGACACCTTTAATTTTTTCCTTTTCTTTATATAATATGTGTGTGGGTGTGTGTAGATAGAGAGGGAGAGATAGAGAGAGAGAGAATAAATTAATAATAGAGAATGAACATAGTCAATCAGCTAAATGACAAATCCTGTTTTCAATATCTAAATCAGAGAAGAAAGTGGATAACAAGAAATACATAGATAACTACGAACAATAAACAGCATCCAGAGAGCAAAGAAGAAACTAAAAAGTAAAATGTTTGGAAGGAAAAAGGAATCACAGAAGAATGATAGAAAATAAGTAATGACGGAAAACAAAATGCATGTATGTACAGTGGAAAAATAATAAAAACTTACAGAGTAAGTTGTTCACTTTACAGGCCTTCTTATCTCTTGTTGAATATAGTCATCAACAAGTTCAAGTAGCTGCAGTGATGTACTGCATCTGGTAGGAAACACTTGGAATGCACATAAATCTTTCCATCTATGCTTCAATCTGCATGAGATAAAAATAAATAAAATAAAATCTGGAATGTGGCACAAGTAATTCTATATATCTACAACCTAGAAGCAGTATCATTCAAAACACAACAATCTCATCTAAAACTATGCAATTCAGCACTGTATTCATTACTACTCCTCGACACAGCAAAATAATAAAATAATTGAGATTACACCCTCTCTCTAAAGGATGAATTTTAGGAAATAGGAAGTAAAACCTCAGCTTGTTAAAGCCTTCCAACTGAAACAGCAATGTAAAATTATTCCTCATGTTAGCCACCTGAAATTTTCAGTTCCCAGTTGCTTCTAGAACCTTCAATCAAGAAAATCATCCACTCCAACACATCGAATGCTCCTTAATGTTAAAATAAAACGAGCTCACGTTTAAGTCACTCATGTTTCAACTCATATGTCGGAGTGTTTAACTCCCAAATCCAATCACAATCTGCTGCAAAAGTTTGACCAATGTTCATACGCAGACGAAGTAGGCATGATATTAATGACGAAAACCTGATATAGATTGTAAAAAAAGAGATATTTCTCAAAAGTCCAAATATCTAAGGTCTACGATAGCGCTCAAATGTCTGAATATGCAAGGCGTAAAGTTTTGAATAAGGGTCAGAAGAAACATAAGACTGCGGTAACTTCAAATAATTACACTAATCTAGAGTCTATACACAGCTTTACAGGCTTGATTTTAGTTTCGTCTAGGTCAAATTAGAAACCAAACAATCAACTTCCAACCCTAGACTAAATTACTCCACAGATCAGGCAACAGAACCCTTATTTGGTTTTGTGGTTGTCGTGATCAACAATGCTGTAAGCAACTCCATTACTATCATCAACTAAATCTAAACAAACATCAGTGAATTTTACAGCTGTCATTCCTTTATGTTTTTACTCATACCCAAAGTCCCTCGACCTTCCTTCTAACCAACATATGAAACTTAAACCTTTTATCAGAAAAATACAAGAAGATCCATGGAAATTTAATATTTTAAATGATAATAAATCCATCCAGTGAACATGCCACTAGCAGGAATGTGCTTTCCCAAGCACTGGCTAGTCTGTCATGTTGCTCGGTATCACCTTCAAAGGACAACAACAAACAGCTTCACGTCATAATGCACAACGTTAAGTGAAAAACTTAACTGCTCATTGCTAATATTCTGATTGTACTACATCAAACAACTACCAAGTTCTAAGATTTTGAAAGAGAAAGGAAAAAAAGAAAAACATCAGACAGAACTAACTCAGTATCTGCCTTGGAATCACAATAACTTCGTAGTGGTGGCTACACTCAAAAATCAGTTCTTTGATATCTGCAAAAGCAAAGTACATTTTAGATGGTCAACAGAGAGGTAAAAATTGAATTGGGGAAAAAGAAAACACATCAGTTAAACAGAAATACTAAACTTCATAAGGGGAATTCATCTCTGCAATTTTCTTTCTTACCGTAACACGCACATATCAACTTTTATTGTGACAGTAGGAAAAACAATTTACAGATAAAAGGAGAGAGGAAGGTGTTCTAGGACTGTCCCACCCAAGACTTTTCCCTAGAATGGATCAAACCTTGGCGTGCAATCAAATTTCAAGTGATATCATCGTTAAAACACTAGAAGCAACACAAAGTAGTGTACATGTAAGCAGAACTTTGAGTGGACAAAGGGAAGAAGGGGAAGGACTGTTTACACCAGCAATCAGAACTTTCAGCCTGGGAGAGGGGCCAGATCAGCACTCTGGACCCCAACACGGAAGCATATGAAATACACGGTAAAATCACATGATAGTTAACTGGATTTTGTGAAGGTTCAAAACATTTCATGCGAAAAGCAACAATGAAAGTCTCCAAAATTCAATATCATCATGAAGTAATCCCTCGTGCTTCTACGTTAAAACCAGGTAGCAAGGATACTCTAATTGAGATCTAACAACACTACCCCATTGCTTCGAGCTCAACATGGAAAACAAAAATGCATCCTCCATTCAATTATTCTCAGCTAATTTTTACTCACTTCTTGGCTGGGACACGCAATTTATTTGCAGTAGGCAAGCAGATTAATGAACTAAATAGGAAAAGAAACCTAAGAGAATGTTTAAGTGGAAATCTTACATGCAAGATTCTGGATCTTTGCGAGGGTCATAGCCTTTTCTGATCCAGAACCTGAGAAATGGTCCACATGAAAAGTAGTATGCAATTCCAAGCAGAAGCCTGTAAAAGTAGACAAAGGTAGAACACTAAATCTAACAAAGAGCCATAGTAATGCTAAAATAATTTACTATGAGGTTGAGGTTCAAGGCAGAAAACCTTTCGAGCATTATACTGTTAAATTTTAGACATTCATCAAGCAAGCGATCACCGATGGAACTTTTAGGCCATATGGGCCGCTCATCAAAGAGTTTAGATACAGCCATCTGCCACTTCCGCTGCTCTGAATCCCTGGATATGAATTCCTCCCAGTGTGGTGTGCCTTTTCAGGTATCTGTAAGACTGCTAAGTATAACGAGGGGAGGGTGAGAAAAGGTGGTGTGGTGGGGGGAAGGGGGGGGGGGGGTTTGTATCTACCCTCAGTGTGCCAGATGTTGATGAAGGATAACCCGGATAATGAACCGCAAAAACCTCATTGCTCGGTAAATTTCCAGAAACTTTAACATCTTTAATCACTCCCATTTGTTCCTGCACCTACAAATTCACCAAAAATTTTGAAAATTGGAAAAAAATAGTTTTTTTTTTGGGGGGGGGGGGGGGGGAAGATACTAAATTTAAGGCTTATATTACTCAAAACTACCTTTTTAGGGGTTTGGGGTCGGCGGCGGTTGCTTCTTCTGATTTTCGGTGGTGGTGCTTGGGCGGCGGTATATGAGATTGAAAAATGTAGAGTTAACTTACGGCATTCACTGTGGCCGGCGGCGGGCTTTTCCTCGCCGGGGCTTTTGCACGTTATTGGAGTTTTTGTTCGGGGGAATTGCGTGGGATATACCCAATCTCCTCCAAAATACCCAAAATATACCTTAAACCATTAAATTTTTGTCTAGTTAATCGCTAGTTCTTGCCAAATTTACATCACATAAATTTTCTTGATTCTTGTTACTTTTTATATATCGTGATGGTCTTGAGCTCTGTAATATGTGCATTTCTTAGTGGTGTTGATCATTTTCATATGTGCATCAATCATAAAATTGCCTTAGCTACCTTAAGTAGGATCTTCATGTGAACCCTATCATCTCTCGACCTGGCAAGGGAAATTGTTTTGGACTTTTAGCATAGTTCAATTGATTTTCTTCCTAACAGATGTGATGACATCCCTTTTTTCTAATTTTTTTTTCTTTTTAGCCATGCTTAACCCCAATATAATAGTTAAGGACCTTCATGCTCCAAAGTTAGCTCACAGTCAAAGGCTGCCTCAAGCATATTTGTTTATATACCAAGAATTATTCTCATAGAATATGAGACATTCTCCTTAACATAACATCACATGTAAATTGATATTCTTGTCTGATCATTGTCATATGAAAAATTATAAATAAAGAAAATATCTCACGTTAGTTGAGATGGATGAGTCGAGATTCATTATTGAGGTAAAATATAAACTTAACGTAACCCTCAAATTTTAAGTATGAATTATGTTGATTATGCTGATGGGCTTAAGTATGAATTGTGCTAATTATGTTGATGGGCATCTATGTGGTGCTAAAGCCAAACTCAGGAATGAGCGGGCACACATTAATTTTTCCCTTGAGAAGGACCAAGTAAAAAAATCTGCCTACATGTGACGAAAGTTGGTAGAAAAAATATTCCACGTCTTCTTAAATTGGTTATTAGGCTAAGAATATAAACTTGAGCAAACCTTCCCACTTGTATGACTATGGCTTTGATAGCGTCTTTATTTTGGAGGGAGGAAGAAAAACTCAATTCTTGTTCATCTAATATCACTCAAAGGCCTATTTATATAAGAGAACAAATCTTAACAGAAATAAATAATCAAATAAATTTTTTTGGGACTTATTTTCCATATTTACTTGCACATGATGGTCCTTATAATTTTCATATGCATCAGATAATGGTCTTAATTATTTCTCTATGTACATGCCAAAACTAATAGGCTTCGTTCATACCATATTTTGCATCATATAGTAGTCCTGAGTTATTGTCATGATTTACATATGTTATTATGGTCATAATCTTATCTGCATCACATAATAGTCTTAATCATTTTTATATGTGCATCATATAATGGTGTTGATTCCTATCGAATACTCATTTAGTCCCTATCTTATTTTGAAAGTATCTCAAAACACCTAAGTTATTAATAATTGACACTCATGCTCCTAATTTTTCTTTACTTTTATAAGAAAACCCTTACTACAATTTTAAACCAATGTTTAATACCTTTGTAATAATTTTGCTAATAATTATTTATAAGAAATTAATCTACCAAATTAATCCTAAAAGTAAAATTATAATAATAAAAAAAGTTATATTTATTTTCATTTTAGTTTTAGGGTTAATTTTTTTATTAACTTTTATTATAGGTAAATTAATCAATGTCATAAGAATATTATTGCAGGGTATTATTATAAAAACATAGAAAAATAAGAGCATGAGGGCCGCTTATTTGTAAAAACAAAGAAAAAAAATAAGAGCATGAGTGTCATATATTAAACTACAAATGTGTCTTCAGGTGTTTTTCAAAATATAAGAATTGAACGGACACTTAACTTAAAATATGGGATTCAACGAGCATTTATCTTAAATTTAATTGGGAAAGATATTTTTATGATTCCTACCAATAACGATGTTGATTCTTGCTATACACACACACACGTCGAAATGGCTTTGATTGAGAATGATTGATCTTCATATAATTCGTATCACTTGTCTCAACGTACTCGTGGACTTATCTCTTTGACAATTTATAAAGCTCAATTAGTATAAATGAATCAAATAATTTTGTTTCAGCAAGCACAAAACACAATATTGAAATAGAGAATTGAAGATAAGAGAAATAAGCAAGGAATATCCAATTTGCATTAAGAGGATATTATTCAAACATGACCAGAATTAGAAGCGGATACAGACAAAATAAGGACAGGCGCCTGTATTTTATTTTCTTTAATTTTCAACCTTGAAATGACCTCTACGCTTATCAAAGCTTAGATCATTTGTGGAATTCAACAACCCAATATCTGTGAGCACGACAGAGAAGCTTAACAGCTCCAAACACAGTTCCGGTTGCCAAGATCTTCAACTCCTCTATTGTCCTCTCCTTTGCTCTAGGAAATACAACGTACATGTGTATGTCAAGCATATAATTATTCTTGCAAACAATATCAGTCTCATGGGAATCTGGAATTAAAGATTCTACCGCAATGACCTTCCCAGATTTCAGTAGAGCACCGTCGCAGTTCTTTCGTATCTCCAAGCATTGATCATTGGACTTGTGAAGTATCCACTGAAGTTGTATAAGAAAATTAATTTCTTGTAAGTTTTCAAAATCTCTTCAGAATTTACATAGGTATTTGTTTAAAAAAGAATCCCTATTTAATTGAATTTCTTTTTTCAGAAGGTAGGGTGGGTGAAGCTCGAATTAATTTTTTAGCTCCTTAGGTATCTCGCTTACAATTTGAATTCACGTGATCAATTAGAGCAACTATATAAAGACTACTTCGTCAAACTTCTGGGTTGATTGACTATTAAATTAAGAACTAACCTTCATAAAAATAACTCGTGCTTTAGGAACTTTAACAAGCATATCTCCTCCAGCATGCTCCAAACCAACAAGCGAAATTAAGACAAAAAGGAAAAGCAAATTATATATATGTTTTTAATTGATCATCAAGGAATTATAAAACTCAAACAAGCAAGATTCAAAAATATATTTTTTTAATTAGTTATTATATATTCATCGAATATATATACTACGTTTAAATTAATTGAGGGATACTGTAACGATGCCCAAGATTTGATGAAATTGTCATGGATACATTATTGTTTCTAAAAATGTGACAGGGACCCCATTTTAAAAAATTATGCCCTTTGTTGTAGCGACCAAACTACATTTCATCTAAGTAGGTTGTTCAACAATGCGTTTGTGTGATCATTTCTAAAAACAAATGAATCTTCATGACTATTTTGTTAAACTAAGGAAATAACTTGATGAGAGGGCGCATCTTTAATGACATTTGGCAAGTCAAAATTCATGCCCTTAATTTGTGGGTATTTAGAAACTATTAAACTGAGACTTGCGCCTAAACCACCGGCGACATCCACCAATTGGTTTAGCTCTTCAAGTCCCTAGTATATCTCTAGAATTTTCTTCACGACTATGGCAGTGTGATTGTGCATTGCTTGATTGAAGAGTTTCCCTCTTCTAGCATCTTTCGTATGGTACTCAAATGGATCTTTTGCATTATGTTCCTTCGTCAATGGCAAGGAAGGCCGGTAGGCAATCTTTCGAGTCGTACCTATTCAATTCGGAGATATAAATTCTTTTCTTTTTTTTTTTTCATATTACCGGATTTAAAAAGGAAACTTTTGAAGAATATGAAAGGAAATAATGTATATGAAAGATGAAAAAGGCTTAGGTGCGAAAATTTACAGGAAACGTCCTTTTATAATTCTGTAATATTATTTTACTACATTGCGAAGAAGTTTACATAGTTATAAAATATTTCACAATAATACTATAAAAGTACATATCTACAAAACAATTTGTGCTGACATCTACATCTGAGCATGATTTTAGGAAAAAAAATAGGAAAAATGTAATTAAGGAATTGAAAAACAAACCAAGAATCTATAGTAGCATTCTCCTGCATTAAGAACAAATAGGGAGCAAGAGAAATTCCATCTTCATTTGGAAGCAAATATCTGCAAACTGATGCCAAACCACATACTCTTTGAACATTTCCATCTTTTTTTGTGGCAAGATTGCATATGAAGAAAGAGTAACTAGCAAGGAGGCGTAACATTTGTTCTAGTACTGTTGCGGCTTATTGGTTATCTGTGGGCAGGTGAGATGCAATCTCAGAAGAAGAAAGCTGAGATGGACTCGCTTTAGCTAAAATCTCTAACACACCGAGCTCAATGATAGCTTTCATGGTCATCAGAAGTGATGAGCTGAGAGAAAGCTCCAAGACCAACAAGAAATCTTTTGATGGTTTCATGAGTTGGTCATGGAATGAACTCATCTTAATTCTTGGAATAGGATATGGTGAAATTAACAAAATGGCGATGGATGATATTTATGCAGTAATGCTCAATATATATAAATATATTATATGTCCGAAATTGATTTTTTAAAAAAATATAGAAAGAAAGAAAAATGACCATTTGTTGAATTTTATGGAGCAAAAGGATGGCACCATGAAAATTCAAGGCAGGGTGTTTGCTCCAAATTACAGTAGCCCATGTGCGCTTGTTTATTCCTTAATTTCTTTGTTAATTACAAGTATTCAATTTATGGGGAAGAAAATACTTCGAAGATTCAGGAAAATACTTTGAATTTCCAAAGGAATTCAATTTTTGTTATAATTGTTACTTTGAAGGTAGTTAGTAAGTTGTGGTGTTATAACTTATGAGCCTCTGGCATTGTATGTTAGTAAAACTAGCTGATTTGATAATTTTACCAGAATTTTGCATTTTGCATTTATCTAGTGTGGAAATAGTTGATTATTTTGCTGTGTTGAGGAAATGTAATGATATTATATTATTTTGCCGTAATTTTTTTATGGTATCAATAGTGTAAGAAATATATACCGTTAGATCTAATCAATGGTACATATTATTTTTATTAATGAAAAATTTTAATTATTTTAAAATTATGTTAACCGATTAATAAACCTATTAAAAAGGTAATTTTAAATTTAAAAGAGAATGAAATAGAGATATAGTAAAATACAATATCTTTCTTTATCTCTTACGTTCATGTATTTACAACTGGATTCTTTAATACTATCTCTATTTTCTAATGATCAGACAAAAGAGACTCGATAAGTTTTCTTGACAACTATTGCTAAGTCATGTTTTCATCGTATTGTCATTTTGTTGCGTTGAGTATTTGCAGAAATGGTCTAAGGTCTGTCCTTCACGGCTTACAATCATTCGTTAACGTGCCTAAAGGCACCAAGCGGCGTAAAGGCTCCAAAGGGTTACAGAAATTGGCAACCATACGGAAAAAGTCAAAGGGTGAGCAACCATGAATTAAGTAATTAAGTAAATAATTAAGTTGTAGTTAATTAATCACAAACAATGGTTCGTGTGCTGTTTAGATTGAAGCCCTTGTACGAAAGTTATATTCACTTTATCACATATGATCAAAACCTTTCTAGTGTCATTTTTTTAGGGTTCTGTTGCTGACATGGAAAGGAACTGATTACTATAGCTGAAGCATGCAAAACAAGATTAGAAACACAATACTTTTTGGATATGAAGGGGCAATATTTTTTTTTTTCGAGTTTGTTATCTGTTCTTCTTTGAAGTCCTGAAGATTCGATAGTCAGACTAATAATTTTGTCTCTCTTAGACTTTATGCAGTGAGAATGAACTTTGTCTCTTTTAATTCTCTGTCATTTTCTCAATGAAGGCAACAAGAGAAAATTCAGTCTTTCAAACTCTCAACATTCAAGATTTGGCCAGTCTAATTGTCTACCTTACATCTGCTGGAGTGTTACATCGCCAAGAAATTTTTCTGTTACACTTTACAATTTTATATTATTTTGAAGAGGGAATCTAGCTGACTGTGAATATCTTACAATTGAATTTTAAATGTTGGTCTTTAAATTCTAAAAATTTACGACAACCCCAATGTGAAAATACAAAAGTTAAAATCTTCAGTTTTGTTTATTGATATTTTATTTGTTTAGTGTCATAATTTTATAGATATATTTGATATTATATGATTAACTAAATATTAACATAAAAAAATGGAACGAATTAAAGATGATGCGGAGCTCCGTAAAAGCATAAAAACAAATAGAGAGGGTGAAGCAAACTTTCGAAATTGCAACCATGAGAAGGAATTGACAAAGCTTAATGAAAAAATTGATGGAATGACATTTAATCTTGCTGCTGTCAGGTATGAACTTGGTGAGCTGAAGAGGAACAATTTTGATACTTATGTATTGGTACAAAAAATGTATAGTGTAGTTGAAGCACTTGATCATAATATAACTCATATGCAATCACACCCATGGAAGGAAAAGATGAACTCTTCTGGTAAAGATGCTCAAAATAGCAAAAATGAATCAAGTGGTCAAAATTTCATGGGAAAGGGAGATGAGTTTGGGGTGAAGATAGCAGAGATTAAGGAGAAGATTGAAGATGCATTTGATGAAAATTTGTCATTGAAGAACTTATTTGCATATAGTAAACTGAAACAGAGCCAAATCTTCCACAATGTTGTTAAAAAGGTATGATAATAAACTAGTCTACATTTTTTTTCAAAAAATTATTTGTACCAGCACATTCATTGAAAATAAAATTAATAAAATTCATGTTCTTATGTATGTAGGATAAAGCCATCGATGGGGTTGATTTTGTGGATTTGGTATCATCGGTCGAATTAGATACAGTTGAGAGTAAAAAAGTACATCTTACTAAGCCTAGTCATTACAAAAAATCTCCTTTCGAAGATTTCACCAAAAAAAGAGGCTATCGTAACAAGGAATTTGGTTTATCCAAACATGGAGCTTCTTTTTCAGAGGAAGAATGGTATATTGTACAATATATTTTTCATGAACAACTAGATAAAAGGTATGGAAGTATTTAAATATGATCATATGTTGTTTGTTTCTATTTTGATGTTGTTATTCGATTTAATTTACTATTAATGTGAGTTTATAATGTATACAGAGAGAAAAATGTAATGACAAAGCGACATATTGTTACTCGCTTCTTAATGTCCTTTTTAGCTCCTAATGTTTGGATATTTGATGAGGTATACACTATATGTGTTTGCGTGTGTGTTTATGTATATATAATATTCGAAGTGTAGTAAGATTGTATATATTTAATTTATAATTTATTTTTCATTTGGTAGTGCATGTTTTAATAGTGATATTGAGATGATTTTATTCATAGATCATAAGTTGCTATGCTGAATACTCAACTAGAAAGGAGAGTTTTGAGACTCGAAATTGGTTTTTACCAACTCTTTTTGGGGTATGTTATATATTTTTGCTGTTACAAATGTATAATAGTTTTTACCAAAAATTTAGATTTTTTTCTAAAGTTATATTTCAAAATCTTCTTGTAATTATGACTTTATGAATTTTGTAGCAAATAGTGGCGAATGTGTTGGGTGTCTCAACCATTGATAAATCAGAGATTGAAACTTCGGTTCGTAAACATAACATTTGTGAATTTTACATGGGTGCACTCAAAAGATGTGAAAAGGTCTGTAACATTATCATATGTTCAAAAAGTTATTTACTCAAATATCCATACGTTTTATTATTATCATTTGCGGTGTGTAATGATTACTACAAAATTTGTGTATTGTTCCATAGATATATGTTCCTCTATATGATGGGCTTGCAAAACATTGGTATCTTGCGATAATGAATATAAAAGATAAGACCGCTGAGATTTGGGATTCTTTGCCTACTTCTGAAATAGAGCCAAATCATCGTCAGGAAATGGTTAAGCAAAATGTAAGTTCAAATTTGTGATTTGTCCTTGAAATTACTAGATGCAGAATAAAATAACTATCATTATTACTATTGCAGTTACATGCATTGGACCTGGTATTGTTTCGTGATATAGCCTTTAACTTTCCTTCTGACTGGTATTTCGCTGACTTTGACATTTCGTATTCAAATAATGTACCAATTCAGCCAAATGGAAATGATTGTGGCTTTTATGTGATGAAGTTGATGGAGACTCCATGTGAGATGTTATTCCTAACTTATAAGGTAAATAAATTATACAATTTATATTTCTTAGTTTGTACAATGCTTTAATCAATATTAAATTGTGTTATTAATTCTATTATATGCATCATGAATCGGATGAAGAAAGATTCCGTCTTGTGCTACTCCTTGTAAATGGTGATGCAAATGAAGTAAGAGATAGTGTTATACAAAAAGCACTATCATTCCGTGGTCCTAAGATAAATGTTATTGCAACTAGTAAAGTTAGAACTAAAGTGCTTCACAGAAAAAAAATCTTTCGATTAATAAAGTTAGAGCTAGAATTGATACTGGAGAACATTTGAAGAAACCAACAAGAAAATCCAATTGATCTGCCTAGTAGAGGTTGAATAGATTTGGTATTAGACATAATTTGTATTTTGCACTTTTAAATTTTTTTGTCCCCTTCAATTGAATTTTATATTCGATGTGAAGTTTTTATTTGGATTACTCATTCTTTTTTTTTTTTTTAAAGTTCCTGGTCTCTTTTAATATTTGGGAGAAAATATCTACTTTTGGTATTCCATGTTGAGCTCATGTTTAGCAACAGAAGTAAATATACATATGTTGAGGCTCTTTTGGAATGACTTAAATACTTTAATAAAACCAATATCTTAAATTTGCTTCAATAATTGCTCAAAATTAAGAGTTTAGGAGTTGGTATTAGACCACGGGAGCATGTCAACATACTAGGAAAAAAGAATAATAGCATGTTTTTTTTTTAAGTTCATTATACAAGTAAATGACTGTAAGTCATTAACTAAAAATCTTAAATGCCTATTTTCATCCTAAGAGGAGATTTCAAAGACAAATTTTAGAAGCCAGCCTCAGTGTACATTCCAATATACTTCGTGAAAATTTTGTAGGAAAAAATTACAGAATTTTCTTCTTAAACTGAGTCTTGAAAGATGACTTCAACAGACTGGCATCAATGTCAATTGCCACATGACGAGAAGAAGCACAATTGGAAAGTGGCATTCACAATTTCTCACTCCAAAGCCCACCTTTACATCAAGCCAATTCCGAATGTAATATATCCAATTTAACATGTCCATTACATATTACGGAAAAATAAAACATTCAGCATCATAGTTATAAGAAAAGATTAAAAAATAAAAACTTCAGCTATTTTGAATTCATCCGATGCTGCTTATCTAATAATTAGCAAAAAGCTTCATCCTCTTCTTGCAATTTCTCCTCAACAACATCCTTATCTGAAGGTTTATTCTCCTGAATAAGCCTAAACAAATGAACAAACTTCATTATCATTACCATACTACTTAAGCTCAGTAGCCTTATTGGGAAAAAAAAAAATTACATGGCCATTGGCATAAATAACTAGTTTACCAAATTAATATCAAATGAAGCATTTGAACTGACTTCGTTATCTATAATATTCTTTTGCTTCTCATCGCCTTCTTTCCCAACCTATACCATATCAAACAAAAATGCATCAATAAAAAATAAATTCTGATAACAACTAAAATATTCAACATTTGTAAGAATTATGCTAATATAAATATACCTGATTAAGTAATGGACATTTGCGTCTATTGTGTCTAGGTAATTTGCAGCACCCACATTTTTTGAAGCTGACACCTTTATTAACTCTTGCACTAGGAGCACCTTTCGTCTTCACAATTAATGGATCTTTTATAATAATAGCATTTCTCTTCTCAGTAGACCATCTACCTCTTTTCTCTTCAAAATTTCCACTCAACTCTATCATCTCAGACTTGAGTTGGGTGATAAGACCCTTTAATTTCAAGTATCCAGCATCTGTCATCGAGGCATAGTAACAAATCTCATTGAACTCGATACTTAGTGACCCATACCTGATCATTTTAAGAATATCCCTCGATTGATCATCCAATGACTTCGGTGGACATTCAACTACTTTTGCATCTTTGCTCCATCTTCTATTAAACAATGAATCAGGTATCTCAGAAAGATGTAAAGATTTCATCACACAAAATAAATGACAGCATGGAATGCCGGATGATTGAAACTCCATGCATTTACACTCAAAATTTTGATACTTTGGGTGGTACACAATAGTCCACCTCTTATCTGCTTGTCCGAATTTAGTCAATTGATACACTTGCCTGTCCAAAACAGTCACACAGGTCGACACCATAAACTGAGCTTCCTTGCGAATTTGATCACGAACCATGAAAAATAAATTTCGAGTGTAAATGCTCTCAGCATGCTTCTCTAAGCTTTGAAGATGGGTACTCATCAAACAACTAGAATGCTTTATTTTAAATGCCTGCTCTAATTCTTTGTATCTTGTGTGTGACAAGGCTCGATCAACTTGTCGAACAAATTCTTGCAACTTTAACTTTTGTTGAAGAAATCTATTCATATATGCATTCATTCCCTCGCATCATTGTGTAGTACGCATGTCAGCAAAGAAATGACCCCTTAAAAATGTTTCTGCCCATCTTTGTCGTTTTGTATAAATTTTGTTCACCCAATCATTATTTTGCAAACCTTCTGCCTCCACCATAATTTATCAAACTCTTCAGGTGTAAGAAATTCAAAAATACACTTCGTAAATACTCTTGTAAAATTAGGTTTATTACGTACATTAGATTGTGCATCCCTCTGTAGATGCCAAACACACAAACGATGTCGAGCTTCAGGAATCACCTTTTTAATCGCCTTCCTCATTGCTCGATCTCCATCAGTCACCACAGAAATAGGCTTTTTATTATTCATTGCAGACAAAAATGTTTCCAACACCCATATGTATGTCTCAATTGTCTCATCCACAAGTAATGCACATCCAAAAAAACATGTTGCATAATGATTATTAACTCCCACCAACATGACTAATGGCTTACCATACTCATTTGTCTTGTACGTACTATCAAAAGCTAACACATCTCCGAAGTGGTGATAATCTAAACGAGCAATAGAATTAGCCCAAAACAAGTTTGTAAGTCTATTCTCCTTGTCTACAGTGTATTTACAGAAAAAAAATTGGATCCATATCAGCTTTTCCTTTTAAGTATGCCAGTGCAGATTCTGAATCTGTTTCAAGTATCATAGATCGACGTTCAACATCTAATGAATTATACAAATCCCCTAGTGTGAAGCCCACATTGTCATAACCTCCAGCTTGATTGACTAAAAAGTCCATAATTTGACTAGTCTTAATACCAACAGTTTTCATCGCAGTAGCTTGAGCCATGTCACAATCTTTAATTGATCGATGGGATCGAAGGAACTTAACCTCATAATCCGTTGCCAATTCATGCGAGTGTTCGGGAATAAACTGATTAACAACCCAAGTACCAAGCTTCTTATTCATCCTCACTCTGAAAGCCGCTGGACACTTGACTCTCGTAACAGCCCTCGGTTCCCGAATTCTATCTTTCCTTTCAACATACTTTTTAGCACGCTCACCTTCCCTATTGCAAACCCAACGTCTCACATTGGTTTCACCATCGTTATCATACCTTATATCATTCTTACGAATGCTGAAGCCCATTACTTTCGACTATTTACCATAAAAATTTTCAGCATCTGTAAGTGTCTCAAATTGACTTCCAATTACATCTTCACCAGTGAGTTGTTGCATGTGCTTACCATTAAAATAAATGGAACATGAGGAATCATCCACACTTGGTAGAATGTTTGCCCTAGCTGTTGAAGGAATATCATGTGACGAAGGAATTTCAAACTCTGCTTCTTTGGAAGTTTGGTTGATAACTACAAAAACAATATTGAGCTTTTTTTTATTAGCAAATTTGCATGATTAAACTGTACTGATCTATAATATATAATATTAGACATTACATATGATTGGATAAGTAAATGTCACAGTTGTCCTCAAACAACATAAGGCTAGAAGTTTTCACTTAACTGGTATCAATTAATCAACTATAAAGTTACAAGGTATATATTCTTAGAAAGCTGTATTTGTCAAGAGTTGAAATAATTTTACGGTTTTCAAATTGAAGTCTTCTACATGAAGATATGGCTAAAAGAATGCTAACTGCTCAGAATCACTGAAGCAACCAAGTCCATGACTGTCAGCCAAAATTTAAGGTTTAACTGTATTGATCTATAATATATGAGATTGCATACTATATATGATTGGATAGATAAATGTGTCTACTCATGGAAGAAATTTACAGCATCAAATTCGGACTTCTCTTCTTAGAGATATTCAAGATTTAGTGTACAAAGGTCACAGCTATCTTCAAACTACACAAGGCCCGAAGTTTCTGAATTAACTGATATCACTTAACAAGGAATAAAATTAAAAATATACATCTCTGGAAAGCTGTATTTGTCAAGAGTTCAAATAATTTTACGGTTTTCAAATTGAAGTTTTCTACATGAAGATATGGTTTAAAGAATGCTAACTGCTCAAAATCACTTAAGCAACCAAGTCCATGACTGTCAGCCAAAATTTAAGATTTAACTGTACTGATCTATAATATATGAATTGCATACTATATATGACTGGACAAATAAATGTGTCTACTCATGGAATAAATTTACAGAATCAAATTCGGACTTCTCTTCTTAGAGATATTCAGGATTTAGTGTACAAAGGTCACAGCTATCTTCAAACTACACAAGGCCCGAAGTTTCTGAATTAACTGATATCACTTGACAAGGAATAAAATTAAAAATATACATCTCTGGAAAGCTGTATTTGTCAAGAGTTCAAATAATTTTACGGTTTTCAAATTGAAGTTTTCTACATGAAGATATGGCTTAAAGAATGCTAACTGCTCAAAATCACTGAAGCAACCAAGTCCATGACTGTCAGCCAAAATTTAAGATTTAACTGTACTGATCTATAATATATGAATTGCATACTATATATGACTGGACAAATAAATGTGTCTACTCATGGAAGAAATTTACAGAATCAAATTCGGACTTCTCTTCTTAGAGATATTCAGGATTTAGTGTACAAAGGTCACAGCTATCTTCAAACTACACAAGGCCCGAAGTTTCTGTATTAACTGATATCACTTGACAAGGAATAAAATTAAAAATATACATCTCTGGAAAGCTGTATTTGTCAAGAGTTCAAATAATTTTACGGTTTTCAAATTGAAGTTTTCTACATGAAGATATGGCTTAAAGAATGCTAACTGCTCAGAATCACTGAAGCAACCAAGTCCATGACTGTCAGCCAAAATTTAAGATTTAACTGTATTGATCTATAATATATGAGATTGCATACTATATATGATTGGATAGATAAATGTGTCTACTTATGGAAGAAATTTACAGCATCAAATTCAGACTTCTCTTCTTAGAGATATTCAGGATTTAGTATACAAAGGTCACTGCTGTCTGCAAACTACACAAGGCCAGAAAGTTTTGAATTAAATGACTTAAACAATGCAGACTGCTCACAAGCATTGAAGCAACCTATTTAAAAGATTGTATAGATAAATGACTTAAACAATGCAAACGTAAACAATGCATGACTGCTAGGCATTATATGCTCAATTTTCTTATGTTTCCACATGTTTTTTTATTTTTTTTTAGTTTGGACAAATAATCGAACACGTGTTTGATTTTAAAATGTTGGTCATTACATGATTACATAGCCGAAATCTCCTCATAATTATCACTGTACTCAACAGCAAAATAATCATAAAAATTCTAAATATCAAATTTTAAAGAATATATACAATACTAACCTTGGTGATCAATATCCATCGCTTTCTTGTAGTGATAGCTCCCAGATTTTCCTTGAACATAAATTTTTTTGAAAACCAAAAAACTTAATTAATTGACAAAAAACTCTACTCAAATTTAGTCAGAATGATTGACCAAAAACTCCACTCAAACTTGATCTCTGATGAGATATTGTTTGTTGTTTACAAGTATGAGTTTGAATTGTGTTTTGCCGCTGATAGGAACTCATTCTTCCAAAAGTCAAAGTGGTTAACAAGTTGTATTTGTTAGAATAAACTACCTGGATCGTGTAATTGGCTCAAGTCCAGGAAATTTTAGTGACCACCCCTATAATTTTTAATATTCTCACAATTTTACTTGAATAACATATTTTGTTTAATTATACAAAATTCATATGAATGTTTAATTACATTTTAAAGTTTATTTTATTGATGTATCTTATGCCATTCATTATAGGCTTGTTGTAGTTTTATTAAGTAGTAATTTCAGCCAAACATGAAAGAGTTTAAACATTTAATTAATTTAAAGACTTAATACAAAACTCAAAATTGCTAAAATAATGCTGAGATCATATCCTTAATGTTATAAGATAATTCGGTTATCATATAATCAAACTAATTTCAAAATCTATCCATTGAATAAAAGTCTGTGCTGTGAGATTATTTTATTCTAATGTATGGCCACCGGAAGAGTAACGGAATATATATATATCTCCAATGGTGAAATATAAATAACATCATTCGATTTCTCATGGTATATTTTATTGGCTTATTAGCTTATAA
The DNA here is from genome assembly GCA_030449075.1 of Murraya paniculata. Lineage (NCBI taxonomy): Eukaryota > Viridiplantae > Streptophyta > Magnoliopsida > Sapindales > Rutaceae > Murraya > Murraya paniculata. The sequence continues at coordinate 106,689 of JAEVFN010000018.1, read as the reverse complement.
AACCATACGTAAATGCTGAAAATTGGACTACTGTATGAAATATCATATAATATATCTCATTTGACCTTAGATTAATGTATTAAATGCCCATAAAACATGGTTTATTTCATTAGTCTACAAATTAACTTTTACGAATATTTATATTTCATATTTCAATTCATAATACATCAGGATAACTATGACTTTAATTTTCCTCCTATTAATAAATAGGAGTCCATAGAAGTACTGAATATGTGTGTATGTGTAAGACTTCATATGTTTTAATAACAACAAGAAAAATCACCTTTATTAACTTTTTCGCATACTATTTTTATTACATTTTACCAATTGTCTTTTACAATACCATTTTGTAAAAGAAAGCTACAATTGACTAGTGAAAAATGTCTTTATATTTTTTATAACGTTTTACATTAAATTTGTAGTACATTATAAATGCAAAGTTTAATTTTTAATAACATAACACTTCAATAAAATCAATATCTTAAGTGCGATAATGATATAGAATGATATAGTACTTTAAATAGGCTACAAAATTAATAGGGAAAAACCATCCACACCTCTTAATTTTACTTAAATGGTCATACAAAATCTTTTAAATTAAAAAAATATAATATATAAAATAAGATAAAATTTACAAAATATTTTCAATATTAAAAAATTATTTTAACATTATTAATTTTTCATATTCTTTTATTATTAGTTTGTCATATCTTTTTATTAATATGACATACTAATAAAATTAATTAATTATACCTATCATTCACAATAATTTATAAAATTTATATTATTTTTTACAATATCTTATTTAATTACATCTACATTAATATCAATCTTAAAATCAAATTCCGTAATTAATAGATTTTAGTTAATCCGTTGGGATAGAATAATAACAACTTAATATTAACAAAATTTTCATTGCACATATTATTTTATCAATTATACTTATTGCAAGGTTTTATTTGTATCATATGATATTTATTTATTATTTTTATCCTATTACTATATTTATATTTATTTAGATTGTTTTAATCAAAAGGTATAATAATTATTTATGAAATTAAGAGGGTCTATTTGACCATCGATGAAACTAAAGAGATTTATATGATTATTTAAGCAAACCTTAAGGGTCTTGGTGGCTTTTTCCCAAATTAATATTAATTTCAAATTAAAAAATTAGTATTTACCTATCATTTGTAAGTTAACTGCTATATTTTAATTAATTATCTAATTATCTATTATATTTAATGAATGATTAAGATTAAAACTTTTATATCTAAGAGCCTACATTCATCCCACTATCAATACTGTAAAAACACATACAGCATCATCAAGAAATCCTATATATATATACATTTCAAAATTTTTAAAAATTTTTTAAGTTTAAAAAACAAACAAATTCCTATCAATAACCATCACGTCATTTGTCTCAACGTACACGTGGACTTATGCCTTCGATAATTTATAGTGCTCCATTAGGAGAAATAGATCGAATAATTTATTTCCGCACGCACAAAACGCTTAAAGAATTGAAGGTAAGGGAAACAAGCAAGGAGTATCCAACTTAAGACTTTTATTAATTTACTTTTGCACGCAAGCATTAAGAAGAAACTACTAAAATATGACAAGTAATAGAAGCCGATGCTGACAAAATAATCAGGACTGGCGCTGGTATTTTATTTTCTTTAATTAATTAGAACCTTGAAATGACTTGTACGCTTGTCAAAGCTCAGATCATTTGTAGAGTTCAACAACCCAAAAGCAGTAAGCACGACAGACAAGTTTAACGGCCGTAAATCCAGCTTTTGTCGCCAGGGCCTTCAACTCCTCTATTGTCCTCTCCTTTGCTCCAGGAAATGCAGCGTACATTTCCATGTCAAGCATATAAACATACTTGCTTAAAATATCAGTCTGGAGGGACTCTGGCATTAAAGAGTCTACCACAATGACCTTCCCCGATTCTGGCAGAGCATCATAGCAATTCTTCAGTATCTTCACACATTGGTCATCGCTCCAGTTATGAAGTATCCACTGAAGTTTTGTATGAAATTAATTTCCTATATTGGTTTCCTGAATTTATCTAGAGTTGACATATATGTTGGCAACTAGAAAAATTAATTGGAGAACTAACCTTCATGAAAATAGCTTGTCCTTTAGGCACTTCAAGAAGCATATTTCCTCCAACATGCTCCACACCTACAACAGAAATTAAGAAAAAAGGGAAAAAGCAAATTATAGATGATATTTTAACTGATAATTAAGGGAAATATAGAACTCGAAATAGCAAGATTTAACAATAATTTACAACATGTACAGAAAATATATATCATGCTATTTTATGTTTAAATTGAGGGGAAACAACGGTGACAGTCGAAGGTTTGGTGAAATAGTCATAGAGCCCCTTATTTTTGGAATTATTGACATAAAATATTTTTAAAACAATTGTTTTCTTTGACTATAGTAACCTAACTATATTTTATTTCAGCATAAATATAAAAAAAATGGTCTATATGACCATTTTAAATAAAAAAAAATTTTCTTGTCATTTCGCCAAACCACGAGAGTGTCACTAACTTTTTCCTTTAAATTAATGAATACCTTGACAAGAAGGTGCGTTTTTAATGACACGAGGCAAGTCAAAGTTAATGCCCTGAATTTGTGGGTATTTAGAAACTATTAAGCTAAGATTAGCGCCTAAACCACCGGCAACATCTACCAATTGGTTTAGCCCTTCAAATCCTTTGTAGATTTCAAGAATTTTCTTCATAACTAAAGCCGTGTGATTGCGCATTGATTGATTGAAGACGTTCCATCTTCTAGCATCTTTCGTAGTATACTCAAACGGATTTTTTGCATTATGTGCCTTCATAAAAGGTAGGGTCCCTTCCAATAAACCATCTTTCAAGTGGTACCTATTCAATTCAGAGGTAAATTTCTTTCACATATACTGGAATTAAAAAAGAAAAATTTAAAGAAAATGAATGGAAATAATGCATATGAAAGATTGAAAAGGCTTATGTGTGAATGTCAGCACGAATTTCGTGCGGAAACATATCCTTTTACAGCACTGCAAAAAGTGATTTACAATGTTATAAAGGAATTTTCATGACTCATGATAGATGTCGCAGAGAAATTAGAAAACATACCAAGGATCTACACTAAATTTCTCCTGAGGGAAGAGAAAAAAGGGAGCAAGAGAAACTCCATCTTCATTTGGAAGCAAATATCTGCAAACTGATGCTAAACCATATACTCTTTGAACATTTCCATCATTTCTGACAAGGTTACATGTTAGGAAAGAGTAACTAGCAAGGAGTCGTAACATTCGATCAAGTATTGTTGGGGCTTCTTGGTTATTTGTGGGCAGCTGAGATGCAATCTCAGAAGAAGAGAGCTGAGATGGACTAGCTTTAGCTAAAATCTCTAACACACCAAGCTCGATGATAGCTTTCATGGTCATCGGAAGTGATAAGGTGAAGGAAAGCTCCATGACCAACAAGAAATCTTCCTCATCGTTTGATGGTTTCATGAGTTGGTCATGGAAAGTACTCATCTTAATTCTTGGAGTAGGATACGCTGAAACTAACAAAATGGCGATGGATGATATTGATGTAGAACTCAGAATGTAACTATATATATACAAATATAGATATATTAATTGCAAATGTAGGTTTTGGTTTAATTGTAAATGTAGGTTTTGGTAGCTGTACAGATTTTATGATGTGTAAATAGGCCCACTCATGACAATCACAGTTATGTTATGGTATTTTTTAAAATGGAAATAGCACACCATATCAACCAGTTGAAAACAAATGCATCATTGTTAACGAGGCAAGGAATCATTCACCACTTGTTTTTCAAATCTTCAATTTAAATGCATCAGTCTTAACTGCTAGAGGGCTTAGTAGTTACAATAAACAAATTTCCATATACAAAGGTCTCTAAAATTCTTTTTCTCCTTTATAATTTACGTTCATAATATAAGCAAAGAATAAATAAAATAGACAAAATACCCAATTAATTGTTTCCAATTCACAACAATATTATACATGGAAAAGACTATCTGTACCTCCAGGATTTGGGAAAATGATCATGTAAACATAAATTTTCAATAAGGGATACCAAAACTCATTTTTACTATAATACCCTTAGTACATACCAACTAAAAAATTGACTTTAAATTTTTAATAAATATTAATATAATTTAAATAACTTAATTTGTCTAGTAGACTAATAATATTAGAATATTTTTAATATACAAAATAATTTTTAAATAGAAATTATTATATTTATTTTATTAATATATTCGTATTTAATATAAAAATTTTAAAGAAATCTTTGGGTTAAATAGATTTTACAATTAATAAAATATACCTCATATATTAATAACATTAAATTATTTTATATAATATAAAAAATATTTTAAATTTTTATGTATTTATTTTAATATCATGTTTCAATTTGTTATAAAATATAGTGTAATATACTATAAGATTTTAAAGTATTAAAATACTTTTTTAAATATTGAAATTATTTTAAAATGTCTATGTTGTTACATTTATTTTAATATTATACTTCTATTTGTTACAAAACATTAAGTCAATTTTTTTAGTTAATAGAGGCAAAGGGTACTTTAGTCAAAAGCGTATTTTGGTGTCCCTTATTAAAAATATGAGAGTTTATATGATTATTTCTCCAAACAGTAATAGTGTAGGTATCTTTTTCCCTACTATAGAAGATAAAATTATAATTTTACCCTTACCGATATTTCAAACAAAAAATCCATATAAAATGATAGTTGGTAACCTTGTTATTTCAACATATAATTTTTACATGAAATCCCAATTAGAGTATACCAAAAATTTTCTACACCCGCTAAGCAACAAATAAACCTCTCAGAATTGCTGTCATTTTTCAAAAATAATTTTCATATAAATATCTTCTTTTCTTTCTAATCACAGGCACTCCCACAAGACTTGCTGATTTGTTCCATTAATGAACGAATACAAAAAACAAAGGATTAAGATTCTCTGCTGATCTGATCTCCTCATGAACAAAAATACATTTAGGTGATTGGTAGTTAATAAATAAAGAAAATAAAAAAGTTAAATCTTACTTATACACTATCACTTAAAAGACACATGGCACAAGACACTTAAAAGCTCATGAGAACTTAGATCAGGAGAGGATCTCATACTTATTCACATATAAGTCTAACGTTGGATTAAGAATTCAACAAAGCTGAATTAAAAGATCCAATAATCTTATAACAAGAGAGCTTAGATGGACTATCTTTATCTAAAATCTCTAACACACCAAGCTCGATGATAGCTTTCATGGTTATCGGAAGTAATGAGTTGAGAGAAAGCTCTATGACCAATATGAAATCTTCCTCATCGTTTGATGGTTTCATGAGTTGGTCATGGAATGACCTCAGATTAATTCTTGAAGTAGGATAAGCTGAAAAGAACAAAATGGTGATGGATGATATTGATGTAGTGCTCAGTATAACTATCTATATATACATATAGATATATTAATTATAAATGTAGGTTTCGTAGCTTTACAACTTTTATAATATGTAAATAGCCCCACTCATCACAATCCTAGTTATGTTATGGTGTTTTTTTAAACTGGAAATAGCACACCATATCAACCAATTGAAAACAAATGCATCGGTGTCAACAAGGCAAGGAATCATTTACCACTTGTTTTTTTAAATCTTCAATTTAAATGTTTCATCGGTCTTATTCATATTATGTACTGCTTTATTAAATAATTACTCATCTATTACGGCGCTCAATAGTTACAACAGACAAATATCTGTCTGATCTAATTTTGGATGGATGGAGACCTTCTCGTCTTTTCAATTCTGCAATTTCATTTTCTGTCCCACTCTCGACAGTGGTCACGGGTCGATTTGTGGCCCATAAGGGGCATTTTTCTAATTTTTGATGGTTGGAAACCCACCTTTTTTGACCGAGAAATATTATTTCAATTTTTATCAGCTTTGTGGTCCATAGGGGGCATGGACTACGTGTCAGCGTCCAAATGCATCAATTATTCTTTCATATCTACCGCGAAAAAAGAAAAAAAGAGCTTTTAATAACGCTATTTGAAAATATCTCATTTTTCCTAACTTATCAACAGCTAATATCAGTTAGAATAGACTAATTTAGTTCTATTCAAATTTCAGATAAAAAAAAAAAACAGACAAACACCATCTTAGTTAAAAATAGTTACTGAAAACTACGTATGATGAGTTCCTTTTCAGACTTTATGATTAATCCTCTTAATTTTGGGTGGATTCAAAAGCAAGACCATACAAACTCAGGCCCAAAGTGAACCATATTATACAATACGGAAATGGGTTTTAAATGGGAGAACTAGAAACTAAAGGTGAGGAGTGTCAAAATCCCACATTAGTTAGTTATAAATGGCTACCAAGCTATGTATGATAAGTCCTAAAAAAGTATGAGGCCTTTTGGTTTTGGGTGGATGCAAAAACAGAACCATGTAAGCTTAGACCCAAAGTGGATAATATTATATTGTGCGGAAGTGGGTCATTTTGAAAAGTATGATATCAGACCTGACCTCACAGCGTAGGCCTACGAGTTCAAATATTATGAGCAAATGACAATTGCGCATGGGTAGTCTGACCCTTGGTGTGAGTATATACAACCAATCAACAGTGTGATCCCAAAGGATGCAGATGCAGTGAGTACAATAAAAAAATAATTTTCATTTAAAACTTAAAGTACAAATATAAATTGTAAAAATGCGGTGAGTGTAAAAATTTTATTAAAAAATTATTTTAATGGAAGTGTTTCATTAAATTTTTATTCTAAACAAAATATAAAAATGAAATTTTTAGGTAATTTCAATAAGAATGGGATTTTATGAGGAATTTTGAGGGGTGTAGAAACGCTTTCTCATTGTCTAAATTCTTATGGGCCAGTGTCTTGTGGCCCAATTCCCATTATGCTTCCCTAACTCTTAAGTGCACCCAATCCATACTGGCATCTGTAACGTTTTCTATTTCAAGATAAAATAGTTGTATTGTAAAATGTTTAATTGTTAAGCGCAATGATTTTTTGTTTAATTCAAAAAATAGCACGTAAGGATAAATCCAAAGGGAAATGTAAGCAGGACTCCAACAAAGTAGCAAAAGAGAACAAAAAAACTTAACCCTTTTGGCGCGTGAAACCACCTTCCACTTGCAGATTCGGCGTTTCTTCTTCCCCACAAATCCTTATCTGCACCTTACTCAGATTGATCACAAAGTAATATTTTACTCGTTTAGCAAAATATGTTAATTAAAATTCAGTTTTTAAATTGAAAAGTTTCAGTTCCAGATCTTGTTCTCTCAATACTCAACTCTAAAGCGAGTTTTAACAGATACTACTTCCTGGTTATGCGATTTTGAAGACACCCAGATCGGGATTTGTTTGTTAGATCCGTGAACCAGCAAATTTGAAGAACTGGGTATTAAGCATTTTCGTGAATTGTTTCGATTCCGTCGAGAAATGTTTGCTGTTGGTTTTTTGTGTTTGAGCTTAGATCCTGGCTGGAATTGCTTGTGATATGGAACCCATTTGGGGAAATTGTAGTTGTGGATTGAATTTGAGTAGTTTGTTTGATGGGACTTGAGTGCAAAGAAGTGTGTAGTTTTAAGGTGTTTGATTTCGGTTTGTTTTTGGGTGATTTTGATTGGCGAATTGCATCAGATACACCGTGATAATTTGAAAATTATCTCAATACCTTAAAAATAAAATTTGCCTAAATTTTCACGGGAAAATTGCATGGGATATACCTCAATTCCCCCAAAATAACCAAAATATATCTTAAACTATTAAAATTTTTTATTTTACATATATATACTTTAAAAAATAGAAAAAATATAAAAATAACCTTACTAAAATTACTCTTCAAAACTGATCTAATCTCCTAAATCACAAAGTTGATGTTTATTCGACTTGTTTAAAAAATTACTCGACTTTTACTCAACTTAACACTGGACGCATTCAATATACTTACCCGACTTCTTATTCAAATAGATACTCGACCTCAACTTTCCTACATCATTTCTTACTCAACTAATTACTTGATTTACCCGACTTCACACTCTGTTTCTTTAAAAAATTATCTGACTCTTACTTGACTTGTTTAAAAAACTTACTCCACTCTAACTTGATTTTGTTTTAAATATTACTCGACTCATTCAATCTTCTTACTCGACACCCTACTCGACTACATATTATACTTACTCAATTCACTTCACCTCTTACTCGACTGAACACTTAACTTACCCGACTTCATATTTGATTTCTTTAACAAATTACATAACACTTACTCGACTTGTTCAAAATATTTACTCGACTTTTATTCAATTTTTTTAAAAATTATTAGTACTCAACTCATTCAATGGACTTACTCAACTTACTACTCAACCTGATACTCGACTTATGTTCTTCACTTTTTACTCGACTAAATATTGGATTTACCCAACTCTGTACTCAATCTCTTTAAAAATTACATAAATCTTACTTGACTTGTTCAAAAAATTTACTCGACTTTTATAAAATTAATATTATTAGTTTCTCCTCTTAATACTCGACTCATTCAATATACTTACTCGACTTTTTACTCGGCTAGATACTCGACTTGCTCATCTCTTTCACTTTTTACTCGACTAAATTCTCGACTTACTCGACTTCGTACTTGACTTCGTCCTGAACTGATTTTTAAGTGTATTTTTGATTTTTTCCGCCTTCAGAGGTATATGTATGTAATGAGGTATGTATTTGATATTTAGGGACAAATATAGTATATTTAAATAAAAAATCCTTTTTGTTCCGCATATGCCGCAAAACTTGTTCTTTCTAAAAAATACGCTTTCTCGATAGATTCTTGAATAACTATACCCGAAATTATTGAAATTATCGAAACACCCTCAATATGTTGGAGAAGAAAATTAATGTTGCGCGTGTTCGAGGGACCAAAACACGAAAGGAAAGGGCAGTTTTGTAAAAAATGAGTCTACTCTTTTTATTTCTTTTTATTGTCAAAGATTTTATAAAGTTTGTACCGTATAGCCTTGCGAATTACAATTACATTTATAACGATCCAGCTAAGAATGAATGTAAATTAATATTATATTTTATGAATTATTTTTACTCTCTTTTGTTGTAAATTTTTGGCTTCACGTTTTCGTGAGCGAAAATCCCACATGCAAAAGTTAGCAACTCCTTCCTTTTGATTATCCTATAAATATGCGTATTATGTCTTAAGATTGGCATCTAGGTAAATCAATTAACAAAAACTTATTAATTATAAGCTATCAATAAGGTACTTAAGAGCATTTTGTTTAATTCAAAATATTTTATTTTTTATTTATTTTATAACACATTATCAGCACGATACCTGATTTGACATGGGTAATTTAATTTTTACTGTTTATGTTTATTTATGTTTTATCATTATGTTTTTTTTTATATTGTGAGTTTATTATACTACTAATTTAATTTTTTTATAATAATTTTAATGGCTACTTCTATAGTATCGCTTATATTGTTTTTGATAATTTTAATGGCTGGTTCTATAATACCCTTATCTTATTATTATGTTATTATTATGTTAATATTGCTTATTTAATTTATTTGTTTATATGGTTGGTTTAACCATCTATCAAGTTATTTTCATAAATCATGAGTTGTTCTTACATATATTTGTCTCTAATTATTGTTGTTGTAGCCTGAAGTTTACAACACAAATGAAATGGTGAGAACCTAAAGTTCTAACCTCATTAAAGTCATTAAAGTCAAAACCTAAAGTTTTGAATATATGCATGAAGTTTCTATATATTTCATAATTTTTGTTTGTACTTATGCTTACTTATCTTATATTTATACTCTGATACTTATTTTTCCTTTGGTTACTATAATTTTTGAAAAATGGCAAATGTCACGAATTTGCAAATCCCCGCTTTTGAAGTTTTTGGAAGAAATTACCTTTCTTAGGTGTTGGATGCAGAAACGCACCTATATGCTATGGGCCTAGAAGGCACAGTAGTAGAAGGAAACAAAACATCTTTGTAGGAAAAATCAAAGGTTATGATTTTACTCCTTCACCATTTACATGAGAGTGTGAAAACTCAATATCTAATGGTGGAGGATCTATTAACTTTATGGATAACCTGAAGGAAAGATTTGACCATCAGAGGGACATTTTCCTTCCAAATGCCAAACATAAGTGGTTAACCCTGAGATTTCAGGATTATGTAAGAGTCCTTGATTACAACTCTACTCTGTTCCACATCACCTCACAATTGAAATTATGTGGTGTGGATATTACTGATAGAGATATGCTTGAAAGACACTTACTACTTTTTATGCATAAAATGTTATCCTGCAACAACAATATCGAGAGTGTCAATGCAGAAAATACTCTAAGCTGATAACATCTTTTTTATTTGCTGAACAAAACAATGAGCTCCTGATGAAAAATTATAAATTACGTCCAATTGGATCTCAAGCATTCCCAAAAGCGAATGCAAGTACATATACTAATAGTGGACATAATTGAGGAGGCAAGAGAGATTGTGGTTACTACCATCGTAGTGGTCACAGGCATGCAGGATAACGGAACAACAGAAATGGACGTCACTAGAAGTGGAACGTCTATAAGAGACATAGCAAAGAAAATAGTACAGAAAGAAAAAAATACCAGATATGATAACGAAGAAATTTGTTATCGATGTGGAGGGTTGTTGGTCATGTACCTACAGCATGGAAAAACATTTAGTAGACATCTACCATGCATCCAAGAAGGGGACAAGAAAATTTGAGACTAATCTAGGCGATAAGATCCTATATTAATTTGACTCATTTTGATGTGTCTAATTTCTCTGAAGATACAAAAGGAAAAATGGTCACTTAATTAGTGATAGAAATATCCACATTAATTAAGCTTTCATGATTATGCCATAATTGTTAGTTACTAATATGTTAATTTTTGTTTTTTTTCATAGTTTTATCAGATGTACTTAATCCCGATGTTTAATGTGAACTTTTGTTTAATATAAAGTTATGGATTTTAGAAATATATTATCTATTTTAGAAACGAAAGTTGAAGATGTATGTTTGGCTGACAGTGTAACCACACATACTATTCGTTGAGATAAAAAAATACTTCTTGGAGATGAAATTACTTGAAGGAAAAGTCAATATTATATATAGTCTTGCAGACCTGATCGAAGGTTCTAGAAGAACCATACTCTTGTTGGCAAGCGGAACAAAATTAATATTTCAAAATGCTTTACGTTCAACAAGATTCAAAAGGAATTTACTAAGCTTTAAAGATATTTATCGAAATAGATATCATATTGAGACTTTAAATGAAAATAATGTGGAATATTTTTGTATTACTAAAAATATCTCCGGAAAGAAGTACATATTAGAAAAGCTCAAAGAATTCTCATCAGGATTGTATTACACAATTATAAATGCGATTAAAAGCTACGCAGTGATGAACTAGAAGTTTGCAGATCCAAAAATATTTATATTGTGGCATGATCGCCTTGGCCATCGTGGATCTATAATAAGGCATGAAATTATTGAAAATTCTCATAGACATCTATTAAAAAAATCAGAAGATTCCGTTATCCAATGAGAATATTTGTACCACTTGCTCGCAAGAAAAATTTGTGGTTAGACCATCCACTTCTAAGGTTGGTCATGAATCTCCTTCATTTTTATAAAGAGTTCAAGAAGATAGATGTGGACCAATCCATCCACCTAGTGGACCATTTTGTTATTTTATAGTTTTGATTAATGCATCTGCACGGTCGTCACATGTTTGTTTATTGTCCACCAACAATGTTGTATTTGCAACATTGATTGCCAAATTATAAAATTAAGGACACAATTTTCAGATTGTCTAATTAAAATCACACATCTAGATAATGTTGGTGAGTTTATATCTAAGACATTTGATGATTACTGTACATCAATAAGTATTGATATTGAGCATCTAGTTCCACATTTACATACACAAGATGTATTGGTCGAGTCATTGATTAAGCAGTTGCAAATAATTGCAAGAACTTTACTTATGCGTATAAAATTACTCGTATCTGCATGGGGTCGTGCTATTTTACATACTATAGTATTAGTTAGTCTATGACCCACTACTTATCATCAATATTCTCCATCATAACTTGTACTCAGTCAACAACTTGACATTTCTCATTTACACACTTTTGGTTGTACTATGCATGTTTCCTGTATCACCCCCTCAGCGCACAAAGATAGGACCGCAACGTCGTTTGGGGGTTTATGTCGGTTTCAACTTACCTTCAATTATCAGATATCTTGAATCCCTAATGAATTATCTTTTCATTGCACGTTTTCCAAATTGTCACTTTGATGAGACTTTTTTTTTTTTTCAGTTATGTGGAATGAAAAGCCTTATGAAGTAAGGCATGAATTTTCTTAAAATTTTTTTAATTTTCTTAAATTTTTTTTACTTTGTCTTATTTAGATCTTTGTACTAATCATTGTGAAAATGAAGAACGAAATATAATACATTTGCAAATTGTAAATCAATTAACAGGTGCATTTACAGATACAGCGAAAGTACCCAAATCACATATTCTAGTTGCCAATGCACCAACCCAAGTGGTTGCTCCTGCAGAACAATTAAGTGTAAAAACAACTAATGAGTTATTCGTTACACGTTAGAAATGTGGTAGAGCACTTGGTTCTAAAGACAATGATCTCCGGAAGAGGAGAATAAAAGATAAAGATCTTGTTGAAAATAATGCTCAAGCTATAAATGTGTCCATATTATCTGAATCATCAGTTCCGAAAGAATAGTCCCTGAAGAGACACAAGTCTTAGAAGAGGCAATAACTCCTAAAGAACAAAAAAAAAAAAGAAAAAGTCTACAAATTATACTTACATAAGGGAAATGTGGGATTGTAATGAAATAAATATTGACAATGCAATTTTATTCATAGCTGCTAATGAAATTACAAATGATTTTGAGCTTAACACTATCAATGAATATAGACAAGGGCATCATTGGCCTCAATGGAAAGAAGTAATTCAAGCAAAATTGACTTCTTTAGCCAAACGTGAAGTTTTTGGACCTGTAGTCTCGACATCTGAAGATGTTAAACTCGTTGGATACAAATGAGTATTTATGAGGAAATGTAATAAGCACAATAAAATCACTAGATACAAAGCACGACTAGTTGTACAAAGTTTCTCACAGAGACCTATTATTGATCATGAGGATACGTATTCTCCAATGATGGATGCTATTATGTTTTGTCTCTTAATCAGCTTAGCTGTCTCAAAAAACTTGACATGCGTCCCATAGATATAATGAGTGTAACTTGACGTTAATATTTATATGAAAATCCCTAAAGGATTCAAAATGTCTGAAGCATTTAAATTAAAGGATCGTAATCTGTGTTCAATCAAACTACAACGATCCATACATGGATTGAAACAATCTTGACACATATGGTACAATCATTTGAGTGAATATTTGAACAAAATATAACAATGATCCTATTTGCTCATGCGTATTCATTAGAAAATCTGAATCTGGATTTGCAATTGTAGTAGTTTATGATAATGACATAAATTTAATTGGAACTCCTCAAAAGCTCTTCAAGACTGTTGAATAGTTAAAAACAGAATTTGAAATGAAAGACTTGAGGAAAACAAAATATTGTTTCAGCCTACAGATTGAGTATAAAACAAACGAAGTGTCAATCAGCTTTTGTTGAAAAAATCTTAAAATGTTTCGATATAGATAATGCTCATTCGCTAAGCACTTCTATGATTGTTTGGTCGCTAGATCCTAGAAGAGATCCATTCTGCCCCAAAGAGGATGACGAAGAGATACTTGGTCCAGAAGTACCATATCTCAATGCAATCGGTGCTTGAATCTAGCTCAGTGTGCCCGGACATTGCATTTTCAGTGAATTTGTTGGCGAGATTCAACTCAGCTCCAACACGCCGACATTGAAATGGCATCAAACATATCTTTCAATATCTTCGTGTAACATCCGACTTGGGGTTATTTCTTTCAAGTCAATCAACAGAGAATCATGGTCTTATCATTATGCAAACGCAAGTTACCTCTCTGATCCAACAAAGCCCATTCACAAACATGATATGTTTTCACTTATAATTGTAAAGCAATTTCATGGCGATCTACTAAGTAGACTTGTATTGCCACCTCCTCTAATCACTCAGAGATCCTTGCATTACATGAAGCAAACAGAGAGTGTGTTTAGTTCCGGTCTGTTATCCATCATATACAGAGCACGTGCAATTTAACTCCCACAACAGATGTTCCAACAATTATATATGAAGACAATACTTCTTGTATTGCTCAAATTGGAGGAGGATACCTCAAGCGAGAGAATTAAACATATCTCACTAATTTTTTTTTTTTTTACACTCACAAGCTGCAACAGGATAAGAAGATTGATGTCAAGCAGATACACTCTACTGATAATTTTGCTGATCTTTTTACTAAAACTTTACCCACATTGACGTTTGAGAAGTTAGTCCACAATATTAAGCACATCCAATACCACTTCTTATCATGGAAGTTGTATGTAACAAAATGGTGAATCCAAGGGAGAGTGTTGTATATATTTATTTGACTTCACATTTTGGTGAGAAATAATCCCACATGGAAAAGTTAGCACCTCTTCATAAATATGTGTAATATGTCTTAAGATTAGCGTGTAGAGAAATCAATTAACAAAAGGTTACTAATTATAAGCTATCAAAACAAGGTACTTAAGAGTACTTTGTTTAGTTCAAAATATTTTGTTACCTATTTATTTTACAACATCTTTGTTATTTTATTTTTTTATGTCAATATTTTGATTTTGTAACTAGAGAATCTTATTGCTTTATGCTCTTCCTACTATGTACTATTATTTTTTCCCATTTGTTTCTTTGTGGTCCAAATAAAGTAAGGATAGAAACAGTGCTTTGAGGTTGTTTTTATTTTTTATTTTCTTTTGCTCTTCTAATGGGCTTTCTTTGAATTTAAAGGCTTTCCCTTTTCTTCATGTATATGTAATAGCTTCTTTTGAAAGACTTTTATTGTTGTTGTTGTTGTAATCTCCCTTTTTTCAAAATTTAGGAAACACACGTGGATATTATTGAATGAATTTCTCTTTAAAATTCTACATTGTTGTTTTATTTATCTTTTCTTACCTTACCTAAGTTGAAGAGACCATTAGATACATTTTAGAGCTTGAGTTAGTTCCTAATTAATATAATAGCCCATAGATGTAACAAGAGCCGAGGGAGAGGTAAAGAAAGATCGAAAGTGAAATTATTCGCATCACTTTGTGGGAAGAGAATGTAAACCTATATCAATATATTTATTTGTATTTTATAAACCCCATTAAAATGGATTCAAAAGTTGTGGGCTCTATAAAATGGTGCTGCCTGATTTAATAGAATGAGTCTAAACGTACCCCTTTTAGATTTCAACAAGCCCATTTAAATCTATTAAATTTTATTATTTGAGAATTAAAATAATATTTGAATCTCAAAACCTTTAACCCAATATTTTAGGTACATATGCTGTTCATCTATTGGATTTAGATGATGAAATTTATAACAAATAAAACTATTATTATATTATTTATTAAATGAATGTTACATTAATTGAAATACAAATTAGGATCCAAATGTTGTTGATCCTAACATCTTTATTGATTTGACGCATGCAAATCATTCAAAATATGATAAATAATTTTTTTTTTGTATTTTATATTTCATCACTATGTGAAAGTCCATTTTATTGTACTTTTATCTTATTTGTAATTCAAACTTTTTAATTCTTTTTTATAAGCCCTTTTTATCAAAGATTTACTGATTAATTACAATGCGCAAAAGAGCTAAAGTGAAATAATTAGCTTCAATTTCTCCCTCTTTCATATACCATAAAATGATATTGTATCTAAACATTTAGAAAACAAGTCATGCATGTATTAGAAAAATTAAGTGTAATATTTGTATAAATGGGAGCAGGCAGCCCTAAAATTTTAGGTTTAATATGACGTTGCCAATTTGAGTAACAAGTTTGATTATATAGAGCTCAATAGTTTATTAATTAAATAGGCTCAACAAGCTCATCAATCTGCAATTACATGCAATGTTCGGAGGCAATGAGAAAGAAACACAACAAACAACAAACACATGATGATCATCCATTTATATTACAAGCTCCTTAATACACAAACTTCAAAACATATTCACAATTTAGTTATGTGATAAAAGAAAAAGAACCCTAAATTCTGTTGCCAAAAAACAGTTCGTTTACTTCAAACATCATAATAATCATCACTGAACTTGTTCTTGATCCACTTGAAACTGTTGCAAAAAGTTGACTTGAGCTTACCTTCCATAGTGTACATATTATAAGCAGCCACCCTTTTCCTCCTCTTGCTCTCTGGGTTGCCTGAAGAGGCTAACACATCGGTCCTCCCGGTCGGACCGTTGAAGCTATACGATTTCGACCGTTCCTCGAACCCGAACCGGGCTTCCGAGCTGGAGCTTGGATACCCTGAATATGATTTGCTTTTCTCCATGACCAGAGAGCTCTCTGAGAAGAGAAGGTGAGGTCCATTTACTTCTACTTTATAGATCACTAGTATAATAATAATACACAGCTACTTTTTGATATATAAAATTACATGCAAAAAATTTATTGGTGCATGTTAGTGCGGTGGGCATGGGTAATGACGTGGGGGTAAATATTTGATTATTATGGAGTTGGGAAAATTTTCCAGTCCGGAATTAAAATTCAGGACCAGTCGACAATGGGGTGAACATATTTTATAATATTGTTAAATAATTTACAACGATATAAAATTATATTCACATTATTATTAATTTCAATACATACTTTAATAAAATCTAAAATTTTAGACTAAGTCACTACTCTATGAAGTTGAACATCAAGAATCAAGATCTTTTGCACAATATCAAATAGATATTATACGTAAGATAAATTTGAAATAATTTGCCTTGCAAATAAAAAGGATAAAAATGGTTCATAATCCCAAAATAATTAACTAAAATAGTATTTTATGAAAAGCTTATGACATTTTTGTTGACTTTGACCATTGCCTTCTGCGGCAACTCGTCCTAATAGCTTGTACATATGAATGAATATCGAAGTTTTAGACGATATGATATTAATATAAACTAATATAATATATCATGAACTCAACTACTATGAGGTTTAAAAATTTTAAAAATAATAACAATAATGCATGAATTGTTATATGATTTAAAATTTACTTTTGCTTTTGTCCTTTTTGGAATTTAAAAAGGACTAGAAATGAAACTAGGACAACGATATATAAGATTTCTCATTATAGGTTTGATTCTCTTTGAGAGTGAGAATATAAATTTTCTCCGAAAAGTATAGTATTATACATCACAAATTTTTTATTTTAAAAAATTATCCTATAATTGTGTTATTCATCAATTAGATTGTAAGATGTACAATTAATTTATTTAAATTTTATAAAAAAATTTATTAATTAATTAATATTTGCTATATCATTTACGATAGTTTTTTAAAATTAAAAATTTAAGATTTCTATCGTCACAAATTATCACCAAATGTTTGTTGAGAGTTGGGGGGGGAGACACTAATGATGATGGAATGTTGGTAGAAACAGTTGGTGGAAATGGAGGGCAAAGCACGTTTAAGATATGAAATGAAAAGGCCACCACTGATATTGAGTGGAGGCCCCATCCAAATTTAGGTCCATTGATTGTGATGCCCAAAGTTCTGTATAATACGGCCTTGCAGATTACTTTAATAATGTTATTGCTTTACTTCTTGTTGGCCCCTCTGGTTAAGCCTCTGTGGGTCAACTTCAAGCACCACTCACAACGCCAGGATTCCATTTTCCAACTCTGAAAAAAAAAATCCTCTCAAAAAAAAAAAAAAAAAATTGGACTCATGTGGCACTAACCAATTAATGTCTAGTGTTAAGCCGTTGTTGATTTTTTAAAACATTATTAATGTAATAGATGAGACACTGTGTTGACATGCCAATCACTAAAAGTGTAATCACATAAATAATAATATAAAAAATCAATAGCTATAATAATATCAGAAATCAATGACTATAAGAAATGCTCTTCAAAGAAGATTCTATTTTTCAACTCATATAACACTCATCAATGATTGTCACATATTAAGTTATTGTTAATTTTTTATACCTTCATTACTGTGATAGATGAGACATCCCGTTAATGTGTCAACCGCTAAAAGTGCTATCTATCATATTAATGATAGTATAAAAAATCAATCACTACCAGAAGCGTCTTCCAAAGAGAGAGACCAGGATCAAATTGTATATGTGGTCACCAGGATTATCAAATATAATTTAAAACCAATATCACAATGTCAGTAATCATGGTGGAGGGAAGCCAATCTTTGAACCCCATCACACATAAATAAATATAATTCAAAATAAAATCTCTAGGATCAAAATAATAATGACTTCAGTAAGATTGGCTCGAATCTTAAAAAGTTAATCGTGAAAACAACCAGATAAAGGCAACAGGATTCCTTTGGAATTCAGAAAACAACAGCAAATCCGAACTAGACGGCAGTATAATAATGGATGTCCAATGGCCAACACTTAAGCAATCATCAAATGCTTGAAATGATAAACAAGTTCAACAATCTAAGAGCACATATCTCAAATCCATTAATTGGCTGCCGCTTCAGATCACATCAGAAAATGTAGGAAATAGGAATATATATATATATATGTATATACATATATATATATATATATATATATATATATATATATATATATATACACTGCTGTAGAGATGAAGCATGTGATAAAACTACAGATAAACTTGAAACCAAATATACACACCTCTAATTTTGTTGATTAAACTAAAGCAAAGACCAAGAATTACCATCAGAAGTTACTTTAATTTGACTGACATCTGAAGAAATCAGCACCGTCCTCAATATCATCTGTTTTAATGCTCCCACTTTGAGCCATGAGTATTCTGTACACTCTCTTTGAGCAAACCTCTCCTAGTCTTCTATTGCTGCCAAGTAATCCGTCGATGGTCAAATCCTTGAGCAGAAACTCCTTTTCATGCACCTGAAGTTCGAAAATAAGAGCAATAAAAGTATTTTGTTACCACGAGTATTTTAAGAAACAACAAACACAAGTCAAGGCATTCATGGTAGTAACAGAAACAGAGTAGAACAAGGTCAGATCACCAAGCATTACGGTTGCAAGAGGTTTTCTGCTATCATATCTGGGGTCCATTGAAAATGTACTTGTATGTGTGTTTTTATTTATTTATATATTTGTGTAATATAAGAACCTAATTACGAAATATTAACATAAAGATATTGCATAAAATTTGGTACACCGACGTGTAAGATGGTGTGTGGGATTCAGTTTTCCTTACACCCTAAACCCAAGATGCAAAACTACTTATAGAAATTTTGGATGACAAAATAAGGCAAGCACAGAAAGGATCAATTACAACTACTGTGATGCTCAAACTAGCTCCGTGCTGCAGAAAATCTTTTTTCACAATCCTTTATTATTTATATATCTATATATAATAAGGCCCCAATGAAATTGGTAACCAACAACACAACAAAAATGGACAAAAAACCACAGCATGTTATTGCAATTGCAAAACTAAACCAATTCCGCCAAGAGGGAAATTATAAAGATTTTCTTTAATGGCACAACTAAAGATGGTAAAGTACTATCTAGATGCTATCCAGAGTACAATAAAGTTCAATTTCTAAGCTCATATAAAATGAACAAAGTCATACAGGTGTTCAAAATAAAATGTCAAAAAGACGGCACATATTTACTATCAAGTATCAACCAAATATAAAGAAGACATATTTTTGCTTTTACACTTACTGATTTACTAGGGTCCATATAAATGCTCAATAGAGTTTTCATAGTAGGGTACTTCTTCCATATTGCAATAGCATATCGTGGCTGTACCTTTGGAATAGATACCAAAGCTTTTAACCTGGATATAACGGAGAATTCAGATATAAAAATTCATAGCCTGACCAGAAAGCAAC
This sequence comes from Murraya paniculata, assembly GCA_030449075.1. Classification (NCBI taxonomy): domain Eukaryota; kingdom Viridiplantae; phylum Streptophyta; class Magnoliopsida; order Sapindales; family Rutaceae; genus Murraya; species Murraya paniculata. The sequence goes on along the minus strand of JAEVFN010000018.1, from coordinate 86,535 downwards.
ATGTTGCAAACTAATGGTTGGGGATTAACTAGTGAGAAAGATAGCAAAGCCATGGGATGCATGAGAGACATGGAAGGCTCTACTTAGCATGGAAGTGAAAAAGGAGGTCGTTCAGCTTAATAAGTAGCGGATAATTCTACAAATGCCAGGAAGATCACCAAAGCACGAAATGTAACTCATCAGTCAAAAGCAGCACTGCTATTGCCAATATTCTATCGATTACTCATCAAAGTTATCAATGTAACTGAAACACATTATTATTGTATAAGCTGATAAACAATACCATCCACAAGCATATCAAATTTCTTTTGTAGAACATCTATCCAGTGCAAGTATGTGGCTGAGCTAAATACCACTGTCCAATGGCTTAATGCACAAAATATAGAATGTTCATATATCCTTTTGCAAAACAACAATAGCTGGGTTGGTTTTAACTATTTTAGATAAAATTACATGCCAGTAAAATTCAAGATGAAATTTATATTTTATTCCAGAACATTGGGTTCGACAATTCTAGTCAAACAATTTCAACAACTCATTTTTTGACAATTTTTCTTCTTCAGGTGAGTCAAAGTAAAAAATACAATTAATGATAGAGAGTAGCAACTTCATAGCATACTCACCATGGGCTCTTTTTTATTAAATTCTTATCTACAGAGTCCTTAGAGATAAGGGATCCATTGGCGTTTACAGATAGTCGAGTTAATTTCTTTCTGCAATTGACAGTATGAAGCAGTTTCAGATCATTTACCAGCTAAAATATGGAAAAGAATGCAAGACTCACTGACACATGTACACAAGCATACAATACAAGGAAGAAAGATGAGGTGTTCCATCAGTTGTTCATAGAAACAAACATTTGTAAAAGTCTCCAATAGTAACAACCCCAAGTAATTTAAATGGGCCGGACAGCTAAATGAGACTAATATTAAAAAATTTATAACAGTATATTGTATGTTCAAATATTTGTTGAATTTTTTCACACTTGAGATTTTCTGAAAGAAATTTATTTTACCATTGGGGCAGAAAAATATGTAACCTGAGACAGAAAATAAAAATTAACCTAAAAAAAAATAGAAATGATATCAGGATTATATTCATCACTAGTCTGTATTGTTTCTATCTCACTCAAAACCAAGATTATACTCATCACTACGAGATAATACAGCACCTGAATTGGCAAGAGGCTAGGCTACTTGTTAAACCAACAACATGTTCAGCTACTTCAGCTTCATCAATACACTGCCTGGAATGTACCCTAACAAAATGAGTGGTCAATTTTGCCAGCACCTGTAACAAAAATACTTCAGTTATATAGAGCATTAATTTATGGTAATTGTTTGAAATCTCAGTTGGTTATCTGACCTCCTCAATAGGTGGACGTCTCCAACCACTATTATTTGCTGGATTCTTATACTGTTCCTTTTCTCTGCCACATTACCAGAGTCCATGTATCAATAGATTGCAACATCATCTCAATTGAGTACAAATAGCCAGCAAAAATAATGTGATACTAAACTTAGCAACACCTTACTTTTTACTGATATGTGCCATTAACCTATTTGTAAGGTAGCAAATTGTATGGGATGGATAACGCCTTCGAACTAAAGAAACATGATCCATAAGTGATTCATTGAGAACAAGATTACAAAACTCTTCTGCCTCAAATACGAGTACTATGTATGGAATTTCCATTCCTTGGGGAGATATCTGTGTCAAATAAAAACGAGCATAAGTCAAAATGTTAATAATCACAGACATATGCAAGTTAAAGACTCACTAGAACAACAATATTCTCATGCATGCATATAAATAGGACAACTGAGCGAATGCTGATTTTGGCAATCAAGAATATTTCATTCATTTCTAATTTTATTAGAAAAAGGAGGAAAGAAAAGGAAAAAAGCATGAATATACGAAGGCATAACAGATATTATAATATAACTATCAGACCAGTACTTAGAAGTTCGTAGTTGAGAATTCAGAATATTTCACAGAATTATATAACTAGTTAACATCTTTCCCCTATAAATTTCAAGTAATAGATATCAGTTAATTAAAAATAATCAGAAAAATTACGCTCACTTCTCATGCACAAAAGCTTATCATATGGTTATTTCATAACCGTCTAATATTACCAAAATGCTAACATAGTTGACAAGCCCTCAAGCTTGTCTTGAAATTCAGCACCCCGAACTAAACTTGGCAAAATAACGTAGTCATTGGGATTCTCATCAATAGCTAAAACACTAATATTGATATTGCATGAGGAAAGCGGTCCAATAAATGGGCATAAAAGAACTCAAAAACGATGTTGACCTCTATATCAATTTAAAACCCCAAGAAAAGGAAAAGAACATAAAACTAAATAGGAATCTGATATCTCAAAACTTGAAAGGTAACCGGCTATAGAAAGAAAAATCATTAGCACTTTAAAGAACATTAGCATTTGATAAAAAATCTGTTCTTGACCAAGTTATACGGACAACAGGAGACAGATGAAGACAATAACCAAGATTTGAGTCACGAGCATTTTCTAGCAGCCTTCAACCAAATACTTGCAGTCACAGTATCACATATGCCTAAAAATTCAAAGGAAATAATTTCAGGTAATATAATCATATTTTCTACCACAAATACAGTATTTATTAGGGTGATCAAGCATCAATATTCAATGGAAATAAATCATTTATTCAGTTAATTCCATCTATTTGCAGAAGATTGAGAACTATCCTATTTATCAGACTATGATGGCATCTCAGATGTACAAGGTAAAACAACAAATCCAAATATATATTGAGTATCATATCAAGAAAGATATTCATATTCAAACCAAGCAGTCACCTGTGAAATATGTTCAGGAACTGTCATGGTCCACACAATTGATCTTTCAATTGGATTTGATGCTATGCGGTATTTAAATCTTTTTTCTGCAAACCTTGTAAGCAGATGGCCTGTAGGACAAAGCAGAGAAGTTATCCCATAACCAAATTGGAAAAGTAAATGACAATAAATTAGCATGGGTAATCAATCACCAGAAAAGAAAAGAAGAAGATATAAAAAAGACCCGACCTCCAACTGAACCCAATTCAACTACTTTTGCATCAATTTCAGCCACAATAGAATCTTGAGCAAACTTCCCCTTCATCCACTTTTGCATTTCTTTCTGCAATTTTTTCGATTCTGCAGCTTCAGCCTTCAATGCTGCCTTCTGAAGTTTCTCTTCCTGTATAACAGATTCTGATCAGTTACCCAAATACTGAGATGAAACTAGTACCCTCAATATGGGACTTACTTCCTTCTTTTTCTTCTTTTCCTCCATAAAGCGCATTCTTTCTTCCTTAGTCATATTCTTCTTCTTACCCACTGCTTCATCTGTGCTTTTTCTCTTGTCAGCACTGCCTTGTAAGCTTCCTTTTGTATTTAGCAGATTACCCATCTGCTCCATGCTAAAATTTTCTTTTTCAGGACAATCTTGTAACTGTTTGAATGTCATCAAATCATCAGAAATCTAGGTAAACACAGTGGAGAACTCGATTGGTAGCATAACTGCATTTTATTTCCACAATAAACTAAAAGGTAACTCTGACCTTGAAATAGTTAGCTAAAGACATAAAACAAAATATGCTACCCAAACTACAGACACTTAGAAGAAGAGATACAACTGCACCATAAAACTCCATAACTTGTTTTCTTTTTCTAGTTAAAAACTAAAAGTTATAAGTTTCAATAATAAAGTAGAAGCAAAAAGTTACTGCCGAGAAAAAATTGCCTAAATATCATAATTGGGAAGCAAGCACTCAAAGTATCATGGCCAAAATTATAGCAGTAACTACAGCAGATACTGAACTCAAATATAATTCAGAAATGTACATAAGAAATGAAAACATGTAAAATTATATTTGCAAGTAATTAGAAATCAAATTAAAGCTGATAAAGGACAACTAATGTTATCAATAAGTAAGGTGTAATGTCATTTCCTCAATTTTTTAAGTCTCCATGAACATTAAATAATATTGTCACCTATATCCAAGCTGGTAAGGCAAGCAAATGTCTCTAAATCAGCAGACTTATGCATGGATACATTAGCATTTATAATGCTAACAGCAATAACATATAGCATATTAATGCATAGGTATCAGCTTTTCCCTTGAAAACATGGACTTGAAATTTAAATATCCTCTACAAGATGTTTTGATACACTACAGCTACAATATTCTGGGTTTAAAGTGATACTAAATACTCTTTACTTCCTTAAGTACCATTAAGGTTTGAACATCTGGAAGATAATGATTTGCAAGTGGCTCAGATTAGATAATTAAAGCCTAACTATTTTGGTATCACTTAATCCAAGCACATTTTATTTTGATGTATTATTATCATAATGCCCTAGTAGGAAATACCAGATCCATATCATATTCTGAACAGGTTGGCTGTGAAGAGCTGTCCCCAGACATTTGCATCAAACCAGCTTTGCCTGATAAACAAATTTCCTGTAAATTTTTTGTTTGTATGAAAGAAAACAAACTCCTAACAGAAAGCAAAATTCTTTCTAGTTCTCAAAATATTTCCAACTCACCAGTTCTAAAATCCCATTCTGAGTCCTTTTCATCGTCAGAACCAGAATGCACAGATTCATTCTGCCCCAAATCTACCCTTCCAGAACCACTTTCAGATTCATTGTCAGACTCTAAACATATCAACCTACTACTTCCTGTGATATACCCAACAAAAGAAACGAAAAAGCATAAGCTGCAATCAATTACCATTAATCTAAATACGGGCCACTTGAGAACACAAAGAAAGAGTTACTCTTCCTATTTTACCAACAAGCACCAAGCAATCCTAACTGTAGAAATACTCGATTCCGTTTCAAGTTTAGCTGAATTATACACTAAATAGCAACACAAATAAAATTAATAACGATAAGCATTCAATTAGCGTAATAAAAGATAATAGCATTTCCAAATTACTCCCAAAAAAAAAAAAAAAAAAAAACAAACAGTGCACAATTGCTTACCTAAAACACCATAATTTAACCTTTTCATTTTACTTCAATTTCAAACAAACATATATAGAAATAAACGAACCAGCTAAATTTTCATCTGAATTCGAAACCCTAATTTGAGTATCAAGCCAAGAGCGGGAGGTGCATTTGATAACAGAAACATCGGACATCGGCGTCTCGGCGACGAACGAGGGGGTGGAGGAAGACGACGGAGCAAAACCCGATTTTTTCGGGGTAGGGTCATCGTCGAGTATAAGAACCGTAGGGGCTACCGGGTCGGGTCCTGTTTGGAATTTTTTGTAGGGACATTGGGCTGGGGTTTCGAGGGCATTTTGGTCTTCTTCGTCGGATAAAATGATTGGCTGAGACATTGAAAGGAGTTGTCGAGAGCGAACCAGAGAGCGATAGCTCGTGGTGGCTTTATGTAATGTGATGTATTTTCGAATCGAAATCAGCGCGGGATAGTTCAGGGGTAAGAGAAGATAAAATGAAATACGGACCCCTATTATTTCTTCTTATTATTTCTTCGTTCTAATAGTTTATCATTATTACAATTATTAACAAATACGCAGATAGATTTCAGCAAGACTTGTCGTCCGCTGTTTTCATCTAGATGCCAAGTCGTCGATAGATTTTGACGCTGTAAGTTAGATCGTCTTTTATTTGTTCGGTGTAGGGCATGTCTTGCTGTAGGTTGTAGAAAAGTCTTTACCCGTTCTCGTCTAATTGAGTTAATTAATTATTTAAATTTCATGACAATTTGAACTTGTTGACTTATTTGGATCCGGATCCGGATCAGAATAGGATAATTTAATTTATTATCTTTTTAATATTTTAATTAGGAGTGGGTTGGCTGGTGCCAAATCAAGCTATTTTAAAGTTGAAGCTTGCCTGGTAGGTAGTTAGATGTAACCATGCCGGCATCACTATGATATTCGGTTTGAGTTAACCCAAGCCGAATCGGTAACACTTAAATCCGAACGAATTCAACTTTTATAAACCCGAACTGAATTACAAAATCAATCGGGTTAAGCAATTATATTAAAAAAAAATACAAGGCATAGAGCCAAAACAGATCAAAGCCAAATACCCAAAACCCGATCCCCAATAGGCAATTTCCTAAAGCCACAACACAAAGTCTCAAACCCTTAGCCTAACTCCCCTCTCAAATAAAAAACAAATGGCTACCGCCATGCCATTCCACAATGTCACAGCCATTCCACAACATCACAGCCCACCACGACAGCCAGCATAGCCTACAAGTCATGAAGACAACACAACCTTATCTCTCCTCCATAAAACAGCCCATAATAGCTGTAGTGCTGCGCTATTACAGCCTCAACCGCTGATAGCCTCACCATAGTAGCCCACAACAACAGCTCATGCCTCACGATAGCCTTAGTGTCAGCTTACAACAACAACCATGTTGCAAACGTTACAAAATGCTCAATACAAAAGTTGTGTGAAGTGGGCATTCTGGTTACAAATGGTGGTGGGAGTACGGTAACAATTCTAAATGTGTCAGAAAGGGTGACTTTTGCTTGGAACAGTCACATTAGCAGTGAATGTGAATGTAGCAGATATTATTGTAACTTTAATTTCACTGGTCAATGAATTTCTCAGATAAGATATCCATTCCTATAAAGTTTTACCTAATTAATGCAGTAACAATAACTTTCCCGTCCCTAGCCAAGCATATGTGGTTTACAAAGAGATGCCCCTTTGTGTATTGATGATCTCAGCCTTAAGATTATCACTGAGCCATGGAAAAGTTTAAAAATTGCCAATGAAGTGTTGCTAGAACCTTTCGAAAAGTTATGCTTGAATTTACTTATTTCCTCACTAAATTTAGATCTACTCAAACAGGAGCTCAAGTTGGAAATTCTAGATTGGTTATCCATGGAGGTTATATAAGTATGTGTGTGTGTATTTTTTATGCTGAGATTTAGTCATTGCTTTGGACTGTACATGTCTAATGCAATTGTTTGATGCTTGTTTGGTGGAAGTTAATTGTTGCACTGATTTGCTTCTCTTATTGTAAAATAAACCGATTTGCTTCATTATTTTCTGTTTGTTGATGGAGCAATGGAAATGGTTTTTGTTGAAGTGTGAACTGGAAAAAACAGCAGATGGGTGCATGTGTGACGTGTCATTTCTTGGATAATGAAAGATGTGACATGTCGGTTCAACATATGTTTTACTGCTGTACGACATAGGATCAGAGTCGGCTTAGAATCGGCATTTGCAGGTGCCGTTTTGCCCTCGGATCAAATGGGTGTCGAACACGTGGCTTTCAGCTTCCTCTTCAATTGCCGTTAAGTCTGTTACAAGGCGGGAAAAATTCTGGGAAGAGAGCAAAAAACCCAGAACTGCAGAATAATAGCAGAGGGGGTGTTTGGCAACTAAGATAGAGACCTTTTCCAGCCGTCATCTCCCTATATAAATGGCTGGTACAGGAAGGGGAAAGGTGGTAGATAGAAACTTCTCTGTAATCTTGTATTCTTGACCTTGAGCATTAGTGAAAACTTCTTCATTCTTCTTCAAGTGGATGTAGGCTGCATAGCCGAACCACTATAATCTTCTGGTGTCATCCTTATTGCTTATTCTTGTTCTTGATTTACCAGAGTGTTTTGTTTCTGCTAAATTGATACAACATCAAAAACCATCAGGCGATTAATCATTAGGTCATGCAGAAGCTTAAGCATGGATCTTGGGTGGTGAATTAGCCTGTTATTGCTGTCTGATTCACAACAAATTGGTATCAGAGCTCCTTACTTAAGCCTTGTTTTTTCAAGATGTCGATTCCAAAACTAGAACTTGATAAGTTCACAGGTGAAAATGATTTCCATCTATGGAGACTCAAGATGAGAGCCCTGCTCGTACATCAAGGTCTAGAGGAGGCTCTTGGAGAAGAAACATCATCCAAGAAACCAAGAAAAACCTCAGATGAAGACCTGCCGGATATTCTTGATAGGGCACACAGTGCAATTATACTCAGTCTTGGTGATGGTGTTCTCAGGGAGGTTGGATGAGAAAAGACTGCAGCTGGGTTGTGGAGAAAACTTGAAGATACATACACTAAGAAGTCCATGGCAAAGAGGCTTACTACCAAAAAGAAACTGTATACTCTGCAAATGGAGGAAGGATCTTCAATCTCAGATTACATTGATGCTTTTAACAAGATAATCTTGGATCTTGAAGACATAAATGTGAAAATTGATGATGAGGATAAGGCCATGATACTGCTGTGTTCTCTACCAAACTCTTATGAACACCTGGTTGATACCCTGATGTATGGAAGGCAAACCCTCACGATGGCTGATGTGAAGGAAACTTTGAGCTCTAAGCAGGTAACCAAGAAAGAATTCAAAGAAGCTGAGGGTCTAATTGCAAGAGGCAGGCCAGAGAAGAGAGATGGGCCAAAAGGAAAGAAGAAGAGATCAAAGTCCAAGCCAAGGAACTTGAAATGTTTTCAATGTCATAAAGAAGGACATTTCAAAAAGGATTGCCCAGAAAGGAAATTCAAGAATAAGGATGGAAGAGAGAGAGGTGGAGATGTTGCTGTTGCATCAGAAGCTCAAGATTCTGATGGTTATGATTCTTATGGTGTTTTGATAGCCTCAAGTGGAAAGTCTGAAGGTAATTGGGTACTTGACTCTGGCTGTTCATTTCACATGTGCCCTGATAAGTCTATATTCATTAATTATCAAACCTGTGATGGTGGGATAGTAATGATGGGAAATAATGCTTGTTGTAGAGTTGTAGGAAAAGGTTTGATTAGGCTTAAACTGTCAGATGGGTCGATTAGGGAATTAGGTGATGTAAAACATGTCCCTGAACTAAAAAGGAACCGAATTTCCCTTGGAATGCTGGATAGATTAGGCTGTACAATCAAGCTGGAATCTGGAACTTTGAAAGTGTTAAAAGGGTCAATTGTGATAATGAAAGTGGTTATGAGTAATGGTCTATACGTACTCAAAGGGACTGCTGTAACTGGAGAAGTCAGTATCTCAAACCAGGGTCAAGATAGGACAATGCTGTGGCACTTAAGACTTGGCCACATGAGTGAAGGGGGCTTGAGAGAACTAGATAAACAGGGGGTTTTTGGAGTGGATAAGATAGAAACCCTAAGATTCTGTGAAGAGTGCATCCTAAGTAAATCTTCAAGAATCAAGTTCAAAACTGCAGTGCACAGAAGTAAGGGTACACTAGAATATATTCACTCAGATCTATGGGGACCAGCACAGACTATCTCTCAAGGTAGAGCTAGGTACTTCATGTCCCTTATAGATGACTTTTCTAGAATGGTCTGGGTGTATGTGTTGAAGAATAAGGATGAGGCTTTTAAAAAGTTCAAAAACTGGAAAACCTTACTAGAAACACAGACAGACAGAAAAGTAAAAAGATTAAAAACTGACAATGGCTTAGAATTCTGCAATAAGAGGTTTGATGATTACTGTGTAGAATGTGAAATTTCCAGACACAAAACAGTACGAAACACACCTCAACAGAATGGACTTGCTGAGAGGATGAACAGAACATTGATTGATAAAGTAAGATGCATGATGATTCACTCTAAGTTACCCATGTCTCTGTGGGCAGAAGCCTTGTCTACTGCTTGTTATATTGTTAACATGAGTCCTTCATCGGGTATCAATTTCAAGACACCAATGGAACTATGGTCAGGAAAACCAGCAGATTATTCAGAAATGAAGATTTTTGGCTGCCCTGCATATGCTCATATTAAGCAAGGCAAATTAGAACCAAGAGCCTTGAAATGTGTTTTTTTGGGATATCCTGAAGGTGTTAAAGGCTACAAACTGTGGTGCACTGATTTGAAACCACCAAGGGCAATAATAAGCAGGGATGTAGAATTTAATAAGGCTGAGGTGCTTCATTCAAAAGCATCTAACAAACAGAGTGAACTACAGCAGGACAAAGCTGAAAAGTCTCACCTGGAGGTGGAGATTTCAGGTGAGAAAGTAAGGAAGAGCTCATCCAAAGACCCAAGGCAAAGTCCAGTTTCTGGAGCAGAATTCTCAGACTCAGATTGTGAAGCAGATGCTGATCAGACTATCAAGAATTATCAACTAGCCAGGGACAGAGAAAGAAGGACAGTAAGGCCACCTAAGAGGTATGCATATGTTGACTTGATAGCATATACATTAACAGCAGCACAAGAGATGTCAATTGAAGAACCCAAAACTTACAAAGAGGCCATTGAAAGTACAGAATCAGATAAATGGATAGCTGCTATGGATGAGGAAATTAGATCATTGGAGAAAAACCAAACATGGGACCTAATTCAGAAGCCAGCAAATAAAAAGGTGGTTGGTTGCAAATGGATCTACAAGGTTAAGGAGGGTATACCTGGTGTTGAGCCACAAAGATAAAAAACAAGGCTTGTAACCAAAGGATTCACACAGAGGGAAGGAATTGACTTCACAGAAGTTTTCTCTCCAGTGGTTAGACACACTTCCTTGAGGATTCTGTTGGCACTAGTTGCTATAAATGACTTACATCTCGAACAAATGTATGTAAAAACAGCTTTCCTACATGGAGAACTGGGGGAAATGATCGTGATGTCCCAGCCAGAAGGCTACATTGATCCAAAGAGACCAGATTGGGTCTGCCATCTCAAGAAGTCATTATATGGCCTCAAACAATCACCAAGGCAGTGGTACTTGAGGTTTGACTCGTTTATGCTACAACATGACTTTCATAGGTGTCAATTTGACTGTTGTGTTTACTATAAAGACTTAGAAGATGGTGAGAAAGTCTATCTGCTACTGTATGTGGATGACATGTTGATAGCCTGTAAGCATACAAGCCAAATAGATGCTATCAAGGAACAGCTGAAAGGTGAGTTTGAAATGAAGGACCTGGGGGAAGCAAAAAGGATTTTAGGTGTTGAGCTAACCAGAAATAAGGAGAAGAGGACTCTTTTCCTCTCACAGGGAAAGTACATTCAAAAGGTACTTGAAAGGTTTGGAATGACTAAATCTAAGTCAGTACAAACACCTATGGCTGCCCATTTCAGACTGTCTCATCAGCAGAGCCCACAAACTGCCCAAGAAGAATCTGAAATGAGCAAAATACCATACTCAAGTGCTGTAGGTTGCCTGATGTATGCCATGATATTGACAAGACCTGATATCTCCTATGCAGTCAGCTTAGTGAGTAGGTACATGGCTAATCCAGGCAAACAACATTGGAAGGCTGTAATGTGGATTTTGAGATATCTAGCAGGAACATCTAACTATGGATTATTATATGGCAGAACAATTGAAGAAAACATCAGAGTCATTGGCTATGTAGATGCTGATTATGCAGGCGACATAGATAGAAGAAAATCCCTTACAAGTTATTTTTTCTCAATAAATCAATGTGCCATTAGTTGGAAAGCTACATTACAAAGTGTTGTGGCACTGTCAACTACAGAAGCTGAATACACTGCAACTGCTGAAGCAATAAAAGAAGCCTTATGGCTTAAAGGGATACTATCAGAACTGGGATATAATCAGAGGCAAATGACAGTTTTCTGTGATAGTCAGAGTGCATTTTGTCTGAGCAAAAACCAGGTTCATCATGAGAAGACAAAGCATATAGACATAAAAATTCATTTCATTAGACTGGAAATCTCAAAGGGGGTGATTAACCTGAAGAAGGTCCATACTGATGATAATGTTGCGGATATGCTTACAAAACCAATACCAGCAGCTAAGTTTCAACACTGTCTGAACTTAGCTGGTGTCTGCAAGAACTGATTTGCAGAAGAATAGCAGAAGATGAATGAACAAGGAGTAGCTGTGTTTTTTTTAAAGTTCTAGGTGGAGAATGTTGAAGTGTGAACTGGAAAAAACAGCAGATGGGTGCATGTGTGACATGTCGTTTCTTGGATAATAAAAGATGTGACATGTCGGTTCAACATATGTTTTACTGCTGTACGACATGGGATCAGAGTCGGCTTAGAATGAATAAGTAATGCACGTGACATGACACGTGCATCACTTATGGAATACGGCATTTGCAGGTGCCGTTTTGCCCTCGGATCAAATGGGAGACGAACACGTGGCTTTCAGCTTCCTCTTCAATTGCTGTTAAGTCTGTTACAAGGCGGGAAAAATTCTGGGAAAAGTGCAAGAAACCCAGAACTGCAGAGTAATAGCAGAGGGGGTGTTTGGCAGCTAAGATAGGGACATTTTCCAGCCGTCATCTCCCTATATAAATGGCTGGTACAGGAAGGGGAAAGGTGGTAAATAGAAACTTCTCTGTAATCTTGTATTCTTGACCTTGAGCATTAGTGAAAACTTCTTCATTCTTCTTCAAGTGGATGTAGGCTGCATAGCCGAACCACTATAATCTTCCGGTGTCATCCTTATTGCTTATTCCTGTTCTTGATTTACCAGAGTGTTTTGTTTCTGCTAAATTGATACAACATCAAAAACCATCAGGCAATTAATCATTAGGTCATGAACTTGCAAATCAGGAGCTTAAGCATGGATCTTGGGTGGTGAATTAGCCTGTTATTGCTATCTGATTCACAACAGTTTTATTTTATTCAATAATTTATGTTTGTTCTTATTTAACTTGGATTAACTTCATGACTTTGAAGCTATTTTCTTAAGCATTGTAATTTGTAGATGAATATTTTGAATTCGGTGTTTTAGATTTCAGTAACCCGATTATTTCATCATTTGCTATATTATTTGTTCATTTTTACAATAACCCGACCTAGATTAAATTGTATTGTAACTCCATCCATTTTGCAATCCCAAATTAACAACCGGCAAGAGAACCGGATTAAAATCTCGAACCGAATTGAACTGAAATAATTTTTCAATGCATTTGGGTTGAATTCTTGAACCTAAATGGATTGCAAATTGAACTGAAAACGAAAATGCCCACCTTTAGTTTTGATATTTAATTTTCAGAAAAATGCTCTTTTCATTTCTATACTAGATTATCTATCTTTCTGTTGTCAAGAATTCAGACAAATATCCTTTTAAGCATTCAACAATTTAAAAACAAAACTTTGAGAACGAGTGATTTTGTTATTGAATTCATGAAGTCTGTACAACATATTGGTTTCCTATAAAACGACAAACGATCTGTCATCTTCATTTAAATCATGTGGAATTCAACTATTTCGGCATACTGGTTTCTGATCAATCAAATGGCATGTCTTATCTCAAAGTACAAACGACGAAGAATAAATAGTATATATACATACTTAAGTGTGATTTTAAAATTAAAACTTTTCCTTCAATTTTACCTAAATGTACAAATAACATGTTCTCAATGTTGTGGAAAACAAATGCGCAAAAGTATATGAATAGTTGAAATAGATGATTGTTTTATTTAATTGTTAAAAGAACAAACGATCTTTTAATTTCATTAAAATCATATCGAATTCAAGTATGTGGATGATGTGTCGTCATCATGTGAGAGAAGACGTTGTCATGTCGTCTACAAACCAATGAAGCAAACGGCATGTCGTTTATTTCCAAATAACAAACAACGAAGCATGAATAGTATGCGTTGGTGCATACTATTTACACTATATTTTTTACGATAGTATCACAAATGAAATGTCGTTTTAGTGTGTAACGATTGTACAACTTGTTGTCTTGGCATAAAATGAAAACAACCTGTCATCTTCAGTAAGCTCACATATTAAACTTTAAAATATTAGATGTAATATCGTTAGAAAAAAAAAGATGACTTGTCATTTCTAAAGTAAAATTTTAAAATAGTCTTTTTTGTAAAGAAAAAATTGGAAGCATGTAATTGGCGCTTTTTTATTCAATTTTTTGAAAAATACAAAACTATTTATTGTTTTGTTTAAAAGAAAATGTATCTAGGGACAAATGGGCTATGGTTAACTTTATTTTGGTTTAGCCAATAGTCTTTTGATTTTCAATTTTATATACAGTCTCACTATCAGCATATATGTTAATATTATGAAAAATATAAATATTTCAAATAAAATATATTACATATAATTTGTATAATTTTTACATTACTAGACCAAATTTAGAATGAGTCTACCCATAGGCCAAGAGAATGAGTCTACCCATAGACTAAGAGATTGTTTTCTTATACATATATGAGTATATATAATCAACATAGTATATATTCATATTCAAGCGTGATCTTCAAATTAAAGCTTTTCTCTCAGTTTTACATAAATGTATAAATAACATGATCTCAATGTTGCGAAAAACAAATGTACAAAAGTATATAAATAGTTGAAATAGATTATTATTTCATTTAATTGTCAAAAGAACAAACGATCTCTTAATTTCATTAAAACATGTGGAACTCAAGTATGTGGATGACGTGTCGTTGTCATGTGAGACACACAATTGTTACTCCATCCGCATTGATGAAACAAACGGCAAGTTGATTACTCCCGAATTACAAATGAGAAGCGTGAACAGTATGTGTCGGTGTATACTATTTGCATTATGTCGTTTATGATAGTACCGAGGCTAGCATGTTGTTTCCCTATGGAACAATCGTAAGACATGTCGTCTCTTCGTAAAATGACAAATGATTTATCATCTTCAACATGTTCGCATATTAAACTTTAGAATATCGGATGTAATGTCGTTGAAAAAGGATAATTTGTCATTTCTAAAGTGAAATTTTAAAATGGTCTTTTTTGTAAAGAAAAAAATCAGAAAAAGAAAAAAATCAAAAACAATGTAATTGGTGCTTTTTTTTTAATTTTTAATTTTATTTTTTTTAAAAGGTGCATTTAGGACAAATAGGTTACGATTGATTTTATTTTGATATAGCTGATGGTCTTTGAATTTTCAATTTTATATACAGTCCTACTATCAACATGTATATCAATATTATGAAAAACATAAATATTTCAAATAAAATATATTGCATATAATTTGTACATTTTTTTACATTATTGGGCCATGTTTAGAATCAGCCAAACAGCCAACCTGATAGACCAAAAGATCATTTTCCTACATATATATGTGTATCTATAATCAACATAGTATATATTTACACTTAAGTATGATTTTCAAATTAAAACTTCTTTCCTCAATTTTACCCATATGTACATATAACCTGCTCTCAGTGTTGTTGGAAAAAAAACGTGCAAAAGTATATGAATAGTTGAAATAGATTATTATTTTATTTAGTTGTTAAAAGAACAAATAATCTCTTGGAATTCAAGTATGTGGATGACGTGCCGTCATCGTGCGAGATAAGCTGTTGCCATGACCTCCGCGCACCGATGGACAAACCAGCATGCGCTTACTCCCAAATTACAAACAAGAAGGGTAAAGAGTATGCGCTAGTGCATATTATCAACACTATGTCATTTATGATAGCACGTAAGATGGCATGTTGTTTTCCTGCGGAACAACTATAAGACATGTCCTCTTGTCATAACATGACAAACGACTTGTCATCATACAAAGAATGACTTGTCATATTTAAAGTGAAATTTTAAAATAGTCATTTTTGTTCCAAAAAAAAAAAAAAGACAGGAATGTAATTGTTGCTTTTTTTTTTTTTTTGAAAGTGCAAATCTTTTTATTTTTTTTAAGTGCATTTCGGGATAAATGAGTTACTGTTGATTTTATTTTGATTTAGCCAATGGTCTTTCGATTTTCAATTTTATATACGGTCTCACTATCTGCATATATATTAATATTATGAAAAATATAAATATTTTAAACAAAATATATTACATATACTTTGTACAATTTTTACATTATTGGACCATGTTTAGAATAAGTCTACTGATAGGCCAAAAGATCGTCTTTCCAGACATATATGTGTTGCAGAAAAGATTATTTACTTATTCAATGTTGTAGAAAACAAACATGTAAAAGTATACGAATAGTTTAAATAGTTTATTATTTTATTTAATTGCTAAAAAAAAAACAAATCTCTTAATTTCATTAAAATCATGTGGTTCAACTTTTTAGATGGCGTGTTATTGTTTTCTAAAATAAAAAGTTGTCATGTTATCTCCTTGCCAACCAATCAAATGTGATGTTGTTTTTTTTTTTCCAAAATACAAACGAAAACTTAAATAGTATGCATCAGCGCATATTATTTACGCTTTATCAATTATGAAAATACCAAAGATGGCATGTGATTTCTATATACGATTCAGGTATGACGTGACTGTTAACTATAAAATGACAAATGATTTATTACTTTCATTAAAATCATTTGGAATTCATCATGGTAAATGACATGATCGTTGTCTTATAAAATATGTAGATGTCATGTCGTCTCAAGTGTGATCAACTAAACATGCAGATGTCAATTTACAGAAAAGATTCTTTACTTATTCTTGTCAAATTGAGTTAATTAAGTATTTCAATTTCATAATAGTTTGAACTTATTTACTTATTTGGATTCGGATCTAGATCGGAATATGATTATTTAATTTATTAGTTTTTTAATATTTTGATGTTTAATTTTCAATAAAAATTCTCTTTTTATTTCCCTACTACATTATTTATTTTTGTGTGATCAAGAATTCAGATAAATATCCTTTTAAGGATTTAACAATCTGAAAATAAAACTCTAAGGATGAGTTATTTGAATATTGTTGTTGAATTCATGAAGCTAGGTATTTACGTGACACGTCCTCTATTTATGTTCTTAGAGGATGACATATCGTACTTCAGGTCAATAGTAAACGACATGTCCTAAATAGTATGCGGCGAAGCATGCCCTATAAGACTTTCTTCCAGTGTTTTCCTATAGATGATAAGTAATCGATAAAATTTTACAACATTTGTTACGTCGTCTCATAATTTTTGACGTAAATGGCGTCCTATTGTCATTGCTACTGTTTACCGACAGAGTCTTTAATGATTTTCTTTTCTATTTCAGTGGATTTAGGAAGGAAACAGCTGAGGACTATTCTGACATTTTGAAGAGTGCGCTGAGCAAAAACTTATTAGACTAATGTTCTGAGTGATAGAGTGGTCATAATACCTCTTAGAGTACAAATAACTTCACCTCTTATTAAAATAAAAGTATATTGATATTACAATAAAAAGTTTGCTAATGAGATTTGGTTTAATATATAGTTCATTAGAAGTCGAACTAAAAAATTTGTTCCAAAAATTTTGTTTTAATATGTGTCCACTTTTAATTGCAAGAAATTACACTTACAATCACTTAGGAAGTTTAACCCATAACTTTAAGGATGAGCCAAGAATACGCCGACGACTAGGCAGTGAGTGATGGACTTGCACAGTACTATCTATCGTAAGCAGAATTGTCATCAAGAGGCTATCATATCATTTTGGGTTATTTCCGTTCAAAATATGGCTCTCCAATGCCCACGTATAATTAATTTGATGCTGATTAATGCAAGTCATTATATTATTTTAGACTAGCGGTTAATAATTAATTATGATCAAGAAGTTGCATAGTAGCGCTCGAAATCAATTGCAACCAGTTTTCAACTCAGATTAAGGGGACACCCCCACTCCTGCATACAAAAAAGGGGAGACATTTGAGATTAAGTAGTCATTCGGCCATGTCAGCTTGCTATTAATTAATTGCTATGCAACTCCAAGCTAATTAATATTATGTCTTTGTCAAAGTTTTGTAAATGAACAACAAAGGCACGTGATCTTGTGCCCCTTATACCTCCATTTCATTTGTCCCAATTCCATGCACAAAAAACAAAAGGAAACTAGCCTAGCCAGTTGCATTCACATTTATATATATATATATATATATAGAGGGAGATTGTCAATTTCCGTGGTAATCTAATTAATATATACTATTTTTCTCTTTCTATTTTTATAATAGTCAGTAACTCGCTGACAGCATAATTTTATAATATTACTCTTATTTTTAAATATATTTTTATTGTAAATTAAATAAATCATATAAATAGAAATTAAAATAAAAATTAAGTATTAAAAATAAGAAACATATGTTTTGATGTGAATAAAAAGTTGATAATAAAGTAATTTTTGTATTTTTTATTTTATAAACATTTTCTTATAATAAATATTTTATATTAATTTAAAATTAAACGTAAAAAAATATAAAAAAATATTTTACTATTATTTTATAATAATTTTTTTATTTATCATTTAAGTTTTCTTACAATAATTTTTTTATCATTTTATAATAATTTCCTTATATATTTATTAAATAAAAGAGTACAAAAAATTATTATTAATTTTTCGTTCACATCAAAACTTCTATTTCTTGTTTTTAATACTTAATTTTCATTTTAATTTCCATTCATATGATTTATTTTATTTATAATAAATTTGAATAAAAATGTATTTGAAAATAGGGTAATATTGTAAAATTATGTTGTCATGAGAGTTATTGGCTATTATAAAAACCGCATAGGGTAAATAGTATATATTAATTACAGCAGGAGGGAAATTGGCAATCTCCCTCTCTTTATATATCCCTTAAGTTATTGAAGTAAGGAACAAGTTAAAAGGCAAAAAAAATACACATTTTAATACACTACAAGATAAAATATGCAGCATTGAAGTGTGTGTTTTGTTTATCTTTTAGTTTATCAATTGCTTTAACATACATACATACATACACACACACACACACACACACATACATATATACATATATGTATATGTGTGTGTGTGTGTGCGCGCCCGCGCGCGCATTTATGTGGATCTTGCTAAGTTACAGTTTATGTTCGATACAAAAGTCATCGGGCTCTACTGCGTGTTATTACTTTTTGCGTATTTTTTAATAGACTGTAAGTTACAACTGGCTGTAACTTAACAATTTCCTATATATAAATATATAAAATCTGGGATTTCGAGGTTGGAATAATAGCCAACCAAAAAAAAAAAAAAAAGGATTTGGGCAATCCAAACGGCCCCTATATATATGTATATATCTCAATAACAGTGAGGAAGAGCCAGATGAGTCTGCCCTGGCGATTCACCATTGCCACCATCCCTAGTATTCAGCAAAGAGTATGCTCTGTGGTTCAATCAATGAGTACGAACGGAGCAACAGGCTAGAGAGCTCCACAGTTGACCAAGAGAGCAGCTACCTTGCAGAGGACGCCACACCCTGGGGAATACTTCTCAGGTGGTTTTCCATGGGAAAGACATTCTGGAATATCGATGGAATGAAGCCAATATATATATATATATATGGGGTAGTTTTCTAGTCAGGGATAAGCTAAAAGACAAAAAAACAGTGCATTGGAGTCTGTTTTTTTTTTGTCTTTTACCCTATCCATGACTTTATTAAAGTCAGGGATCCTTGATTGAAAAATTATTATATATATGTATATACATATATACATACATACATACATATGTAGATATGTATATACATATATACATATTAAAGTGAGGATATCGATAAATAAAAAAATACAGATTTTAATAAATTAGAGTTCTGTTTTTTTTTTATTTGTTAAAATAAGGATGCCGTCAGTAGAGCACATGTGTGTGTGTGTGTAGTCATTCTTTAGTGTAGGCATTCTCGTTTCTTTTTCTTCCATGTAGACATGCTTTTAAGCTGTGTAATTTAATAAAATTATATTTTAATGCTACTAAATTGGATAGCTTTATAACTCATTCAAAAATAACTTTATTAAGCCGTACGACTTAACAATGTGTCTGCATTAAAAAAAAAAAGGCGCACGCACTTGAGAATGGTTATATATATAGACAAAAACAATAAAATATTTCATGTTATATGTTGGCTTATTCCTTGAATTAAACTTGAGACATTGGTTTTAAAATTATCATGTGTTAATAAAACTGAAAATCGTATTAAAAATAAGTATTAACAATATTTATAAACAAATTTTATTATTGTCATTACTGATATGCATGGCATGGACATGAAAGTGGCATGCACTCTAGCTACAGCTTTGGCTAATTAAAAAGAAAGATGGAATATTTTAAATTAATTAAACAAAACAATTTGATGATTGGAAGCGAAAAAGAAATAATTGAAAATTGTTTCCATTATGATATGCTCATGATTGTATTTAGCATTATGACATGCTCATGATTGTATTTAGATCTCATTTATTAAATTATGTTCCTTTTCCTTGACTTACTAACCATACGACAAATTTTTCATATTTTTATGCAATGAATCTAACTGAAAATAGTGATGAGATAGGTCTTTAAGAAACTACTCCATCTAGGTGGCACTGGTTTAGAATCAATTTTTTTTCTTCTTGTTTATTTACATAAATTTCAAATAAAAACATGTCAAAAGGAAACACCAAAAGTCAAACAGAAGTTGTCTTTTTTAAATGTACGAGTGATGTACAAATTCATCCATATTAAGGGGCCTAAATGTGTGTGTATATAAAATAGGAAGATGGAAAAAAAAATCAATGTTCACACTTTTTAATTATTTATTTATTGGATCGACACTCGTTTTAATTTTATTATGCCACATGCTAGGGAGATAAAACACATTGAATGCGAATAGGTCTTAGCCTATAAATTTAGGCTAAGAAATTTATTTTCTAATATGGGTTCGATTCATGAGTTTTATACTATGATATTAAAATCAAACTCATATGCAATTAAGAATTATAATATCTTTCATTTGACAAGAGCTAATAAAAAGGATTGAATTCCACGCGACACAGGTATAATTAGTAAGATGATCCCACATAACGACAGACAATAATTTTTACAACTCTCAACTGAAGAGTTAGTTTCTAAATATGAGTTACACCCGTAACATATCCTTTATGAATTGGATCCAATATTATTCTCAACTATTCTGATCTTTTAATGATCTTATTCTTTATGTATATTTATAACAATGCACGAATAAGATTTAATCTTATATATATTATTATCTAACAACTACATACCATTGCAACTTCTTAAAAAGTTAACACAAAAAATCATATCAACTGATTCGACCCAGCTTGTATAAATGAGTAATTTTTTTTTGGGTAAAAAAAACAAGTTTGTAAAAATGATTTATAGAACGTATAATATTACTTTGTTAAACCACGTCATCTATATATTATGAATTTGATAGACTCTATCTAAGTGGTGTGCGTATCCACACGGTATAAAATGTGAACTCGCCTTTATATATATATATATTGATGTAACAGTCACAATCCATCCTTTACATTAATGTAAAAATCATTTTTCAAGAGTTTTTAAATTGATGTAAAAAGATAAGTCTACATTTTATAAAGTACATATGTTCGCACCTGAACGTTTTCTTACAAACAGACATGTATTCAAGAATTTGTTTTATACCTGACAACTATGACAATAACCTCAGGTAGTGACCCAAGGCTGCTAACCCTAGCTCACATTAGCGAGGGCCAGGCTAGCTCACCCATCATGGAGCCTACACTTGTCAGCTCGAGCCAGATGGCCGGGGCCATGGGGGTCCATCCAAAAACCCTAATTCGGCTAACAAAGAAAAGACACAAATCACTTCAAAAACCGATCAGTTTTTGAAAGTATCCATCTGAAAAGGTTAGTTGTTCCATTTCTGTCGTGGTTAGTAATGGTATACACATACATACCCCATGGCATTCATATATAAGCCAAAAAGATAGCTCGATCGTCACGGTCCATCACGTGAGCCACCGGGTGGCTCGCATCCTGTTTGCTCCTATGCTAGCATGATTTTTCTTGGCTTCTCTCTGGGTCTTTTATGCGTTTGGATTGAGGAATATGGCTAGAAAGTATATCAAGTCACAATAGTATAAAGGTTATAATAATAAAGAAATTCTTAGGTAGAACGATTTTAACATACATCTCCAAGAAATTATATCTTAGATACTTTAAATTTATTTTGTTTTATTTTACTATTCTAATTTGTAACAGATGAATGCCAGATCATCACTTTGCATGAATATCATTTGAGAAGTGTTTCACTGTTATCATGATCATTTTCTTCACAAATTGGGTGCTCAATTATACATTAAACCAAAGAAATCATGGCACATATACAACAATATTTTTGTGAACATATTATAATATTTTTACATGGGAAAGTGACACTTTCATTCCTCTTAGAATTTGTTGTTGGCCTTTGATAAAATTTGAATAGCTCATTTCAGTCAACTAGAATTTTTTTTTTTTAAAAAAGAACACTATTGAAGGAGTAAATATGACATTTTTAAATATAAACTAATTATCCATAATCTCTACAAATTAAGGTTAGTCAATTCATTTGTTAAAAATTAAGATTACATTTACCCTTTTAATAATATGTCCCTTTTTTTTAATATTTTAATAACTAATGATAAATATAATTTTTGAGAAATCCAAATAGTAGAAATAAAATTTAAAAGGGATCAAAATGTCGTTCACCTTTATTGTTATATAGATATGCATGCATCAGGTGATTGCATCCAATGGATATACTGGATGCCTCAAATTTTAGTGGGTTAACTAATATCTACATCACTGAAGGCCCCCCAAAGTATCGTACTTGGGAGTGACAATTTTTATTGAAAAAGCAAACCTGCAATGATGTTCCAAAGGAAGTGCTTCCATTCACCAAATTAATTTGCTAATTCTTATGTTCGGTGAGGTGGCTTGCACTAACGTGGCTAAATTTAGCATAGTTCGGGGCTAGGGACCCCGACCCATGTGGGCTCACTAACAGGATTGATTTTGCTCATAATGTTGCCCATAATGCTTAGTTAGTTAGGTTTCATGCCGATAATCATATGCTAATGTTTTTGTGTCAATATTATATGGTCTAATTTTTCCCCCTTAGCTTTTCAAAGTGACAATAGTGCGAGTAGTTGGGAGAAATTTTGTCACTTGGGTTCGAACTTTTTTGTGGTCACAACTTGAAGAAAAAGGAGGTCAACTAATAATTTGGGTTACAAATTAAGAGAATGATGATCAAGAATGTGAGAGAACATTAGGCAGGGTAATAATTCTTGTTTTTTGAAAAGGAGGTATAAAAAATCCTGCGCGAAAAGTATTGCATGATATAGAAACCAAATTTGCTCTCCACCACATGTCTAGTGCTGGAGACCTCTTGTACATCAACGAACAGGTTAATTGTCATCCACAAATTATCGGCTAATTGATTTTAAATAGTTTATATAAAAATTATTACCATTTAACATCATCCCATTTTTTTTCTGAATATAATTCTGGTACGGCTTAATTAGTGTCTCTATCTCTAAGCCTCAATAGCAAGATAAATCATGTTTAAATTATGTCCTCATTGAACGACAAGTCGGACCCATCAATTAGATAATCACAAGACTGTTTCACGTGATCGACGACGTACGTAAACATTTTCTGAAAACGACACGTAGCCCCACCGCTTGTCGGTTTTTATCCTTCCATTCATTAATGCTTGGTTCCTTCCGTGATTAGCCAACTAATTAAGCTTGATTGTCAATCAAATAATGAGATAAATATACTTCGTTTTCAGTAATCAAATCCCTATAATTTTTAGTGGGACTACTTCGTCTTCTACTAATTTTTAACGTGTAAATACGTTTGGTGTTAGTAAACTATTAAAAAAAAAAAGGAAAATACTAACATTAATGACTACTAATATTGTATGTAAAACTATGGTAGTGAGGTTATATTTTTTGATACAGCAATTTTTTTTTTGTTACATATTTCAATGAACAAGTTAGGCGATATATTGAGGGACGAACCCTGAAATTTAGTTCGTAAGGAGTAATATAACAATGAATACAATATAAGTGATTATGACTTCAACTTGTTAGGTATTTCAATTAACTTCAACTTGTAAGGTATTTCAATTAAATTCATAGGGCAGAAGCTTAAAATTTTCAACATATAAAGACATTTTAACTAATGAATGCAATTATGGGGATTTTTCTTTCTTTTTTTTTTTTAAATCAAGCAGATGCTAGCTCTGTCGTTGAATATATATGTAATTACAATAATATAGGTAGTGATATTGTAGTCTGAACTATGCAACTATTTGATTAAAAACTTTAAGTTAAAACTCACATTGACATTAAAGTCAAGTTTTTACATGAAATGTGGATACGATAGGGTGAAAATAAGAGCCGATAAAATTAATTAAAGATAGAAAATGAAATATGAAGACCTTAGATATGAATCTATATTTTCTTCAACTATTGATATTCATAAAAACTTCAACTATTATCCTAATGGTAAAACTTTCGAAATAGTAGCCTTAGTGTAAACAATAATCAAAATGTACAACTCAAAAAAATAATCAAAATGTTTTACAAATCTTGGCACCGCAAGCCATAAATGCTATGTTGTTGGGCAATATTAGAAATTAGGCCCACAAATCGTTTTATGCTTGAAGCTGCTTCCTAATCACTTTTTGAATAAAAATTGCAAAAATAAAAAGACAAAAGTAAGGAAAACAAAATTAGAACTTTCTTTCTGAATTTTGGTAACTTTACCAAAAGTGGATTGATAATCAATAAATATAGCATCAATCATTTAATTCGTTGGGAGCAAAATTTTGGCTAGAATTAGAACCGGTTTGAATTCTAATAATTAAGAATTGAGTGAAACCAAACTGTTAAGGGTGTTAATTTTAGAGTTAATTAATTCATTGAAGCATATAAATGATATATGATCAACGTGACACCTATTAATTAGCATAAAAGGTATTAATAAGATTTTATTATCATATGATACATCCCAAGTTAATTAATCAGGGGCGAACAAAAATAAATTTTCAATTTTAATTTCTAATTCCTCCATTTCATCTTGTCCAATGATCTAAGGGCATATAAAATAATCTTGCATATCTTTGATATACCCTTTCTCTATTTCATCTTTATTAAAAGCAAAAATCCTTTTTTTCTCGATAATTAACATTCATGTTGCAGCATTGAATCTTCAAGATAGATTCACTCATACTTTCAGAGAAGGTAAGAATCACTAAAATGACACCTTCGACTTGCTGCGATTTTCCTCTTTTTAAATTTGATAAGATGCAAGTGCTTCATGGATTTCTTTCGTATATATATGTGTGTATATCTCCATTGGTTAATTCTTAATTAGAAGCATTTCTTTCTTACGTATATGTGTATATATCTCTATTGGTTAATTCTTGTTAATTCTTAATTAGTTGTATTAAAAAAGTTTGAGATGCAATATGTTCTTGTCTCTAACTTGATGATTTTCAAATTTTCATCTTAGATTAGGGCTTACTGAAAAGCTATAAGAATAAGAAACGAAGAGAAAAATTATAGAAAGAGAAGAAAACGAATAGTTCTGTTTCTAATTAACTTATCCTAATTAACAAATTTTCACGTTGTCATTAGGTTCAGAGGGAAATTTAATTTAAATGTTAAGAAATAACTATCTAGCATCACCTTAAACTTTAATCTATAAGCATATAAATATTTAGTCCCTTTTCTATAGTCCTACCTTTCCATACCTTAAAACTCCTCATTTGGTCCATTTGGTCACATCCATGAATATGTATATACAGTAATACAAACCCTAAAGAAAATAAAATTTCCACCATGATTAACATTAAGTAATTCCCCTAGTATTCGAACGTAATTGTGATCTCTCCCCCCCCCCCCCCCGCCCACCAAAAAAAAATTGAAAATTTGATACAATTTTATTTATTTAAACCAAATAAAAAAGATAAATAAAAATCATAAGAAACAACAATAATTGGGGAATTCTTGCATTAATGCATAAATTAAGTAAATGAAAAAGTGAACTTGGTATATTTAATTATTAATTATTTAACGATAGAATATGTTGTTGCTTTTGCTTTGCGCATGCTATAAAAGTGGATCCCTCTTGTATGTAAAATATGCAACTATCATGGGGACAAGAATTGAAGTCTTCCTAACTCACAAACAAAATCACATTTGACAAACCAAATATTTTCTCTCTGGAGATTAATTGAAAGAACCAAATTTCCCAATTTCCAAAGCAACCAAATTAAGCCAGCCAGGCCATACCCTTTTCATGCAAAGACATGAGCAGACATTGATGTTGATTGCACTTTTCTCTACGTAGAGAGTTGCTATAAAATTTCAAAAATTGGGTCACCGTCAATGGCTCAACATGTCTGCAAATTTAGGCAGCTATTTACTTGTCTTTGTGCCTATAAATGGGTGCAAAAATTTAGAGCGTTAGACATATAAGAAAAATAGCAAAAAGTAAACCCAAAAAGCAAAAAAAAAAAAAAAAAGGAGAAATTAAGATCCATCGATAATTAATTAGATATCTCAATCTTCTACCATGGCTAGGGTTTCGAGCAAGCATCTCATTTTCGTGTTTTTCATCTTTCTTTGCTTCTTCTCTACTACTAATGGAGGTAAGTTCTTTATATTGCTTGATATGCAAAGCAATTCCTTGATGTGTTATTTATTTATTTATCTTTTTTGGTATGTAGCACGAAGTTTGAGGGCGGCGCCGCCTAGTGTTGTGGCTGCTGAGAAGGTCCAAGATGATGTGTTTATTGCTCCAGCAGAAGAAAATGGAAGGAAGCAAAGTGATGGTGGTGATGACTTGGTCACTGCGGATTACACTCCAGCAAGAAGGAAGCCTCCAATTCATAACTAAAGCCACAAATTTTGTTAATCAATTAAGTTTTTAGCTAGTCTTAAATCCTTCTTTTGTAATAGACCCTTTTGATTAGTGTATGTATATAAACAGTTTGAGAGGAGGAGGTATAAGTTATAGTGCTCATATATATATAGTATTGTTATCAATATGAAAACAGGAAAATGCTTTTTTCTACAATTTAAATGTCTTTGTTAAATTAGGGTTATGGGAAAGGCTATATGATGAGAGGAAAAACTTGAGTGTAACATGCTTGTTGTTTGGTAACATTGTGTGTGACCTACTTTACAATTTACATGCTCATGTTTATATGATATCGATTTTCTTCTTCAACATTATGTGTGGCTTAGTTTAGTTAGCTATCGTATGCCAATGTTTGAGAAGCACTAATATTTATTTTTTCAGCTTTTCAAAAGGAGATAATAGACTGTTAATCTCAAGTTTAATAATGCGACTTGTATATTCTTGATATAGCTGAATTAACCAAGATATATATATCACAGAGGGAAAAAAATATGTGAACAAAATTTTGACTGCTCTTTATGGCTATTGCAGGATCCTAAACCTTATGACAATTAAAATTACTTCTTTAGGTTTTTCTCTTACAAAATCCAATCTCTCCTTTATTTACTGAGCTTCTAGGCAAACTTGTAAAAGACACTCCAACACTGAAGTTGGTGTTTAATCAGAGAGAATTTGAGAGAAGATAATGAGTAAAAGTAGCTCATATAATTTGGAATGTGTATATGTGTGAAGTGAATAAATCATCAATAATTGAATTACTCATGACGATTATAAAATAAGACATATTAATAGTAAATGATCACTTAGGCGGAAAATAATCAACTTTCATTTTAAAATGATGTTGCTGATAGATAATTTTTAAGTGAATCGCCTACTTGCTTTGTTAAACATATTTATCCACAGCCTTATTATCTTTCAAAATTCCTCAAAAGAGTATATAGAGCCTGGGGATAAATGGCAAACTGGCTTATTCAAAGTAGCTCCTCCTAAAGGTACAAATAATACAAAAATTTACTTCTTAATAAATATGAATTTAGATGTTTGTATACATTTGCCAAGAATTCTATGATTAATTTTTTTCGTGTTGTTTTAATTATTCAAAATTGATCATAAAAGGTCTAGCTCTTGATCAAATTTCCTTATTTCTTTAATATTTTGTCCCATCGTAGTGGGGTTTGAATTTTGTATCTCATCTTAGACTTCTAAATGAAGTGTTTTGTTTAAACAAACTTTGAACAAAAGCACTTGTAAGTACCGTTTTAGAAACTAAAAAGGTGTTATTCAAGTGTTTTCTTTTTTCAAATAAAAACTAAAAGTTATTGCCCTTTTCAGTTAAATTCTAAACTTTATATATACATAATCTAAAAGTATAATTAAATATAATTTAAAGCTTTTAGAATTCTCAAGTGTCAGAAGACTATAAAACTATGATGATTCATGGGTTGCTCTGGTGGTAGGAAAACTTTGGTTCGATGGAGGTTATAATGTAAAACTATAGATTTAATAGGGTCATAATAGAAATTACATAAATTTGAGGGCCCATAGTAAATTTATATTTAAAGTCTTCAACTTTTGGGCCTATGGGCGCCTGGCCCCCAAGACCTCAACATAGGTTAACCTAGAGGAGAGCTTCTCACACCCCTCATAAGTCCTTATAACACCCTCTATTAAGTTTACAATTATAACCTTAATGAAAATTGCAATAAAAAACATACATGATCTCGTTTGGGATTAATGATGAATCTCTATGAACTTTTTATTTCATAATTTTATTTTTTAAAAGTTTTTTATTTTGTAATTTTCTCTATTTTAGTATTAACTCTTAAAAGTAACTGGAGATTAGTTTTTATAAGCAACTTATTAAATAAGTTACTATACTTTTTTAAAGTTAGTATTATAACCTTATTATTTTAACAAATTAACAATTATGCCTTTTTTTTTTATATAAATCCTAATATATAAACCATTATACATCATGTTACTGGCACAACTACTATATATTTCCTCCAGTATCAAAATTTTAATTCAGTAAGTTCATGTCATTTATAGAAATTGGCCTTTTTTTTTTTTTTTTTTATAGCCAAAGCCATTGCAAGCATTCAAAGTTATATCAATGCTCTCCATTGTGTACTTTGAAAGTTGTTTTCCAACTTTTGCTGTGTTGTTGATTTGGTGTGTCTTCATGGGAAGACAAAATAATATAATGACATTGGAGAAGAATTATAAAGTCGTGTTGTTGAATAGGTATGTGTTCATGAGAAGACAATAATATAATGATGATGTTGGAGAAGAATTATGACTCCCAACAATTCCAACCAACAGCTGCGCGCTTGGAAACTAACTGGTTTTGGACATAACGAATAGTCTTTATCCGATACAACAGTCTTTATTGTATCAAATTTATTTTAATTTTGATTTACAACCACTGATAACATATAATCACAACGACACAATCAGTACGACATTATAAAAAGAAAAATGAGAAAAAAATCAGAGCTTGAGCACAAGAAATCTATCCTTCCATTGAGAAACAAAGAAAAGTCTTGACACATCAATAATATGCTGCATATTTTCAATACAACAAATTGGTATACTATTTTTATTTGTTGCATACCAATCCCAAGGCTGTCAGGTGCAAAAATGGATATTACTTTCCAAAAACTATTCCTACGTGTATGGTATGATGACTAGCGTATCTCGTTCTGAACTCAAGGTATTTTAAGAACTGTATAAGCTACTTCTCCCCAGGTGCAAATGCCTTGTGCTGCTTGTATGCAATATCTTTGATGCTTCAAAAGTTCTCGAAGGAAATTACCATCGAACAAGCAGCTTTTGACCAGGATTACCTGATGTTTCCGAAACACCAAGAAAAGTAGTAGATGTACTGTCAGCTTTCTATGATTCTCTCGTAGAAGAGTAGGCTAGCCTCTGCAGCTAGGACGTCCTTTACTGAAGCACTACACACTTGAGAATCTGAAATACAAAACCAATGTGTAAGAGGTGTCTCAAAATGCCCGTTAGGATTTTCTTCGCACGACTCTACTCTCACCCTCCTGTAAACAGTATAATGCCCGCTTCCAACTCTTCCAAAGTGCTCCACAACTGAAGCGAGACGATACAGATAAGTATTTGGTTGGCATAACTGAGAAGATACAGTCACCTGCACCCAAGAAATTACAAACCATGAATAAGACAAACTCAGAGGATGAAAATACTCCACATGCCATCACCACAGAATTCAATCACAAATTCAGGACTGATATAGCAGTTAAATATATGGAGCATTTGCATTCAAATATGTTAATCAGACAGAGTCATGAAAATTGGAACTGAAAGTTCAGTTATAACAGAAAAATCATTAACCAATGGTCAACGAAAAAGGCTAATAGGTCAACCTACTTCACACTTGTAGAATGAAAATCCCTCAATCATCCATAAACAAAGGCAACATGAGGCATTAAGTAGTAAAATTTTTTAGATGTTTTAATAAAGGACATATGTGAGCCTCTACAGCTGCTCAAACGATTTGCATTAAATCTTTGCTTCTGCAACATTCTCAACACACGCATGCTGCTTATGTTTGACATGAAGCTCTAACTTATTTGGTAGATGCATGTCTCAAATGCATGATAACTGTAATTTCTAATAAATATGATGTTACAAATTCCGTATCCTATCCAGCAAAGACACATTTATATCATAAAACATTCAACAAACCTCATCATCTGGTTGCATGTGGATATCTGTGCATCTAACATTAGAACTGCTTTGAGTCTGGGGCAATATGGATTCTCCCTGAAATTCTTTCTCATGTGCAGTGCAACCAACTTCATCTGCACCTAACGCTTTTGTATGATTATTTTCTCCAATAAGTCCATAAATAGAATTTAGCACTTTTGCATCATATTTCCTGTTAACATGGTTGAGAGACGAGATTGGTCTCTCATTTAGTAGTTTTGCTTGCCCTCTTTGCCAACTTTCATCCAAGTCATTTATTCCTACTCCACTTTTAATGAATGGAAACAGGTCCAAAATCAATGGAAAAGCAATATGGCCCTGCATTATCAATACAGCAGTTAGCCAATATGAAAAGATCATCATCCCAAAATTTATGATGAAAACTTATGAAATACAGAAGTTCTTTCTTAAAATACAATGTTAAGAGTGAAATTCACATACCCAGAGTTTGACTAGTTCCCCTGTCTCATTTATAGAAACTCGTTGTAGATGAATGCATAAAATCTGTAAGCATGGAATCAGACTAATTAGTACACTTTGGAGACCCAACTATGTACATATTTACAAGCTAGTGACACAGAAAAATTTGATGAGACTTGCACCCAACACAAAAATCATTAACTTGTTAGTTCAGAAACATTAATAAGAATTGATAATTTAGAATCTTTAGTACAAAGATAGAGGTTGGATTTAGTTTTGGCCTTTTTATGCACCAAGTGGCAATTTCTGTTTCAAGATTATGCTAATACCAAACTCTTCCCTCTCTGCCTCAGCCACTGCTCAAATGGTAGACAAACATTGGAAAATGGACCTACCGAAATCTTCTCTTATGAAATTAAGTAAGTGATACAAAAAAATGACAACTCAGAGAAATGAAAAGCTTAGTGTAGTCCAATAGCCTTTGTCAAAAAAGCAGGGGCTCAAAAAAAAAAAGGCTAGAGTGCAATCCACCTAAGCATCCAAATACAGCCTCCAGATGGATCATTTCGAATCAGTAGAATCCTGATAGACTTTAGCAAGTACATAGAGTAAAAATTACAGTAAGAAGGTTTTCACATATATACTTCAAATGAAAACAAAAGATGTTGGTAGGTAATGAAGTTTCTTAGCTGTCAAAGAGATCCTATAGATGTTAAATCACAACCTCATAGATGGTACCTCAGTTTCTTTTTCATCCAAGTGTAAATGACTTCTCAATGTCCCTTTTGCCACTTGATAAGTACATTAGCTCTCACAGAAAAGGGGAAAAAAGGGTAAAAAAAGAAAAAAGAAAAAAGGTTTTCATACCTGCGGACAATGAGAGATGCTTAGTTTCTTAAGACTGTGGGAGAATTTATTGGACCATGGCAGTGTTTCAAGACGAAGACTACTACGACAGTTGCAGGAATCTCGTGCACTACATCTCCTAAGTTCTTCAATCTCCATCTAAGAAAAGAAATCAAAATTACAACATAAGAAATGTACATAAAGCAATCAAAATTACAACATAGGAAATGCACATAAAGCAGTATCACTCTATAGAACTCAAGAGTCAGGTTCAGAACAATCTGACAAAAGTACAAGGGTTGAAAGAAGTAAAAAGAAAAAGTTTAGAGAATGGCAAAAAGGGAAAAACAGCTAGAAGATCTGGTTGGACGTGCTCCGAGACCAACAAGTTAGCGCTGAGAGGTAGTAAGACCAGCATCTAAATATTCAGTAACCAAGGATTAGAATAAATTATTTAACAAGGGGACCACCTCATTTGCTTCTGTCATAGATAAATACTTTATTGCAGCAATGTGCCAGCAGTGGCTGCAGTGGTAATTCTCAAGTTGTTCAGCACTGAGAAACTGCTTCAGGCAATCCTCCAGAGTGCATCCAAATGTCTAGTATAGGATGGAAATAAAATAACAATTGAAAGCGCTATTATATAAGAAAATTATGAAGATCAAAATCAAGCCATTGGCTCAAACATAAGGAATACTGAATGGTTAAACCTTTGGTCACATACAATGGTGGAACCACTGTCCAGCACAGGTGAAAGAGGTAAGCTGTGAAAAAATTGAAAGTCCAGTGA
Organism: Murraya paniculata; assembly: GCA_030449075.1. Lineage (NCBI taxonomy): Eukaryota > Viridiplantae > Streptophyta > Magnoliopsida > Sapindales > Rutaceae > Murraya > Murraya paniculata. The sequence goes on along the minus strand of JAEVFN010000018.1, from coordinate 54,173 downwards.
AATCTGCAATAGAAACATAAGTGAAATCAGCATCACAGTGTCGATAAGATGATATTAGATCTAAAGATACTGGCCCTTGGAGAGTGAAAAATAATTTAATTACAAGGCAGTAAAAAGTTTATGCATTAAAATGTACTAGTTTTTAAACTTGGCCAAAGATTCCCTCCAACCAAACAACAATCCAATAGGATTATTGGAAACCATTAAGGAACTAATACCATATCTTCAAGGAAAGACTGATTGAATTCTAGAAGTTCACAGGAAAAAATCGAATTTGCATCCAGGTACTTACAAGTCACAACTTAGATATTAGAGGTGCACGCAAATAAATACCTTCTAATGAGTATCCATCCTAATTATTACAGAATTCACTTATGTATAGAAAGTGAGAGCAGAACAAAACTCTTTATAAAGATTTTACTGTCACAAAGTGTTCTAGGAGGACCACATGAACCTGAGATGAACAACTCTGACAAGTTAAAATGCTACCAAGAATCCCATCAAATGGCCCAAAGAAGTGTTTCAGCCATCTTTCCTGCTTACTCTGGCCCTCCCTCCTGTTTAGAGAAAGAATTCGACAACTTGCAGCTTCAAAAGCATCCACCAGAGAACTTTCAATTGGACTGTAAGACTCCAAAAATTCTTCCCTTAAAGAGGACATAAGATGAAGAAATGCTTCTTCTGCATCCTGTAAGCAACAAACAATTTCACAAATGATGAACTATATTAAATAAGATAAAGTTGTCGAAACTTGGAAAAAAAACATGGCTGCACCTGCTGGCTTGTTAGATTGAAGTTTTGAATATAAAGTTCCATAGCAAGCATCACTTTTCGCGGACTTAATACAAGCCTTGTTTCACCAACTAAACATAACTCTGTAGGAATGAAATTTTCATCGAATACTCAGAGTTAAGCAATAATTATTCTGTTAAATAGTGTCAACAAGCTGATTCACAAAAATACAGATAGTCCCAAAACTTAACAGGAGACTGCAGAAAGAAAATAATTAATTGTCACTCGTGATTGAGAAGAATTAATTAACACCAAAGATACACTTAGAAATATTTAACAACTACAGTATGTTGACAAATGCAGATCATTAAGTTTTAGGAGATACAGAAATAACAATCTGCCGGTGACTCACATGTCACCATGATTCTTGAACTAGATTAGCCAATTTTAGGACACAGCAGACAGTAACATAATCACTAGCATGGTTGTGAAATAAAGCAATATTAAAGTCTATAGCAATGCAATTGTCACATGATTTTACAATTACCTTCTAACAAGGACACCACAGCTACTGTGAGCGGCAAGTTTTCATCTGGTTCCTCACATTCCTCCATAACCTTTTGAAGGAAAGGTAGAAAGTATGTGCAACTAGCTAGAGCCTGTGAAAATTCAATGACACCACTCTTAGGCTCCGTTTGTTAACTAAAAAGTTACAATTTCCTATTTTTCATAATCCAATCGATATAAAATGCTAAGTATCGCCTTCTAACATCAATGAATTAATAAAGCATACAACTCAGTTTTTAATTTTCTTTTGTACTCTTTCCCTCCATTTTTTCATATACAAAACACAAAATAAGCAAAAACAAAAATAACCAATCGAAGAATTTGATCACACCTGCAAAATAACATTCAAAAAACAATTATTGCCAAGATTCTGCAATCCAGGTACTATGCACAACTTCTCCAAACGATTCTCTTTCTCAGATAGCCATGAAATACCGCTCAAGTTTCCAATTTTGGCATCTTTTTTCAAAGCCAAGACAAAACCAGCAACACCCAAAATACCAAGCAAACTAGAAGCCGAAACCCACTTCATATGAGGCAAAAATCCTTTTTTGAGACTCTGTAATACAAGTGCTTTTACGCTTGTGCATCCTTCACATTTCATGGTAATATAAAACCAATTTCTGGGATATTTTGAATTGTAAGAGAATCAAGATTTAGAGGAGAAGGGAAAAGGAATCAGGGAGCTTGTAACTTTAATGAAGGATTGAAATATAATAATCAAAGCGAAGAAATTTTGCAGTACCTTGGAGAAGGGCTCAAAGTGAAAAAGCTTGTGTGTCGTTTTTTAAACTCTAAAACCCTTAAAAATCTAAATTATAATATCAACTTCCAAAAGATTAAAAATGTTTTTTTTAAGAATTAACAGATATGTAATTTAGATTTCAATTTTTTCTTTTATAAATTATTGGTTATATTATTAATGGACACCACAATTACCTATAAAGTACTATCATTTTTTTTTATCTATCATTAATACCAGTGACTTATTTTAATAAAAGCATGATCATCGCGTACCACCTTTTTAGATGGAAGCAATTTATGTGGGATGAAACTGTTTGAACTCATAATTTTTCTTTTCACACTTATTTTCTCAACAAACCCACCACAGCATAAATTTAAAAAATTAATATTTTGTTATGCAAGTCCTCTTAAAATCCAGAAATAACCCTACATTATTTACTACTACCACCAAGTCAGGCAACTGTTTTATTTCTTCCCTTCGTTTTCTCTACTTCTTTTCTTTCTTCCTTCTCATATAGTGCTGAACAGTTTAAATTAGAGATATTGAAATGCGTTTTGACCGATTAAAGTAAGCCTTTAGAGATTAATTTCTTTAAAAAATGCTATTCAATTTAAATCAATCTGAGGAAAAAAAAATTATATTCCACAACCAGTAAAAGAATAGGCACAGTATTTTCACTAAAAGTTATAAATGATAGAATGAAGCTTTTTATTCTAAATTGATTTATTCTTTGATTGTTTTATTCATTTTTAGGAAGGATTAGAAAGTTATTGTTTATGCATAATTTTTGTTTAATTTTAAAAAAAATTGAAGAAAAAATAAAGAAAAAAGTCCTCAAAGGTAATTTTGTTATAGGTTATTTTAGTAATAAAAATTATTATAAATAGATGGGTGTATTGTTTTTGTGGGTTTGCGTAGTTCCACCCTTTCAGTGGCCCCGCCCTGTCGGTCTAATTTGGTGAGGGTATTGACCATCAAAAAGTCTTGAAAATAAAATTGGGTCCATTTTAAGGATGAGTTCATATTTTGGGTTCAAGTTCGAGACCTGAATTAAAAATTAATTTTTTTATTAATTTAAGATTTTTAATTATTTCAACCGTAGGGATTTTAATCATATGCTTAAGTTATTTAATTTTATAAAATTAGAAAATCTAAAATGTAAATCCCTAATTTTGTTGCTTTTACCTTTTGATTCATGGGACATCGAAATATAATTTGAATGGCATGCATGCATACAAATATTTGTTGACATTTTTCAATCGTTTTTATTAATTTCTTTTGGTCATGATTTTCAAACTAAGATTCCAATTATATTTTGTTAATCTAAATACGTGTTTTTTAAAAATCTGACTTCCTCACTGAATTAATCTTAACATTAGTTAAGAGCTATTACAGTGGTGATTTTATTTTATTTTATTATATTTTTATATTAGATGACAATTTACTAATATTACGATAAGAAACACAAAGTGAATAGTTTAGAAATTCTTCTTAAAAAAAAAAAGAATAGTTTAGAAATTATTTTGGTCATCATCCCCTCACGATAACTTGAAGTTGTTTGTTGCAATTTTCAAGTTATTAGTTACAAATTCTAATAAGTTTTCTTTTTTTTAATGTAGTTGTCTCTAACATTTTTTGAACTAAAATTTTACAACAGGATGCAAACTTTACTAATTGGAATATGTAACAAAAAAAAAACACTAATTAGAATATGAAAGTAACTTATAAATAAATTAATTAAAGAACTTAAATAAATGGGGATCGAGTCCCCATTTTAATTCCTGCCCTATTCAGAGATTTTGGGAATATCCCCGAATTGCCTCCAAATAAGAATTTTTGGGTATAGAGGCCAGTTTGGGGATTGCTTCTAATTCATATTTGGGTTCAAGGATCATGATCCCAACCCCAAATCCACCACATTGTCATCTCTATCTTTTATGCAATTTACTCATGCAAACTAACGAGGGGCTACTAAATTATTACATGATTTTTTTCCTATTAATTATATTTTATTTCGTAGTTTATTTCTTTATTAATTTACTACCAAGGAAAATTGTATAAATCATTGTTTTATTCTTAATTGTATAGTCTTGATTTTATAAGAAATAATTTATGGTGTGATTACTTTCTAAATTGAGGAATCAAAATCTAAAATCAATATCACTAAGAGTGTTTATTTCACAAAATAATTATGAGAAGAGAATCATTTGACTGGGGCCCACAGTAAAATAGGATTGGGGAATAAGAGTTTGATTCCCAATGGGGTTGGAAATTAGATCTCAGTCTCAGAACTACCTATCTTGCCCTATTAAATTTTCATAATTCTCAAATTCTCATCAATTAATTATTGTCACTTTTACATTTTAGTCTCTACATAATTTATGAAAATACCTATAAATTTTGTAATATTTATAAATTTGTCCTTATGAAAATACCTATAAATTTTGTAATATTTATAAATTTATCCTTCATTATTTATTATTAGTAATATAATAATGATCATCATCATCATTATTATTATTTATAAATTTTATTATTATTATATTACTATTATTATTATTATTACTAGTAATTTTAGTATTTTAATTATTATTATTAACATTTGTTAATAATAATAATAATTAAAATTTATTAACTTTATTATCATCATCATCATCATTTTGATTATCAAAATTACTAATGCACAATTAATCCAATGAGAGTGATGTGAGGAAGAATTGAATGATAAAATAGATATATCAATGAAAATACAACCTATTTTAATTATGATTCATACAGTTTTAATAAACCGCTTATTTTAATTATTATTCTTTATTTTTATTTTAGTTCATTCCAATTAAAATGCATTGTTAATCCAATAAAGGTGATGTGAGGAAGAATCAAATGTGGACGTGTACCACTATCCATTTAGGAGACTTTAACTTTTGAATACTAAAAGTGGACGTGTACCACTATGGAATTTAAACAATATTGTATACTGATTGAAAATATTTGAATCAAATTTAAAATAAGGCATATACATCATACGGGCTCTTGATTCTTTCCAATTTAGTTGTTCATTTTAGTGGACAGCATTATAGAAAATTTCATTATTGTTCTTGTGAATCAAAAAATATTCTTTCTTGTTAAAATTATATGATATTATTTATTGATATTTTTTGTAAATATATATATATATATATATATTTCTTAATTTATTATTGGGTATTCTAAGAGTGGCAAATTGTAAAAACTTCAAATGAAATTAGCACCACAAAAGAAAAAAAAAAAACTATCACTACTGTTGGCATCTCTCGCAATTGATATTCTTATTTAGCAAATCTTTTGTATGATGTAATTTTAACCTAATAATTCCTCTTTTATTACTCACTAATATAATAGTGTTCACAGAAGAAAGAAAGGAGTATTGTTGGCATACATTGATAAGTACATGTTTCTTGCATCCTTTTCAACCTAAAATAGTTAATATTCATGAACTATATATCATTGCCGGAGTTAAAGGAGAGATGATTTTATAGTTCGAACTGTGGTTGTTTGCAACAATTGAATTTAATGGAGTGCAATATATTTTTCTTTTAAATCCATTTAGTAGATCCAAAGCGATGTTACCATCACTAAGCGGAGAGTTCAAGAGACAACAATATAGTAGATTTATTACATGTGCTAGCCCTTTGAAGCCTAAGTGCATAGTTGTTGTGATATATTCTTATGTAAATAAGTTATTATACTATAGATTGAGAGATGAGATATAGACTAGGATAGATGTATATATTCTTATGGAAATAAGTTATTGTATTGTCGACTGAGAGATGAGATATGGACTAGGATAGATGTATATATGTACACTATTTTTGTTGATACCTTATTCTATAAGGGCAATATATATACTATCGACAATTGCAGTTGTTTATTTATTTCAGTTTTGGTAATTATAGTTAGTTGAAACCATTGTATAAAAGGATAATTTAGAGTAGATGTGATTACTTAGTGGAAGTTGATAGGAAATTGTTATTAGTGAGACGGACTAACTATTTTTCAAGCATTTTCCCACCTGATCTTATTTCACATAAAACTCTTAGATTTTATGTCTTCACATTTGATAAGGATAGGTGGAGTAGTTTGGTAAATGTATGCACTATGCAATTTTGTTGGGTAAGAATTTATCACCTCAATCGCTGCTATTCAACTGTATTCTTCAAATAGAATTGCATATACTTTGTAGATGATGCCAATAGAACAGTTATGATCCAGAGTTTTGGTTATGATACTGGTGTGTATGACTTGAGGGTTAGGCAAGTTGAATGAGTATATTTGTCATCTCTTATTTAGACATGTCCACTTAATTAGGCTTAGGTTTAGACTTTAGAACTTAAATTTGTAAATGTTAAATATTCTTAACATTTTTTTTATTTATTATCTTTCACTACTTCAACTATGCTGAAATAACAAACCACTATCAAAATGATTAAAGTGCAACCATTTCTTATTTTAACTATTAAAAAGTAATATTTTATTAATTTTCTATTACTTTTATTAGTCAAATATTGATGTCATTATAAAGTTGGAGACCACTTTCTAGTTGGGGCATTAAAGATACGGCTCGGGTTATTGCCTAATCATGTATACTTATATCATGTATACCTCCTTAAAGAAGTTCACCTTTAATCCTTATCTTTATTTCTATTATTTTAGAGGCCGCTAAAAATGGGAGATAAAAAGAAATTTAATTTTTTTCTTATTTATGGTAACTATATAATTTAAATTTTTTATTTATTATTTCAAAAGAAATTGGTAACTACAGAGATTTACAAAAGTTTCCCTTACTGAGGAAACTCATGTACTTTACAAGGTTTTAATCTAGCACGCGATGTCGCTTGCAATCTACGATAAGCGACTATGTGCTATAGGCCCCACAGCCCCCAATTACGACTTGCGCGCTGGATACAACAGAATTACTAAGCAAATTTAACAATTCTAAAAGAATTAGACCGCTTTGTGGTGGTGTATCTCGACGATATAGTCGTCTACATCGAGTCTTTGGCGGATGATCTTGATCACTTAAGGCTGGTGTTCTCACGGTTACGGTTACACAAACTGTTTGTCAAGAAGGAGAAATGCGAGTTTTGTCGCCGGGAAGTGATGTTCTTGGGGCACTGAGTGAGCCAAGGCGAGATTCGCATGGATGAGAGAAAGATCAAGGCAATTCTTGATTGGCCTGCACCTACGAAAGTGGCTGAACTTCGATCGTTTCTTGGATTAGTTAATTACAACCGGAAGTTCATCGAGGGGTACTCAAAGAGAGCGAGTGCATTGACGGACTTGTTGAAGAAGATTGCAAGTGGGAATGGACAGAAGCATGTCAACATGCGTTCGAGAAACTCAAGCAAGCCATAGCGTCGGAGCTCGTGCTTAAGTTACCGGACTTCAGGTTGCCGTTTGAGGTGCACACGGACGCATCGGATAAGGCCATTGGTGGCATGCTTGTTCATGAGGGCCATCCGATTGCTTTCAAGAGTAGAAAGCTAAAAAGTGCGGAGCGACGGTACTCGGCACATGAAAGAGAGATGACGGCGGTGGTGCATTGCTTGGGCATATGGAGGCACTACTTGTTAGGTACGGTATTTTCTGTGGTTACGGATAATGTGGCTAACATTTATTTCAAAACGCAGAAAAAGCTCTCACCAAAGCAAGCAAGGTGGCAGCAATTCCTAGCCGAATATGATTTCATGTGGGTACATAGGCCTGGAAGGCAAAATCAAGTGGTGGATGCTCTCAGCCGCAAAGAAGTTGAGGCGTATGTGGTCGCCTTGACTACTGCAACAACGGACTTTGTTGACAAACTTAAGCAGCAAGCGAATGAGGACCCTAGCTACTGTCAGCTCCGCGAGAAGATCAAGCAGGGCTTGGTGCAGAGATATTGGGTCGAGAAGGACCTAATTTATGCACGTGGTGGACGAATGTATGTTCCCAGGGGAGGGAACTTGCGGAGGATTTTGTTGCGAGAGACGCATGATTCTCAATGGGCTGGACATCCGGGGGTAGACAGAATGGTGGCGCTGCTGGAGCGTTCATATTTCTGGCTAAACATGGAAGATGACGTGCTGTTATACGTCAAAACTTGTCTAGTTTGCCAACTAGATAAGACGGAGACGAGGAGGCCGATGGGGCTTCTGCAGCCATTACTAAATCCGGAGAGACCTTAGCAGTCCGTTTCGATGGATTTCATTTCGGGAATGGCGAAAGCGGAAGGACAAAAGTCGATCCTTGTGGTGGTTGATCGGTTTTCGAAATACGCAATATTCATGCCCGCACCTCCTGCTTGCCCAGCAGACAAAGCAGCGGAGTTGTTCTTTAGGCATGTGGTAAAATACTTCGGGGTTCCGGAAGACATCATTAGTGATCGGGATGCTCGATTCACTGGCAGGTTCTGGACAGTGCTCTTCAATCTAATGGGGACGAATTTGAAGTTTTCTACTGCCAATCATCCTCAGACGGATGGACAAACGGAGAGGGTGAACGCACTGTTGGAGTAGTATTTGCGGCACTATGTGACAGCAAGCCAAAAGAATTGGGTGGATTTGCTAGATGTAGCTTAGTTTTGCTACAACATCCATCGTTCTTCGGCAACGGGGATGAGTCCAGCGAGCTGGTAATGGGGCAACAACCAATGACTCCCCATGAGGTGGCAAAACAACACACTGGCGGGAAATGACCGGCTGCATACCGGTTCGCGCAAGACAAGCAGGAAATGATCGATGAGGCCCTCGACAGCTTGGCAAAGGCATCGCGGCGAATGAAGAAGTATGTGGATGCGGGGAGGGGCCATTGGAGTTCAATGTGGGCGATAAGGTATTGTTAAAATTGACTCCACAAATTTGGAAGACAATCAGTAGCAAATCAGTGCATCGATGGTTAGTGCCGAAATATGATGGGCCATTCGAGGTGATCAAACGGGTGGGTCAGGTGGCGTATCGATTGCGGCTGCCCGCAAGGTTGAAGATTCATCCTACATTTCATGTGAGTTTACTTAAGCCTTTTAGTGAAGACTTGGTCGACAAGAGGCGCCAACAGGCCAAGCGAGCTCCACCGGTAATCCAGAAGCAATATGACAAGGAAGTGGAGAAAATTCTTGATTATAGGACCATGGGGCAGAGTAAGAAGAATCAGAGAACGGAATATATGGTTCAATGGAAGGGCGGCAGCGAAGCGGATGCTAGCTGGGAGAAGGAGATTTCATTATGGCAATTTGAAAAAGAGGTTAAGACATACTTAGACTCCCAACCGACGAGGGTGTCGGGTTCTTACGGTGGGGGAGGTTTGTCACATCCTTAGGCCGGATGGGCCGAATGTCGCGGCTTGGCTTGGGGCCTTGTGCCGAGTCTTGGCGACAATATGGGCGTGCGGTGAGTGGCACGAAAGCAAGGCAAGTCTGGCGCACGGGCTGGGGCGCGACAGTAAGTGAACGCTGCGAAGTAGGTGCAGAGACACGCGACAGCAGTGGACGCATGAGGGTACGTAGGTGACGCGCGCAATATCTCGCAAGCATGCGGCGCAGAGTGCACGGGCGCGGGGCGCTAGACGCGCAAGTGCAAGGCGCGCGGATGAAAGAGGCATGGGTGCGCAGGATGTGAGGGCATTGGGCACAAGCAGCGCGTGAGCGTGGCCAAGGGATGCGTGAGCGTGGGGGCGCTGCAGTGCGCGACATGTTTGCGGCCAAGTCTTGGGCCATGAGCGGGATGGCACAAAGCCAAACAAGGGCTGCGGAATGGGCCAAGAAACAAGCATGAGTGGGAGACATGACCTTGGAACATGGCTAGAGAAGTGGAAACATGGAGAGAAGTGGGCAGCAACAGTTACGCCCCACAACATCCTCACTTATAGGCCGTGGGTAGCGGTTACCTTGTTCCTAAGGGGTGTGGAGATATGCTCCCTTATGTATGCTTTAGTGGGCACCTATTTTCTGGGTAATGGATTGAGGTGGCGCAAGGGTAGTGTGCCACCTCACCCTAGCAAATGGGGTTGTCATTTGCTATGTATATATAGCCTAAGAGGGCATGTGTGGAGTGAGGACAATTTTTGGGAGAGAGTGACATCCTCTAAGCACATAGAGCTCATTATAGGTTGTAACTTTTCTTATTGAGGGAAATAGAAAAGTTGGAGGCCGGCGTCTCTATAAAAGACTTGTGTGTGTTGGTTTTTATTTGTTGAAAGCGGAAAAATCATTGGGTGTGCATTCCGTACACAACCTCCTTTGGGTTGTTGAGTGGCTGGTCGAGAAAAGCTCGACGCCATCACAGCCTTGCTGCATCTTCGAGAAAAGCCGTGTGACAGAAACTACTTTTCTAAATTACATAAGGAAACTGAATTTTTTTAAGAATTTTACGAGACCTATATAATCGCATCCAATCATGGGAACTACTGCTGTTTAAATAAATAAGATATAATAAATGATTAATAATTAATCGTTAATTATATTCTTGTTACAATTCTTTTTTTTTTTTCATTTAACTACTTAAATAAAATTACTTGAAAATAACTAGTTTAAGCTCCTGCAATAAACCTGTAATTTTTACAACAACATCATAGAATGACCCATATAACAAATGAAGTTACTTCAAAAAAGAGGCATGTTCACGTAGTCATTAGCATGATTCTAATTAATTGTAAGCTTTTATATTAGGTTTTTAAGATGAAAGGAGAGCAAGAGACGACACAAATCCAACGGCAGAAAACCACTTCAAGAATCAGATCTAATTCTATCTAAGATATTATCTGTATGTAATCTCATAATTATGTAACCTCGTTACAATCGAACCCGTAACCTCTTGTGTACGGTTCTGGAAGAGTTTTGAAATAAGTTTCTCAATCTATCCTCAAATAAAAGTAAGTAGAGAAGATTCAACGAAATTTACGACAACACTGTACATTTACTGACAATTACCATCTAATACACAAGCAATCTGATTTTGTTTGCATACTAAAGAAAAAATGAAAAAAACAATTACAGAAACTTATGATAAAATATTAATTAAAGGAAATAATTTCGAATACTAATTAAGGGAAATAGTTCTGATAAATTGATTACGTAAGATAATAAACAATTAATTTTTAAGTATATCCCCAATAGATTAGGTGACAATTAAATACCCCCACCCCCCAAGAAAAAAAAAAAGCGGAATAAATTTAACATTTACTCATGAATTCATTAACTTCAACGGTGAAGAAGTCTAAATAAAAGCATAAAAAGATTATGAACAAATTAAACGAACAAAGTACATTATAGAGAGAATATATGTGTAATTTAATTTGAGAAATGGCACACATCCCAAAATTTCAAAATATTATTTTATCAAATGTTATCAATAATTTCAACAGGAAGAAACAATAGTTGCCACAAAAAATTTGCCTCGCCACCGGTTCCAACAAAGCAAATTCTTTTTAAGTGATAATCAACTAAGGTTTTGTTTGGAATTGAGGTGTGTATCTTTTAAGTTATAATTATTGTGAATAAAATAGTAATTTTCACAAAAAGAGTAAAAATATTTTAAATTTCTATCATACAAGTCGTCGACCAAATTAACTTAATTTTTAAATCACAATGATTAGTGTTTACTAAATATTTTAATTTTGTGATTTTCAAGCTACATAAACCTAGTCTCAATACCATCCAGGACCTAAATATCATGACGCAGTTGCCAAGACAGCGAATTTGAGTGGATATTATAGGACATAATTGAATTATCAATAATAGGATGATGATTAGTGCACAAATCATCCATATAAAGGGGATGCTTTAGTATCTAGAAATTGCTTATATTGTTGTTATTGTGATGATCATCAAACTGTCAAATCAATATCTTGGTTTTGATTATCATGTCATGGTTGGCATAATTCAGTACACCTTGGAACACTGTAATAAATCCAGTAATATGAGAACTTCTCTCGTCCGAGGCATCCATCGTATCCACTGTCAAGGCTTCGATGCTGTAACGTAGAATCACCCTGAGACTACTTAAGTTGTTACCAAATGCCATTCAAGTAGCAATCGTGGCGCGATAACCTTGCGCATCATCACGGGCTTTGGGGATTGCAGCTCACTGTTTGGTTGCCGACTCGCACACACGATAGCAACGAAAATAATGGTTGCTGACTGATATTCGTGTTAACGAGTAGAGGAATTGTAAAGAAGAGAATGTGATGAATAGAAAGGGTGAATAAAGTTTTTATTTAGCTCACTTTATATAATCAATACAGTGAACAACTTTCCCTACAATTGTGTGAACCAAAAAATCTGCACTAGCCCACAAAATCCTTAACAAACGGATACACTCTAAAAGACTAGCACATACATAGACTTATTCTTAACAATCCCTCCCTTAAACTGAATATTTTTTTCTTTTGCACAAGAAAATCGTTCAGTTTAATTGTCTAAAAGCTGTGCAATGCCTCACTGCTCCTCAAATGTGGTCTTCCAAAGTGCAAACTCCAAGTAAATTTCGTAATTTTAAAAAGGTTGCCAGCTTGAGGGACTTTGTAAAAATATCAGCGAGCTGATCTTCACTTCTGCAAAAAACTAATTCAATGGTACCATCTTTTGTGAGGTCTCGAAGGAAGTGGTATCTTACGTCTATATGTTTTGTCCTTCTATAAAATACTGGATTCAAGGAAAGTTTGATGATTGAACTGTTGTCACAGTAGATTGGTGTAGAAACTTCCTGTTTGCAGCAAAATTCTTCAAGTAATCTTCTTAACCAAGTAGCATGACATGCACCTGTTGCGGCAGCAACATATTCAGCTTCCGTAGTGGACAAAGTGACAATTGGCTGCTTCTTTGATAACCAAGAAATAGCTCCAGAACCCAGCATGAAAACATATCCCGAAGTGCTCTTCCTATCATCGGAATCTCCAGCATAGTCACTGTCTGTAAAACCAAGTAGTTCAGATTTTTCTCCATTTTGAACCAAACGTACTAGTACCCTGCAAGTAACGCAAAATTCTCTTGGCTGCAGAAAGGTGCAATTCTGTTGGATGCTCCATGTATCTACTGATAAGACTAACAGCATACATTATGTCAGGTCTTGTTGCCGTTAAATACATTAAACAACCTACAATTTGCTTAAAGAAAGTGCTATCTATTTTCTTTCCTCCAAGATCCTTTGTAAGCTTTAGGCCACTTTCTGTAGGTGCACTTGCTGAATTGCAATTTGTCATTTAAAACCTCTCTATAATCTCTCGAATGTATTTCTTTTGAGAGATGAAGATGCCTGCAGCTGATTGTAAAACCTCAATGCCAAGAAAATAATGCATTATACCCAAATCAGACATGTCAAACTCACTCATCATGGATTGTTTAAACTTCTCAATCATGCTTGTATCATTTCCAGTATAAATCAAGTCATCCACATAAAGACACACTATAAGAATTTTCTTTCCATCTTCATTTTTTATGAAAAGTGCATGTTCGTATGGGCATTTTTTAAAGCCTTCTTTTTCAAAGTAGGCATCTATACGACTGTACCAGGCTCTGGGTGCATGTTTTAATCCGTATAATGCCTTCTTTAATTTGTAGACTTTATTCTCATTCTTATGCTTCTCATAACCAGGGGGTTGATCAACATATACCTGCTCCTGTAGATCACCATGCAAGAATGCCGATTTCACGTCCAATTGATAGATTGTCCATGAATGTTGTGCAGCCATCGCAATTATCAGCCTGATGGTATCATGTCTTGCTACTGGGGCAAAGACTTCTTTGTAATCAATTCCATACTCTTGCTTGTAACCTTTAGCTACTAACCGGGCTTTATATTTGTCAATGTCACCGTTCTCTTTCAACTTTGTCTTGTACACCCATTTGACACCAATTGTTTTGTGTCCTTGTGGAAGATTAGTCAACTCCCAAGTGTTGTTCCTTTCAATGGCTGCAATTTCATCATCCATTGCCTTCCGCCATTTTGGTTCTTTAATAGCCACTTCGAAAGTAGTAGGATCATTATCTGCAAACAAAGCAAAATGAGTTAAGGTATAATATTCTTCACACCCAGATACCTCATAATCATTCATCCATATAGGCCTTTTCCTAGATCGCCGAGGTCGTGTCTCATGCGCTGCATCTGAATGCTCCAAAGATTCATTAAGTACTGGCATTGGATGAATGTCATGTTGCTGCTCATTTTCTAATATTTCAGGATTCTTCTCATCATCTCTGTTGTCAAAGTCTACTGGAATTTGTTGCTGTGAGGTGTTGACAGTCCATGCCCATATATTTTCTTCATCAAATATGACATCTCGACTAACAATAATTTTCTTAGTGTTAGGATTGTACAGCTTGTAGGCTTTTGATTGGTCACTAACACCAAGAAACACGCATTTTTCTCCTTTATCATCAAGCTTCTTCCTTTTCTGGTCTGGAACATGAGCATAGGCAATGCACCCAAATATTTTGAAGTGGTCAACTGTTGGTCTTCGTCCAATCCAAGCTTCCTCTGGTGTCATATTTTGAACAGCCAGTGTTGGACTTCTATTCAATATATGGATACTCCAGTTTACTGCTTCAGGCCAGAAATTCTTCGGTACACTGCTCCACTTTAACATGCTTCGAACCATGTTCAAGATAGTGTGATTTTTCCTCTCTGAACACCATTTTGTTGTGGTGTATAGGCTGCTATCTGTTGCTTTTTAATCCCATGCATCTCACAAAAGTTAAAAAACTCTTGCGAATTATATTCACCACCACGGTCGGTACGGAGAATTTTAATAGCACAATCTACTTCTTTTTCAACAAGAGCTTTGTAGCTTTTAAATGCTGCAAAAGCCTCAGATTTCTCTTGCAAAAAATAAACCCAAGTCTTTCGACTAAAGTCATCAATAATTGTCATAAAGTACTGTTTACCTCCATTAGAGATAGGATTTATAGGCCCACAAATGTTTGAGTGGACTAGCTCTAATGGCCTTTTTGCTCGCCATATTTTCACCTTTGGAAATTGATC
Source organism: Murraya paniculata (assembly GCA_030449075.1). Classification (NCBI taxonomy): domain Eukaryota; kingdom Viridiplantae; phylum Streptophyta; class Magnoliopsida; order Sapindales; family Rutaceae; genus Murraya; species Murraya paniculata. The sequence continues at coordinate 39,140 of JAEVFN010000018.1, read as the reverse complement.
ACGATGTTGTTTGCCAATAACACATTCTTCACACATGTCTTTTGGATGCTCAAGCTTAGGTAGCCCAAACACCATGTCTTTTTGTTGTAAAGTTCTCAGACCACCGAAGTTCAAATGCCCATATCGAAAATGCCATAACTATGCTGCATCTTTCAGTTTAGCCAACAAACAGGAATGGACATTGTTTTGAAGATATAAAGGAAACATTCGATTTGCCGTCATATCGACTTGAGCTAGCAAACCTTTTTTGGAATCTTCAATTCTGCAAACCCCTTCTTTAAAATTTATTTCATATCCCTTTTCAAGAAGTTGTCCTAAGCTGAGTAAGTTCTTTTTTAAGTCTGGAACAAATAAAACATTAGAAATGCTCTGACTCTTATTTTCTTTAGTACAAATCCCAACATTTCCTTTTCCCATGACAGAAATTGTTGAGTCATCTCCAAATGTAACTGTATCTCTAAACGATTCATCCAAATCAGTAAACATAAATATATCACCACACATATGATTGCTATAACCTGTGTCTAGATACCACATATAATTAGTAATTCTTTCTTTAACATAACATGCCATCAAGAGTGAGACTTCTTCATCTTTCTCAGCATAATTGGATTTTTCACCATAATCTTTATTTAAATTTGTACGGCATTCAGAACGAAAATGGCCATACCTGTGGCATCTAAAGCATTCAATATTGGATTTGTCTACTGATCTGGACTTGTGATCATGTGAACCACTACCTTTTCCTTTGAAATCAGTAACATAATTATATTCTTGCTTGTTTTGTGATGGCCCACGATCTCCATTACCTCTGCCTCTGCCTCTGCCTCTGCCTCTGCCTCTGCCTCTGCCTCTGCCTCTGCCTCTGCCTCTGCCTCTGCCTTTGGCTCTTCCTCGGCCTCGACCCCGACCTCTTGATGCTGACGAGTTATTGCTGGTTGCAGCTTGCAATGCTTGCTCTGCTCCAATTTGCTTGTTCATTCTTTGTTCATGGACCTTTAATGAACTTTCCATATCATCAAGAGAAAGTTCATCAAGATCGTTTGACTCCATAATTGAACAAACAACATACTCATACCTTGGGGTTAATGATCTAAGAACTTTTCCAACTATGGCAGAATCATCAATTTGCTCTCCATAACTACGCAATTTATTTGCAATAGCCATAGTTTTTGAAAGATAATCAGAAACTGACTCACCCGATTTCATCTGAAGTGTCTTAAAATCTGAACGAAGAGCTTGTAGTTGTGTCTTCTTTGCCCTTGCTGAGCCTTGAAACTTCTTCTTCATAGAGTCCCAAATATGTTTAGAAGTTTTTTTGCAGAGAATGGTTTCCAAAATTGAACGATCAATTGCCTGGAAGACGTAATTTTTTACCTTAAGATCTTTTAACCGAGCTTCTTTTAACCGAGCTTCTTCTAACTGCTTAGTTCTTGCTGCATCTAACTCCACTCTTTCTGCAGGTTCTGCTACTCCAGATTCTACCACCTGCCAGTATTCCTTTGACCTCAAAAAATTTTCCATAAGCATGCTCCAATGATCATAGTGGCCATCAAAGCATGGTATGGCTGGTTGAACAAAGTTGTCAGATGCCATTAGTAAATGCTACAGCAGTACAAGTTAGAAGATCTAGTAAATGCTCTGATACCAGATTGTTAACGAGCAGAGGAATTGTAAAGAAGAGAATGTGATGAATAGAAAGGGTGAAAAAAGTTTTTATTTAGCTCACTTTATATAATCAATACAATGAACAACTTTCCCTACAATTGTGTGAACCAAAAAATCTGCACTAGCCCACAAAATCCTTAACAAACGGATACACTCCAAAAGACTAGCACATACATAGACTTATTCTTAACAATTCGGATAAGTTAAGAGACTCTAAAGTTATTGTAGCGGATTCATATCAATATTAAGAACCATCACCAGTTGCAAATTCTTTATCAGAGTAGGAGACTTATATAGTCAATGAGACATTTCTTTGGTTTGTGACGCATTGCAGGTTGAAACACAAAACCAGAGCGATGAGAGGGCGACTGAGAAATTCCGGAAATACAAACATTAGAAATGGGATTGTTCTATGACGATCCTTCTTCAACATTGATCATTAAGCTCACTAATACAGCGCGCGTCTAAATCTTTTAGTTTTAGCTGTCTTAGTACAATTGGATGTGACGGTTTTTTTTCGTAAAGAGGCTTGAAGTTTCTTTTTTTGAGCCTGGTGTCTTCGCTGATTATCCTGGAGGTAGGAGGGGCCTCCGCTCTTTGACAAATGATCAATTGGACGAAATACTGAAACTTGCGGAATGCACAATTGTACCTTCATTGTCAAACGAAAATCTTGATTCATAAGTCCTTTCAGAATCAAGCCTCCTTGTGTACCCTTATAAACTTGTTATAAAAACTTGTGGGGCTATCAAGTTGCTTCTTTCAATCCCTCTCGTCCTCAAGTTAGTTGTCCCTCTCTTTTTCCGTTCTGTCTACATTCGTGGAAGCTTCATATTTGCTGAGTCTCTCGGCCATTTCCAGACCATAGCTTCTCGGAGGAAGTATCAGTCCTTGATGCAATGTCTACTGTCCATGTTACACCCGAAGATGGTTTCAGTTATGCAAGTTTTTGAGGCTATAATTTATGATTTCGAGAAAAAGAAGTCGAATTTTCTTTAGCTCTGCACTCTGACGACGACATTGTTGGGGACGAAGTTGGACCCAAGTTCCATCTGGATCACTTGAAGGGATATCCTTTGTGGAGAAATGATTTATGAAGAGCTCCGTAATAATTAATAATGTCTGGCTGATCTAATACAGATTTTCTAGGGCAGATGCCTCCACATTTCCTAGCTAGGTCAATCATGAATGCTTTCGGATTCAGGACAAGAAGGACGAGGAAGTTGGAGCGAAATAATGGCCCGGACTGTTGCCATGCCATTAACGTTGTGAAGCCGAGTTAGTTACATTCTGTTACATTTTGTTGATGAGTTGGCATGGTGAGTCAGCAGCTGTGGGCCAGCAGGTGGTTAATTTGTTATGACCAGGAGCTGTATAAATACAGAGGCAAGGCTGACTAATGGGGCGGATTGATCCGATTCTTTGAGAAGCTTAAAGGAGAAATTAGAAAATCCTCTGTAGTAGAGATTTGTTCTCTGTCATTAGTAGTTTCTTTGTAATCAATCTAATCAATAAAAGCTTCACACCCACTTGGGGTTCTTCAGCCGTGGATGTAGGTACTTTGATACTGAACCACGTAAATCTCAGTTGTTTTCTTTTAGTTTCTTGGTTTATTCTTCTTCCAATTTCATTCTGGGGTTTGTTTTCTTATCAATTCTGGCTGCTTGCTTCTTGTTCTTGATTAAACGAACTGATTCTTGGTGATAAGTTTGTGATTCATCCTCTGTTTTTGCTTAACAAACGTATCAAACACATATAAATCCGCCGGCCAACAGCCAGCGTGCTCACTTTACTCGGCTTTACTGATGAGGATGAGAACATTCTAAGAGGATCCTGTGACTCTGCTGCCGGGCCAGCTTCTTCTCTCGTGGCCGTGGCTTGTTCTTTGGCCGCTACTGCGCTGCCTTTCCAATACTGGAGGCTGACTGTACATTGCCTATATATGTAATAAGGCCCCTTCAATGTACTTCCAACTTAAGACTGAAAAATAAAGCTTCTTTCCCCTTCTCACATGGTATCTAAACTTGTCTCTTAAGGATAATAATTGGACTCCTACCTATCAGCTTAAGAATATAAATTTTTGGGTCAAGCAATTTCTCTTACATGGTATCAGAATTAAGATCTCAAATTTTAATTTCCTTGCGTGCCAACTCTTAATTATTTCTTTAATTTTTTGGCTCGAATATTGTTGGGTTCTTGTCTTTCAATCCATTTGGAACTAATGTTGTGGATTTGGTCAACTTAAACTTTTGGATCTAACTATTTCTCTAAAAGTAAAGCTACGATCACCACCACTCTTTCTCTAACATTGGCAATTTTGTCTCTTTCATCTTCAGATTTTGTGGAACAAATCAATTTTCGTTTTCACAAAGTATGGGCCACTGGGGGTTGTAAATAAATAATATATGTAGCTTACATGTAAATATGTTGTTTTAATGGCTTGCCTGCTGTTGAAGTAAGACCTTCTTATTAGGACAAACAATCTATCATAAGAGACAAGAAAATCCTTGAGGACCATGGCACAAGAAAAAAAAGAAAACACTTAGTTCTAATATCATATCAGAATATATTGAGATAATACAACCAATTAATGATTGTATGATACATATAGTTAAATTTTACAACAGAATTTGCCCATGAAACAAATAAAACCGAACAGCTAGAACATCTAAACAAGACCAGAGACCATTGAAACCAAATTAATTTGAAACTGGAGAGTGGGCTTTCATTGGAGAGTTGGCCCCCATTGGAGAGTCAGCGGTAGCAGCCAGCGAACGAGCCACGACTGCGATAGAAGAAACTGGCCCGTCAGCAGAAGCACAGGAGTCTCTTAGAACGTTCTGTTCCTCAGCAGTGAATCCGAGTGAAGTGAGCATAATGGCCGCTGGCGGGCTGCATTTACGTTTGATGGCACCAATGGCACGGCAACAGTCAAGGAAATACATGTCAATATCATTCGAGCAAGCTGACTTGAGCTGCATAATCGCGTCGCCGCAATCAGTTGGTCCAAGCCTTGCCGCTGCAGCTGCTTATGACATGAGACATGTTACAAAAATAATTGGCAGAAACAAGTTTTTGAGAGACGACATAGTGATTAAACTTTGCTTATAAAAACGAACACAACTCGAAATGTTGGGTGCTTTTTATTGAGAATGAATGACAAGGAGAGGAGACGACTTATTAATTTGAAGAAATTAAATTAATTAAGATGTGATTAGCATTAGGCATGGCAAAAAAGCCCGGGCCGGCCTAGGCCCGCGGGCTTTAAGCCCGGCCCGCGGATTGTTAAGATGGATAAGGATCTGAAATTTTCAAAGCCTATATCTATTGGGCCTAGATATGGGCTTTGCATAAAAGCCCGGGCTTTACAATATATAATTTTTAAAAAAAATTATAATATATAAATATATTATATATATTATCCAATTCAATTATTCAAATTAAAAAAAAAAACAAACTTAAAAAACGAAACAAGTTAACAACCGAACAAAACAAAAAAAAATAAATAAAACAAAATAAATAAATAAATGCCTAAATCGGTAAATCCCTATTAGATTAATTTGTTTTTTATATTAGTAGTTGTGATTTATTATGTTGTGTACTTGTGATATTAATATTTTGTGTGTTGGATAATTATGTATTAGATAATAATTTTTAAGATTTTTACTCTATTATAGTACTATGTATTGGATAATTTTTTTTTTTAAACTTATAGCTCTATGTTAAAAAATAATTTAAAAATTTGCACAAAGCCCAAGCCCGGGCCCCGGGCCCGTCCAAGCCCAGCCCAGCCCTAGGGGGCTTGGGCTTTGTGCACGTTAAACGGGCTTGGGCCTGGACTTGAAAAAGCCCGGCCCAAGCCCGTAAATTGCCAAGCCTAATTAGCATGTTGTAATTTTCTAAGCAAAATGACTTTAATAGAGGTATTACATTTAACAAATCACTTCGTTGTCTTTTCTACAACACAACTAATAATAATTATTTTAAACAATATAGTATTAGCAATCTGATCCTAAGAGGAATGTCAATGATATAGTATTTTTATACAAATATGTAAGTACTTGGTGTAGAGAAAAATGAGAGAAATGTGAGAAAAATTTATCGTCTTTCTCTTTCATTTTCTTCTTTATAATTTCTCTTATCTTTCACTCATATTTCTCTATCCTTAGCATTTTTCTATTATTATTGGTTAAATTAAAAATATTATGGGACCCACACGAGTTGTTTTTACACGTTTAATCAACCAATCATAACTTAATACATCTGTTTGTAACAATTCAATTATGGAGTCGGTCCGAATCTTTCAGTGATGATACCAAGTCTTTTATAGGCAATTGCAGTGCCCAATGGCATTAGTTAAATCAACATTACATTTTGTTCCTTTGAATACCAGGACCATATGTAGCTCGAAACGAGAGAAATTTTCTGAATTCAGAGACCCATCAATCATCATATCCAAAGACCAGAAGCTTGTAAAACAGATACCGTATAGCTGGAAATTAATTAACTAGAGCCTTGCATTTAATTAAATTAAACAGCCGGAAATGTAGAAGATAAATCACAGATTCGCCTTGCTCATGTGTTAAGCCGAGGGAGGGAAACATTTAATTAATTAAGACGTGATTATAGTTTTTTTTATTTTTTATTATCTTTTGATTTTTTTAGGTTAAAATATAGGGGTCGGCAAAGTTGAAATAAATTTTTTAACTCATTACTTCCTTAGGATTTAAGCTCAAGACCTGTCAAAGTGAAAGCCCTCTGGATTATTGAACGTAAATCTATGCACGAGTCCGTGAAAATGGGCTTAAAAGCAGTAGATAATCTCGTTACGTTAGGCCGTGAACAGTCAAATAAAACTATTTAACAGCCGATTATGTCCTGTGGGCAAAATGTCATTAGAGTTATTATTATTTTTCTTTTGTTCGGGGTTTTTTTTTTGTTTTTTTTAATCCTGACAAATTTTTACTTAGAAGAGTCACATTTTTCTTTTTTTTGGTGTGTTTTTTTTTTATTTTTTTTAATCCAATGTTTTAACACCGTTAACAATAAGATGTATTAAAAACTTATAAAAGCCCAATGTGATAAAATAAGGGTAGGTTATTTGTACTCTGAATTGACTCTGAACACTTTAATTTTGATAAAAATAATTTATAATAAATATTCCTCTTATAATTTATTAATAAAGATGATTTAATTTAAGTTAATGGAATACTATTACTCTTGACAAAATAACACACATATTGAATCCAATTATCCTATCATAATCCTAAAATTTCCTCAACATTAAATCTACTTCATCATCGAAAACAAAAAAATACTTGGGAACAAATATTCAACAAGTTGCCAACTACAAGAATTCAAAAAATTTCTTATGGAGAAAAAACCAGTGGCAATTTTGAAAAAGAAAAAGAAAAAAAAATAAATAAATGAGAGCACTTCCAAAAAAATAAAAAATAGATATTAGTAGTATCAGATTGTTGATTGAACTCTTCAACTAAAAATATAAATTGGACTCCAGTGAAGATACGTAACTATAGGATGAAGGTAACTTTATCTAATTTTTTTTTTCTTCTTAAAGAATGATTATTTGATTCTTTTTTTTTTTTTTGAAAAAAGTGGCTTTTCTTAAGAGAGATTGTCAATTTTTACTCTATCGAAATCAATAAATACTGTTTATCCCTTACTGTATCTATAATATTCAAAAACTCTCCTGACACCAAAAGTCTAAAAGTTTAAAGAAAAGATGAGTAAATGAGTCATTTACTTGATAATTTATCTTGAAAATTTAAAATATATATTTGTTATAAGAAAAAATTTTAAAAATAACAAAAAGTATAAAAACAATTTTATTATTAATTTATTGAGGACTTTTTTGGTATTTAAAAGAGTATGTAGGAAAAAAATTAATTTTCAAAATTTATTGAAAGAGTGTACATAGTAAAAGGATGTTTAGAATAGAATTTGGAGTGCAAAATAAAAACTCATGCTAAAAATAAATATTAAGTGTTTATAGTTGTAATGAGACTATAACAAAAAAAAAAAGAAAAGAAAATTGAAGAGACATGTTTAGTTGCCTAATTAAAAATGTTTTAAGAGAAAACGATGGGATTATGTAGGGATACTGTTCACAATTACAGCTCATAGGAAACCACAACAGAAGCCAGTTAAAGTCAAGAATTGCCTATGCTTCAAATCGAAGGAGAGTATTAATTTTTTTAGTGTTGTATGAAGTTGTCTGGAGATTTTTTCCCAAAAAAAAAAAGAAAAAAGAAAAGATCGAAAGCTTTTTTTTTCATTAAATTAAAGTTTTTCTTTTAATCTTGTTCCAAATTAAATTAAAGTGCGCAATGTGTTATTTTTGTTTTAGGAGAGTTGTTAATTATAAAAAAAAAAAAATTACGTGATTAATTAAAAAAATGATAGTCGCGTGCAATTGTACATGCTACATTAATTATTAAAACGGAGGCATGACTTTGAAGTAAAGATTCATGCGATTAATTAGCGTTATGATCACGTGGTTGAATTGCCTAAATAAAAAGTTTTGAAGAGAAAATGATGGTATTTTATACATCATATATAGAATCACTTCATCAATTACATTTTTCTTGAAGGAAATTGCGTCTAAGCGGGCTGTTTCATGAGAAATTCAACCAACTCTAATGCACAAAAACACCTTGAGTTTTATTATTATGAGTAATGATAGGTATTTCAATATTTAAGTCGTAATTTAAGTCTCAACTAATGCGGCATTCATTCATTGAATGGTGGTTAAGTAATTTTACTAATTATGAAATTTATCATCCAATAGATGAGAGACACATAATATTAAAACTCAAGTTGGAATTCAAATATTGGGATTTCTAACGTTATTGTATTATTATTATTGTTATTATTATTACTACTATTACTACTTCTACTTTAGAGAAGTTATTCTCTATTTAATTCAAGTAAAATACTACAATTTAGTTTGTATTCCAACTTTCAACGTTGTCTCTGAACCGTCTCCAAAAATTTCAGTAACTACCCATTGTAATCCCCGCCGGTAAGGATGTTGTAGGTGCTGTATTGTTAAGTAGGGGGTGAATTTTAGAGAGGGCCGGGCCGAGCTACAACTGGGCCTAGCTCTATCAAAAATATATATATATATATATATATATATATATATATATATCACCATTGCTTCCCCTGCGGGGTCCACTATGCTTCTGTGAACTGGTGGTTGCAATGCTAGTAGAGGGCCTTGTTGGAGAAATAGTCTCTAGGTGGTTTGGTTCAGGCTGGGGCCAATCTTGTAGATCCATCCAGTGGTTGATCTCTGCTTCCCAGTCATCTTCATCTTCTGCAGGGGCCCAAGGATTGATATCCCTTATGCGGTCTTGTTTTATGAGGTAGTCAGAGTAATCATTGATGGTATCTCGAATTCTTGCCTGGTCCTCATGGAGGTACATGCTTCGTAGCTCTTCTAGGTAATAGAGATCGGGCGTAGTTTGGATTGCAGGAGAAAGGGGGCTGTGAGAGTTATACATGGGAGAAGTGCCATATATTTCTGCTAATGCCTTTTTCGCAGTGAGACATCCGGTCCACATAGAGTCGATGTTGACCTCTGTGTGATCGTGGTTGACCACGTCGATGTTCCCACTTTGGTAGTTTTGGGTTTGGAAAAGACAACTAATAAGAACAGTATTCAGCATGTTTTTCCTCAGACGAAAAGAAGGAGAAATCCCAGATCCACAGCTTGCAAGGTGGTCTGAATCTCTCTCCAGATTCAAGTTCGATGTCAAGCACATCAAAGGAGAATCAAATACGGTTGCAGACTTTCTCTCCAGACCTATTACAATGATCAAGAGAAAGTTACCTAACACATGCAAAGGAGAAAGCTCGAGGAGTCAAAATGTCAAAGAACAACTCCTCTCTGATCTCCAAATATTCATCTCCTGGTTGTCTCTAGAAGTACAAGAGATGATCTTCCAGAAGGTCACCAACTACAAAGGAGATCCATGGGATCAGCACCTCACCTGGCAAATGTGGCAGCTTATGGCTAGACAAGAATTTAGACCGGGTTACAAGCGCCTTTGCCAAAGACCATTTGAACCGCATCCAAACCCTGGCCAGATGCATGAAACCATCTTCAAGATAGGCACCTCGTTTCTTCATGTGATTGATGAAGATACCAATTGGGGACATTATGTCATCTGTTACATTACCCCTCAAGCTTACTATATTTTTTGATACTGGCTAAACCTCTACCCTGCTGCAATACTGTTTGAACCTTACACGATTCATAACAGTAGAAGATACTGCAAGGGACGATAGTTCGACAGACTAATGGCACCAATCTACAAAGACATCCTCACCCTCACTCTGCTCGATGGACAGCAGATAACCCATTCCACCATTATCATTGTTAAGCTAAATGATATATGGGGACGCCGCGAGTAGCCTCTCATCCACGTGGTCAACCACGATCACACAGAGGTCAACATCGATTCTATGTGGACCGGATGTCTCACTGCAAAAAAGGCATTAGCAGAAATATATGGCACTTCTCCCATGTATAACACTCATAGCCCCCTTTCTCCTATAGTCCAAACTATGCCCGATCTCTATTACCGAGAAGAGCTACGAAGCATGTACCTCCATGAGGACCAGGTAGGAATTCGAGACACCATCAATGATTACTCTAACTACCTCATGAAACAAGACCGCATAAGGGATATCAACCCTTGGGCCCCTGCAGAAGATGAAGATGACTGGGAAGCACAGATCAACCACTGGATGGATCTACAAGATTGGCCCAAGCCTAAACCAAACCACCTGGAGACTATTTCTCCAACAAGGCCCTCTACTAGCATTGCAACCACCAGTTCACGGAAGCATAGTGGATCCCGCAGTGGAAGCAATGGTGATAATAATATATATATATATATATATATATAGTTACAAAGTTTTTTTTTTTTTTTGAAAATTTATATAAGAAGTTTTATATTAATTAGTTATGTCACCTCCTCAATTATCTTCAAATTCTTGTTCGAGTTCATCATTTAATTTCTTAATTGATGTTTAGAACAAATATTTTGAGAGTAAAATTCATTATGTGTCACGTTATTAGGTATATAATTAATTTCTTATTAGTACAGCTATCTTGTAAAACTAAAAAAATGAATTAAGAAAATTCAAAATAAAAATTCAACTCACAAAAAGGAAAAGAAAAAATGTATGATCACCCGGTTTATTTTGTCTTAATGAAAGGGTTAATTAATTAAAGAGAAGAGTATGTGAGATTTGTAAATATACTAATCATAATTTATCTGTAACAGATCAACGTAGTGGAGATATGATGAAAACTAGAATTTATTTTAAACCAATTCTACAAATGCATATTTCTATGTGACTTGGCATGTTTATATATTTTGTGTCTTCCAAGCGATGTGTCGTCATTTGATTGACTGGTGTAAACACATCATTTGATCAATTGGTGTAAAGTAATCACATTAATGATGAAAACTAAAGTCAATCAATACCTAACACATGTCAAATAATGACCAGTGACACAATGGGCAGATGCCCCTCCTAGACAATTATTTTTTCTTTTAATTGTGACCCAAACATCTTTGAAAAGAATTAAATAAAAAAAATTTAAACACATTTTTTATATAAAAAAATAATTACAATTTAGTGATAAAAATATTATTTAATAATTTTAAAGATTTGGTTCGAATCTCAATAGTGACATAATTTTAGTTTTTTGTAAAAAATAAATACTCCAGATTAAATTAAATTTTTTTAAACTAAATTCTCCTTAACTTAAGTGTTTGGATCCACCATTGGGTGACATGTATCACTTATATTACAAACTATGCTTCTAACTATATAAGTATATTAATAATGAAGTGCACATTTTTATATCTAATATAATTAATGAGACTTTAGAGCACTTTGAAATACTTTATTTTAATTTTATTAAATAATGAACTTTAACATGAAAATAAACTAATATTAAGTTATTTCAATAATAGAATGCATGAATGGAATACAAAAGAAAACCAAACAAAAATCACATGGTTGATTAGGATGTGATAATAACTGGCATTTCAGATTTTAGAGCATCTCATGAATTTAGAAATGTTTTATAGACAAAATGATGGGATTCTGTAGACTGCCCATAATCACAACGAACATGGAAGCCATGGAAGCCAAAAAATGTGCATCTGCTTGTTAATTAAGGAAAACACGAGCTAGTCAAAGTCAACAAATGCCTCCTCTTGAAAACCAAGTTTATCAAGAAATTCTTAATTATTTTTTCAAAAATAAAAAAAGTCACAAATATTGTAGTTGTGAATATAGTTAACTAACAATGCTATCAACATTGTGCCAGATGAAAATATAGATGTACTTAAATCTTGAATTTTTGATCCACTGAAAGAATTAGATGATTTTTGGGGGGATAAAAACATCAATTTTTTTATCGGATCGCCGTTTTTTGTTTTATTTTATAAAGGCAGTTCTACGTACAAGCAAGATTTCTTGCCCACTGTGATTTCTAGCAGTTCTATAATGCAGTTCTCTGGCATGTTATTTCTATGCCTGGTGATTACTTGTCGATGTGTGTCACACTGATTTATGCGTCATGTTCTAGTGCTGGTGCTGCTTTATTTTTTGTTCTTTTTGTTTTTAAATCCTTTAAAAATTATTTTAGTTCATGCTTATAGACAATAAGAATTGAGTTGACAGGTTTGTTATTGTAATAGTATTCTGAATCAGGCTGAACCATTAGCTGCTAGAGCATCCAGTGAGTCTTTCGGCCATTGCACACTCTTGTGATTATGACCACCAAGGCCTTGAGATACCCACTTGTTTTGGGATGTAACATCCTAATAAAGTGTTGTTTAATATTGTGGTTACACGGTTGCACATCATTAAAGTCTTAGATATACACTTATTGTTATAACACTTTAAATCTGACTTAATTTTTTCTCTTATTTATATAATAAAAATTTTAAAGTATATTTATTATTTTGGTCAAAATTATTATTTAAACATCATATTTATCACACCATCAATTTTTATTTTATAGTGTTGTGGTTTAATAACTATTGCACGTCAATATCAAACAAAAATTAAGACCATGCACGTCAATATCAAACAAAAATTAAGACCAAGAATGGGAGTTACTCTGTTTTCCTTGTAGAATACCCCATACTCCCGTTAATGTTGGATACAATTAGTCCTGGGATCCACCTCAGAGCTTGTTTCTAACTTTCTATCTCCCATGGCAAGAACCTGAAAAGAAGGAACTAAGTTGACTAATAGTGAATTTATTAATGCATTATCAATACCTTTAAAAATAGTATGTTACTCTGTTTCCATGTACGATATTCCATTAAGGTTTGATCAACAGTATATGCTTGTAGGGTCCAAAATGGTTTATTTTGGTTCATTGAAGCATAAAAGAGGCAAGAAAATTCTTTTTTAATTAAACATGCAAGTTTTATTTGCTCATTGTTCAACATGCAACTTGATTTATTTTTGTTAATGCGCAGTTGTTTGTTCATTAATTTTCTTAGGTGCATCAAAAGTAATACTGCAGTGCCAAGTATTATCATTTTTTGGTTCTTCCAACAAATGACTCTTAAGATTGTTTATCTTTAAGTTTGTTTATCTTTTGATATTGTTATGAAATCAGAGCAATCACAACACCAAATCGACTAAGATCAAATCTAAAAGAACTAACAAATCTGATCAAAAGAGTCAAGAAAGGAAGCAGAAAGAATCAACGCAAAAAAATAATGTGGTTCGGTACCAAGGTACCAACATCCACAACTGAAAAACAGCAGAGCTTGAAGCTTTATTGAAATTTTTTAACCAATTACAATAGAGGCTGAAGCTTTATTGAAATTTTTTAACCAATTACAATAGAGGCTCGAGAGTAGAAGGATTAAATTTCTCCTATGGAGAATTTTCTATCTCTCACTATGAGATACTCAAAAAAACCGATGAAAGATTGTGCACCAACCAACTTGCGATGTAGGATGGTTGCGTATTACAAGGATGGTACTTTCTTGAGGTCATAACTTAAACTACAAATGTCCGTTTTTTATATATAATATACTATTTTAAAATTTGCGACAAGACAAATAAAACTCAGAATCGATTGCATTGTTTTATCCCATGGTCAAGCTGAAAATTTTGCTTCTTTTGTGGTCATTTTTTAGTTTTAAGATTTTTTTCTTATTTTTCCTAATTCTGCTAGGATTTTTTATCTTTTTTTTTAGAACTCATACTTGAGTACCATTTATTTTCTTTTTCTTATTTTGATTAGGAGAATTTAATTATAAAATAAAATTTTGAATTTGCTTATTTTCGTAAATTCATAATATTAAGGTTATTATATAAAAGGGGCCTAAAATCCTATTTTTATACTATTTAGAATTATTCAATAAACTCATTATTCAAAAACCTTGGTTTCTTCCATCAATCTGCTTTCAACGTTTCTGTCTCATCAGCTTGCCTTCTGTTTTTAAACCAAGCTAACAAATTTAATGAGCTCTGAACTTGATTGCAGGCAATGGCTTTGTTAACATATCAGCCGAATTGATTTCAGATGGGATATTGATCGCATCCACCACACTTATACCGATTTCATCCCTTATAAGATGCTTTTTTACATCAATATGCTTTGTTCTCTCATGATACTTGGGATTTTACTCAACTAGATAGCACTAGAGCTATCACAGCTGATTGAAACTGACTCTTGAGTGAACCTTAATTCTAATACTAATCTCTTTAACTATATTGCTTCCTTTGCAGCAATATACTTTGTCTTAGTTGTTGAAAGAGTAACAACTGATTGTAAAGATGCGTTCCAGCTCACTGCACCACCATACATTGTAAAAACGAAGCTTGTAATTGACCTTCTCTTGTCCGAATCTCCTACAAAGTTTGAGTCCACAAACCCAGAAACTTCACTTTTGGCTTTGCTGATTCGTTTATATAGAATAACATACTTTAAAGTCCATGTGCGGTATCTTAGAATCCACTCGACAACATTCCGATGTTCCTTGCATGGTTTTCCCATAAACCTATTGACAACTCTAACTCCGTGTGCTATATCAGGCCTAGAACAAACCATAGCATACATAATGCTACCTAAAGCACTAGAATAAGGAATTTTCTTTATATACTCAATCTCTAATCTTCTATAGGCTTTTGTGATTTTCAAAATCTAAAGCGTGCAGCCAAAGGTGTAGAAACAGACTTAGATATTTGTTCATAGCAAACCTATTCAGAACCTTCTTTGCATAACCATCTTGTATAAGAAATAAGATCCTATCATGCCCATCTCTTATGATCTCCATTCTCAGAATCTTATTGTATGGCACCTAAATCCTTTATTTCAAACTCAGAACTCAATTTTTTCTTAAGTTTTTCTATTTCTTCTCCCGGTTTACGTGCTATAAGCATGTCATTGACATAAAGTAGAAGGTAGATACCATCACCAAATGCTAGAATTCTATAATACGCACAACTATCATATAGACTTTTCATAGTACCCTTGCTTGATCATGAACTAATCAAACCTTAAATACCATTGTCTAGATGACTGCTTCAAACCATATAGACTCTTCTTAAGCAAACAAATAATATCTTTAGTCCTTTTTTCAATGAAACCCTCTGATTGAGCCATTAATATCTCTTCATCAAGATTATCATGAAAAAAGTCAGATTTAATATCCATCTAATCTAATCTAGATCATAGAATGCAGTAATGGCCAACAAAACTATTATAGAGGCGTGCTTAACTACAGGTGAAAACACTTTATTAAAGTCTACTCCTTCCTTCTGTGTAAATGACTTAGCCACAAGCCTAGCCTTGTATCTCGGTTGTTCAGCATCAGAGATTCCTTCCTTGAGTTTAAAGATCCACTTACAGCTAATTGGTCTTTTATAGGAAGGTTTATTAACTAAAATTCAAGTAGTGTTCTTCTTAAGATATGCTATTTCTTTTTTTCTTTTTTTTTTTTTTAGCCATCCATATTCACTTATCACTACTGTTCATAGCCTCTTTGAAGCTCTCAGGTTCTTGACCACTTACTTATTAGCAATTACAAGAGCATAGGAGATTAGATCAGCAATGCCATACTTCTTTGGCAATTTTATAACTCTTCTTTCTCTGTCCCTTGCAAGTTGACAGCTGTCCAACTCTAATGGCCTATGCACTTTCTGAGAAGATTTTAATCATCCCGTTTTAGTTTTCTAACTATCACTAGACTCCACCTCCAGCTCAACGTCATTCCTTTCACTAGAATCTATAAAAATGATCTTTATCTCTACTTTTGTTTGCAACACTGACTCCTCATTGAACACTACATCCCTACAGACAAATGTCCTTGAAAACTTACCATCAATGCACTAGATCTTGCATCCTTTAACACCATCTGGATATCCAATGAAGTAACTATCTACAACTTAGATTCTAGCTTACCCTGACTTATATGAGCATAAGCAGGGCAACTAAAAATCCTGAGGTTACTTAAGTCTGGTGGTTTCCCTGATCAGATCTCTTGTGGAGTTTAGAACTCTAACGTGATGAGGGGCTTCTATTGACCAAATATATAGTCTAGTAACTGGTTCAACCCATAATATTCATACCACTCAATCACAAACTTGAGCATTCGATCCACTTTCAACTATCACCACATAACATTCTAGTTACTTAGATTTGTCCGACAGTTGATATAGTTTATAAACACAAAATGTTCTAGTTACTTAGATTTATGCTATAGTTGATATAGTTTAGCAACTTATACATTCAAGCAAGTAAAGATAAGACCATATTCTACCACTTAATTTCCTTTCGAATTAAATGAAGCTCGAACAGAACATCCTCCTCGCTCGAAGAAGGTCAAAAATGCAAATAATTCCTGGCTTTCGAAATTTCGACCCATCCCTTGGACAAAAAGAAACTCTGATTACCTCTCCAATAAGCATCAACAGTTTCTGTTATTTCTTAGAAACCTGTGCTTGCGCACATTCAACATCTTTCATCACAAATTCCTTCAACAAACATGAGGGGAACTTGCTGCACAAACCGAAAGAATTGAATTAAGTTTATATCAAAAGTAAGTCTACACACACAAACTTCACAATCACACTGTTTAAAAGCTCATTACTTGGCTACATTGTTTTTCATATAACTTGAAAATGATCAGAATTGAGGGCTTCTTTGATTTGAAGGCTTTGGTAATGGTGAATACTCTTGCTGTCTTCTACTGAAATAAGATGACTTTTTTAGTAAGATATATTTTCTTAGTTTGAAGTACGGCCAACATATCATATTCATCTTCACTAGACATTGTGTCATCAATCTCCTCCACATCTGCCATTTTTTTCTTTTCTTTGTTTTGCCACTCATATTCTCTTCCTTCACTAATCTGAATAAGGTCCTCATTTCCTAGCTTGTTATCTGTTGTTATTTCACCATCATAAGGATGCTCACTCTTGTAACCAGTCAAATCAAATACATGAACATGGAAGCGTGAGTACTTCTCATATCTGAATACCAAAAAACATCCAGCAGAGATTGGAAGACTTTCTAGAAAGTCCTGCCACACAATACGAAACCAAATCTTTTCTCCCTTTTTTTTCAACTGCGCTTCCCAAACACAGCCAGTTAGAACTATAAGCAAAGCAGCTTCAGTAAGTTTAGGTCCAAATTATTCCACGAACTTTTGCAGAATCCTCTATATTTGCGCAAATAAGTTAGACAATCATTTATTCAATAAAAGTGAATATCAATCAAAAAATAAAAACAAAAATAATGCTTTGTTTTTACTGTAGTCATGAATAGTCAGCATAGATGAAGTGTGTTATAGCACTGTTAAACGAACCAAAGAAGCTAACTTTGATGTCATCTTCTCATGTGTACAAAGACAGTCAGCATACCATTTAAGTTGGAAATCAGAAATAAGCAACAGCTGGTGACAAATAGTAAAGACAGAGAAAAGAATCATTTCATGCAACGATGAGGTTGTTGACAAAGGCAACGAAAAGGGTTGGTTTTGAGATAAATACAAGCCACTTAAACCTTTTATAACATGTGCACTTCTCAGTTAACAGTAATTGCTATAGTATAAAATATCTCCATAAAAATCTTGTATTAGATATGGTGCCACAATGAAGATCAGTGTTTCTAGTCAAAGACGCTTAAAGTTCTCGAGTAGGATGTGATTAAAGAATAATCAAATTTTAACTATGTAATTGCATCCCTTCTATTGTAACGTAGACGACAATAACAAAAACAGAATATATCTATAAATTATTGGGCTTTTTGGAAGCAACTTCTATCAAAACTCTATTTGCTCTCTAATCAATTAGCTCTAGACTCAAAACTCTTTTTGGTGATAAGCCCCGGACACACGGCTCTCCAGGTGTGGCATGGTCCATCCTTCTTTGTATGGTAGTGCCGCGAAATGCTTTTCTCTGGCCCATAACTGGTTAGGGACCTCTGCACGATGGTTCGACAGGATGATGGCTCCTATCTACGACGACATCTAACGCTCAAGCAAGACTCGATGCCCTCTCTACAAACCTTGGGTTTCCTTTTATAGTCAATGTGGAGTCCCAAGAAGTCTACCTCATCACGTCCTATCTTCATTTTGGTATGGATCCAGAGGGTCAAGTCTGAAGGTCTGCCATCTGGTGCCAAGGACAGCTACGAAGCAGGTTACGTCTCTATTATCATATAACAAAGCCAACAAAATGACCTAGATATCATCAGAACTCTTTATTAGTAATTCATATTTCACATAGCAAACTCACATGATAAAACCCACTTCCATCCCATTCCCAATTTCAATGCAATACTAGAATTTTTTTTTCTAAATAATAAAATTTGGGAGCATAATAATTCAAGTTACATAATTTGTGCAAGTCCAGCAACAACAGTCAAGCATTTAATAGTCAAAATACTTAGCATTCTTCAACTGACATTCATTTTTTTGGTGACAGCAACTTCTAGATCCACCAAAAATAAAAATGTAAACACATGAAAACTGATTAGGTAAGTACTTAGCACGCAGTTTGATACCTAAAGCTGGTAACGTATACTATTAAATGCTATAAGCAAAGCAAACGATATGCCTTTTCATAATAACATGAGCATGAATGATGAAGTAAACAAAAATGATTTGCGTAGATTACCAGTTTGTTTCTTCCAAAGACAAGGGGAAGAACCATCGTCAAGAACTGTGGACGATTCTTCCGGAGAGAACTGCTAGGAGCCATTATTTTTTTCCTTTAGTTTCTACTAAGCTATTTTTTTCCTTCAAAGCTTTGAGTATTCTCAGGTCTCAGCTTCTTTATGTAGTAGGAGCAAGAAACAGCCTAGGCCATTTCATCCTATATTGTTCTTGTTTAATGCCAATAGCTATTTCCTGTCTTTACTTGACAGTCAAATTGTTGCAGTTGCAACTTCAGTTGAGACAGCTTTAAATTAAAATTTTAGTATCATGTGTTTGGTTCTGGTTATACTTTGAATCTCTGTCCTCAACTCTGATCCCTGATTTTATTTGCGTTTTCATACTAATTTTGCTTCATTTTCATGTGAAAGAAGAATGTAATTACTTAAAGCTCCTCAAAATTTTATGGTTTCTCAGTTAGGTCCATGTCTCATATAAATAGGGCAACCCGCCCCGTGCATATCCTTCCTTCAGAATAAAAGAATTCGAATTATGCTTGGTCAACTAGAATGTGTTTTATTTATATAAGGGATCTTCCAATTGACAAGATCCATGGACTTGAGACGAAGAGAAGGGTCTTTCTATCTTATTTATTTAGTTAGTTAAACCAATGATTCGTTATTAGAGCAAATAGCAGCAACCATTTCATCCAACATGCGTATTTTTTTTATTTTTCAATATGTTTAAATCTTTATCTTCATTAATGAAAGTATTTTGATGTAGTTACTAATAGCTCCGGTGATTCGCTATTTAAGAATTCTTATTTAAGCAGCTCATATCAACCATACATAATGTTTTGATCTAAGTTTCAATTATTCTATGTTTCAGCAGTAACATATTGTTCCATGGAGCTAAGGTAAAAAATATGGAAGAAATAGGTGTTTCCATAACTCTACTACCCAGTCAATTCTCTTCCACTTAATCCTTATTTCATGGCCACATATCTTTCTGGCTAAGTAATGAGAAACCTTTTTCCTGTTACATGAATCCAATTTTCATTTCATCCAGAATTCATCCAATAGCCAATTAAATCAACTAATTTGATAACCATGTTGACAACTTCTATTAAAAATTTAAAAATTGATAAATATCTTGTATGTTGGGGCAATATTATTCTAGCCAGCCAACCTTGCAAATGAAACTCAATATAACAGTTCATCAATCTGAATTCACTGTAGCTTGCATTTAAATTCTTCTACTCATCATCATAAGTTGACTCTAACCACCTTGTTAAAGCATAAAAAAAATCTTTACAGTAAGTCTCTGTGTAGCATCTTGTCATGCGTGCAAGCTCAATGGGACTTCCCACTATAGTACCTGACATAAAAGCCATTTGCTCTCTAAGCTCAGCATCTATATATCTTTAGTCATTGAGCAAAATTGACAATGCTACAACTTCTTAGTCATATTGATATGTACTTATTTTGTAGAATTATGATCTGAAATGAGCTGATTTCAACAGCTTTGGAGTAACCCAACAGGCAAAATGTCCCAATAATTAGTATATAAATAGCATCAATGCATTAAAGTTGTACAGAGATTTCAGATTTGGCTTTTGATCATCTCTTAAGATCTCATAATTAATTTGACCGTTATTACACAATCAATATGTAACAGTTCATCAAAAGACCCACTGTCTTCTCTAATTAAAACCTTCTTGATCATAAATTAAGCAATAATTTATAAACATTTTTAATCAGTCCTCTCCTCTGCCTCACCTTAATTTATAAATAGCAACAAAAAAATATGATATCCTACATAAACACAAACACAACACAAAAGAACAGAAAATAGCAATGGCTCTAAAAAGTGTGTTACTCATTTTGGCCCTCACTTGCCTGATCATGGCAAATATTGCAAATGCAACCAGCAGGAACGATCACCTTAACAACAACATGAAGCCAGGCTACAATCTTGCAGCAAGACTTGAAGCTAGCGGAGGCCTAACGGAGTGCTGGAATGCGTTAATGGAGCTGAAATCATGCTCAAACGAGATTGTTATATTCTTCCTTAATGGTCAGGCTGATATTGGCCCGGACTGTTGCCGCGCCATTGACATCATCACCCGTAATTGCTGGCCTGCCATGCTCACCTCCCTCGGATTCACTGCCGAAGAAGGGAACATACTAAGAGGCTACTGTGATGCGTCTTCTGCTCCTTCTCCAGGCGGCCCCGCAGTGATATATCAGCCTCAGGTTTCCAAGGTTTTGGCCTAGACAAGGTGCATCTGTGGCACTTCTATTTCCATGGTGTTAATTTAGCTAATGCAATTTTAAATAATTAAAAGGGTCTTTCTGGTTTTAGCTTTGCTTTACCTTTTCATGGTTTTTTTGGAAGTCTTGCCTCTTGATCATTAGTGTACGGTTCGTTGTGCGGAAATGATTATCTAGTTTACATAGGTTTCGTATCGCGTTAAATTCTGCTCATATAGAATATAATATGGGTGACACTAAAAATCAGAATGGAATTGTAGTAATGCGGAACCAAGAGACTGAATTACACCATATAGATTAATAAGTTTATTTTGATGACTTACACTAAAAAGCAGACTGATAATATATAATGTTTTCCAATTCTCTATTTATAAACTTTTCTGAATCTGTATTATAACATGGCAATTGATGGATGGTTGCAAATTTTGTAGTTGAGAATCCTTAATAATTAACTAAATCCAAGTAGGGTTCATTTTTATTTTTAAGAATAATTTTATGATAGTCAATTTGGTTTCAGAGCTGGAAATATGCTTGTCATTCAAACGAAAGAAATAGCATGAGCACTAAAGGCTTGTAAAGAGCCCCTAAAGTATCCCCCAAAAAGTTGTTACATTATGAATCGGACAAGACTACTGGCTTAAATCCCCAAAATTTGCATAAGCAATCAAATTAAATTAAGCTACGTCACTACGTGTGCATGTGGATAAATACAGTTCATTTATAAATTACACGAGGAAGAATCATGTATTGTGATTGAAATTTAGAAATACGTTTCTTGTGCTAGGAAAATTTCAAATTAAGATAAGTGAACTTTTCTTCTTTCGGCTGTTAACGACTCATAACATTATTGGCAGCTACAATTTCCTCCATTAATGTTACATATATGAATTGAGTGGTTACATTTTATTAAAATTAAGTGATTTGTTAAGTCGGTTTCATGCTGTAACCTAGCATCAAAATTGAATTCTCATGGACATCATAATAAAAACCAACAAACTGAGAGTCTGTGATTGTTCAGAATCTGGTAAAAAGGAAAAATGGAGCTGTTTTGCCACTTCGTTTGTTTGAATGTGGGTATTGACTATTGAGATCAAGACTTGAAGTTTAGAAATAACTAGAACCATGATAGCATCGGGATCAAGAAAAAATTATTGATTGAGCAAATATGAATTAATCGAATTATAATTTACCAAGTTAAACTAAGTCAGGACTAGCAAAACTTATTTATTCAATCAAAATATTAGTTTATCAAGTATTAATTTAATTGAGCTTGTATTCTCATAATTCATAGAAGGTTTAATTTCTCTCATGATGGAGTGGAGTTAGAAATGACATTGTTTGATAATGATATTAACTACAAATCAGCTCAACAGCAAAATATTCAGGAGCCAGCCTGTCAACTATCCCCATGCCATACGAATTCTGTTTTGAATCTAACTAGGCTTGACTGGAGGGAATCAGAAGAATTCAAATTTGAGTCATTTTATTTCTTCAATCTAAGTCTTTGCAGTACTCAGTGAACTGCACGAATCAGTTTTGGCACTTGCAGATTGTGAACTAGCCAGAGAAGAACTGAAAGTTCCCAAATCTGCTTCCATTGGCAAACCGTTGGTGCAGTAAGCCTCAAGCATCGCGTTCAGGAGTTGAAACTTTCATCTCCTTCCCTGATTTAGACAGCCCATCAAATATTTCTATGGCCCCTGAAACATTGTCACAATACCCATACATCTTAATGAGACACTCATATGTGATAACTTCATTGCAGTAGTCTTTTGAAGAACATATTCGGCTTTCCCTTGAAGCCTTCCTTGCAAGTAATCCTTTTCAATATGCATATATAGAATAGAAGAAATTCTTCTGTACATACAAGGCCTAAAATCAGGTTCCCTTGGCTTCAGAAGTAGGAAATGCCCAGCACTTTCCCTTGTGAATTATGATTACCTGAGAAGTGCATGAGCGGCAAATCGTGATGGGTAATAATATACTGTAGCACCTAAACTTGACCTTGACGGAACCCCACCACTCGTAAGTCTGCAACCTATTAACCTTCTAACCTATTCTCTTCCGCATTCACAAACTCTTGAAGCTTTCTTCTTCTTTATCGGCGCCAAGCTGCCCAAGTCTTCCGCTGCTGCGAATGTGCTTACCATTTAGCTGCCTCAATAACATACTGGCATTTGACAATAATAAATTTCTCGTAAACATGAAGGCAATATACTAATCAAAAACCTCTTGAAGAAGCAAATAATCAATCACTGCAACAATGGTTCCAATCCAATTCAGTTGCTTTTTCCATGCCTTATCAAATACGGGAAAGTATTCCAAGGTGACGATTCGTCGTCTACAATCAAACGACATTACCTCCTTTTACCTGAAATAAAACAGACATGTTGTTTTAACAGTTTTATAAGACGAAAAGTCATCAACAGTATGCGCCAGCGCATATCATTAACGATTATATGTCGTCCATAATAAAACGACAATTCATCTTGTCTATAATTTAAAAACGACATGCCGTATAATATTTTCGATGAACTAGTCAACTACGAACAGTAAATTTATCTTGTATGCGATAAATGGAGATGAATCTTTGACTTATTGAGTTTTACTTGGATGTGAATTAATTGCTTTCGGAGTCCTTTTTATATCTTCTTGTTGGGAACTTGCAAATTCCTTCTATACCCCTGCTGTAGTTATAGAAGAAATGCAGCTGTTTTGCCACTTCATTTGTTAGAATGAGGGTATTGACTATTGAGACAAAGACTTGAAGATAAGAAATAATCTAGAACATTAATTGCATTGGGTCCGAGAAAAATTTATTGATTAAGCAAGTATTAATTTAATTGAGGTTGCATTCTCATAATTCATAGAAGGTTTAATTTTTCCGATGATAGAGTAGAGTTAGAAATGGCAAAACAGATCCATATATCAATAGGTTTCAGCCAACGCCTTAGGAATTTGCATCTGCTTTGAACAATGGTTAACGACTACTAAAGGAATTCCAAGACGCAATTCCTTAATATCAAAATAACAGTTAAATATTTCAAGAAATCTAAAAATGCAATATCTCATCTAAATTTATCTCTAAGCGGAGTCATCAACCATAATTTCTTTTTGGCCATTCGTTCAATCTTCCGCTTCTCTTTTTGTTGTCAAATATGCATTAATTCTGCTAAATAATTACGGAGTGATATTAAAATGAAAGATTATCCAATTAAAAGGAAAATAGAAAAAGGTTATATGTATGTGTGTGTATACATATATACGAGGATTCTCAGGCGCTAATAAATCTGTGGGTTATACCGTAAAATATTTTGTAGACCGTAGAATGTTTTGTCATTCAAGGAGCAAATTTCCTTAAATACTTGGAAATGATGATTCTGTCCTTCATCTTCAAGTTTCCAGAGCTTCAAGTTACGATGTAGTACCTGCAAAAGACACTCCGACACTCAAAGAAAGTCAAGGATTAATATAATCTTGAGTCTGGAGAATGTTTTTCTCTCTCCATTCACAAGAGAGAATTTGTTAATTTTTCCTTGAGAATTTATGTTTGGATCTCATTTCAGCTGTTCTTTTTCTTTTTTATTTAGTCTGGTCTTTCTCGTTTATTTATTTATCACGTGACTCACGTGCTTTTTTTTTTTTATGATTTCTTTATCTATTTGTATTGGGCACATCCGAAGTCACCAAATCTATAGTGTGTTTACTGACATGTGGTGTGATGTAAGTGGCAAACATAAATGCACCTAAGATACTTATATACACACACATAAATGCACACATTATATTAAAATATAGGAAAAACGACACCTCCACCCTCAAAGTTTAGGAAAATTGTCACAGAGACACCCAAATTTTCAGTAAAGGATACTAAGACCCCATTTTTTACTATAAAACCCTTTGACTCTATAAACCCAAAATAATTAACCCCAAAATTTTATAATGAATAGAAATATGGCATTGAAATAAAATGTAATAATATATACAATTTAAAAAATATTTTTATATTTTACAATCTATTATACCTATTTTATTATATTAAAGCAATTTTTAATAATAAATAGAAACATAATATTAAAACAAAAAATTAAAATTAAAATTATTTTGAATATTATGTAAAAGATAATTTTAATCTTATTAATAGGGAGATATTTTGTTAATTGTAAAATTTATTTAAGCCAAACATTTATTTAAAATCTTTAGAAGAAATACAAATATATTATTAAAATAAATATAATAATTTAAAATTTTAATACTATCTTAAATGTTAAATATAATTTATTACTATTAGTCTACTCGATAGATTATATTATTTATATTAAAGTTGTATTAATTAAAAAACTTTAAAATTAATTTTCTAATTATTATATTCAAATGATATTATCATCAAAAAGGAGTTTTGGTGTCTTTTTTTAAAACTTTGAAATTCTTTATGATCATTTATCCAAATCTTGGGGGTGTCTGTGTGTCTTTTTCCCAACATATAAGCAAATCTAGTTTTGAGTTAAAATAATCAGCAATCTTTGTGTAACTAACCAATGAATTAACTTTTATTTCAAACGAGGGTCATTATTGACAGAGCTAGCAAAACATGAGAGGAATTTGGAGAATTATGTAGACAGACGAGAATATCGTCAAAACAGAAACCAAACAACACGAAACAAGAAACCTTTAACTGGAGAGGCAGCTGGGAGATTAGTTGATGCATGGCAGTAGCGTTTTAATACTAACTTGGTTGTGCTTGAGGGGTAGCTCTGATATGAACACTCAAATTTATAAGGAAAAATCAAATGGAACAAAAAAATTAGATGACAAATGGGGTTAATTCAAGGAAACTCAAACCTCCAAATAAGTATTGGTTATTTTTGGCAATAAATAAGAAATAAATCTTTACAATGGAGCATAGACTTGAGAGGATTCAGAAGATGATAGAGGCTATGATTCTTGAGCAGAAGGAACTTACCAAAAAATTATTGTGCAAAATGGATGAAATATCAAGAACATGGGATGCAAGGTTGAACTCATGTGGCCATCATATCAAACATGTGAACGAAAATTCTACGTCTTTGGCTGAAATTCAACGTCTCCAACAAAGTGACAATTTGGCAATTGCAACGCATGATAGAGGTGTTAAAAAATGCAGCAAAGTAGTGGCATCATTATCGAAAATTCCAAAAATCAACATTCAAGAGGTTAGAGTTTTCTCTTACAAGTCAAAGGAGCAAAGTGTTTATTTTAAGGACAAAGCCAAATTGCCTGGCCACCATGATGACAAATTGTTCATCGGCAAAGTGCCAAAAATTGAGATGAAGAATATGGTTGGATCAATGGAGAATTTTCAAAAGAACTTCAAGGCATCATTATATGTAATTATGAATTGGAAACGGAAGAGGAAACAAATTATTTCAGAAAAATCTACCCTTGGGGACAAGGGAATTCTTAAGGGGGAAGGAATGATGCAAGCTCTTAAAATAATTAAAATTATTTTATGGTATTAGATAATTTTGAACTAGTCAAAAGTAGTTGCACTTATTTTGTGGAACTACATGTAAGTAGTGGCGCGTTATGTGAAAACATGCTTAATGTTATTAATTTTTAGGTTGTAGTCTCAAATAAGCTTTATTATATAAAGCTTGAGGTTATTCAATAAAAAGGATCACGAGTTTATTATTTTGGCAACATAAAAGTTGTATTTGAGAGTTTATTAGTTTATCGAATAACCAATACTTATTTGATTGTTTGGGTTTCCTCGAATTAACTTCATTTGTCATCTAATTCTTTTGTTCCATTTGATTTTTCCTTAAAAATTTTAGTGTTCGTACCAAGCTCCCTGCATGCGGTTGCAGATGGATATGATGATGACATGAGGCATGCCAAAGCCGAAAGGAGAAGCACATTTTTGAGAGCCATGTTGATCATACAATAGTCTTTAATTTGTGTCTTTCTATTTGTATTTGTAATTAAGAGAAATACAAAAAGACGAAGAGAAGTTGAATATACGAAAAGATGAAGAGAAGTTGAATCTCTGTGAGGGTTTTATGGAGAATGACGGAAAGATAGGGAACTGTGAAGTGAAATTGTAACAACACAAGTCTGTTAAATTAATAAGTTTGTATGAAATTGACTAGAGATTATAGCTTTCCATATGGTAACTAAAATCTACTGATTTACATCAGGAAAGCAAGACGGCACAGCATAATATTTCATTAAAATATATACGAAGTACCACACAGCCTCACTGAAACATTTCATCGAGCAGTTAGTTCTTTGCATCAAACAATTGATTCTGACAACAAATATTCTCAAACATGCTACTTCCATTTAACAAAATCTCTTATCTGAAATCAAATCTTTAATCTAACAATAAGCTTCACCAATAATTAACTTAATAACAAGGAATAAATTCATCAATAGGATCGAAACATAAAGTAAATCAACTTCCCGTATCATGAGTTGTCCCATTTGAGCGTAAATTACGTTCAATCCTCCAATTTGCTGCAGTGAGATGGAGTTTACAAAATGTATAATTATGTAAATTTTCTTGTAATTCTATTAATAAACTCCCTGTTGCATCAAAGTATAATGAAAATAGACAAACAGTGATAGTGCATGACTTCATATTCATGGCATGTAATGTGCATAATGAAGCAAGAAATTAAACACATTTTACTATTTTTTATGTCAAATATCAAAAGACGTTATAAAGTTTTCTTTTTATGTCAAGAGAGCAGATCATTGAGAGTTATAGGGCAATACTTAAAATATAAGACAAAATCTGAGCATTTTTCTTAATCATACCTTCATTACGTGGTTTGTAGATAATTTCCCATTTAGTTATTAAAATGTGCGAAAATCTAAATTAAAGAAGGACTCGTGATGCAACATGCCCAAAAAATTTGCATTATGAATTTGAAAATCCTTATATCTTACCTTCCCTTTTCTGGTAAATCGCTAATTCGATATTATCGAACTTAATTTTTTTATAACTTCTGTTTCTTCTTCCTCATCATCTTCTCCTTCTCGTACTACATCTGTAGTCATGATTTTTATGAAATGCTATTTAAAAGGGAATATTTATGAAGTTTTGCAAATTGGAAAGTGAGTTCTTGTGTAAAATGTGAATGATTAAGAGAGCCTTTAAAATTATTTATAAGAAGAAATGTAGTGGTTTAGAGGGTATTAAATATGAAAAGGAAAAAAAATCTAAACTCTAAAGAATCTGTTATATAATCTAACAGAGTGAAAGAATTTAAATACTGAAGGATCCATAATATAATCCATATAGAGTAAAAGATCTAAATCTTAAGAATCCATTGTATAATCTGACATATGGTAAAAGTTTAAATCCCAAAAAATTTGTTATATAATCTAACATAAACTAAAAAATCTAAATCCCGAAAGATCTGGCATATGATTTTGATATCTAGCATATCAGTAAATTATATGGCATGTAGTTAAAAATTATAATCTAACATATAACCTCCCATGTAATATAAATGTAATTATCAAATAAAAAAATTATAATTATATGAACTAGGATCCTCTCTTAGTCAAAGTATTTTCCTTATAGTCATTAAACAATTTATGTGGACCTAAACGCTATAAAGTTCGGATTTGCGTAAAAATTTAATTATGAACCAACTTGTTTATGATAAGTTTAGTTAATCAAACAATTATGTCGAGCTGACTTACCAATTCATTCAAGATTGTATAACAAATTGAGAAATTCTAAATTATATATATATATAACGATAAGAGAAGATGATCTAGTGAACAGTAATATCCACCATATAGTAGCATGTAAACACATGGCAGAATTCTGTGACTCACTGTATGTTAAAACAGTAGAAACAATATCACATAACATTATCGTTTACTATAAAATAAGCTCATCGTCCATTAAATCATTACCCTAACAATATGTCTAGGGAGATTGCCAAGTTCCCTTAAACTAAAATCAATATATATCCTATAAAAAAAAAAAAATCAATCACTTACTTCTACTATTTTTATAATAGCAAATAATCTCCTGGCAACATAATTTTACAATATAACCCTTATTTGTAAATCCACTTTTATTCATATTTATTATAAATTAAATAAATCGTATAAATAGAAAATAAAATTAAAAAATTTAAGTACTGAAAAATAATAAATATATGTTTTGATGTGAAAAATAATAATAAGATATTTTTCTTGTACTTTTTGTTATTTTACAAATATAAATAATAAATATATAAAATAATAAAAGTACAAGAAAAATATCTTATTATTAATTTTTTATTCACATTGAAACGTATAATTCTTGTTTTTAGTACTTAAATTTTTTATTTTAATTTCCATGTATATGATTTATTTAATTTATAATAAATATGAATAAAAATGTCTTTAAAAAAAAGAGTAATATTGTAAAATTATGTTGTTATGGGGATTATTATTTGTTATGAAAACAGTAGGGAAGTAAATGATATATACTAATTTCAGCAAAGGGAAACTGGTAATTTCTCTATTTTAAAACATCATGATTTTGATTAGTTTAGTCAAACAAGACGGGGGGCTTCGCTTTTTTTTTTTTTTAATAGTATGTGCTATATATGATTTTTAAATAATAATTTTAACATAAATAATAATTATATTAAATTTTTATATTATACAAATGTGAAATAAAACCACCTTAGCTTAAAGCCATAGCAATAATGGTTTGTGATTTATTTACTTCTTGAATTGAGAAATCAGAATAAAGAATGATAATCATTGATAGTATTTACTTACAAAAAATATAAAGAAATCAGAATGGATTTTTGGTGGCACCCACAAATTTGGTAATAATAGTTAGGAGTAAAAATATGGAAATGAGAATGGGAATAAATAAACATTTTTGTCCATTAAAGAAAATAAAAAAGTTCATTTTTCCATAATAATAATAATAATAATAATAATAATTAATATTGAGATATTTATAATTTTAGCAATAGTTTACTATTATGATTACTTTCATTTTTATTATTAATACTTTCATTTTCATTATTAATATTATTATAATTAAAACTAATGCTAAAAGTATAAATAGTAACAATTAAAATAATTACTATTAACTATTACAATAATAATAGTTAATAAGAATAATACTAATGGAAATAATAATAATGGTAATAATATAGTAAACAAGCGTATATTTCATTTAAAAATATTTACATTTTATTTTGTTAGTGAATAAATATATAATTATAAGTAAGGGCATTTTAGTAACTTGAAACATTCCATTCGGATTATAAGACAAAATAAACACATCAATGGGAATATAGATTACTCCGATTCTGATTTCTGTAGGCAAGTAAATAATTTATTATGATTCCAGTTCATTCCAATTTCAACCCATTTTAATTTCTGCCTCTTCCGACTCTTAGGAAACAAACACGCCATAAGTATTGATAAATACTTTATTACTGTAACTTAGGGTCTGTTTGGCAAATTTTTGCTCAGTGCTTTTTGTTTTTCAAGAATAAAAATTAAGAAAATATGTATGGTAGATAGTTCTATAACAGTAAATTAAAAATAAAGAAAATAAAAAGTTCTAATTCTCTATCATTTGTGTGTTGGATTTTTTAATCCAGTATTGTTGGATCTTTAATCCAGCATTGTTGGATCCTTAATCCAACGTTGTGCTTATATATGAATAATTATGTACTGCGGACTGTCACATATGGTTAATCTCAATTAAAAGTGATCTATTAAGGTTTTCGGCAATTTTGGCTTTAATGTATCTGATAGGGTGTGGACATTTAATATGAACATACTGAACGGGGTAATTTCTATTTATATGAAGGGCTGAAATAGAAATACCTAAAGACAATACGAAAAGTTATCTATATAAGTGGTCATGGTTCCCAAGTCACATATATCTTTTTATTCTTTCTGACATCTCATTATCAGAGAAAAAGCACAGAGAAAATTAAAGGATTCTTTAGGAGAACGTGTTGATCTGGAAAGTCAACCACATTATTTTAGAGAGTAATTCAGCGTTATGAATTCAGGTACGCTTCTGTATAATCTGTTATTGATTCTTGGCGGTATAACATGAATGATCCTGAATTATAGGTGATGGTTCTCACCAAAGGATTTCTTGTCTTAACAAATGGTATCAAAGCCTCTTCATGTTGAATCATTGAGAATTAAATTTATTTTTATTAGTGATTAAATTTTTGATATTCTCGAATTTGATAATACCAGAATTATTAAAATTATTAAATTGAAGAATAAATCTGTGGTTTTTTTCATAATTTAAGATTTTTTATTGGAAATTTGGATTTATCGTTTAAAATTAAAAAAATCCAAAATCAAGATTTTGTGGCCAGCAATAATGGCAACTATCAACACTGAGGTTGCTGGTGATGCAGCCACAGCCAGCATGCCGCGGCAGCCACCACATCAAGTAAAAAAAAAAGAATAAAGAAATAAAGAAGTGAAAAAAGGAATGGCCTAGGCGCAGCCGTTTGGCCATGCCAACAGCACACAACTTAAGAGTGGTGGCCATGGTCGCTGCATAGGGAAGAAGAAGCAGTGGCATGGCAACCAAAAGAAGAAGAAAAGGAAAAAATAATTGGGGCTTCATAGTTTATATCGTGGAGGTCCCTAAGGTATCATAAAATTCTTTTTGGGCATAATGGTTAAGAAAATTCTCATTTAAGTCTTAAATTTATTTAGGCTTAATAAAACTTTTTTTGGTCCAATAGAGATTGGACTTGGCGGATTAAAATGTATATATTAAGGTTTAGCCCATAAAGATAAAGGAATTAATAAAAAAAAATTAAGGGTTAGGGTTTGATTTGTGGGCTGGTTTAGGATCTGATTTGAGTTAACCCGAACTAATCCAGCCTTGAACCAGTCAACAGTCAACATTGACCTTGATTGTTGACTAGACTTTGACCTACATTTTTTTTATTTTTTAAAGATTATTTTGGTGTAATTTTAAATTTAAATATTGATATGTTTATATATATTTTAAGATAAATTAATTGAAGCAACATGTTGTCAAAGTGACTTCTCTTATAGAAATTAATTTATTTTGCAATATAAACTATTGTGTGTATGTAATTTCTGTGAAATATCAATCGGACCAAAAAAATATCCATATTTAATAGAATTACATGTGCACTTGTGGTAATAAACATGTGATAATTATTTGGTTTTACATATGAACAATAAATCAGCCTAAAAGAACATTTATTGTTTCACATGTTCTTATTATCAGTGTTTAATTACTACATTAAGATATCACTTACAAGTTAATATTTTTGTCTAAAGATGAAATATTAATGAAGTGTCTGATATCTTAAGATAGAGTTAATGGAGTGTCTGGTATCTTGAGATAGGGTTTACCATTATTTGAATTTATTTTTGTTTTGAGAGTTATATGAGCTTATTTTGTTTGTTTATTGTTCTCTGTTCAGTTATATCTGTTGCTAACATTACTGCCAACATTAATTCTATTCATATGGTAAATGGCTCTAACTTCAAGTCATGGCAAGAGAACTTCTTACTAGTTATTAGAGTCATGAATCTCGACCTTAAATTAAGAATTGATTTTCCCCTACTTCTTGCGAATGAGAGTACCTTTGATGACAAAGGGGATATGGAAAGGTGGGAGAAATCAAATCACATGTGTATTATGATTACGAAGAAGGTCACTCCAAAAGCATTAAGGGGCTCTATGTCTCAAAGGTTAACTACGACTAACGAGTTCTTTGCAGAAATTGAAAAGAAGTTTGTTGAGAACGAAAAGGTAGAAATTGATAGGCTCTTGACAAATACAATTTTAGTAAGCTATAAGGGCAAGAAGAAGAACAAGAATAAGAATGCTGCAGATACATCACCTCAAAAGAAACAATAAAAGAAATCGGATGATCTGAAAAGTAGTTGTTGTTTATTTTGCGGAGCTAAAGGGTAGGTTTGGTTTGTTCTGGGGTTAATTTAATTTCGACACGTGATGGATAGATTCTGACGCAACAACTCACATCAATGTGTCTATGCAGGGTAGCTTGAATTGCCAAAAGCCCAATAATGGTGAAAGATACATCTATGTGGCCGATGGTAAGAAGGTTGAAGTTGAAATGATTGGAAAATTTAGATTATTATTAAAAACAAAATTTTATTTAGATCTTAATGAAACATTTATTGTTCCGTTCTTTAGACGGAATTTGATTTTCATTTTTGTTTTAGACAATTCTGGTTATTCTTTTTCATTTGGAAATGAAAAAATCACTTTATCTCATGATTCAAAACTTATTGGTTCTGATTATTTGTCAGATGATGATAATCTTTATATAATTGATACAATTGCTTTATTTAATGAATTCCTATAATTAAGTACCCGAGATTTAAAGAGATAATTAGCTAATGAGAATTCAGCTGCGTTATGGCACATGAGATTGAGTCATATCTCCAGACGGAGAATAGAAAAACTTGTGTCAAATGAAATTCTTGACCGTTTAGATTTAACAGATTTTGATATCTGTGTTAACTGTATCAAGAGAAAACAAACCAATAAAAAGAGATTTGAAGCCAGCAAGACTTTAAATGTCTTAGAACTCATACATACGAACATTTGTGAGCCTTCCCTACTGTGGCTTGGAATGGTAAACAATATTTTATAATGTTCATAGATAATTTTTCTAGATATATTTACATATATCACCTCGATGAAAAGTCACAGTCCTTGGATATGTTCAAAAATTTTAAGGCTGAAATTAAGAACCAAGTCTAAAAAAGAATCAAAAGCATCAGATCTGAACATGGTGATGAATACAGTGGTAGATATGACAGTGTAAGTGAACAAAGTCCAGGGCCATTTCTAAGTTCTTAGAGGAATACGGTATCGTCTCATAGTACACTGTGTCGGATTCACCAACTATTAATGATATTACTGAAAGGCGAAACATGACACTTAAAGATATTATGAGGAATATGATTTGTCATTCTTCCTTATTATAATCACTTTAAGGAGAAGCACTTAAAACTACAGCGTATATTCTTAATAGAGTTCCAACCAAAGCAATTACCAAAACCCTCTAAGAGCTTTGGACAGGCATGAAGCCTAGTCTAAAACACTTGCATATTTGGGGATATCTATCTAATGCAAGGCCTTATAGTCATAATGAGAAGAAACTGCATTTAAGGATAACGAGTTGCTATTTTACTAGATACTTTGAAAGATCTAAGTGGTACAAGTTTTATTTTCAAGTCGGGAAATGTTCGGTTCTTTGAGGACGTTAGGTTTATGTGGGTAGATACGGCTATGAACTTTATCTTTGAAGAGGAATATGTTGATATTCCCATAGATGTTATTGGCATTGATCGAGATCTCATTCCTTCTTTATTCAAGACACAACAAATTAAGACAATATTAGAGAACCCTTCATACAAGAAGTTGTTCTAGAAGAACAAACCCTATGACCTAAAAAACCTATGACATTAAAGAGATCCACTAGAGAAAAGAGAAGTTAATTGCCAAACGCCTACATTGTATTTCTCCAAGAACATGAGGTAGACATTGGAGTAATGGAAGATGATACAATCAATTTCTATCAAGCCATGGAAAGTTTTAAGTTTCAAGAGTGGATTGATACCATGAATGAGAAAATGAAGTCCATAAAGGACAATGACGTATAAGACCTTGTCTCATTTCCAGAATGTGCAAAATCTATTGGTTACAAATGGATATTTAAGACCAAGAGATATTCGAAAGGCAATGTCGAGATATACAAGGCGCGTCTTATTGCAAAGGGCTTTACGTAGAAAGAAGGCATTAACTATAAAGAGACTTTTTTTATGGTTTATTTGAAAGACTCTTTTAGGATAATAATGACATTAGTGGCGTATTTCAATCTTGAGTTACATCAGATGAATGTAAAGACAGTGTTTCTCAATGTGATGATACGATCTATATTATATAGATAGAAAATTTTGTATCGAAAGATCTAAAGAATATAGTTTGTGAAGTTAAGAAATCTATCTATAGGCTCAAACAAGCATATCAATAATGGTATTTTAAGATTCATCAAGAGATCATCTTATTCAGCTTCGAGATAAATTTAGTCGATGATTGTATATACCATAAGTTCTGTGGGAGCAATTATATTTTTCTAGTTTTATATGTCGATAATATTTTGCTTGCCAACAGCGATATAGGCTTATTGCACGACACCAAGAGATTTCTAGTTAAAAATTTTGAGATGAAAGATCTTGGTGACGCCTATTTTATATTAGGCATACAGATACACAGGGATCGCTCCTGCGGTATTCTTGGATTATCATAAAAAAACTATATCAAAATGGTTCTCAAGAGATATGACATGTAAGGTTGCAAATTGAGTTATATCCATGTGGCTAAAGGAGACAGGTTTAGTCTTAATCAGTACCCCAAGAATAATTTTGAGGAGAAAGAAATACAGAAGATTTCTTATACATCAATAGTAGGAAGTCTGATGTATGCTCAGGTTTGTATGCGACCAGATATTGCATACATTATTGGAATGTTGGTTAGATATTTAAGTAATCCAGGAGTAGACCATTGAAAAGCAACCAAACAAGTCTTGCGGTACTTACAGAGAACAAAAGACTACATGCTCATGTATCGGAGATTAAATCAACTTGAGATCATTGGGTATATGACTCTGATTTTACTGAATGCTAATATAGTATGAAATCCACTTCGGGTTACATCTATCTACTACCTGAAGGCGTTGTCTTTTGAAAGTGTGTTAAACAGTCTCTTATAATTTTTTCTACGATGGCAGTAAAGTTCATAATATGTTATGAGGCATTCAATCATGGAATATGGCTGTAAAATTTTGTCACGGGGCTGCATATAGTAGATGGTGTTGACAGACCACTCGAGTTATTTTGTGACAATAAGTCAGCAGTGCTGTATTCCAATAACAAGATGAGCTCGATGAAGTTGAAGCATATAGATATCGAGTTTTTAGTTGTTAAAGAAAGAGTTCAGAGTGAATAGTTGTCTATAAAGCATATCAGCACAAACTCCAAGATTGTGGATCCGCTTACTAAGGGATTGCCACCCAAGATGTTTCATGAGCACACTGCTCATATGGGTTTCGTTTTATTAAAGGATATTCAATTTTAGTGGGAGTTTATGATTTTAGATACTCTTATGTTATAGACTTTTCAACTATTTTAGTTTATGGATATTTTAGGTTATTTTCTGCAGAAATAAAGTTTTGGTTTATTTACACTCTGATTTTAGTATGGTTTGATTTCACTAAGGTTTAAGGTGGACTAGTAGGAAATAGGCATGTTAAGATCACATTACATGAAATTTTTATATTACGCATCCACATTATGATCTATATCATTCAGTTGTATTGGCATAGTAACCATTAATAGTCGAGTTACGACAATTGTAATAAATGCCGCTTTGATTCTACGTTGGTATGATTGATGGATCGGATTGGTCATAGATACATTTCGGTAATAACAGTAAGATTGAGTTCATAAGGTCATTTTTTGCAAAAAAAATATAATTATAAGGTTACACATATAACTCAAGTAGGAGATTATTAAATTTTTTAATCCAGCATTGTTGACTCCTCAATCCAACGTTGGGCTTATATGTGAATAATTATATATTGCAGACTGTCATATATGGTTAAGTTCAATTAAAAGTGATCTAGTAAGGTTTTCCGTAATTTGGACTTTAATATATCCGATAGGGTATGAGCCTTTAATGTGTAGAGACTTAAAGGAATAATTTCAACTTTTATGATAGGCTGAAAAAGGAATACCTAAAGACAACAAGAAAAGTTATCTATATAAGTGATCATGGTCCCTAGGTCACATGTATCTTTCTATTTTTTTTTACATCCCATCATCAGAGAAGGAGGACAGAGAAAATCAAAGGATTCTATGAGAGAATGTGTTAATTTGGAAGATCAACCACACTACTCCAAAGAGCAATTCAACGTTATGGATTCAGGTACGTTTCTACATAATTTATCATTAATTCTTGGTGGTACAATATGAATGTTCATGGATTATAGGTGATGGTTCTTACCAAAGAATTTCTTATTTTAACATTCTAAAGAAAAGTTGGAGAACACTAATTAAGAGAACAAAGAGAAAAAAATTGAAAGAAGAAATGTGCGTCAAACCAACAAGTGCGTAGATCAGCTCGCATGGGGCTGTTTTAGCTTAATCAAGGACGTCTATTTGAGGCTTCAAAATGCAACTACGTTACATACTTGCTAGGAGAGCTTTGTCACCCAATGGTCATACCCAGCTTGAATCTAAATTAGTTGGGACTCAATATAGTTTTCGGATACCAGACGATTTAATATACCAAAAAAAAAAAAAAAAAAATGTGCGTCAGTTGTTTGTCTTCCCTAGGACCGCATATAAATCTTACTTAATTTTTCTTTCTTTCTTTACTAAAATCCCATTCCTTCCCTACAAGCTCCCTAAAAAAAATTATTCAACGAAAAAAAATAATTTGTGTAATATCTGACCGACTTTTAATTATTAAATTATAAAAATAATATATAGTGATAATCATAAATTTATTTTATTTGATCAAAAGTAAAGACTAACTGAATGTAACTAAAAATTAGTTTGGAAGCAGTGCGGCGTGATTTACTTCGGTCAAGTATGATGATGTTTTTTTTCCTTTTTCAGTTTAACGTTTTAAGTGATGGCTATTGCTACAAACATGCATATAATGAGGCATATGTGGAGATAAAAATAATCTGTACTTTACATTTTTATATTATTTTTTGGATTGTAAATTCGAATTGCCCAATGCCCATAAATAAACTACTTTAGAAAAGAAAAAAAAAAGTTGTAATCTGGTTCATTTACATTTTATTTTATTAAAAAAAATAATAATAATAATAATAGACAAATTAAAAAATACTATTTGTATTGAATAATGAATGGTTGAAAAAGTGTTTTATAAAATATTATACCAAACAAATTTTAATTACATTTCATATTTTGAGGCAAATAACCAAACAAATTTTTACTATTTTTTCATTTTCATATATTATTTGAAAACAAACTACCAAATGCGTTTTCAATTTAAAAAATGTCACATGAAAAACATCATTTTTCTTCTCTAAACAAACATAAAAAAAAAAAGGAATTAAAAAAAAAAATACTAAACACATTCTTGAAAATGATAGCTACCCAACCACAATACCAGGGCTTTAATTATATGGAATCTAGATAGAATTCATCATCAACAACTTGTAAAATATTTATTTCCGGAGAATATGTTAAAGTTCTGCTAACACGTGCATCAAATCAAGAGCATGTTGTGCCTGTGAAAATATTCCTCATCGTCCCAGTGGATCTTTATCATCTAAAGATACAATCATGGAACAGGGTGATGGAACAAAAATCCATTGGATCTTAATTTTAAAGCATATTAATTGTTCTCTATGTTCAAAGAATTTTGTTATTTATTATCGATTTATAATTAAAAAGATTTTCCTATTTAATTGGCAGAAGCTTAATTTGATTTGATTTTTTTTTCCTCCAAAGGTGCTTGCAGTACTGCTACTAAATCCACATGTTTATATCATGACTTTGGTTCGTATTTTTATTGCATCCAAGAAAGCCAAAACTCTCAAGCAAGCATTGACACTCATGTAAGTAATTTATCAACAAAACCGGCCAAGGTACTACAATGGCACGTTTGGTTTGAAAAAATATAAAGAGAGGAGAGGTGAGGAAAGGAGGAGAGGAAAAAGAAAAAAGGGGAAAAAAATGAAAATTTGATTGATCCTCTTTTTCACTTATTTTCTCCCCTCCTCTTTCCCTTCCATGCTTCTAGTCTCCTACCATTTCTTTCAACCAAACATGCACCAAATGTCTCCCTACATGTGGTGCAACATATTCAAGTCACATTTTTAACAATGTAACACGATACTCGAAATGTTAAAAAGAATTTATTTTATTTCATAATATTTCTACCCAAAAAAATAAAATTGTTTGGTAAAAGTTTATCAAC